>CM026559.1:27029208-27747541 GCA_015143295.1 Tetracentron sinense | reverse complement strand
AAAGGTTTACAGGTTGAAGAAAGCTTTATATGGACTAAAGCAAGCACCACGGGCATGGTATAGTCAAATAAATGGCTATTTCAGTAAAAAATGGTTTTCAAAGAAGCAAGAGCGAGCCTACCTTATACATAAAAACCCAAGGTATGTCCAATATTCTCATTGTATCTTTATATGTTGATGATTTGATATTTACTGGAAATAATTGCAAAATGATTCAAGATTTCAAAAGGGATATGATGAATACCTATGAAATGAATGACCTTGGATTGATGCATTACTTTCTTGGGTTAGAGACACATCAAACAAGTAATGGCATCTTCATCTCACAAAAGAATTATGTAGAAAATCTTCTTAAAAGGTTCAATACGTTTGGATGCAAATCAGTTGTTACTCCTCTGGTAGTCAATGAAAAACTAATGAAGAATGATGGAGCCAAAAAGGTAAACGCATCATTATATCGAAGTATTGTTGGAAGCCTTTTATATCTTACTGCCACAAGACCGGATATTATGTACACAACAAGTCTACTCTCCAGATTTATGCAAAATCCTAGTCATATCCATTATGGTGCAGCAAAAAAAGTTCTCAGATATTTGCAGGGTACAATCAACTTTGGAATATGGTACGAGTCTACTACTAATTCAAGATTGATTGGATACACCAATAGCGATTGGGCTGGATCAATAGATGATATGAAGAGTACATCTGGATATACATTTTCACTTGGATCTGGTGTATTCTCATGGGCGTCAAAGAAACAAAAGTCGTAGCACAATCTTCTGCAGAAGCTGAATATGTGGCAGCCGCAACAACATCTCAAGCAATTTGGCTAAGGAGAATCTTAGAAGACATTGGCCAAAAACAAAAGGAAGGAGCAGAAATTTTTTGCAACAACAAATCAGCCATTGCAATTGCAAAGAATCCTGCCAATCATAATGGCACAAAACACATTGCTATCAAGTATCACTTCATCAGAGAAGCTGTCGAGAATTGTGACATTCAACTCAAATATTGCAAGACAGAAAAGCAAGTAGCGGATATATTCACAAAGGCTTTAGCAAGAGAAAAATTTCAAACTTTCAGACAACTGATTGGAGTTCAAGAAAAGTGCATTAAGGGGGAGTGTTAGAATTAATGCACTGTCATCCTATTTAATAGGATCTAGAAAAGTCTTGTAGGGTGTTGAGTACTCTAAAAGTAGAAGAGTCCTATAGTCTTCTATGTATGTCGGTGGAAATTAACTAAGAGAAGTGTAAAGTCGGTTCTCTTGTGGAATCAGTTGTATTGCATATAAATAGGCATCTAAGATCACTTTTTGGATATAGAAAACAATTCATATTTCTTGAGTGTTTCTCTTTTCACTACTGTCTTCACTATTCACTCACTCTCATTTTCAATTTCCAACAGTTAGATGTTCAACTTCAACCAGAGGTAAACTAGACTCAAGGTAAATCTGATCTGCATTACTCTATTACTAAAGTGTTGGATGTTGCATTACTTTAGGAAGAGATATATTGGAAGCAAAAATCTAGAATCAAATGGATGAAAGAAGGGGAACCAAATTTTTTAATGCTTTAGTTAAAATCAGAAATAAAAGAAATCGGATTCATCGTTCAAAGATGCTTTGGGTTTTGGATTGAATCTGAGTCAGATTGAAAAAATGAGGCAGTCTCCCATTTTAGGTCCGTTCTGACTTCTCAAAAGATTGTTATTAAAGATGATCTCTTGAATGTTATCCCTAATTTGTTGTCAGATGGTGACAATGATATGCTCACATTTGTTCCTTCATTAGAAGAGATTCACAATAATGTCTTTAGCATGTCTTGAGACAGTGCACTGGGACTGACGGTTTTTCTAGTAAATTCTTTCATGTCTGTTGGAACATTATCAAAGATGATTTGTTAGAAGCTATAAAATCATTCTTTGTGAATGGTTTTACACTCATTTCAGTAAATGCTACTACTCTAGAATTAATTCAAGAATGTGATAATCCTTCTTTTGCTGAATCGCGCCCGATAAGTCTTAGTAATTTTTTGTATGATTTCTTACAATAGTTATTGCTACAAGACTTGATGAGCTCAACTACGTCTTATGGAAAATCCAAATCCATCCAATCCTCAAATCCCAAGATTTCTTTGGCGACATAGATGGCTTTTGCACCCTAATAACACCCTAATAACATCTAGGCGACGGAAAGGGGTGTATCCAAGCCGAGCTTGTTTGTTGGCTCAATCAACCCGAGTTAAGCTACCATTTTTGGATCGATCGAGCTGAGCCAAGCATTTTTCCAAGCTCGAAATTGTGTTCAAGCTGAGCTCGAGCCAGTGTCCATTTGATTCAAATCACTTCATCTTTAGCTTGGCTCGACTTGACTATTATTATATATTAATAATACAATAATAATAAATACTACTTGTAATATTCATATTATTATTATTATCAATAAAAAAAGGTTTTTAATTATTAAAGTCAAGCACGAGCCAAGTTGAGCTTAGCCGAGCTTGAATTAATTTGAGCTCAAGCCGAGCCATTCAATTCAAACAAAGCTTCAAGCCTAACTTTTTGAGCTTGAGCCTTGCTTGAACAAGTTCAAGCCGAGCTCAAGCTCAAGCTCAACTCAGCTCATGCTGAATACACCCATAATGATTGCACGCCAAATACAGCACTTTCATATTGGAAACACTGCAATAAATATTAACAATAGTCAATTGATTTAAATAATTAACCATGGGAGTGGTTCCCTTGCAAAGAATTTGGAGTTGAAGTTGTAGCTGCGCATCATGGTTTGAGCTAAAGAGGCCTTAGATAAGTGTGGCATTAAGGCAGATGACATATTTGTCATAGTGTTTCCACTACAAAAATGATGGATATCGTGTGCCATCATCAAAGTGTTTGTGGTGTAGATGGTGCTGTCGTATATAACGCCGCCGAAGAGATATTGGGATACAAGGATTGAATGGATTTTGATCTTCATAAGAGGTAGTAAAACCCACCAAGTTTGACTAAAACAAATTGGATAGTATTGGTGATATTCAAATGATGGGACAGAGCAGAAGAGGAAGAGGATGATCAAAGCTATCATGTTTCAATTGGTAAGAGTATAATGGTGTTGAATGGCTAAACTTTCTTATGTTGTTTATCCCTTCGAAGAGCATGTTATGAGTAAGCAAATAATGTTAAATGTTTAAATTCTGTGCAAGAATCTCTATTTATTAGTATCTATATAATACATAGAAATCACGCAATAGTTTCTTTACAACTTCTAATCATTTAACATGTAAATTTACTAAAATATAGTGAACAATGGTAAGAGGATGAATTGTGTACAATGAGGATTGCATGTCAATAGATGGATTACATGCTATGGATACTCGATTTCTTCTCTTTCTTTTTCTTGCAGTTCTTCGTCAGTTGGAGTAGTGTTTAGAGATGTCTGGTTCAAAATCCTTGGGGGGACTATGTGAAACAATATTAGCTGAACCTTCCATATCTTGATCAGGAGTTAAGGGGAAAACCCTAGACTCATCTCTCTTGAAAGTATGTGAAGAGAGATCCTTTTTATTGAAGTGTTTGGCCATTTCAACAAGTTGTTTCCAAAGGGAGTTTTCTGAATGGACAATCTCTGGAACATGCCGATTATGAGAAATGAATAAAAATAAGTATATCGAGCGTGATAAAACTGGAGCAATTCCTGTGATGGGAAAGAGCCCCCATAAGTCATCGATGCTAAGACTATTCGAAGTAGGGGCTGAGGTCTCTTCATCCAAATAAGTGTTTTCATGTTTAAAATACTTTTGCTTAATTTTCTTCATTTCATCCCTCTCAGTGAAGTTTAAAATTGCCCTTGAAATATAAGGGACCAAGAGAGAGTTTAATGGAAACACCTACAAGAGAGAGGAAGTAAGAAACCACATGCACTGTAAAATACCACGCCCTTTAGCTTATCTATTAACATTATAAAAATTTAATTGCCACACACACATATATGGGAATGTCATCGTTCACCAAGACTAAGTGAACTTTGTTATGTTCAAGATAGATCAGAGCCAATTGCGATTGAACTCAGGAGAGTTCAATCGCATATGTGTCATTATTTGATAACAGGGAAAAAATTTGAATTTATAATTTTCACTTTTATTTTTATTTTTCCTCCAATCAAATAATGACACATATGCGATTGAACTCTCCTCAGTTTAATCGCAATTGGTTAGTATTTGATCTCGTTATGTTCACTAGTCCTTTTATCCTATGTATTGAATAGCATTCTATTAAATGTAAGAGTAGTTTAATATTTTTATAAGGGACAATTCGGGAGAGACAAGAGGTACAAGAAAATTTGTATTGTACTTCTCTCCTGCATTTAATTATTGGTCTATTATAAAAAGACCAAATTACCCCCACTTTTAGTGTGTTTGATATTTAATACAAGGATACAAATGTACTCCCACTTTTAGTGTGTTTGATATTTAATACAAGGATACAAATGTACTGGTGGATATTACCATACAAAGTGATTGCTAAGATTTTAGCAAACTGTCTTAGGGAATTTTTGGATGATATCATTGATCCGGCTCAAGCGGCTTTTATTCGTGGAAGGCAAATTTCAGACAATATCTTGATTGCTCATGAGATCAATCATTTTTTTTAAGAAGAAGAAGAGTGGGGCTCAGCGGCAAATGGCAGTTAAGCTTGATATGGATCGGGCTTACAATAGTGTGGAATGGGTTTTTCTGTTGGCTATGATGGCTTGGTTGGGGTTTCGCCCCCAATGGATTCAGTGGATCCATCAATGTATATCCTCAACGCTACTATAATTTTTTAGCATAGCTTCTTTGAAGTTCAACTTGTTTTGTTAGAAGCCATTTCATGAATGAATTCGTCTGGTTGCAAACTTTTTTTAGCATAGCTTCTTTGAAGCAACCTTTGTACAGTCAGCGTAACTATTTGTTGCAAACTTTGTACAGTCAGCGTCGAACTTAAGCTTGTAGTGTAAGTTTGTGTCAAGATGAGCACTACAAACATCCATATGATTAACACAAATCTTGTCCAGTTGTTCACCACCTGCTCCCCTATTCTCATCAAAACAAAGCATCTATTTATTGCAAATTTTCCTTGAATAAATAGGATAGCGCATCGACTTGTAAGCCTACCAACCAATGCTGTGAGGGCCAACCAATTTTACACTAAAACATTCTCTTGTACCTAGGTATAGTGTGTACTCCTTGATTAAATAGGATAGCACATCGAATTGTAAGCTTAAAAAGTGAATTGAATTATTTGGTGTAAGATGGGAAATCTAATATTTTATCCAAAATTTCCAGTCAAAGAATCGCAGTTGCAAGTCGAGAAGGATACTAATCATCCAACCCAAAATATTTGTGTTAACATTTCATATTTCTTATCAATAACCCTCAAAGTAAGTAACTATTGGATGGTTATAATGTAAGATTTTTCTATCAAGTTTAAGTTTTGGGCAATATTCATTGTCTAACACTTGAATAAAGTCTACTCCAATTAGGGTTTTAATTATTGCCAAACAATAGTGTATTATGAATTAATTAAGTAATTAAGGCTTTAAGGAAGTTTTTTTTTTGGTAACTGTGGGGTGGCCGCAGCTCAAGACTTCGACTAATCCCCATGAGCCGCCTAGGAATACCTCCTCCCAGGCCAGCGATATACCCGTGTGCATCCAGAGTCGATCGTAGGACCTCCGGGTCTATGGTTCATCCCACGACCACTGGGCTACACCCGAGGGAAGTGCTTTAAGAAAGTTCAATGTCTCATAACTAAGTACCCAATATAGTAAAATTAAGCAACTGGTCCCAATTCCATCTCTAGAAAATGCCTACAGAAAGCATCTTCCCCATGAAGAGGTTTGGAACATTAGAAGTTAAAGACTTGTGCCATTTGTGTATAGCAGTCAGAGTATTCTTTGATTCTTGAACAAGGCTAAAAGTTCCTGTGGTGTTTGAATATTACATATCATAGTCGAAGCATGCAATATTTAGGTTGCTGCCCATCTAAGGTATATTTCATCAGTCTTGAAAGTCTGAAATAATCTTAGCTATTGAGTTGGAGGGGAGTAGCAAATAAAAAGAGAAGTTTGCAAGGAAATTACTTTGAGAAAACGTAAGTGTTGAGAAGGAGAACCATAATATCATGCCGAGATGTTGTCCAAGTGGGCCGCGAAACTCTGGTTTTAAGCGGTGTTCCGGAAAACATACCACAACACCAGTGAAGATAAATCCTAGCTCGGTTGTTAGCTAAAGATTCCAATTTAGAGGCTTTAAGAAAATCCAACCATTTTTTCTTTTTATTTAATCGGCACTATCATCAACACCCCTGATTCCGAATATGGTAATGTGAAATCAACATATAATGATCCATTTGCTACAATTGTTGTCTCTCCCACCATAGCGTTGAACGTCTGTATTTTTCCTCGCAAAGAGAAGAAAAAGATTCAAGGTTCGTTTCTAAGCAGTTCCTTTTGTTTGTACAGAAATCAAAAGGAGTTGTAAACATACCTGAAGATGAACTTCGTAACAAGGTTGTCATAAGTCCCTGTACTACTTCCATCATCAGCCTTCATGTAAGGTATAAAGTCAGGATTGATAGCAAATGGTAATTTGCCTAATACACCGTGGAGTACTATGGACAACCCCCCTATATGGGTTGTCTTTTTTGTCTGAGAATCCCATTTCACTTCTACGAATTGTTGAAAACCTTCTTTCTTTAGAACTCCAATCTTGAACGTATTCCCCCTTGTCAGTATAACCCAACCCTCCGGCTTGGTTGTTGAGTCTCATGGCCATATGGGCTTCTTGAGATTAGCCATGGAAGTCGAGTACGCTACCTTTTCCACGACATCTAATTCCCGTGAAAGTCCTTTCTTTGGAGTACAGTACCCGATTACTCTCTCTCCTTTTCCAATCACATTGAATACTTGAAAGCCCGAAGACTCCAATTGCCCTTCAACCAAATGGAACTACCCACTTAAGCCTTTAAAACTAGTGTTTAAGATTTTCCTGAGAATTCTTGGACCCATTTAAGAGGTTCCTAAGGTTGCAAGGTCAGTCGAATTTTCACTAGTTTGCGGTTTTAAGAAGCAATAATTCATAGGTCCAACTCTCTCTACTGCCATAGCTAATGCCTAGGTTGTGTCGTATGCCCGAATTCCAAAGAGGGTTAGCCCATTCATCTTGTTGTACGGATCTTTCAATAGAAATTAAATTTTGGGGTTTTTCCCAGATTGCCCCTCTAGTATGGGGTTCTTCCCCAAATAACCAGGTTTTGAAAACCCTTCTCTAAATGCCCTTATCATCTATTTTCCATAATTCAGTATTTATGAAAAGTCTTAAATACCCCTCCATTGATTTTAAAAGAAAAAGAAGAAGAAGAAGAGGGATTTAGGTTCGTAGATGAGAGATCTTCATTCCCACCCCATTTCCGGCGAGAGTTCTTCGTTCCAAGAAGAAGAAGAAGAAGAAGATACGTACGTGGATGCGTGGATGAGATGAATAAAGCTCACCCACTCCCCTCATCTTCCAAATACCCCTCCATTACCATTTATACTGATTTTGAAAAAAGAATAATAAAAAAGAAGAAGAAAAGATGAAAAAATCGCAAAAATCTGAGTTTCCCGAAGCTTTTTGCACGCAAAGTCGATACAGTGCATCGACCTTGTGCATTTTATGCATCGACCCAGTGCAAAATGCAACGACCGCGTACAAAATGCACTAGGTCGATACAATGCATCGACCTCGTGCATTTTATGCATCGACCGCGTACAAAATGCCCTAGGTTGATGCAATGCATCGACCTTGTGCATTTTATGCATCGACCCCGTGCATTTTATGCTTCGACCTCATGCAAAATGCATCGACCGCGTACAAAATGCACTAGGTTGATGCAATGCATCAACCTCGTGCATTTTATGCATCGACCCCATGCAAAATGCATCGACCGCGTACAAAATGCACTAGGTTGATGCAATGCATCGACCTCGTGCATTTTATGCATCGACCCCGTGCAAAATGCATCAACAGCGTACAAAATGCACTAGGTTGATGCAATGCATCGACCTCGTGTATTTTATACATCGACCCCGTGCAAAATGCATCGACCGCGTACAAAATGCACTAGGTCGATATAGTGCATCGACCTCGTGCATTTTATGCATCGACCCCGTGCAAAATGCATCGACCGTCGTCTTCAAGCTTGGAAACATGACTGTAAATCATAAAAAATGAAAAAAAAACACATGTAAACACATATGTAACATGAAATTTAAGGTTTTGAACCATAAATACAATGATTATAAACATTTTTCCATGAATTAATCATACATGCAATGATTTTTTTTTTTTAAAACACAAGAAACCCGAAAATGAGGGTTGTTCTTCGGTTAATGACTTTTTTCACGAAAAAAACATGGAAAGAACGCTCTTGGAACAAAGATCTCTCGCCGGAAATGGGGTGGGAACGAAGTTCTCTCGTCAGAAATAGGGTGGGGACGAAGAACTCGTCGGAAATGAGATAGGGATACCCAAAGTCTTTTTTTCAAATGATTTGGATAAAATGGGAAAAATTCGCATGTGCGAATAGATGCACATGTGTGTGGGGGCATTTAGAGAATGGTTTTTAAAACCTGGTTATTTGGGGAAGAACCCCATACTAAAGGGGCAATCTGGGAAAAACCCCTTCCCTTTTCCATTTCAGTTCTACATCTTCAAGATCTTTGGACCTCAGTATGTAGGGCTTTATACCTAATACACCTTGCATTGAATCGATGGTGGAAGGAGTCATGAGATCTAACATACTAGACAACCCATCCGTGATAATCCAAGCATAACCTTTAGTCATCATTCCTTCTTCTTTTGCAAGTGCAAAAAAGAGTGATCCAAGAGAAGCTGTCATGTGCATCATGAATACCCTAGTCTAGTTCCCCATCAACTTCTTGAGCTCACTTAATATATGAAAATCATTGGCAGAAGGAGGAATGATGGACCTATAGGGGACACGGGTGTAGATCCCTTGGAAGCCATCAATTAAATAAGGTTTGAGCCCATTAATTAATTAATAATTAATGACAACCTTGCCAATCCAAATGGTTGAACAATGGTGATGATGGCTTGCACCTAAGAAGAGTCATCTTGGGTTGTTCGAACAAAATAGGGGCTTTGAGTGGGAGAAAGAGAGGGACTCGTCGCAGAAAAAGAAAGAATGGGCACATGAGCTTTCTCTCCAAGGTCTATCACGAACTTAGCCTCTGCTGACCTTTGTGACCTAATGAAAGCTTGAACTTCTACATTTTTCATTAAGTCTAGACCTGAATTTCATGCAAATAAGAAAAAAAAAATGAATTAGAGCATAAGATTAGTTGTTGATGAAGAAACATATTAGTAATTTAACTTATGAATCAAAAAATTTTCTTATCGATCAATTTAGACAGAATTTGAAAATTCTTAATAGTTGAGTTAACGTCTTTAGCTTAAAGGCAATGTCAATGATAACAATCTTATAAAGAATTTTGCTACCCAGACTCGCATTTCTACACTCTCACCCCTTTTGAAAATAGAATAATTGACATTGTAAAGGGCCCACAAGTGGAGTGATACAAAATAATTGTTTTTGTTGTCAAAAGAGGAGACTCAATATTTTTTTTTGAATTGTGAGAGTATGGCTAGCACTCGACATTTATAAATAGTGTAAAGATTCTAAAAGGCTGAATTTTAACATACAAAATTTCAATGCATTTGCAAGGAATCTAAAAAATTATCAAGAGTGGTTTTAAATTCTATTTCTTAATTTAAAAAACAAGAGAATGTGTATGTCTATGGTACTCCCAAATATAATCCCAAATCTTGACCTTTTAATTCAATTATTAAAGGATCAAGATTAGAGCTAATGTGACATTAGAAAGAAAACCAAATCTTGACCCTTAGTAATTAGTAGGGTTGTTAGTGTGCCCGGCCGGGGTCTATCCAAGCCTAGCCCTCACTCATAAGGTTTAGTCCAAACCCTCGAGGGCTTGAACTGCCATCAGGGTCAAGGCTGGGCCTAGGTCATGCTTGGACTCGAAAAGAGAAAAAAACTTATTTGTCACGATATTTATCAAAAAAAATTTAATCCACCACCAATTGATCAGTGACGACAATGACGATAGAGTAATGGAGACGATGAAAAGGTAGATTATATCATTTGAATTAGAAGTCTATCCATGGTGGGTGGTCTTTATGTAGGGGGATATTGCAGTGAAAATACTACCATACCCCATTAAATATTCTCTTAAAGAAGGCTATATACATCATTTTAAGTTAAAATTTTAAAATAAATATGAAATTATATATATAATGAGGGCCTGGGTCGGGCATTAGCTGGTTTTGCCCAAGCCCCGCGTTTATGTCAACGAGATTAGTCTTTTGGGCACATTTGGATTTGTGGGATTATAAATGAAAAAATGCCTCAATTTGTGGGCTTTTCAGGGTAGGTACCCTCACACGAGGGAGGGCCGAATTGATATCCCTAGTTTTTTTGTCATAGATGGTTAGGATGAGAGAGTATATTTTGGAGTACCCATAGTCTGATTCCAAGAGAATAGTATTATAAATGAATTTTATTGGCAATTGTTAAAATTAGAAGACATCAACTAATCTCTCTCTCTCACTTTCTACATAGGTATATATATATATATATTAGTTGCATAGGTAACCTTGTCAATGCCTCATGCAGCAACACATGGAACTCCTTTGTGCCAACCCCCCCACCCCGCAACTCATGGAAAAAATAAATTTCAATCGAGGAAGTCTAAGCTGTCCATTCAAATGATGGAAACTATAACCTAGGGGTGAATATTGACCAACTATGGTTAATCACGGACCTTTCTGGCGTCGAATTGTATGCAATAGACTTCTCCGACTAACATGTATTTTGCATGTGTTAGGAAAGGGGGGGCCGCACATATAGTGTTTTTGTAGGCCCAAGAGCGCCATATCTTACTTAAATATGTGATGCTTAGGCAAGGTACCTATCTCACTAGAACCTCTAGTAATTGTCCTTACAAACTCAATACATGGCATGTTGTTTGGATTTTGGCCTTTGGATATCAAGATAGGTCTGGTGTAAAACATGTGGTAAAAAATAGTTTAATCAAACATTTTCAGTTGATCCAATTTGAAGTAATTTTTTAAAGAGTTTTTTTATCGTCTAGGTAGGTACTAGGAAACCCTATGATGTTTATGCCAACCAACTAAGTTCTAATGAGACGGCCTAAAAATGACGATTGAGTTAATTTTGGTCACGTGTGCAAAGGGACCTACGCTGACAACGAATGTTAGTCTCCCAAAAAGAATGTTTACCAAATTTCTAAAGGCATTGCGGGTGTTTACGATTCTAGTGCTGGAAGTAAGGTGGACACGTGATAAAAATAGTCGTGTGGACAATTGTATTTCATCTAATTGAAGGTTAAAAATCATAGATTTAATTGCCTAGCTCTAATGGCCTAAAAATACCGAATAGGCTTATTTTTTGCCACTTGTCTCCAAAGCCTACCTTTTTTTTGGTATAGTCAATAATACCACAAGGTGATTACTGAAGGCAAAAAAAAAAAAAACACCAAAGGCCACCTAACAACTAATTTTCAATTAAAAAAAAAAAAACATGCCCATAATGCTAGTAGGCGCCATTAGAATTTTGGGATTTTTCCCTCAATACACTCACGGTTCTATTGGGTGGCTAAAATACACCCCTTTTCTCAATGTTTACTTTATACACCCAAATCATTTTGTAAGACATAAATATCCCTTGCTTCTTTCAAATCAAAAACCAATGAAGCTCAAGGGTTTACAAAACCTCTTCCATCCTCTCCCTACTCCTCACTGTAAGCATCATCTCTCCCACTTCCTCATCCTCAAATGTAAATTTAAGAATCAAGAATGATAATTGGGTACCCATTTTTCCTATTCGTTCTTGTCTGGTACTTTCAACATTGAAAGAAATGCAGGAATAGAAAAAAAATTATTAATTTAATGTTTGTTAGGGTATAATTCGAAATCCATGGCAGGATGGTCGATTATAAACAGCATGGGTTTGCTTTAGATTGCAACGAAATCATTCAAAAGCTTCGGGATACATAATGGTTTTGCTTGAAGGGTGTTGATGGTGGTAAAGATAAGTTTCGATGCTTTTTCGATCAGATTCTCCTCCGTTTTTATGAAGAGATCTCTACCAATAACCTATCCAGCCCTCTACCTGCAATGCTTGGAAATGGAGATGTGTGGATTTTTTCAAACCCTTCATGGTCATGAGCGGAAAAGGTGAAAACAATTTTGTTTTGAAAAATAGGTTCTGGGTTTGTGTGGCTGTAGAATCAGGCTCGGACTCAGCGTTTACTTTGTCTGTAATGAAGTGTTTAGATGCGTTTGATCAATTGTTACAGAAACTTTGTAGAGATAAGAGCATAAGAGGTAGTCTGTATTTATTTCTTTGGTGAGAATTTGAGTTTGTTGTCAGTGGAGTTAGAGATATATTTCAGAGGTTTGTTATTCGAGATGTTGGATCGAGAGGAAAAAGATGAAGAGGACCATCAGAATGAGATGCAACAATCACCTATGGGAAACATGACTAATACGAATGAGGTCAGAATTGTGTCATCTTGGACCCAAGTATTCTTAAGGAAGACCTTTTTTCTCGTAAGAGAAAGCTGGAATCTCTATCAGGAAGGCTTAATTGGGTGACTGAGATTGCCAAATATCCTGCTAATTCTGCACTACTCATGTTTGGGATTGGTTGAAGAGGATTCGGGAGAGAATGGAAGAGGGTTTCATAACCCCACTTCAACTTCTTTGAAAAGAAAGAAAACAATGGGTATTTGTATCAACAAATAGAGTTTAGGTGTATAAAAGTAGACATTGGGAAATGGGGTGTTTTTTGGGCCCCTTATAGAACTTTGGGTGTATCCAAAGAAAAATTCGTAGAATATTTTGAGTCATCACGTGGTTAACAAATGTCAAAAATGCTAGCCCCAGTAGTCTTCCAAAGATGCAAGATGGTGGCAACAAGTGTCAAAACATCACCGGTAGGCCTTTAACAATATTATGGACTGTGCTTAATTGAAGAAGTATAATCCAAGAAGGGACCGATGCATCGCTTAGGAACAAGCTATTAGCACATGATGATGGTAATAAGGAAATGAAAGGATAACTTGGACTTACCAGCAGATTTCGCACTGACAACATCTCCCTTTGAATACCTTACATGGAGAACAATCCGCGAGTTTCAGTCTTGATGAATAGCATAGAATTGGGATATTGTCATTGAAATGTAGCAATGCGCTACTTTTCCGACCAATGAATTCAAATCAAGAACAACGCCATCATGGAATAATGTCGTGGAATTTGTACTACTGCTATTTTGAGCAGTACTCAAATAGGCGAAGTAGCTTAGCTGGGAGAAAGGGAACAAGAGAAAGATGAGATGGTAAGTCGGTTTCATCATCTCTAGTCTGTGATCAGTCCTATGCCACAAATCTCTCAAGGTTGTGTACTTTAAAGAGAGTGAATCAACAAATGATTTAACTCCACAGAATCAAGCTAAATATTTCATGGAACTTTCCTTGTAATATCTAAATGGTCGCGTATGACACACTATAACTATAATATTCTAGAGTCGAAAGAGATAGAACTATGGATAATAAAAATTATATTGATTATATCATAGGTGTTTTCATTACTTCCCCAAAGGGATCACAAATTTTTATGCCTTTCAACCAATGGAGAAGGAGGTCTTGTTCTCAACGCGATTCAGAAAAGAAAGTGATGATGTTTGGCATCAAAGATTAGGATACCCTCAAATGGAGACTGTTGGTTACTTAAAAAGAAATAAACTTATTTGAAGTAGTTCAATTAATAAAGTTGAGAACATTTGTAGTAGTTGTCAAATGGCTAAGGCATGTCGGTTACCTTTGAAGTCTGCTAAATTTTGTGATGAACCATTTGTTAACATACATTGTGATTTGTGGGGACCGGCCCTAGTCTTATCATTTTAAAGGTTTAGGTATTATGCAATATTCGTTAATGATTGCACACGTTTCACATGGTTTTTCCCTTTGAAACATAATTCTGAATTTAGATAGTGTTTCATTGATTTTCATAAATCTGTACAAACACAATTTGACAAGAAAATCAGAAAATCAGATGGAGGAGGTAATTTTGTTGGTAAAGAATTTATATCTTATCGAATTCAAAATGAGATAAAACATCAAATATCATGTCCATATACGCCGGAACAAAACGGGATGGCAGAAAGAATACATCGAAATATAACAGAACTTGGCTTAACCATATTATTTCATGGAATGTACCCAAAATATTTTGGGTTGAAGCCTTTTTTCTTTTTTTTTCTTTTGGGTTGAAGCCTTTGGTACAGCCATCTAGATAAATAGGCTCCTAGCAAGAGTTCTAAATATGCCAACTCCTTTTCAAAAGTTATTTGGGAAAATCCCAATTATGATTCCTTAAGGGTGTTTGGGTGTAGATGCTTTCCATACTTCAAAGGCTACACTCAAAATAAACTTGACTCAAGATCTCTACCATGTACGTGTTTTATTAGGTTACAGCCAACACCATAAAAGCTATCGTTGTTTATATCCTCTCCGACAGATCAAATTTATATCTCAAGACATGTTGTATTTGATGAAGGAAATTTTCCATTTAAAGATCCAGGGAAGCTGTTTTCTACTTCTAAAAATCAAACAGAGCTAACCACATGCGATTTTTTTTTCAAATATAGAAGTAGATTCAACTTCAAATAAAGCACCAACATCTACACCAATCTTCCCAATGGGAGATGATCAATCAGAATCAATTTCTGAATCCCAAGTGCCACTTGAAGTAATTAGTGATCCAATAGAACAAAAAGTTTTAGATAATGTCACATATCCTCCTATTCGGCATCAGGAAGATGAGTTGTGCCCACAAGAAAGTCCAACTTCAAACCATAATATTTTTCATCCCTCACTCATCGATACTAATGCTTCTTCAAATTTTGAGACAGGTGGTCAAGGTATTTCCCAACATCACACTATGATTACATGATCAAAACATGGCATACTCAAGCCTAATCCTAGGTATTTTCTTGTTGTCACTAATGTTCCATGCGAGCCTCAGTCAATAAAGTCAGCTTTAATGCATCGTGGATGGTTTCTTGCAATGAATGAAGAAATAGTAACTATTAATTAAAACAACACTTGGGACTTGGTTCCATACAAACCTAAGATGAATATAGTCATGTGCAAATGGGTGTTCAAAACCAAACTCCAATCTGACGGTTCCCTAGAGCAATTAAAGGCACGATTGGTAGCAAAGGGGTCTACTCAAATTCCAGGACTCGATTTCTCAAGAACCTTTTCCCCCGTTATTAAACCAACAACTATAAGGATTTTTCTAACCATTGCCTTGGCTCATAATTGGGGCATTCGTCAAATGGACATCAATAATGCATTTTTGCATGGCCATCTAAATGAACCTGTCTACATGGAGCAGCCACCAGGATTCAAGGATCTCGACCAACCAGATCATGTGTGTCGCTTAAAACGAGCGCTATACGGTCTTAGACAAGCCCCTCGAGCATTGTTTGATCGATTTAGTAATACTATCCATTGATTTCTTTTGTAGTGTGGCTGATTCATCCTTATTCATCTGTCGTAGTAATCATGGCACAATTATTTTACTTTTGAATGCTGATGATATTATTTTGACAGGAGATAACAAAATCTTTCACACTCAATTCATTGATCGCCTTAGCATGGAATTTTCTTTGAAAGATTTGGGCTATCTTCACTACTTCCTAGGCATGGAGGTCGACACATGTTCATATGGACTTTTCCTCAATCAAGCCAAATATGCCTATGACTTGTTGAACGTGCCCAGATAGGGTTGTATTTGGGCTGGGCTTGGCCAAGCCCAACTCAGCTTGAATGGATTTGATCAAGGCCCGAAGCCCGGCTTAGCCCGAAATGGAGCTTGAAAGTGCGGCCCGATGCTCGGCCCGAATTCAAAATTGTGACTCGAAGCTCGGCTCGGCCCGAATTGATTCAAGCTCAAGCCGGGCTTGGCTTGGCTTGGCTCGAGCTTGGCTTGAATCTTTTTTTTTAAAAATAATAATATTTTATATTATTTATATATATAATAATGATATATATATAAATAATATTTTTATTTTTTAATAATATTCGAGCCGAGCCGAGCCGAGTTCGGGCCGAACAGAACCTCAATCGAGCTGGGCTGAGCTGCATAAGGGTTGGCCCGAGCTCGGCTTGATTGAGTTTTCGGGCCTTATTTTTAGGCTTGGCTTGGCCCATTCGAGCCTAAAATTCGGGCCGAGCCAAGCTGCACCAACGGGCTAATCGGGCTTTGTATAGCCCTATGCCCAGATGAAGGATTGTAAGCCTATCTCTACTCCCATGGTGGCCCACTCTCAAACCTCAATGGATGAGGCACCTTTCCATGATCTCAATTTTTATCGGAGCATTGTTGGAGGATTGCAATATCTTACTTTTACACGGCTAGATATCTCCTACAGTGTTAACTATGTTTGTCATCATATGCACAAGCCAATTAATTATCACTTTCAAATGGTAAAACACATATTGCGCTACATCCATGGAACTATGAACTATGGAATCAGACTTTTATCCAAGAATCATATGGTTCTATATGGATTCTCCGATGCTGATTGGGCAGGATGTCCAACTACGAGGCTATCAACATCGGGATATTGTACTTACTTAGGAGGAAACTATATTTCTTGGAGTGCTAAGAAGCAACCAACAGTTGCCCGATCGAGTACAGAAGCAGAGTATCGTGCCCTTGCCTCCACTACCGCTGAACTTACATGGATTTCCTTCATTCTTCTAGACATTGGACTCTATCTTATAACAACATCTTAGCACTTTATATGACTGTTAATCCAGTTTTATGCTCGTACAAAACATATAGATATTGATTATCATTTTGTGCGCGAAAAAAGTTGCGCTAGGGTCACGTGTCACCAAATTTGTGTCTTCTACAAATCAAGTAGCAGATATCTTCACCAAGGCCCTACCAAGAAGACTATTCGATGGTCTATGGACCAAATTGGGTCTTTGGTCTCCATTTCGGCACAATTTGAGGGGAGGTATAGAGAACCATGTAGAGATACATGCTTGTGCACACCAAAGAAGGGATAAAGGTGATCAAGACATACAAGGAAAGAATTCAAACTTGCCAGCTGTTAGGAGATCTTGGCGAGTCTTTGAGGAGATCATGGAGGACAGTGATCAGTGCTAATAGTTATACATTATGCACCTCAAACTAAACTTGTTAGTTCTTTAGAGTTCTATTTTAGACCTTTTTACGGTACTTGGTTGTTTTATCCTTTTCAGGTTCATGCGAGGAAAAGAAGATAAAATGGAATATTAGATGCTACAAAGAATCAAAAGAATCTTAGAAAGGAGTAGAGCAAAAGAAAAAAAAATAAAAGAGAGCAAAATTGTAGAAATCTACCTTGATGGATCGATTGACCAAAACCGTATTTCTATCAATAGAAGGTTATTTTGGTCATTTTCCTTCATCCAAAATTTATAAAAATTTTCGGGTAGATTCTAGATGACCTAAAGTAGTTATGTTTCAAATTTCAGGTCAATCCGATAAGAATTGAGCTCTCTAGAATTATTCAAAATTTAGTTGCAAAATTGTAAATAGGGTGAATAGTGTTGCGTGAATAGTATTTTTAAGACTTCTAAGCACTTTCCAACTCTATTGTTGCCTACATAAGTGAAGGTTTGATCCCCATTCAACCCTAAAATAGTTTAGAGAGAGAAAAAGGAGAGTTTGACCTCAATTAGGATTTCTAAATTAATAAGGATTCTCTCTCTCTCTATAAATAAGAGTCATTGGCCATAATCAGTATGTAGAGATTTTGGAATTTGAAGAAGAGAAGCTTTGGAGGTCAAGGAAGCCAAAAGGATAAGTTCTTCGTTTTTGTCTATGAAGACGGCGTGCTCCTCCCTCGCGATGAACTAATTTTCCATTCTAGGGTTTTGATGAAACCCTAACCAAGCAACTGTGTTGTTCTTTTTTTTTATTTAGATTTATTATTTGTAAAACATTGATTGCATAATGAGAGGGTTGTTTAGCAACCAGATTTATTGGATTTAAATTTGATTTCAATAGAATTTCTATCTTTGCCTTAGGTGTTAGGAAATTGGAATTGAACTCACTTGTATTAATTTTCGGTAGAATTTTAATATAAGTTTTATGCAATGCTTTTAATAGTTCAAGAGAATAGATCCAATGATATTTTATGCTAAGGGAAGACTAGTGATCATACTACCCTAGTTTAATATATATCACTCGTGCCAACTGAATATACTATATGCATAGGATTTAATTCTTCTATTTTTCTTGATCAGTTGAGAGGGGACATGTCATCACTCTCACTGTAATGTTTAAAAATTGAGAGGTCTTAATAAAATCAAAGTAAGATTAGTTATAAAGCTAGTGGTGGATTCAAACCCCTTAAATTTTCTCAACCGATATATAACCAAAAGGTCTCAGTAATTAGGTAAAATAAAATTTGATAGTTTAAATACGAAACCAGCGTAGTCCTCAGAGGTTCGACACCCTTACTAGTACTATTCTACAGAATTATTACTATAAGGAATAATTAAATTGTGTAACGATTAGACAGCACACATGATTTATTCTTTCTATGTATAATTGCAAGAATGATAGAAATCTATATATATATATATATATATATATATATATATAAACATGCAATTAATAGAAAGAAATAAGAAGAGAAATACATGACTTCCCTTGTTTCAGAATTCATTTAAACAGTACCTGCAGATGCTGCACCAACAACATCCTGCTTGGAATCCCTAGTGTAAGGAACCATTCTGGTTTTAGAATAAGCATGTGCGGCATAGAAATCAGAGAGAGCCATTGATATAGAAATATTTGCTATCTTCCCGACCGTCGAGTTCAAATCAATAACTACTCCTACGGGAACCCTGACCTTAGATTCAACACTTCCATTGCGACCAGTTGCCGACTCAGCCCATAAGCTGAGAGAGAATAAGAAGATATAAACTAGAGGATACGATGGTTTCACCATTTTGAAGTCTAATCGCAACGTAGATTTGGGTTTCAAAGTGAATGACAGTTCAAGTGCCCATGTAGTCCCTTTATAACCTCTTATGTACAAAGTTTCAAATGAATGAACAATAATAAATAGACATCTTATGGGTGCGTCTACGATGAATTTTCTAAAGCCTAAAAGTCTTTGCTATGCCATGCAAACTTTCAAATGGTGGGCCAACACTCGGTGAAAATGATGTTAGTGTTTTTAGATAAAAACCCATATGGTCCCATGGAAATTTCCTCTTTTATTTAAGTTTATTTTGAGCTCGGATTGTGTTGCTGTCATTAGAGAATTTCAAGGAAACTGGTCACACTAGGAAAATGAAATCAATTCTTGGGACTTGTACGTATTCTTAAACCCAACAAATACGGTTGGGGTTGGAAACCGTTAGATCATAGTGTGACTCCTCTAAATCCTTGGATCTTATGATAGGTAGGGTTCCAAGGTATTTAAAGAAAGGATAAAGTCCATCTTTTCTCTCAAGTTAATTGTAGCCCCATTGAAATCAAACTTGAGGACAGAAGAGAAGACTCTAATCCTCAAAGACAATACGTAAGCTTCACAGTGTTTTCATATTCGGAAGGCAAAGGATATTCTAGCGAATCGATATGTTATTGCTCTCTTCTATTGTATTTTTTTGATTATATATATTGAAAATTTTAATTGCATGGACTAGATCAGATTTAATATTTCTGTCTAAATGAATATTATTTTATCCTAACAAATAAAACATGGCAACAATTGTCACTCAAGCCATAATCCAGAATCCGCACAAGCTAGATCGTATCACTTGTGGTCACGAAGGAGATGTGAAGTATAAGACTTTTTAGTTTGTGGTCTTGCAATAATATCGTGGATTTGTTTTTTAAAGTAAAAAATCCCAGTCTTCCCGATTAACTAAAGCATACAGGATTAAGCTTGTGATTATATTTATAGGGCTTGATACACCTAAGATACATGGTATTGTATGTTAAGAGAGCACAATCAGTTTTGATCGTGTGCATGGCCCCGGAATGCTTGATGGGTTTTTCGGGTTACTTTGTATATAAAGGGAGTTGATTTCAACTCTTACTCATAACTTTCATACTTGGGGCAAAAAGTCAAAATGCTCCCCATCAAGTTGCCTATTAGAAGAAAGAGTTGAAGACCTTCAACCCAATCTGATCATTCAATTCATCAACAGAGTAAAATGGTAAATTCTAATGGTTTGAAAATTATTCTAATTTTGATGCATGTTTAGGTGAAAAATCCTTCAATGGTTAAGTTTGTACTCATAAATGTCTAAAATGAAGATAGGAGAGATAAAATACTATTTCTGAACAAAATCAGCCACTGTATTTATACAATCAGCCACTATATTTGTTGGAGAAGGAGAAAACACTGTTCTATTTTTATTTATTAAGAAAAACTTCAATGACAATACTCTGCTATGTTCTCAGTCATAAGTCTTAACTTTAGGAAGTCTACTATTATAAGAAATTAAAGACCTAATCCTAATCTATTTTAACAACATCAACATTTATCTCCTAACAGAGTTTAAATAAAAACAAACTCTATCTAACATGAAGTAATTTAGATAGAATCAATTTTTAATTAAAACTAGATCTAAATTAGGGTTAACAGTAATATTTCAGAGTTAAGGGAGAAACAAAGTTTTCTAGTAGAAAATGAAGATAAGGGTTGTTCCTCTCATTTTTCAAAGTTTATTTCTTAGAAAATGAAGATAAGTACCCACCCTTGTGTATGTGGGGGCTGTGTTATATCATTTCCCCAAAAAAAAACAACTGAACCAACATAAATCTCTATGGGCGTAACCTAAGTTGGGTTAACCATGTAAATTGCTATGTTGATTGTTTTCTTTTTCTTCATTTTTTGCATCCCAGTGAAGGGCTAACTGTGTGACATGCACACATAAAAAAGAACAAAAGAATAGAAGGGTGGGTACTTTGTAAATGATTCTCTCAAGGCTTATCATTGGGCTCTAATACTGGTCGGGTTTTGTTCTGTTCAATTTGATTGGTTCTAATACCTTTATATATTAGCAAGCGTTAATATATTCTTGAGTAGTGATAGGCGTACCAATGAATTTACAGGTATGTTAACTATTTCCCTATATTCTATTTCCTAAGCATTAAATAGAAAAAAGGTATCTTTTTTCTATTTCCTAACCATTAAATGAGACTAAGTAATGTGTTAAAATTTAATTGAATGAGTGGCCACCTAATACCAATTATGGTATTTCTATTTCCTAAGTATTAAATGAGACTAAGTAATGTGTCAAGATTTAATTGAATGAGTAGCCACCTAATACCAATTCTGGTATCAGGACCGACTAGAGGATTTGCACTCAACAACCATACGCCTAGATTTCTCATTATTGACTATCTTATCGGAACAGGAGGCAGAGGGTATATTCTACCTCCAACCGACCATGCATTATTTAGATCATTTTCAACCACAAAAGAAGAAACGCTAGCATTATTTAGATCATTATTTAGACCATGCATTATTTAGATCATTATTCTTCCTCCTTGAGGTGGTATTTAAAGAGTCTCTCTATTGGTACTCTCAAATATACTTTTGAATTCCAAGTCTTTAATTGAAATAATTACAAAACCGTTTTAAAGTTGATTCAGTATTATAAATGATAAAATAAGCCCAGTCAAATCTAATTGAGCCAAGTCTAAATCTTAACCCTTAATTAGGGCTGTCAACGGATCGGATTCGGATCGGATCTGGCTATATCCGAATCCGATCCGATTACAAATCCCATTGATCCGAATCCGATCCGAGATCCGTCGGACTATGAATTGTCCAATCCGAGTTCGAATCCAATTGTTTATTTAGGATCCGAATCCGATCCGATCCGGATATAGCAGGATTTCAGTTCAATCGTATTTATTTGCGGAATCAATACCAAAACGAGATCCAGAACAAATGGGAAATGCTGAGAAAAAATTGGGGATAATTTACCTTTCCATTCGTTCTTGCATGTTCTTCATCTGAGCTCTGTAGTGGCTCTCGATAAACTGTTTGGCTGCAGCCACCTTCTCCATGGTTAAGCTTGAGCCCAGCGCCTCCTCCACCGATGGCTCGCCGCCCTTGTCCTCCTCCTTGCGATCCTCCATTTCTCTCTCTAGATTCTCCCTTTGAAGTTCGAAGCCCTCATACAACAAAAATCTCTTTCTTTCTCTTTCACTCACTCTCTTTTACAGTGAAGCTAAATCAAATGGTTGAGGCAAAAGAGATTAATGAAACCTCAAAACCCCTCCAACTCTTTCACTCTCTATGCATGTACTTAACTCATACAAGACATGGTAGGGCCACCTTCTTCTGAAAAAGAGAAAGGGGTTTGCTGCTTACCTCTTAGTTCCGCCGGCGGTCAGGTGAAGGCCGGATTTCTTCAAGCCATGAAAGTTGTTGATGGCCGGATCTCTTCAATCCACAAAAGCTGTTGATGCCCTAGGTTTTCACCAAACCGTATGAAGAGAAATTGGTTTCTCACTTCCGTGCTACAGGATATTAGTAGGGTTTTAACTTTAAGTATAATGAGAACTTAAGTAATAGGGTTCCACTTTTATTGATATTACATATATGCCATTATAACTATTAACTTTCAAAAATAAGTTATTTGCTAACCGGATCGGATTTTAAACGGATCGGATTACTCTATATCCGAATCCGATCCGATAATAATCGGATTCTAACTTTACGATCCGAATCCGATCCGGCGGATCATTACTTGGGTCCAAAATCCGGCTAATCGGATCGGATCCGGATCGGATCCGGATCCTGATCCGATCCATTGACAACCCTACCCTTAATCCTTATTGAGCAATGCTAACATCACTTTCTTTCAAACTCACTTTTTTTAGGTTGAAACATGCATTATTGTCTTCCATTAAGAGAATACGTGTTTTCCACTAACATTCTCTCCACTCAAAACGATATATAGTAAATCTTAAAAGAAAGTGAATGCTAACATTATCCTTATTTAAATTAAAGGATTATGATTCCGGAATATATTTGGGAGTGCCACATCAACACGGAAATGTGCTATATTGACAGCTTTCTCTATCTTGACCTTAGCTAAGGTTGTTAGGCCCTGTAAGTGCTTGCCTTCCCAGTGAAGAAAGCTGTCAGGTAAAGAAACTTTCTATCGTAGTAAAAATAGGCAATTACGATTGAGGTAAAGCATGAAGGATACTGAAGGGACCTTCTATCATAGTAAAAATAGGCAACTAGGATTGAGGTAAAGCATGAAGGATAATGAAGGGAGTGGTTGAATCGTCATGTCGACGCGTGTTTTTAGCTTTCTAGGAATCTTCGTAGTTTCCAGGCCTCATGTGTAGAGCATCTAAGGTACAGGTAAGAGAAGATTGGGATTAATATTCAACAGAGCTAATTTTCAATAGAATTTTAATTGAAGTTTGATTGAAGAAAATAAAGATAAGGGGGGAACAAAGACATCCTCTAAGATATTTGAGGTGGAAATTTAATGCAGCATTTTGCAAGGCCAGACTTTATTTCATGATGGACGTAAACTGACTTTAAAAATGATATTCATGGCATCATGGACCAAAAAAAATCCTAGCTCTACTCTTATATGAAGTCATTTTCTTTGTGTAATTTCCTGGAACTTCAGATAGCCTAGAGTCGAAAGCTACTATGATGCTCACCCAAGGAAGTGCAGCCTGAAGTCATCTCGTAGCGGTGTACAAGGAAGTGCAGCGACTTTCTTTGTTGTTGCTCCCCTCAAGGAGGAAGTGAAGTAGATTGTTGGAAAAATGATATATAACACTATAATCTAAATAGAAAATATACAGGAAAAAAACTCGAATCCATTGTGTATATTATATTAAAAAAACGTAGATTTAGAGAAAAGTGCTTGGAAACTCCATTTAGGAAGGGATGTAAAAATTGGATGCTTACAATCAGCACAAGAAAAGTGCTTGGAACTCCATTAGAAGCGAATTCAGTTCCATTGTCCCAACGTAAGATTTTTATTATTCTTTCAAATTGAGTCAAAACACTTCTAATAAGATTTGGAAGCAAACAAGACATCACTTTTCTTTTTCAACAAGGAAAGCTCAATCACCAATATAAATAATAAATTTTATCCAAACTCTTGAGTACGTGGGTAGAGGGAAGCTTCGGGTTTCTTTCTAAACACATGGTCCTAATTTGTGTCAGTTTTGATTACAAAAACTAAATAAAAAATTGGTCAGTTTCAAGAAGGCTTGAAGCAAGAAATTGATGGGCTTCACAAAAAGTCCTATGTACTATCTTAAGGGGAATGCATCCATACGTCAACAAGTGTCTCTTTTAAATTTTATTAACTATGGTTAAAATTCACTAAACTTAGGTGTGTTAGTTATTATTATTTTTTTTTTGTAAAAGTTTGGGTGTGTTAGTTTGGCAAGAAAGTGAGGAGAAGTCAAAGAAAAGTGAGTTTTCTTACACACCTTTTAATAGTTATTTTAAAAGAAAATTTAAGTTTTTTTTTTCTTTTGTCTCGCCCACTTTCTTTTCAAATGAACACACCCATAGGGTTCAACAACTAATAAAATGAGAGACCTTGACTATCCTCAATAAGAGGAGATAAGATCACAGTGTATTGCAATACGTGTCGTGTGTGGATTGAAGAGACAAAAAAATGAAATTGAATTTCTCGTATTTTTTTTTTCTTCTTCCAATTCACACATAACACATATGCAATTAAATTCTATTGCAATTAGCTGTGATCCTATCTTCAATAGAGTGGCAACGCGTCAACCATTTGAGGACTTTGTTTTACTCTTTTTGTCTTTCCTGAGGACATTGGTTTATTATTGTAGGAAAGTGGTTTACATGTTTTCATGTTTAAAATACTTTTGCTTAATTTTCTTCATTTCATCCCCCTCAGTGAAGTTTATAATTGCCCTTGAAATATAAGGGACCAAGGGAGAGTTTAATGGAAACACCTACAAGAGAGAGGAAGTAAGAAACCACATGCATTGTACAATACCATGCCCTTTAGTTCATCTATTAACATTATAAAAAATTAACTGTCACACACACATATATGGGAATGTCATCGTGCACCAAGACTAAGTGAACTTTGTTATGTTCAAGATCAGATCACAGCCAATTGCGATTGAACTCAGGAGAGTTCAATCACATGTGTAATTATTTGATACGAGGGAAAAATTTTTGAATTTATAATTTTCACTTTTATTTTTATTTTTTCTCCAATCAAATAATGACACATATGCGATTGAACTCTCCTGAGTTTAATCGCAATTGGTTATTATCTGATCTCGTTATGTTCATTAGTCCTTTTATCCTATGTATTGAATAGCATTCTAATAAATGTAAGAGTAGTTTAATATTTTTATAAGGGACAATTCGGAAGAGACAAGAGGTGCGAGAAAATTTGTATTATACTTCTTCTTTCTTGTATTTAATTATTGGTCCATTATAAAAAGATTAAATTACCCCCACTTTTAGTGTGTTTGATATTTAATACAAGGATACAAATGTACTGGTGGATATTACCATACAAAGTGATTGCTATGATTTTAGCAAACCGTCTTAGGGAATGTTTGGATGATAACATTATCCTTATTTAAATTAAAGGATTATGATTCCGGAATATATTTGGGAGTGCCACATCAACACGGAAACGTGCTATCTTGACAGCTTTCTCTATCTTGACCTTAGCTAAGGTTGTTAGGCCCTGTAAGTGCTTTTGCCTTCCGAGTGAAGAAAGCTGTTAGGTAAAGAAACCTTCTATCGTAGTAAAAATAGGCAATTACGATTGCGGTAAAGCGTGAAGAATACTGAAGGGAGTGGTTGAATCGTCATGTCGACGCGTGTTTTTATCTTTCTAGGAATCTTCCTGGTTTGGTTTTCAAGCCTCATGTGCAGAGTATCTAAGGTACGGATAAGAGAAGATTGTGATAATTTTCAACAGATTTTGAATTGAAGTTTGATTGAAGAAAATAAAGATAAGGGGGAAAAAAGACATCCTCTTAAGACATTTGAGGTGGATATTTAGTGCAGCATTTTACATGCCAGACTTTATTTCATGATGGACGTAAACTGACTTTAAAAATGATATTCATGGCATCATGGACCAAAAAAAATCCTAGCTCTACTCTTATATGAAGTCATTTTTTTTGTGTAATTTCCGGGAACTTCAGATAGCCTAGAGTCGAAAGCTACTATGATGCTCACCCAAGGAAGTGTAGCCTGAAGTCATCTCGTAGCGGCGTACAAGGAAGTGCAGCGACTTTCTTTGTTGTTGCTCCCCTCAAGGAGGCAGTGAAGTAGATTGTTGGAAAAATGATATATAACACTATAATCTAAATAGAAAATATACAGGAAAAAAACTCGAATCCATTGTGTATATTATATTAAAAAAACATAGATTTAGAGAAAAGTGCTTGAAAACTTCATTTAGGAAGGGATGTAAAAATTGGATGCTTACAATCAGCACAAGAAAAGTGCTTGGAACTCCATTAGAAGCGAATTCAGTTCCATTGTCCGAACGTAAGATTTTTATTATTCTTTCAAATTGAGTCAAAACACTTCTAATAAGATTTGGAAACAGACAAGACATCACTTTTCTTTTTCAACAAGGAAAGCTCAATCACCAATAAAAATAATAAATTTTATCCAAACTCTTGAGTACGTGGTAGAGGGAAGCTTCGGGTTTCTTTCTAAACGCATGGGTCTAATTTGTGTCTGTTTTGATTACAAAAAAAAAAAAAAAAAAGTTGGTCAGTTTCAAGAAGGCTTGAAGCAAGAAATTGATGGGCTTCACAAAAAGTCCTATGCACTATCTTAAGGGGAATGAATCCATACGTCGACAAATGTCTCGTTTAAATTTTATTAACTATGGTTAAAATTTACTAACCTTAGGTGTGTTAGTTATTATTATTTTTTTTTGTAAAAGTTTGGGTGTGTTAGTTTGGCAAGAAAGTGAGGAGAAGTCAAAGAAAAGTGAGTTTTCTTACACACCTTTTAATAGTTGTTTTAAAAGAAAATTTAAGTATTTTTTTCTTTTGTCTCGCCCACTTTCTTTTCAAATGAACACACTCATAGGGTTCAACAACTAATAAAATGAGAGACCTTGACTATCCTCAATAAGAGGAGATAAGATCACAGTGAATTGCAATACGTGTCTCTGTGGATTGAAGAGACAAAAAAATGAAATTGAATTTCTCGTATTTTTTTTTTCTTCCAATTCACACATAACACATATGCAATTAGCTGTGATCCTATCTTCAATAGAGTGGCAACGCGACAAGCATTTGAGGACTTTGTTTTACTCTTTTTGTCTTTCCTGAGGACTTTGGTTTATTATTGTAGGAAAGTGGTTTACATGTTTTCATGTTTAAAATAATTTTGCTTAATTTTCTTCATTTCATCCCCCTCGGTGAAGTTTATAATTGCCCTTGAAATCTAAGGGACCAAGGGAAAGTTTAAAATTGCCGTTGAAATATAAGGGACCAAGGGAGAGTTTAATGGAAACACTTACAAGGGAGAGGAAGTAAGAAACCACATGCATTGTACAATACCATGCCCTTTAGTTCATCTATTAACATTATAAAAAATTAACTGTCACACACACATATATGGGAATGTCATTGTGCACCAAGACTAAGTGAACTTTGTTATGTTCAAGATCAGAACACAGCCAATTGCGATTGAACTCGGGAGAGTTCAATGTCATATGTGTCAGTATTTGATATGAGGGAAAAATTGTTGAATTTATAATTTTCACTTTTATTTTTATTTTTCCTCCAATCAAATAATGACAGATATGCGATTGAACTCTCTTGAGTTTAATCGCAATTGGTTATTATCTGATCTCGTTATGTTCATTAGTCCTTTTATCCTATGTATTGAATAGCATTCTATTAAATGTAAGAGTAGTTTAATATTTTTATAAGGGACAATTCGGAAGAGACAAGAGGTGCGAGAAAATTTGTATTGTACTTCTTCTCTCCAGCATTTAATTATTGGTCCATTATAAAAAGACTAAATTACCCCCACTTTTATTATGTTTGATATTTAATACAAGGATACAAATGTACTGGTGGATATTTCCATACAAAGTGATTGCTAAGATTTTAGCAAACCGTCTTAGGGAATGTTTGGATAATATCATTGATCCGGCTCAGGCAGCTTTTATTCAGGGAAGGCAAATTTCAAACAATATCATGATTGCTCACGAGATCAATCAGTTTTTTTAAAAAAGAAGAAGAGTGGGGCTCAGCGGCAAATGGCAGTTACGCTTGATATGACTCGGGCTTACGATAGAGTGGAATGGGTTTTTCTGTTGGCTATGATGGCTCGGTTGGGGATTTGCCCCTAATGGATTCAGTGGATCCATCAATGTATATCCTCAACGCTACTATAATTTTTTAGCATAGCTTCTTTGAAGTTCAACTGTTTTGTTAGAAGCCCTTTCACGAATGAATCCGTCTGGTTGCAAACTTTTTTAGCATAGCTTCTTTGAAGCAACCTTTTTTCCTGAGCTCATTCACATCAGTAACTGTTGGTTGCAAACTTTGTACAGTCAGCATCGAACTTAAGCTTGTAGTGTAAGTTTGTGTCAAGATGAGCACTACAAACATACATATGATTAACACAAATCTTGTCCAGTTGTTCACCACCTGCTCCCCTATTCTCATCGAAACAAAGCATCTATTTATTGCAAATTTTCCTTGAATAAATAGGATAGCACAACGACTATTAAGCCTACCAACCAATGCTGTGAGGGCCAACCAATTTTACACTAAAACATTCTCTTGTACCTAGGTATAGTGTGTACTCCTTGATTAAATAGGATAGCACATCGATTTGTAGGCCTTTAAAAAGTGAATTTGATTGTTTGGTGTAAGATGGAAATCTAATATTTTATCCAAAATTTCCAGTCAAAGAATCGCAGTTGCAAGTCGAGAAGGATACTAATCATCCAACCCAAAATATTTGTGTTAACATTTCATATTTCTTATCAATAACCCTCAAAGTAAGTAACTATTGGATGGTTATAATGTAAGATTTTTCTATCAAGTTTATATTTTGGGCAATATTCATTGTCTAACACTTGAATAAAGTCCACTCCAATTAGGGTTTTAGTTATTGCCAAACAATAGTGTATTATGAATTAATTAAGTAATTAAGGCTTTAAGGAATTTTTTTTTGGGTAACTGTGTGGTGTTTGCAGCTCAAGACTCCGACTAATCCCCACGAGCCGCCTAGGAATACCTCCTCCCACGCAAGCAAGATACCCGTGTGCATCTAGAGTCGATTGTAGGACCTCCGGGTCTACGGTTCATCCCACGACCACTGGGCTACACCCGGGGGAGGTGCTTTAAGGAAGTTCAATGTCTTATAACTAAGTACCCAATATAGTAAAATTAAGCAACTGGTCCCATGCAATTCCATCTCTAGAAAATGCCTACAGAAAGCATCTTCCCCATGAAGAGCTTTGGAACATGAGAAGTTAAAGACTTGTGCCCTTTGTGTATAGCAATCAGAGAATTCTTTGATTCTTGAACAAAGGCTAAAAGTTCCTGTGGTGTTTGAATATTACATATCATAGTCGAAGTATGCAATATTTAGGTTGTTGCCCATCTAAGTTATATTTCATCAGTCTTGCAAGTCTTAAATAATTCTAGCTATTGAGTTGGAGGGGAGTAGCAAATAAAAAAAGAAGTTCGTGAGGAAATTACTTTGAGAAAACATAAGTGTTGAGAAGGAGAACCATAATATCATGTCGAGATGTTTTCCAAGTGGACCGCGAAACTCTGGGTTTAAACGGTGTTCCAAAAACCATACCACAACACCAGTGAAGATAAATCCAACCATTTTTTCTTTTGTATTTAATCAGCACTATCATCAACACCCCTGATTCCGAATATGGTAATGTGAAATCAACATATAATGATCCATTTGCTACAATTGTTATGTCTCCCACCATAGCGTCGAACGTCTGTATTTTTCCTCACAAAGAGAAGAAAAAGATTCAATGTTCATTTCTAAGCAGTTCCTTTTGTTTGTACAGAAATTAAAAGGAATTGCAAACATACCTGAAGATGAACTTCGTGACAAGGTTGTCATAAGTCCCAGTACTACTTCCATCATCAGCCTCATGTAAGGTATAAAGTCAGAATTGATAGCAAATGGTAATTTACCTAATTCACCGCTGAGTACTTCTATGGACAACCCCCCTATATGGGTTGTCTTTTTTGTCTGAGAATCCCATTTCACTTCTACGAATTGTTGAAAACCTTCTTTCTTTAGAACTCCAATCCTGAATGTATTCCTCCTTGTCGGTATAACCCAACCCTTCGGCTTGGTTGTTGAGTCTCCTGGCCATATGGGCTTCTTGAGATTAGCCATGGAAGTCGAGTATGCTACCTTTTCCCCGACATCTAATTCCCATGAAAGTCCTTTCTTTGGAGTAGAGTACCCGATTACTCTCTCTCCTTTTCCAATCACATTGAATACTTGAAAGCCTGAAGACTCCAATTGCCCTTCAACCAAATGGAACTCCCCACTTAAGCCTTTAGAACTAGTGTTTAAGATTATCTTCAGAATTCTTGGACACATTTCAGAGGTTCCTAAGGTTGCAAGGTCAGTCGAATTTTCACTAGTTTGCAGTTTTAAGAAGCAATAATTCATAGGTCCAACTCTCTCTACTGCCATAGCTATTGCCCAGGTTGTGTCGTATGCCCGAATTCCAAAGAGGTTTAGCACATTCATCTTGTTGTATGGATCTTTCAAGAAAAGTTCCCTTTTCCATTTCATTTCTACATCTTCAAGATCTTTGGACCTCGTATGTAGGGCTTTATACCTAATACACCTTGCAGTGAAGAGATGGTGGAAGGAGTCATGAGATCTAACATACTAGACAACCCATCCGTGATAATTCAAGCATAACCTTTAGTCATCATTCCTTCTTCTTTTGCAAGTGCAAAAAAGAGTGATCCAAGAGAAGTTGTCATGTGCATCACGAATACCCTAGTCTAGTTCCCCATCAACTTCTTGAGCTCACTTAATATATGAAAATCATTGGCAGATGGAGGAATGATGGACCTATAGGGGACACGGGTGTAGATCCCTTGAAAGCCGTCAATTAAATAAGGTTTGAGCCCATTAATTAATTAATAATTAATGACAACCTCGCCAATCCAAATGGTTGAACAATAGCGATGATGCCTTGCACCTGAGAAGAGTCACCTTGAGTTGTTTGAACAAAATAGGGGCCACTACAAAAATAATGGCCTGTAACGGCGGAATATTGGCCGCGATTAGGAAAATCCATCGCGACATAATGTATACCACGGCGGTATTATAATACTACTGTCTATGACACTTTTGTTATGGGCATGTATATATAATTTTAATCTTAAATGTTTGGGGCATGTTTTTTTATTACATGAATTGTTTATTCTTAATTGGAATTATATATTGTTTACAGGTACAATATATGTTTATTGATATTTATATTGCTCACAGGTACAAATAATACAGGAAAAAAAAAAAAAATTTTGCAAAATAATAAATTTTTTTTTTACACATTGCGGCGGTTGGACCCGCCGTGATATCACAAAACTATTTAACTGCGGTTTGGACCGCCGTGATACATGACGGCGGACTGACCCGCCGTGTCATTGGATATGAATAATGGCAGTAGTAGACGTTGTGTAGAGCCCCAGACTTTTTCATGCTTAATACATGACACTTTCGTTGCCATTTTGTCTTTAAAGAGGTATAATTAATAAATAAGGAAGAAATTGGAAATTTCGAAACGTCAGAAATGTTACTTTTCGAAGTACGAGCCCAACGCAAGTTGAATCGTCAAAATCGGACGAACGAGTCAAAAGATATGGCCAAAACAGTCTGGACCTGCAGGCAATCGATAGCTCGGTTATGCACTAAGGACGTAGCTCGGTTATGCACTAAGGACGTAGCTCGGTCATGCACTAAGGACGTAGCTCGGAAGGCACTAAGGGCATAGCTCTGACAACGTGCTCTGATAAGGCACAGACAACGCATAGACAACGTACTCTGATAACGTATACGTTGTGCATTCGTTGTGCAACAGACAACGAGTGCGTCGTGCAGCAGACAACGTGTACGTTGTACAGCACGACGGGCACGTTGTACATAAGACAACGGACTACGAGCTCAGCACTATGCACGACACAACGTGACAACGGGTTCGGCACCCTTCACAACGGACAACGTGTTTGACACTGTTCACAGCACAACGTGTTCGGCACTGTTCACAGCACAACGAGTTGGCACTATTCACGGCACAACGAGTTGGCACTATTCACAGCACAACGAGTCGGCACTATTCACAGTACAACGAGTTGGCACTATTCACCGCACAACGAGTTGGCACTATTCACAGTACAACGAGTTGGCACTATTCACAGCACAGCGAGTTGGCACTATTCACAGCACCACGAGTTCGACACTCGTGTTGTGACAGAAATTTAGTAAGGGTGTTATGGTCTTTTGTCAGTCACTCTTACCTTAAGAGTTTAACCCGAGCCTTTAGGGCTTCATTCAACACTTAGAGAGTTTGAGAGAATAGGAGAAAGGGGAGAAGGCGATTCCAACCTAGGATTCCATTTTGGAGAGAAATCAAAAGGGTTTTGAAACCCAAGATCAACCTCCAGCCCATTTTCCTTCAAGATCAAGGCACAAACTCGTGAGGAGCATCTCCTCAAACTAGGGCAGCAGCTACACAGTCGTTTTGGAAAGGGGTTTCTTCCTCATTTCTTCAAGGTCGGTGCTTCTTACTACCCTCCTAGTTATAGTTCCTCTTTCCCCTTCTTTTCTCTTCATTTTCTTTCATTTACACATGTGCTATGAGATGGATGAATGGTAAATGGTGAATGGTGAATGGTGAATGGTAAATGGAGATGGGATGGGCGATATGGATGCCAATGGTTGTATGTGATGAACAAATGGGGAAGGGCATTGTTCCAATAATGAACGTACATGTATGATTGAGTAAAACCCATCTAGAAAAGCATGTTGTAGGGTACTCCATAATGAACATACCATGTTTGATGAAATGCCAAGGTGAACACAGTGAGCTGAAAATCTGGAAATGCATGCCTAATAAATTATGAATATTGCTAGGGACTATGACAGTGTGTTTCCTGCTTTCCCATAATGCTATGAATGTTACATTACTCAATCTTTGATGCTATATGTGTTGTGAAATTACCCAAATGTCATCTTTAAATTTGAATGCAAGTATGTACACGGTTCCCACGAGCACGGCATGCATGACATGATTTATCGAGGTTTTCAAGAACATAGTTAGAGGTGGGACATACCCTACGATATGTTTTACCTCGCTTTTCACAAGAAGACAAGAACCAACATTCCACGAGGGGTCTCCCTCACTCACAAGTGCATATCATGAAGAAGGGTCTCCCTTCCCTCGCAAGTACATACATATCATAAAGAAGGGTCTCCCTTCCCTCGCAAGTGCATTGCATAAAGAAGGGTCTCCCTTCCCTCTCAAGTGCATCTCACAAGTGCATCTCACAAGTTACATGATCACAATCAAGCATGCATGACATGACATGACATACAAGAATCAAGCAAGATAGACAAGACAAGCTTTCACGACGAAAAGATATTTCAAGTCAAGTCAAGTCAAGTGCACGATGTTTTCAAGAGGATTTATCGGCCTCCTACGAGTTTCAAGCACGAACATAAACTGCTTTACTTCCTTGTATGATATGAATTGTTTCCGTTTGACAAATATAAATTCTTTTGATTATGTATTGTCATGTTTATGCTATAATTGTTGGTTAGTATTCAGTACCCGCTGAGTATTCCATGCTCAGCCGTACTTCTTATGTCGGCAGGTTCTGAGGGAGCTACTACTCCATTTGATATTTGTGCTCCTGGTCCATGGGTGGAAGAGGAGTACGCCGAGGAGCCTTGGAGGAACCTCCCGTAGAGGGTTATCAGTAGGTGGTGATTAGATTCTGAGTGGATTAGCTGTGGGTGAGACGAGAGTCAGATTTATGTATTTGGCGGGCATGTCCGTACTTTCTTTTGGTTACTTTTGTATAAACTTGGATTGATTATGTATATACATAGAGGTTGGGTAGACTTCTGCTATACCAGGTTAGAGTATGTTTCCGCTGTTTTGTCCTCTATCGTATATGCTCTGTGGGTTTTGCAGGTTGGTTTGTCAAGCAAGTCATGATTAGTCGTCCAAAGTTCACTCTAACTCCTAGGGTGGGTTTTGGGTCGCGACAGAAGTGGTATCAGAGCTTAGGCTTTAGGTCTCTAGGGTCACTTAGAATCTTATACCACGGCTTGACAAGAGCATATGTCAGGAAACAAGTTAGGAAGAAAGTAAGTCAGAAGAGAGTCTTGATCCAAGTGTAAGACTAAACTTTAGTCTTAGTCAAAATGGTTGTTTCAACCAAGTACGAGCCTTAGGAACGCTAGAACACCAAAGTATAATATTATAAATACTCTGATGACTTAATGCGATGTATATTAGTTTTGTACAACTAATACAAATTGAATTATTGTGAAATGGCATTGAAGTAAACTGTGGTTTCAAGTTAGACTCATGTGGTGTTATTATTCTCAGGACTTGAGTCATGAGACGGAACACACGGGGTCGTGGACCACATACCAGAGCTTCCTCTTCTTCACGGGATGAGGATGAGCAGCCGGACCTCTCTCGAGTCTTAGGCTCTATTGCTGAGACACTCGCCATACTGGCGGCTCGGCAGGCTATACCATCATCGGCGGCACCTACTCCACCGCCCGCAGCTCCAGTACATCGTACCGCTGGAGTTGAGGCATTCAGGAGATTGAGGCCTCCACCATTCCATGGGAGTGTAGACCCTCTTGCTGCGGAGGCATGGATCCTCCAGATGGAGAAGATCCTTACGGTCCTCTCACCTACAGAGGAGGAGAGGGTAGCATGGGCAGTTTTCATGCTAGAAGGCGAAGCCCACCATTGGTGGTTGTCCGCACTGAGGACGAGAGATTTGACCATGCAGGGTCTACCTTGGACTTGGGAGGAGTTCAAGGATACTTTTTAAAAAGTATTTTCCGATTGGAGCACGGGAAAAGAAAGAGAGAGAATTCATCAACCTTGAGCAAGGTTTGATGTCGGTGGCACAATACGAGGCCAAGTTCTCGGAGTTGTCGAGATTTGCGCCTCATATGGTTGCTACTGAGGCAATGAAGGCGAGGAGATTTGAGCAAGGGCTCAAGGATGTGATTATGGAGAAGGTGTCCATTTTCAGGCATACTACCTACCCTGAGGTAGTAGACAAGGCCTTATTGGTCGAGGCCAATTCGGAGATAGTGTCCAAGAAGAGGGAGTTGGCGAGAGGCCAAGCTAGTAGTTCAGCACCTCTAGAGAGGCGGGCTCGCTATCAGTATGCGTGGCCAGCACCACCGATGAGGCCATCTTATGCGCCTCCAGCTCCACGGCAGTATATGCCTCAGGCACCGAGACCTCAGGCTCTTCCAGCCCCACGGCCTGTTGCACCTCAGACGATGAGGTATGCTCCACTTCCGGCCCCTCCTACTTATGCACAGGAGGTCTGCACTTCATGCGGCCGAAGGCACCCGGTAGGGGAATGCCGAAGGGCATCGGGTGGATGTTTTCATTGTGGTCGCCAGGGCCATATGATTAGGGATTGCCCTAGTCGGCATTTACCAGGCCAGTCTCAGGGGATTAGTCCACCAGCACGCCCAGCAGGATCATATCAGGCGTCATCTCAGACTACCCAGTCTACACCTCAGTCTCGCCAGGCGAACCAGGGGCGTGTATTTGCTTTGACAGAGGGTGATGCACTTGCATCTGATGATGTGGTGCAAGGTACGCGTTGGGAATTATTTTCGTTATTCATGATTGATATGTTGTGTTTTATTCCTTGTGTACATACTTGGTATGATATATATATATATATACCTATGTGTATACACTGTTGATGCATGGATTGACTTAGTTAGTTAAAATTTCAGGAACCCTACTAGTCAATGAGTATTTGGCTCGTGTATTGATTGATACCGGGTCTACTCATTCATTTGTCTCGCCGAGTTTTTCAGAGGGCTTTTCTGTGGAGCCTACTCAGCTAGAACCGGAGTTAGCCATTTCGACTCCTCTCGGCAAAACAGTATTGGCAGATAAAGTGTTAGAAATAGTGTGGTCCAAGTTGGAAGCCACGAGTTGGCGGTTGATCTCATTGTCCTTGGATTCCAAGACTTTGATGTTATATTGGGAATGGATTGGTTAGCAGCACATCATGGGCATGTAGCTTGCTTTGAGAAAATGGTACTCTTCAAGCCTGTAGAAGGAAAGCCATTCACTTTCGCGGGTTGAAAAGTAGATCTATTGCTCGTTTTGCGGCGTTGAGCTTAGCTAACCCCGAGGTAAAGGACTCATCGACTATTCCAGTTGTGAGTGAGTTCCTGGATGTATTTCCAAGGAGTTGCCAGGATTGCCTCCAGATAGGGAGATTGAGTTTGTGATCGAGCTTGCACCAGGCACAGCTCCTGTTTTCAGAGCTCCATATAGGATGGCCCCTATTGAACTCAAGGAGTTGAAGACTCAGTTGGAAGAATTGCAAGGCCTTGGCTTCATTCGACCAAGTGTCTCACCGTGGGGTGCCCCGGTGTTATTTGTTAAGAAGAAAGATGGCTCGATGCGGATGTGTGTCGATTACCGACAATTGAACAAAGTCACCATAAAGAATAGGTATCCCTTGCCTAGGATTGATGACTTGTTCGATCAGTTGAAGGGAGCGAGATTTTTCTCGAAGATAGACCTTCGATCGGGTTATCACCAGTTGAAGATTAAGGCGGAAGATGTTCCCAAAACTGCTTTCAGGACTCGGTATGGGCACTACGAGTTCTTGGTAATGCCTTTTGGACTCACGAACGCGCCGGCAGCCTTTATGGATTTGATGAACCGGGTGTTCCGGCCACACCTTGATAGGTGCGTGATTGTATTTGTGGATGACATCTTGGTCTATTCCCAGACACGGGAAGATCACACACGCGACCTATGCCTTGCTTTGGAAATGCTAAGAGAACACAAGCTATACGCCAAACTTAGCAAGTGTGAGTTTTGGTTGGAAGAGGTGGCATTCCTAGGCCACGTGGTTTCTGCAGAAGGTATCTCGGTGGATCCGAAGAAGATCGAAGCAGTTATGAGTTGGACGAGGCCCAAGAGTGTTACTGAGATACGTAGTTTTCTTGGATTGGCAGGCTACTACAGGAGATTCGTAGAGGTTTCTCTAGCCTTGCAGCACCACTCACTTACCTGACAAGGAAGAATGCCAAGTTTGTATGGAGTGATAAGTGCGAGATCAGTTTCTCGGAACTGAAGAAGAGGCTTACTACAGCCCCTGTCCTTACTGTGCCATCTGGACCTTATGGGTATGAGGTGTATAGTGATGCCTCACACGTTGGACTTGGGTGTGTACTCATGCAGCATAAGAAAGTCATTGCCTATGCATCAAGGCAATTGAAGGAGCATGAGAAGAATTATCCCACGCACGACTTGGAGCTTGCGGCGGTCGTGTTTGCATTTAAGATTTGGCGTCATTACCTTTATGGGGTGGAGTTCTATGTGTTCACTGATCACAAGAGTCTCAAGTATCTCTTTTCCCAAAAGGAGCTGAATCTAAGGCAACGGCGTTGGATTGAATTTTTGAAAGACTATGATTGTACCATTCAATACCACCCGGGTAAAGCAAATGTAGTGGCAGATGCTTTGAGTAGAAGACCTCAGGGGTTGTTAGCACATATGTTGGTTCAAGAATGGAAGCTACTAGAAGATTTGGCAAATCTGGACATCAGTGTGAATGACTCTGTCCGTGGTCCTACCTTGGCAAATGTTACGGTTCGGCCGTACATTATAGATTTGATCCAAGAATATCAAGCCATGGATGCTGAATTGTTGGCTTATCGGGACAAGGAAGTTGCTAAGGGTAGTGAGGACTTCTCTCTCACTAGTCGGGGTGCTATCACATTCAAAGGAAGGTTGTGTGTTCCGGCCAACGCAGATCTTCGACGAGAGATCATGGATGAGGCACATCGTTCGAAGTACACAGTGCATCTAGGGGGTACAAAGATGTACCGGAACCTCAAGAGTCACTTTTGGTGGCGGAATATGAAGAGGGATGTTGCGGAATATGTAGCACGGTGCTTGGTGTGTCAACAAGTGAAAGCAGAACACATGCGACCCGCCGGTCTATTGCATTCCCTTCCTATTCCCGAGTGGAAATGGGAGAACATATCCATGGATTTCATAGTTGGCTTGCCAAAGACGGCAAGGGGCTCAGATGCGATATGGGTAGTAGTGGATCGTTTGACGAAGTCCGCTCATTTCTTACCCTACCGTACTACCTTCAACTCTAGTCAGTTGGCTGCACTATACATCAAGGAGGTAGTTAGACTACATGGGGTGCCAGTCAGTATTGTGTCGGATCGGGATCCAAGATTCACGTCAAGATTTTGGAAAAGTTTCCAAGAGGCTATGGGTTCCCGACTTGATTTCAGCACCGCCTTTCATCCACAAACGGATGGACAAACCGAGAAAGTGAATCAAGTCATTGAAGACATGCTTCGGGCTTGTATGTTAGATTTCGGAGGCAGCTGGGAAGAGCACTTGCCTTTGGTTGAATTTTCCTATAATAACAGCTATCAGGCAAGTATCCAAATGGCACCATTTGAGGCCTTGTATGGGCGAAATTGTAGATCTCCTCTCTATTGGGATGAGGTAGGAGAAAGGAAAGTGCTTGGTCCAGAGTTGATTGAGCAAACTGCAAACACAGTTAAGATCATCCGGGATCGATTGAAAGCCGCTCAAGATCGCCAGAAAAGTTATGCGGACACACGCCGTAGGGACTTGGAATTTCAAGTAGGGGATCAAGTTTTTGTGAAAGTATCTCCTAGCAAAGGGATCATGAGATTTGGGAAGCGAGGCAAGCTCAGTCCTCGGTATGTTGGGCCTTTTAAGATTATCACACGGGTTGGTGAAGTTGCTTATCGAGTAGCTCTTCCACCTCATATGGCTGCAGTTCATAACGTATTCTATGTGTCCATGCTACGGAAGTATCTTGCGGATCCTTCGCATGTCATAGACTTGGAACAGTTGGAGATTCGAGAAGACCTCACCTTGATTGAAAAGCCAGTCCAGCTTTTAGATCGAAGGAATCAGGTGCTTCGCAATAAGACAATCCCTTTGGTTCTTGTGCAATGGCAACACCATGCTCGGGAAGAAGCTACATGGGAGCGTGAAGCCGAAGTCAAAGCAAAGTACCCAGAATTACTTGAATGAGTTTCTGTGTGAAGTCTGTATATGACTTGTAATGTTCTTTTTGATTTGTAATGCAAGTAGTGTCTGAATTTCGAGGACGAAATTTCTGTAAGGGGGGGAGGATGTAGAGCCCCAGACTTTTTCATGCTTAATACATGACACTTTCGTTGCCATTTTGTCTTTAAAGAGGTATAATTAATAAATAAGGAAGAAATTGGAAATTTCGAAACGTCAGAATGTTACTTTTCGAAGTACGAGCCCAACGCAAGTTGAATCGTCAAAATCGGACGAACGAGTCAAAAGATATGGCCAAAACAGTCTGGACCTGCAGGCAATCGATAGCTCGGTTATGCACTAAGGACGTAGCTCGGTTATGCACTAAGGACGTAGCTCGGTCATGCACTAAGGACGTAGCTCGGAAGGCACTAAGGCATAGCTCTGACAACGTGCTCTGATAAGGCACAGACAACGCATAGACAACGTACTCTGATAACGTATACGTTGTGCATTCGTTGTGCAACAGACAACGAGTGCGTCGTGCAGCAGACAACGTGTACGTTGTACAGCACGACGGGCACGTTGTACATAAGACAACGGACTACGAGCTCAGCACTATGCACGACACAACGTGACAACGGGTTCGGCACCCTTCACAACGGACAACGTGTTTGACACTGTTCACAGCACACGTGTTCGGCACTGTTCACAGCACAACGAGTTGGCACTATTCACGGCACAACGAGTTGGCACTATTCACAGCACAACGAGTTGGCACTATTCACAGCACAACGAGTTGGCACTATTCACAGCACAACGAGTTGGCACTATTCACGGTACAACGAGTTGGCACTATTCACAGCACAACGAGTTGGCACTATTCACAGCACACGAGTTCGACACTCGTGTTGTGACAGAAATTTAGTAAGGGTGTTATGGTCTTTTGTCAGTCACTCTTACCTTAAGAGTTTAACCCGAGCCTTTAGGGCTTCATTCAACACTTAGAGAGTTTGAGAGAATAGGAGAAAGGGGAGAAGGCGATTCCAACCTAGGATTCCATTTTGGAGAGAAATCAAAAGGGTTTTGAAACCCAAGATCAACCTCCAGCCCATTTTCCTTCAAGATCAAGGCACAAACTCGTGAGGAGCATCTCCTCAAACTAGGGCAGCAGCTACACAGTCGTTTTGGAAAGGGGTTTCTTCCTCATTTCTTCAAGGTCGGTGCTTCTTACTACCCTCCTAGTTATAGTTCCTCTTTCCCCTTCTTTTCTCTTCATTTTCTTTCATTTACACATGTGCTATGAGATGGATGAATGGTAATGGTGAATGGTAAATGGTGAATGGTGAATGGTGAATGGTGAATGGTGAATGGTGAATGGTGAATGGAGATGGGATGGGCGATATGGATGCCAATGGTTGTATGTGATGAACAAATGGGGAAGGGCATTGTTCCAATAATGAACGTACATGTATGATTGAGTAAAACCCATCTAGAAAAGCATGTTGTAGGGTAACTCCATAATGAACATACCATGTTTGATGAAATGCCAAGGTGAACACAGTGAGCTGAAAATCTGGAAATGCATGCCTAATAAATTATGAATATTGCTAGGGACTATGACAGTGTGTTTCCTGCTTTCCCATAATGCTATGAATGTTACATTACTCAATCTTTGATGCTATATGTGTTGTGAAATTACCCAAATGTCATCTTTAAATTTGAATGCAAGTATGTACACGGTTTCCACGAGCACGGCATGCATGACATGATTTATCGAGGTTTTCAAGAACATAGTTAGAGGTGGGACATACCCTACGATATGTTTTACCTCGCTTTTCACAAGAAGACAAGAACCAACATTCCACGAGGGGTCTCCCCTCACTCACAAGTGCATATCATGAAGAAGGGTCTCCCTTCCCTCGCAAGTACATACATATCATAAAGAAGGGTCTCCCTTCCCTCGCAAGTGCATTGCATAAAGAAGGGTCTCCCTTCCCTCTCAAGTGCATCTCACAAGTGCATCTCACAAGTTACATGATCACAATCAAGCATGCATGACATGACATGACATACAAGAATCAAGCAAGATAGACAAGACAAGCTTTCACGTACGAAAAGATATTTCAAGTCAAGTCAAGTCAAGTGCACGATGTTTTCAAGAGGATTTATCGGCCTCCTACGAGTTTCAAGCACGAACATAAACTGCTTTACTTCCTTGTATGATATGAATTGTTTCCGTTTGACAAATATAAATTTCTTTTGATTATGTATTGTCATGTTTATGCTATAATTGTTGGTTAGTATTCAGTACCCGCTGAGTATTCCATGCTCAGCCGTACTTCTTATGTCGGCAGGTTCTGAGGGAGCTACTACTCCATTGATATTTGTGCTCCTGGTCCATGGGTGGAAGAGGAGTACGCCGAGGAGCCTTTGGAGGAACCTCCCGTAGAGGGTTATCAGTAGGTGGTGATTAGATTCTGAGTGGATTAGCTGTGGGTGAGACGAGAGTCAGATTTATGTATTTGGCGGGCATGTCCGTACTTTCTTTGGTTACTTTTGTATAAACTTGGATTGATTATGTATATACATAGAGGTTGGGTAGACTTCTGCTATACCAGGTTAGAGTATGTTTCTGCTATTTTGTCCTCTATTGTATATGCTCTGTGTGTTTTGCAGGATGGTTTGTCCAACATGTCATATAGGTCATGATAAGTCGTCTAAGATTCACTCTAACTCCTAGGGTGGGTTTTGGGTCGCGACAGAAATGCCGTCATATAAAATCTAAAGCACGGCAGTTAAACCGCCTTTATATTCATAATATATGATGGCGGGTAGATATACGACACAAAAGGTTATTTTAATAATCATATGAGAAATAGAAGCACGGCGGTTGTTAACCGCAGGCATTTAGTGATATAAGACGGCGGGTTCATGTAACCGCCATTCATATCCGCCATTACAGGATTCCCCGACAATATAATCTTCGATGGGTTACTACATCGCCATCATACACTATGATGACGGTTATGTAATATGGCAAGGTGGGTTTGAACCGCTGTCAAAAACCTTGAATATTGTAGTGGGCTTTGAGTGGGGGAAAGAGAGGGACTCGTCGCAAAAAAGAAAGAATGGGCACATGAGCTTTCTCTCCAAGATCTATCACGAACTTAGCCTCTGCTGACCTTTGTGACCTAATGAAAGCTTGAACTCCTACATTTTTCATTAAGTCTAGACCTGAATTTCATGGAAATAAGAAAAATAAATAAATTAGAGCATAATATTAGTTGTTGATGAAGAAACATACTAGTAATTTAACTTATGAATCAAAAAAATTCTTATCGATCGATTTAGACAGAATTTGGAAATGCTTAATAGTTGAGTTAACGTCTTTAGCTTAAAGGCAATGTCAGTGATAACAATTTTATAAAGAATTTTGCTAGCCAGACTCGCATTTCTACACTCTCACCCCTTTTGAAAATAGAATAATTGACATTGTAATGGGCCCACAAGTGGAGTGATACAAAATAATTGTTTTTGTTGTCAAAAGAGAAGACTCAATATTTTTTTTGAATTGTGAGAGTATGGCAAGCACTCGACATTTTATAAAGTGTAAAGATTCTAAAGGGCTGAATTTTAACATACAAAATTTCAATGCATTTGCAAGGAATCTAAACAATTATCAAGAGTGGTTTTAAATTCTATTTCTTAATTTAAAAAACAAGAGAATGTGTAAGTCTGTGGTACTCCCAAATATAATCCCAAATCTTGACCTTTTAATTCAATTATTAAAGGATCAAGATTAGAGCTAATGTGACATTAGAAAGAAAACAAAATCTTGACCCTTAGTAATTAGTAGGGTTGTTAGTGCGCCCAGCCGGGTCTATCCAAGCCTAGCCCTCACTCATAAGGTTTAGTCCAAACCCTCGAGGGCTTGAACTGCCATCAGGGTCAAGGTTGGGCCTAGGTCATGCTTGGGCTCGAAAAGAGAAAAAATGTATTTGTTAGGATATTTATCAAAAAAAAATTAATCCACCACCAACTGATGAGTGACAACAATGATGATAGAGTAATGGAGAGGATGAAAAGGTAGGTTACATAATTTGAATTAGAAGTCTATCCATGGTGGCTGCTCTTTATGTAGGGGGATATTGCAGTGAAAATACTACCATACCCCATTAAATATTCTCTTAAAGAAGGCTATATACATCATTTTAAGTTAAAATTTTAAAATAAATATGAAATTATATATATAATGAGGCCCTGGGTCGAGGGTTAGGTGGTGTTGCCCAAGCCCCGCATTTATGTCAGCGAGACTAGTCTTTTGGGCACATTTGGATTTGTGGGCATTATAAATGAAAAAATGCCTCAATTTGTGGGCTTTTCAGGGCAGGTACCCTCACATGAGGGAGGGCCTAATTGATAGCCCTAGTTTTTTGCCATAGATGGTTAGGATGAGAGAGTATATTTTGGAGTACCCATAGTCTGATTCCAAGAGAATAGTATTGTAAATGAATTTTATTGGCAATTGTTAAAATTAGAAGACATCAACTAATCTCTCTCTCTCACTTTCCACATAGGTTTATATTTATATATATATATTAGTTGCATAGGCAACCTTGTCGATGCTAATAGAGTACATGTATGGTAATGATATGCATGAGATGCACCATATCATTACCATCATCACAATTGAAAGAATTAGATTTAGAATGAGATTGAGATGATTGGAAAGAATTGGATTAGAAAGAGATTGAGATTATTGGAAAGATTGGATTTAGAAAGAGATTGTAATTGAGATTGAGAGATTAGGAATGTTTGATTTAGTTTCTATTTTATCTATATAGTATTATCTATATAAACCCTAGTTGGGTCTCTTTGTAATTATCTTGACAATTCAATAAAATCAGTTGTTTATCATGGTATCAGAGCCCAAAAAGGCCCAACGGCCAAATTATGCTCACGCTCACGATGACAGACCCAAACAGAAAGGCTGCATGATTGACGATCTAAAAAGAGGCGCACGTGACAGACCTAAAATTAGGGCTGCACGTTAGGGGGTCGTGTAAGAGAATTAATCCCACATCGACTAAATAGAGAAATAGTTGTGGCCTTATATCATGTAAGGCCTCTCCCACTCATTGCCAATTGGTTTTGAGTTGGATGCTTTCACATGGTATCAAAAAGAGGCGCACGTGACAGACCTAAAATTAGGGCTGCACGTGAGGGGCGTGTAAGAGAATTAATCCCACATCGACTAATAGAGAAATAGTTGTGGCCTTATATACATGTAAGGCCTCTCCACTCATTGCCAATTGGTTTGAGTTGGACGCTTTCACATGGTATCACATTGTTGATTACACTTTTCCGGCGGGTGGGGGATCCACATCCAGGCACCACACTACGTGAAAAAGGCTAAAGTAAGACGCTAACATATAGTAAAGAACGACTGCCTTGGGCAGTACTTATTATAAACGACAGTTATTTGATAAAAAGCACAGCTCGTAACAGATGGCAAGATATTGCGCTTACAACGACAGCTAATCAACATTTTATTTTCTTTCCGTTAAAAGAGGTTACGTGCATACGGCACTCTCTCTCTACGCGCCATTACCTCTCTCCTTTCGCAGCTCCCTCCGATTTCTCTCATGTCTGCTATTGGAGCGAAGAAAGGGTTTGAAAGTAGTTTCGATTCCTCTCTCTCCTCTCTCTCTCTCTCTCTCTCTCTCTCGCAAGTTCTCCTTAACGAAAATCTCCTCTCTTCGAAGGGGTTACGACTGGATCTTCCCTTCCTCATCGGTGGCTGAAATTTCAGGGTGAGATTTTTGGGGCTTCTTCCTTCTTTGAGGTTTAAAAGGATTTACTTTTTTGCTTTTTTGCTCAACGATTTGATTTTTTATTGCTTATTATGATTCAGTGATTTTGTTGGGCAACATTTCCCTCTTTCTAAACAAGAATCGATTAGATGAACAACCATCCTTTTCGGCTGAAATCTCAGGTGAGCGGTTCCAATCTTGTTAATTCTTCAGCATATCTTCAACCCCATTCCAAACTCTCTCTTCCTCTGTTCTCCGTAGATGGGTTTCGTGAAGTCTTTGCAATTTATCTTGTGATTATCTTTAGCTACAATGTGATGCCCTAGTTTTAGATCTTGTTAGGATCCTTGAGAAAGTAAAGATCTGCATTTAGCCTTTCCATGATTATGAAAACCTAAAGTTCTTGTAATGCCCCTGAAACCAAAACAGTAATAGAGATGAGTATCTCAGAAAATATTATTTATAGCTACAAAGAACCAAAGAAAAGAAATGGAGAAAGCACTATCCCAAAGAATTCAGTAACAGTGAAAATAACTTTTAAGATCAAACCAACCATAACCAAAAGATCCAAAACCCATTTACTGTGCCCACATCACTGAAAGATACTTATTCTATTTCTGCTTTTCTGGATAAATTTAAAACTATTAATACAGTTAAAGAAAGAAACCAGGAGGCTAGGATAGAATGGCAGAGCAATAAGGCCTGGAAGGCAACTATAAAATTGAGTATGGCCCCACTTGCTTACTTTGTAATTTTAAAACTATTAATAGTCATTTTTGGGATTGACTATTAATATTGTTGATGGTTGACCTCCAGGGTAGTGGGAAATGTTGCTTCCATCTAATGTTAGTTATGTTGAGTAGAGGTGTTTTTAGAGGGAGTGTACAGTTTTGGAACATGGGGGTACCATCGACAATAGTCTTTTTAATATTTGAGGGTTATTTATGTTGGTCATATATGTACTTAGCAATTACTTGTGGATTTTAAAGCTTTAAATTTCAGAGTTTTAATACCCCTAAAAACATTCCTCATTACTAGAGTAAAATAGTACATAAAATAAGCCTTAAAAGAAAGGTAAAACAGCTCCTAGATGGGCCTTAAAACCTTGAGAAAATATGGATTATAGATCATAATTCTGAGTAGGGAGAATCTGGGTTTATTAAATGCCTTTTGCAGGTCAGTCTGAGGCTTGAAATAGCTTCTAAATCCAAGTCCAACAACCCTTTATTTCAGAACAAGCTGAGACTTAAAAAGCCTCCAAATCTCAGGTGTTACTTTCCCTTATTTCAAATGAGATTAAGGCCTATAAAGCCATTAAATGCAGTCCTCTAAAGAAACTATTTATTTACTTAAATTAAGGCTTTAAAAAATGCTTAACAATTAGGTTCTTTTGCAGACTAGTTAATGCTTGGAAACCTTAATGGAAAATCAGGTCTTGAACATCTGAACTATCTGGTTCTTAGAGAAAGAAGATGTAAAGCTATAATGCATAACAATGAGCATCTTAAGTGTTCAGATTTATGATACAGTATCTTGTTTCTTTTACATTGGAAGACACAAACTGGTTCATAGACAAGCATCTTCTTAGGTCCTTCGGGACACATCCCAACAATGTGACCAAGTTCTTGTGCTGAAGTTTCAATAAAAGGTTCACTTCATTTGTGAATTCTCTCAGTCCTTGTCTTGAAGTCAAGGACAACTTCTTCACCACTACTTCTTGACCATTTGGCATCAGTCCCTTTAAAGGATCTACTAGTTTATTGTTACACAGACTTGAAGTTAAGTAGCCACCGGATTGCTTTTGTAAGAGTATTTGATAAAGCTCTGAAGGTTTAGTGCTATTATTGAAGATGCTTGAAAACTAAATATGCCATTTGTATTAGAGGTGTGAAGCGGGACTATTATTTCAAGAGGTTGAAATCTGTTTTGTAGGATTTTTTCATAGGGATCATCTCGAATCAGTGATGCGTTAAAGCTAGTTTTGGTTGGAGCTTCGATTGGGTATGGTGATACCCTGTCCTATAGGTTCCATTTTGATGTCGATCTATTTATTACGGTTTGGAATATTAAAAGTTCTCTTTCTCTAACTCTCCATCTGTAGGTGTTTGTGTGGAGAGTAGATAGCATAAGAAATGGAATCTGGTTAGACTAAAATTTGACTTAGGCAAGCTATAAGATTTAAGCTATCAAATGGTGGGTCCCTAATTGTGTGCATCTAATTAATAGATAGGTCCCTTTTTACCATAACTCATAGGTTAAGCTCAGTGTTAGCATATTTTCTTAATGGGATGATTTGTAGTCAGTGTTAGCATATTTTCCTAAACACTTTGATCTCTTTGACATCTTGACGGATTTATGTCTCTCAACGGGTCACCTATTTGATTGCATTTTGAAATGTTCGCTGAGGATTTCATGTGGCTGTGAGCCAAAGTTCAAATCATACCAGGGCTGGTTCTGCTCAAATTTGTTTTGAGTTTTGACCCTGATGCAGCAAAACCTACTCCCTGAGTTTCTAAAACTTGCTCCTTAATGAATGATGGTTGTTTTCTTTGTTATTTGATGGAAAATGTCTCAAGGCATAGACTTGTATACCAGGTTAAAATATCAGTTTAAAAGTTTCTTCTAATTTGATACATTGAATACCTGGCATTTCATAATGATTCTCCTTGTGTTCAACATGTATATTTCTTGATTGGCATGAGGCCTTTGATTTTTGATGAAATCTCGAAGGTAGATCTTGAGAGTATGAGGGATCTGGATATGGATCTCGATTTATTTATTTCAAGGTCTTGAACTAAAGCAAAGCTGGTGACGACACTAGCGTGGATTTTTGCTGCAAGTAATGGCAGCAACCTTGGAGCTAATGCTCTGGCATTATGCCACATTTTCTTTTCATCTAGCACTTCCAGATTTGCATCAATGTACCTCATAGGCCATTTAAGATATTTATTCTAAATTGTTGTCCTTGTCTACCTTTGATTTTGTTTAGAAATGAAATTTTAGTTCATTAGAAAAGCTGCAATAAGGATGCAATAGTTTTCTTGTATATCCTAGCTTCTCTCTTGTGGGTCCTCATTTCAGTATCATTTACATGAAAAATTATGTATCAGTAGAGGATCTCGGTAAAGGGATTCCACAGGATCATAAAACGATTCTTAACAATGAGATTATAGTTCTTCAGGCATGGATATGCCTCATGTGTTATTGTTGTCTCTATCTTGCTGACTGCATGAATTTCCTCTCAAATATTTAGCTCTCTTTTTTAGTGGATTGATTATTCATGGAACAATCACTTTGAATTTAGTTCAGAGGAACTAGGGTAACCCAAAGATAGCATAGTGAAGATGGTCTGAAACATCCACGGTTTCTTCATTAGCTTTGAGTATAGATTACGACCAAGAATCAACTTTTTTAGGAATACCAGGATGTGTAATATTGACATCTTAAAAGTTTTGTCAAGTATTACTATTACAGGTCACACTTTTCATTCCAATACATATTGAAATTTTTGGTAATGATTATGGCTTGTACTATTGTAGCTTCGCTTATTTCTAGATTTTTTTTATATGTTATCTGCAAACCAACATGAGCCTTCCATGTGCCAGGCTTACTAGTGTTATATAAATCATCTTTACATGATAAAGTTGATGAACACAGTTTTTGTTTGTTTTGTAGTTCTGTTAAGGCCCCATCTTTTTATTGAGCTCTTTTTTTTATTAGTTATGAACTTGTCTGCAACACTCGTAGATTTAGTTGTACAAGCAATAACTCACTACGTGAAAAAGGCTAAAATAAGACACTAATATGTCGCAAAGAACGACTCCATGGGGCAGTAATTAAATAAAGGACGGTTATTTTGATATAAAGGACAGCTCATAACAGAGGGGAAGTGTTTGCGCAAACAAACGACGGGTAATAAACATTTATTTATTTTCTATCGATAAAAAGGGGTTACGTGCATACCCCACTCTCTCTTCTACGCGCCATAAACTTTCGTTCTCTTTTATACCTCTCTCCCTCTTTCTCTCTCGCAGCTCTCCTCTTTCCCTCTATCTCCTCTCTCTGATTTCTTTCCCTCATCTGCTATTGGAGGGAAGAAAGAGTTTCACACTTATCACATTCTTTCATTCATACTCTTCTTGAGCGAGAAAATCAGATTTTGTAAGTTTATCGATTTTCAATAATTCTTCTAATTTTTTTTCTTATCTGATATGATTTATAGTTCTCGATTGTTTGATTCAAATCAATTCTTCAATTGTAGATTCCAGACCTGCAAATGGAGTTTTGAATCTAGGGTTTAAATATCTAGGGTTTGTTTGTGTCTCTATTGCAGATCTCCTCAGCGAAATCTTCCCCTCTTAGAAAGGGGTTACAGCTGATCTTCTCATCTCCACATCGGTACGGTGGCTGGATCTTCCCTTCTCCTCTTCGAAAGGTTAGTGTTGGGATTTAAGTCACTATGAAGGCGATTCAATCGGAAGCTGCCCCATCCGAGAAATTCACAGGCGAGAGAGCTACTACTAGAAGATCAATACCAGTAAGTGTTACATTTCCTTTTTCTGTGAATCTCAAAACTAGGGTTTTGGATTTGATGATTAATACCAAACTAACAAGAGGAAGGGGAAATCGGAATCCTAGATCATATCTCCTAGTTTCTACTCTGCTTTATAATTTGATTTTTTGAGTTTGATGTATTCTGTTTTTGCGCAGGTATATAATTTGTTAGCATATTTTCTTAATGGGATGATTTTAGTCACTGTTAGCATATTTTCTGATTTTTTTGAGTTTGATTAATACCAAACTGTTGTTGTTCACTACGTGAAAAAGGCAAAAATAAGACACTAAGTTGTTGCAAACAATGACGGGGTTGAGCAGTCCTTAAATAAAGGACAGCTATTTTAGTATCATTTTTCTTTAAAAATGCTTGTTGTGAGATAATTGTGCATTTGAGTTTAAAATTAAAACAAGTTTTAAAGGCTAAGAAAAGTTACGGATACATTCATGATCGTCTGCATGGTAATAAATGGATTTTGTTATATTTAATTGTTGAAATGATTTCTGGAGGTGCAGGATCTATATTTAGGTCAATTTTTGAGCTGGTAAATAAAATTAATGTCAAGATGTTTATTTTGTCATGATTTGGCTATACCATAATGAACTTGTATACGACGTACTTTGATTACAAACTTTTGAATCTTTCTTCATTATTACTCAAGAATTATATGGTGTGTTGTGAAACATCTGTAATAGAATTAAATATGTTGTCCAAAATTTGGATTAATACTTACACTTGTGTGAACATTAAAGGTGCCTTATTCAGTGATGCGTTAGAGCTAGTTTTGGTTGGAGGTTGGACTGGGTATGGTGATACCCTGTCCTATAGGTTCCATTTTGATACCGATCTATTTATTGTGGTTTCGAGTATTAAAGGTTCTCTTTGTCTAACTCTCCATCTGTAGGTGTTTGTGAGGAGAGTAGATAGCATAAGAGATGGAATCTGATTAGATTAAAATTTGATTTAGGTGAGCTATAAGATTTAAGCTATCAAATGGTGGGTCCCTAATTGTGTGCATCTAATTAATAGATTTTGTACATCTAATTCATAGATATATGCTATCAAATGTTAGGACAAAGCTGTCGGATCTCCATATCATTGAGAACATCAGATTCTAACTTTCTTATATCAATGTTTTTTTTCCCAGCCAACTAGAAGATGTCTTCTTCGACACCCCCAAGCAAGACGTGGATGAAAGCACCCAGGGTGTTTGTTGAATACCTCGAAGGTGTCGCATCATTCCTTTCATTCGCCAAACAAAATTGTGGGGGTATTGATTGGCACTGTTGTCCTTGTGTTAAATGTCATAATGTACAAGGGAAGAAAACCCTAGAAGTTATTTCAGAGCATTTAATTTGCGATGGAATAGATGAGTCGTACACGAGATGGATCCACCATGGGGAACCATTTTTCAAAAGTCATGTCAATGTTGAGTTTTCTAGTACGTCAGCTAGGAATCAAGATGAAAATTTGTACCCAACAATGACAGGTATGTTGAATAACACATTTGGACGTGTTAGTCCTAATGACCTGGATACATGCCTGAATGAAGCTCATGATGAAGATGATGGTCAAGATTCAGGTGATTCACAAGAGGATATTCAGTATAAGAAGTTGATGGAGGATGCGATACAACCCCTATATCCCTCGTGTCGAGGTGAGCACACAAAATTATCGGTCACAGTTCAGTTGTTGAGCATGAAGGCTAGACATCAGTGGTCTAATAATAGCTTCACAGAGTTGTTGGAAATAATCAAAAAGATTTTGCCAGATGAGAACACTTTGCCGGATAGCACCTACATTGCTAAGAAGTTGATCAAGTCTTTGCGTATGGAGTACCAAATTATCCATGCATGCCGTAATGATTGCATATTATACTGGAGAGAGCATGCGAGTAAGGATAGTTGTCCTACGTGTGGTGAAAGTAGATGGAAACCGGTGGACAACTCGAAGCCGAGGGCTAAACCTTTACCATAGAAGAAGCTAAGATATTTTCCATTGACACAGAGGTTGCAAAGAATGTACAGTGTACCGTGGATTGCGGAGAGTATGAAATGGCATGCAAATTCAGTTGAAAATGATAGCCACATGCGTCATCCGGTGGATGCTTCATGTTGGAAATCATTAAATATTAGGTGGAGTGACTTTGCTGCCGAGCCACGTAATGTTCGGTTAGGACTTGCGACGGATGGATTCAATCCTTTTGGGAACAAGAGCAATTCGTATAGTTGTTGGCCTGTTATGATTGTTCCTTACAATCTCCCTCCATCTTTATGCATGCGTAAAGAGTTTACCATGTTAACACTATTGATTCCGGGCCTAAATGGTCCAGGACATGACATTGATGTCTACTTGCAGCCATTAGTCGCAGAGTTGAATGAATTGTGGTCTACCGGAACCGTAACATATGACTCCCACACTAAGAATAGGTTTATCATGAAAGCAATTTTGTTGTGGGCTATACATGATTTTCCAGTATACGGCCATCTTTCGGGATGTAGGACTGCAGGAAAGTATGGTTGCCCTGTTTGCAGCGAAGGGATAGACTCAGTGTGGCTGCCACATGGAAAAAAATTTGCTTACATGGGCCACAGAAGATTCCTAACAAATTCAAGTCATCCTTTTAGGAGTCAAAAATCACAATTTAATGGGAAAGAAGAACTTAGGAAGCATCCCTGTCGTTTGAGTGGGTCTGAAGTATTATGCAAAATGGAAACCATTCAGACCAAGTTTGGAAAGGTAGCAGGAAAGAAGAGGAAGAGGTCCACAGACGAGGAAAGCACTGCATGGTCAAAGAGATCAATCTTGTTTGACTTACCGTATTGGAAGGTGATTAATTACAAGATATTTTATAACATTATGTGATGCGGTATACATCGCATTGATAATAACATATCTCGTTCATCTGTACAGGATTTGCCTATTCGTCATAATTTGGATGTGATGCACGTGGAAAAAATATTACAGAGAATTTAATTGCAACAATTATGGACACGAAGGGTAAGACAAAGGATGATATTGAAGCTCGTAAGGACCTTAAGGCTATGAAGATAAGAAGAAATCTATGGCCGATCGAAAAGAATGACAAATTGTCTTGTTCCAAAGCTCCTTTCTCTTTATCTCGATTGGAGAAAGAAATAATTTGTAAAACCTTGCATAAGTTGAAGGTTCCAATCGGTTACAGTGCAAACTGGAAGCATAATGTTAGTTTGCAAGATTTTCAACTCAAGGGTTTGAAGAGTCATGATTATCACATCCTCATGCAACAACTACTACCAGTGTTACTGATGCACGCATTCAAGAAACATAAGCCATTGCGAGCTGCTATTCGGCAATTGTCAATATTTTTCAATATCCTATGTTCCAAGGTTATTATCCGTATAGAGCTTTCGGACATGAGAAAACGAATTGTGGAAACACTGTGTGTTTGAAAAGTATTTCCCGCCTTCATTTTTTGTTTCCATGACACACCTTGTTGTGCACCTGGCGGAGGAGGCGCAAGTTTGTGGACCTGTTAGATATCGATAGATGTATCCTTTTGAGAGGTAAATAAAATTTGAATTAATTAGTTTTTTTAATTAATTGGTTTCACATTAATGTTTTTATTTACAGGATGATGAAAACATACAAACGATATGTAGTGAATCAGACTTATCCAGAGGGTTCTATTACAGAGCAGTACCTCATGGAAGAATCAATGAGATTTTGTATGGAATACATGCCTAATGGTAGAGAAGGAAGCCATAAGCGAGGACAAAGGACATTCATGGATGATGAAGTTGAATGTGCTTATCCTATTGATAAAAAGGGGAAGGTCTACCGTCTCCCAAATTTGCCTTACCAACAAGCACGTAGATGGATTCTACAACAATCTCCTGAAAATGCTGAGTGGGAAAAGTAAGCAAAACATGATCTTTATATTTTATAATTATCAATCTAAATATGTCCTTAATTTAATATATATTACTTGCATTCACAGGAAGTATCAGACATACCTTCAATCCCACAAATCTATTGATAAAAGTAGAAGGGGCAATCAACCAACAAAAAGGGCGATGGATTATATTCCTTGGTTAAGACAACAACTAGAAAAAGAACCTATATCTACCCTAAAGAGGCTTGCTGATGGTCCAGACTTTAATACTTTGTCATTTAATGCATATGCGGTAAATGGATATGTTTTTTGCACAGCGGATTGGGAAATGAGCACAACGACACAAAATAGTGGGGTCTCCATGAAGGCTGTTACTAGTTTCAGGGCAAGTGCCAAGGATAAGAACCTTGTGGAAGAAGAAGTCACTTATTATGGCATCGTCAAACAAATTCTTGAATTAGATTACTATGACTTCAAAGAAATAGTCTTCTTTTATGATTGGGTGTGTATAGAAGATAAATCAAATGGATGTTATGTTGATCCAGAAACAAACTTGGTATTTGTTAATCTGGGGAGATTCAAAAAAAATTTAATTGAAGATGATGAGCCGCTTATTCTTGCATCTCAAGCCACACAGGTCTTTTATTGCAAGGATCAAACTAGAGATAATTGGTATGTTGTTTTAGATGCTCCAAAGAGATTGCATCGGGATGTGGATGCTTATGAAGATCCATTAGTCTTTGAATCAAGAATGGAAGCAGATGCTTTAATATCGACATTAGTTGCTGATGTAGTAGAAGATGATGAAAATTAATGTATATAGCATGAACTAGCATTTGATTATGTGAGACATTCTTTTCTTTAATGGGATGAAAACTCTATGTTTATTTTGAATGTAAATATCTTTGACTGAAATTATCAATGAAATGAGATTATTCAACTTCAGTTTTGTGTTTGTTTATGTACTTTCTTGCTTCCAGCATATGAAGTTTGTTCATATATCATTTATGTAATGAAATTTGAGTACTTTTTAATCTCATAGTGTTCGATCTTCTATTTTTGTATTAGTTGTGTTGTAAAACATTGATTCTATGAGTGAGCATCAGCCTAGTGGGTCTCAGCCTAGCGGGTCTCGACAGAGTGGGACTCCACCTAGTGGTGAGTTTATTATATTAATTTGTTTATGCTCTTGTTATCAATGGTTAACTAATAATATGTTGTTTGTTTAGATGAGCGTCGAAAAGTAAAATTTAATGACAAAGGGCAGCCGATTGGGGAAGGTTCGGCACAATTTTTGACGTATGTAGGGCGGATCACAAGGACACATTGTCCACCTACATACCCTAGTTGGCTTGTTGTGCTAGATGCTATTAAGGAACTTATTTGGGGCATTATCTTGGTTAGTGCACATAGTTTTAATTAGAATTTACCTTTTTTTATACTAATAAATTTGATTTATTTTCTAATGTTTATCACAGTCTGAGTATGATGTTCCTGTAATATACAAAACTTCAATAATGTTAAAAGCCAACATAGCCTGGAAGGGATGGAAAAGCCAACTCCGCTTACATTACGACATATTTCAAACAGATGCAGAACGAAAAAGAAATCCGCCTCCCAAAGTAAAGAGAGAAGATTGGGAGAGCTTTGTTGATATATGTTCAACCGTAGATGACCAGGCTCGCCGGAAGAAGGGCAAGGCTGCCAGGAAAAATATGAAGAGCCCGCACACTTCTGGTAGACGAGGAGCAACTAGGACTGCCGAGGAGTTGGTAATATATATCCCAATTTATGAGTTTCGTATAATTTATTGAAATGTTAATGTTTGCTTATTTTCTTTTACAGAAAAAGGGGAGTTCTAGTGGTACAATAACAAGGACAGAAGTATACTTAGCCACCCATACCAAGAAGGATGGGACTTGCCCTTTTCCTACCTCAAGCCAACAGATAGTGAGAATTAACTGATTTAATTATTCTTTTTCAGTGACTGAGTAATTTAAGTTTTCCTTGCTAATTATGTATTTGAATATTATTTATTTTGTAGGATGAAATCAAAAGAATTAATAACATGGATCCATCATTAGGACATGCAGATTTAGATAATGACCCTGTTGCATTGGTATGTGATGTCTTCCTCTCCTCTTGTATTTTGTTCCTTCTAGTGAAATTCCTCATTTAATATAATTTTTTGTTACTCAATCAGGTTGGTGGTCGTGATGGAAGGGGCTGTGTACGGGGTATGGGTCGAGGTGTCTCAAAGACCACTATTCGTGTGTCAGCTCCTTACATAGAGACTGCTAAATGGGAGAAGAAAGCACGTGAAAGCCTAGAGTCGAAAGTTGACACCCTTAGCAAGCAGCTCGAAGAAGAGTCTATGGCTCGGAGAAGTTTTGAGGAAAAAATGATGGCTTCGTCAGGCCAATTTTCTACTCATGGGGCACATATGCAGGATTCTTCAGAGTTTTGTACTACTCAGGTCTGAAACTATTTATAACATCAAACTTAAGTGCACATTAGATTTATTACTTCCTAGATAATATAATTTGGATAGTAAATGTACATTCTTGTTAGTCTATAGGGCCTGTCTGCCCCCCGCCCCCCCACCCTCTCTTCCTCCATGTTTGTGTGTGTATGTGTGGACTTAGATCGATTTGTTTCATTGCCTTGTATAGCAGCATGTTTCGTAATTTGTTATAAATCAACTCTGTTATACTGTTAGATCTATGATCAGAATGATGAAAATAGTAGGAGGATGTTGTAGCCTTGTAGGTCATAACTGAATGTGTTTATATTCTTTTGTTTCGCGATTTGTATTCTGATTGACTCAAAAGGGTATCCTCCTTTTTGGGATTGTGATTGAATCTAGTGTAACCACCTCTTTTCCATCCATCTCAATTGACAAAACCTCACCTTCTCAAACAGATGATCATGTGCTTGGGATTGTTGTGATCTATTATTTCCAAATGATCAGGAAAAAAACATGTCTCAGATCAAGTACAATTTCTCTTGGAAAAATCAATCTAGAGATCAAATCAAACCTTAAACTATACAGAATCTTTCTTTTTTCCAGAATTTAAAAGAGGCTAGCTTGGTTTTAAGATCGAGGATATATAGACTGGAAATCACACTTGATGGTGGGGCTGCCTTGCATCAGTATGAATATATGGTCATCTATCAGGAATGTCTAATCAATTGGATATGACCAAAATCATGCATAAACTGTATGATTCTAACCAGTTTGGTTATTGGCACTGGTTATCTCAGAGTAGTAGCTTTCAATATTGGATGCTCTGAATCAATGGGGCATCCTCCAAATGTTGTTTGAGAAGCTAACAGCCACTATCCATGGTGGGATCCAGCTCTATATTTCTTCAGGTTGGACATCTCATCTTACATTCTGGTGTTCTCATGTAATATAATAGGGGCAAGGCGAGCTCCACAATTATCCTTTCACATCTTTTGCTGATGGGCCCAAGATAACAATTACAGGAACGTCTAGATCACATTCTCTTCCTAAGTTGCTTTGTGTACATCATTTTTTTTTTTTTGTTAGTTATAGAGTGTTGTTCTCTAATATTTGTTTGTACCAGTTAGTGGGTTTTAAATTTTAAGCTTAACCAACCTAAGGTTAAGCACAGTTGGTGCCTTCCTATTCCGTCCTTCTTTAACTATGGCTACACTCTTAAGCTTAACCAATCTAAGGTTAAGCACGGTTAGTGCCTTCCTATTCCATCCCTCTTTAACTATGCAATGGAGCTCATGATTTGGCAACATTCCAAAATGTCTGTGCTGGATCGGGGGCATTCTTGCATGTTTTGGAGTATTAAATCTAATGAGTATCTCCCTCAACCCAAAAAAAAATATTAATGAGTATCTCAAGCTTCCTTCAATTAAAGTTCTTGACACAGAATATATTTCTTGGAATATATCTTATTTATTTATTTATTTTGTGTTTTACTGATTAATAGTTCTGTAATAGGCTTTTTTTTTTATTTGGTGCTTATGACCAATTTTGGATTGAGTTGCTGATGTGATTTTGCATCTCAACTCTTTAAATTGTCGGGGAAGCACTATTCTCACTATATTTCGTTTATTTCTAATCTCAAAATGAACTCTGAATTGGGTGTGTATGACCATTTTTTGGGGGGTCGAAGTGTCTCGGTGGATACCTTTGCCTTTTGTCTAATGAGTGGTTAGTTCTAATATATTTTATTTTTTTATGTATTTAATTTTATAATAAAATTCAGCCCGTGCATCGCACGGGTGTCTGCTAGATCATAATAGAAAATTTGAAAAACGTTGATGTATGTATCAAATGTCAATTTTTTGAAATCCATGCTTTTCAAACCTATCATTTAGACTAATTTTTTTGCACTCATTTGGACTGGGCACTCACGTGCATTGCACGTGCATTCTGCTAGTGAAAATAATTGGATGATTGATCATCAACCTGGGATAGTCTTTGAATTTTGGGGCTTACAACTCTTATGCATCAAGTGTCAAGAATCAGTGTCAAGAATTATGTGACCATATTATTATGATTATCTAATGAGTAGAGTTATAACAACCGATAGATGAAGTTAGGACATGCATATGTCGAAGGCAGAGCCACATGAGGCCCAATGGGGCCTGTAGCCTCTTCCCTAAATTAAATATTCAATTTGTTTAAGCATTGAAATTCAGAGAGATTGAATTATATAACTCTAAGATTTTGCATGTTCCATGAATCACATTTTCAGATGGTTCTCTATATATTTGGTGATAGATAATTTTTTTGTATGTTAATATTTTGGAATAATTTCATTTGGTCTTCTTTGCTCATTGTTCAAACATAAAATTTTGTTCAAAATGACATTAATTTCATTTTCTGTATTGAATTGCAATTGTTATTGCTGTTCTTTTAATTGAAACTCTTCTAATTTTATTTTTTTCATTTTCAAGTGCTAATATCATGTATTTAAATACCCATATTTGTATGTTTCTTACTTAATTATGTACTAGAATACATTTACTATTTATATTATTAGATTATATATAAAGTTCATTTGATGTGTTGGTGTAAAATTTATTTAGTTCATGTTTTTCAATCTTATCATTTCATTTACTATTTTACATTCATTAGGATTGTACTCTCACGTGCATCGCACTTAATTACCTTCCACTAGTATTAATTAAAAAAATTGAATTAGAGCATGTAAGGGATTATATTGACTACTCTTAGATTGATTTTATTTTATTTTATTGCTAAATGAACTATTCTTAATGTTTGTAGGTAAGGCGACATTCTCCAACTCTCCCAGAGTCACTCTCAACATCTACACATTGCTTATTAAAGAATTTCAGGGGAAACATCGTTGCACTTGGACGGATCAATAGAGATGCAGCACCACATCCTGAACTATATAGCATCATAGTAGATGACATTTATGAGCCAAATATAGATTTTTCTAAAAAAGAGGGAACACTTAGAGATCTTACACTTGGAGATATTATTACTTGGCCCAAATATTTTGTAAATTTTATTAATTGACTTTTGTTGAGATGCAAAATTTTATTTGATTTTTGTTGAAATGCACAATGTATTGACATGTTAATTGACTAAGTACTTATGATTTTGTGGTTAAATTATATGTGGCTTAATTTTTTGATTGACAGAGAAGAAGTTAGTTTTCAAATGTATTCTATTGTGCATAGAAGAAAATTGGGATGTGATGACTTGGATTAAATATTTTAGAAGTGAATTTGCAGGTAAAAGGTAATGACAGGTATATTTGAGTAAATAAGACATTATTTTTTCCCTAATTTTCTTGAAAAACGACGGCCATCGACTGTCATTTAGATACATATATAAGTACTAAAAAAAAATTAAATGACAGAAAGAACGACTGCTATAGACTGTCGTTGATGAAAAAAAAAAAACCACTGTCCATGATTGTCGTATATCCTGATATATAATCGACGCTCATGGGCTGTCGTTTTTGATAAATGACGCCAATTTTCTCGACAGCCCACTCGACAGCCAGAAGCTGTCGTATTTGATCAAAAACGACAATTTTGGGCAGTCGTTTTTTGCGACTTTTCACGTAGTGCCAGCAGCTTCCTTTACTGGTGGGCTAGTGGGGAATTCCTCACCTTTTGCTGTGCTTCCTCAGGTCACACCCTTGATAACCTTCATGATGGTCGTACTCGCCATGTTTCCCTGTCTTGTTAAGGCTTGGAGAGAGCCCCGGCCAGGGATGATCACTAGATGGGTAGCCTATGCTTACACCTGCGGTTTTTTCTTTGGGTGGCATGTTCACGAGAAGGCATCACTCCATTTCTTGATCCCTCTTGCCATTGTTGCAGTGCACCACTTGGAGGATGCGAGGCATTACTTCTTGCTGTCAATAGTGTCATGTTACTCATTACTCCCTCTTCTATTTGAAGCCAAAGATTATCCCATCAAAGTATTGCTACTGCTCTTACACTCCCTTGTCACGTGGTTGGGTTTTTCTGCACCTTTCAGTAAGATAGCATCAGTACAAGCAGCAGAGAAGAGAGAGAATGCGGTGTTGCATCTAATTCTTTTTAACAGTGTTTGAGGCCCAATTCAATACTCGGTTAGAGAAACACCAAGAGTGCCCAAGTTTAATGTGCTATCGGTGTTCCATCAAGGGAAGTGTAGTTGCACAAAACACTTAGCAACGTCAATCGATCATCATTCCAAGGATGTATCCGGAACAAAAAAAAAAGTTGTTGATTGTGAAAAAAAAAAAGCTAAGGCTCAAAACTTTTTTTTGGCCCATAGAGGCCCGTATCCCCCTTTAGCAAGACTAGAGGCAAGATCATCAGGATCCAATTTTTGGCCCAAAGAGGCCCTGACCCATTGAGGTCCAGACCCGTGACCCCTTTGGCAAGACCATAGGCACGATCACGGATGTCTTTTTGAATATGGCCCACGAGGCCCATTTCATTGCCCAAGAGGCTATTCGGCCCATTGAGGCCTTGACCCATTGAGGTCCACCCCCTTTTTCATTGACCCATAGAGGTTTAGCCCATTGAGGCTTTTCATACAACACATCAACAACGATTGGCAACTATTAGGATCTGGAACAACATTGGAATGACTAGCAAGCTACCTTACCTGACTGAGTATCAAACTCACGCATATTTTCAAATCTACATGAGTTTGAGGGGGAGTAATAGAGTACATGTATGGTAATGATATGCATGAGATGCACCATATCATTACCATCATCACAATTGGAAAGAATTAGATTTAGAATGAGATTGAGATGATTGGAAAGAATTGGATTTAGAAAGAGATTGAGATTATTGGAAAGATTTGGATTTAGAAAGAGATTGTAATTGAGATTGAGAGATTAGGAATGTTTGATTTAGTTTCTATTTTATCTATATAGTATTATCTATATAAACCCTAGTTGGGTCTCTTTGTAATTATCTTGACAATTCAATAAAATCAGTTTGTTATCAGATGCCTCATGCAGCAACACATGGAACTCCTTTGTGCCAACCCCCCCACCCCGCAACTCATGGAAAAAATAAATTTGAATCCAGGAAGTCTAAGCTATCCATTCAAATGATGGAAACTATAACCTAGGGGTGAATATTGACCAACTATGGTTAACAAATGTCAGAAATGCTAGCCCCAGTGCAGTCTTCAAAAGACACAAGATGGTGGCAACAAGTGTTAAACCATCTCCTTGTTAATTGCAGCTTTCTCTAGACCTCTGGGAAAACCATTAAAAAAAAAGGCTTGAATGGTACGATCCCTCCGTCACCCAAAATGAAAGGGTTGATATTGTATTTCTTGGTCAACATCAAGTGTTGCACCTACTCTGCGTCTTTGGAAAGAATTTGACTTAGTTATTTTGTGGCTAGTACTAATCCTCTAACAATATTATGGACTGTGCTTAATTGAAGAAGTATAATCCAAGAAGGAAGCTATGCATCGTTTAGGAACAAGCAATCAGCGCATGATGATAATAAGGAAATGAAAGGATAACTTGTACTTACCAGCAGATGCCGCACTGACAACATCTCCCTCTGAATCCCTAACATGGAGTACAATACTTGAGTTATAGTGTTGATGAATAGCATAGAAGTCGGATATTGCCATTGAAATGCAGCTCTGTGCTACCTTCCCAACTGTTGAATTCAAATCAAGAACGACACCAACATGGAATAAGGCCGTGGAATTTGTACTACTACTATTTTGAGCAGTACTCAAACACAGGCGAAGAAGCTCAGCTGGGAGAAAGGGAACAAGAGAAAAATGAGATGGTAGGTCAGCTTCATCATCTATAGTCTGTGATGAGTCCTATGCCACAGATCTCTCAAGGTTGTGCACTTTAAAGAGAGTGAACCAAGGAGCAAGCCAACCCCATAGAATCAAGCTAAATATTTCATGAAGTTTCCTTGTAATATCTAAATGGTCACGTATGACACATTGCAACCATAATATTCTAGAGTTGAAAGAGAAAGAACTATGGATCATAAATATTATAAATACTATATCATAGGTGTTTTCGTTACTTCCCCAAGGGAAGAATATATTCCCTAATATATCCAAAAGGAATTGGCAACAGATTTCCTCTAGTAGATGACTGAGTATTAGACTCGAGCATCCCACTTTGCATGACACGTGAGAAGGTATTTAATTTAAGAGGTAATAGCAATGTTACCTGGTTCATTCAGGCTCGTAGTTCGCAAGTCACCATTGTAGAATGAACCCAGTTCGCTAGGGGTAGGATGAGACAATTCATTTATCAGCTCGCTTAGGTTCTTTAGTTTGGTTTGCTAGTTGGTTCTGTCGTATAATATTAATAAATATATATTTTAACAATGTAAATAAATATATTATAAATACTTATTTTAAAAAAGCATTAAAAATAGATTTTATGGCTGGTTTGCGAACCCAGAGGGCAATTTCACCAAACTCAAAGTATAAGTTCACTGAACTTAAAGAATAAATTCGCCAAACCCAAACAAAAAGTTTGCCGAACCAAAGCTATTGGGTTCGGGTAGAGAGTTCACTCATTTTTACGAACCCAAACGAACCGAACCATGAACTGATTCACTTCGAACCATTTCGCGGTTTGTTCTAGTAGATAGAAAACTAGGTAACATTGGGTGATAGCATGCATGCGAATGTCATGCACACCTCGTCACATGTCTTCTTTGCACACTCATTAACTGTAGTTAAGATCTACTCATCCATAGGGATAAATAATATAATCTTGATTTTTAGAAAACATTATTTTAAAAAACAATAACCACATGAGTATTGAATCATAGGCAATTTTAATTTTAAAAGTATTTAAAAAAAAAACTAAGGTTAGATTATTTAACCCTAGGGAAGATTGAAACTTAATCACAGTCAATTAATGTCAAAGAGGACATGTGACGCGCTTGGTGGCGTGGTGGTGTGCGTGTACCACACAACGGAACATGCTATCATTTCCTTAGTTAAATGCATTCCCACGCGTCATGCAAAGAGAATGTAATACTTTGGCATTTGCTAGATGCCACTGCCAAACGAATTATAGTATAGTTTGTTGCCCAAGTATTCGACCCTAGAGGGGGGATGAATAGGGTCTTGGCAAATTTAAATCTTCCTAATTCCCTTTTTGCGGAAATTTAATTAATAAGGGAAAGGAAACTATCAATTCTAAATTAAAGCAATGAAGAAATGATGAGAGATAAGATAGAGCATACAGAGAGATTGTTTTCGAGGTTCGGCACTCCCGCCTTAAACTTTCCCGCTCTAGGATTCCACGATACACTTTCGTACAGAATTCTTATTGGTGAAGCACAAACCTTTACAACTTTCTTCATGGGTGAAAGTCAAGCCTATCAGTGCAGAAAACAATCATCTCTTCACTTTTACACGAAGCTCTCTGCTTCAAGGACAAGAATCCTCGATTCTTGATTTCTTCAAATACAATTTGAATTGTTGGATTCAATCTAGATAAATGCTCCTGAATGAGTTGAAATGATTGACTTGAAGCACTCTAAAAATCTCTCAAAGAAAGGAGTTGAATAGCTCAAAGTAGAGATTTGGGGATTTCTAGGTTTTCTCAATAAATGAAACAATTAAGCTTGAGAATGAATGATAAGATTTAATGCTTTGATGAAGAATAGTTCAAGAGTTATTTTTAGTTCATAAATGAACTCAATTTATAGCTCTCAGATGATTATATCCGTTGGTGAAATATTTAATGCATAAACTAGCCGTTACAACGATTTTTGTGTTTACCGCTTGATTTCTTCAACGAGATTGGAGTGGCTCTCTGAATTCATCGACGAGATGGAGATTGAATTAAAAAAAAGTAGCTCTGCAGCTGATTTCGTCGTCGAAATTTTAGAGGGCCTGTAATTTCATCGACGAGATTAGTGTATTTTCTCTATAATCTCATCTTTAAATGGTCTAAATGATGTGGACCTTTTCCAAGGTCACTTAGCTTGAATTTACCATGATTTTTCATCATTCTTATGATATCCTAGGGCCTTAGAATTAATATGAATTATGGTCTTATGCTCCTAAGGTCAATCTAGGCATTTGATCATTCAACTTACCATACTTTGAGGACTTCTTACATAAGTCCTATACTCTCTCAAAAATAGAAGATAAGACTCTATGAGCTTCTTGAGAGTTGTTCTTCAACTTGATCTTAGATCTTTAAATTTGACTTTGTCTTCATGATCTTCCAAGAGTTCTCCATTCAGTTTTGGGCTTTAAGTGAGAACTTCATCTTCTTGAATTGGAGCTTTGCTCTTTTTGCCTTGGACTTGAGTTGACTTCAACTTTGAATTTGATTGCATGCATATGGTTGAAGGTAATTTACATGCTTCATGTCTTGAATGATGTATTAATGCTCTTGTACTCTATTTTTCATAACACTCAAAGGAGACATTAGAACCACAATGGTCATTCCATTATTGTGTTATCATCAAAATTAATCAGGGTACTCAAGGTTGTAACCTTTAGGCTAACAATCTCCCCATTTTTGATGATGACTTAATAGTGTAATGAAATGAGAATAAGCTACCCCACAATATATAATTTCAATAAGATTTTTGAGGTAAGCTTCCCCTAAACATATGCAATTGTATAATTATGACATTGTTGAATTCATTTTGCATATTTTAGTTATTTCAATTTAAAGGTCATGATTCCAAAAATAATATGTTAAGCATTCTTAAGTCCATGAAACCAAATTTGAGCAATTTTGAATAAGACCTTCAACATAGGCAATCAAGGAATAGAATGGATAGGAAATGAGTCATTTCATATATGTCAAAAAAAATACATTTCCAACCTATATACCAAAATAAGTATCTATCATTTGTCATTCAAAGAGCATAGCATATGACATTCACAAAAAAAGTATGTTATTTACATATCATCCACAAAAAGATACCAAAATTTTTTTAAAACAAAAAATCAGATTTCATTCATTTTCTCTTCTCCCCCTTGTCGCCATAAAAAAAAACATACAAAAGATCTAATTCTTCTTCTTCTTTACAAACAAAGAATCATAGGAGGAGCTGGAATCACTAGAAGATTTGGAATCCACTGAAGTAATGATGGGTGCATTAGTGTCCTCAGGTGCTTGGGCTGCTTCAACAGATCCATAACTCATGTGCACCATCTCAATACCCATCTGAGTCACTTGAGTAGCTATCTGGTGGAGGATAGGAGCCTGAGAGGCCACCTGAGAAGCCTTCTGAAGAACTACAGGGGCCTGTGTCCTGATATGCTGATCTACTGACTCAATCCTACCCTTGATGAGGGAAACCCAATCATCTAATCTAAGGAGCTGCTCAACAATGTCCACTGCTCTATGCTCTACTACAGAAGTGGTGGCATCCACTCTGTTCTTCACAATGTCCATCTCCACACTGATATCCTCTGGCCTAGTGTCCATAGCCTCTGATCTAACTCTAACATCTTACCAAAGGCTGGCTACATTGGTCTTTAGAGAAGACAATCTCTCCCTAACCTCTATCTGAAAGCTAACATACAAGTCCCTAGAGAGTCAATCTGACCCATCAGTAGGTTCACTAGATCATCTGATACAAAATGTCTTTGGGGAGATGAAGGTCCATCTTCCATAAAAATTCTCCTAGGGGACAAGGATTGAGAAGATGGTCCAGCATCATCTCTCTGAAAAACATCTCCCTTAGGTATATCCTCTCTCTGAGGAGAAGAAGCTGGAGATGAAATATCTAAAAGATGCTCTACTGGTGCTGCTGATGCTGGAGATGAAGGAATTTCAGTATGAATATCTGAAGATGATGGACCAGGAGCTGCAGGAGTAGGAATGAGAGGCTCACTAGGAGGATTAGACTCTAGAGCTGGAGCCACTAATGGATGATTGGCTGGAGCACATGTGGAAGACTAGATAATGGGAGGCCTAGGTACCTAGACCTTCATAACATTGTGTCATTGGTAACCCATCCTCATGATGGTGGCTCTACTGTAGATATCTATGTCGGTTACCTCTACCTTGTCAGAATAGGAGGAGATAGGAATCTTGAAATGCCTAAAAAGTTTGGTGAGAGATTGGTTATAAGGAAGGCATCCAGATTTCCTTCTCTTTGCATCATCCATGGTGTGGACTATGATGTATGAAAGATCGATAGTTTTGGTAGTGAGAATGCACCATATCAAGAATACATCAAAATAAGTCAAATATTTCCTACCACTGGCTCTAGTAACTAAGTCATAGGTGATGATGTTATGGATAAGCCTAGAGGTAAGAGTAAGGTCTTTGACCTTGGGTTGGAAAGGTTTAGAGATGTTTTGTTCAACATATATGAGTTTGAGGGCTTCTATCTCATTAAACCTTTCATGCGTAGTCCATCTACCAATGACAAAGGATTGGAAAGTTCCTTTAGGAATTTTGAAAATAGTTTGAAGATCATCTCTATGAAATGAGATGTCTTGGCTATGAACAAAGGAGTTAATGGTTTGGGTGGATTGATCGAATTTGAAGTGACTGTAGAAAATTCGAACAAGTTCAGGATACATATCTAGCTTAGAAGATATGAAATTATCCCATTTAAGGGCTTGAAAGAGATTCTGAATAATCCCTAATCCATTTAGCTCTAATACAGAGTAATTAACAACTTTACCATAGAGAGGTGCGCAGTAGAGGAACGACTCCTTGAATTTCGTTTCATAAGAGGCAGATTTGAACTTTAATGGCTTTAGGGCTTCATTCGGATTCTTTGTTCTAGGCATTTTGATCGAATATGATTGATTGAGAGTAGGGCAAGAGTGATTTTGAAGGTTTTGGATGGATTGGAGTGACAATGGAGAAGATTTGGAGTGACAAATCAATGGAATAAAGAAAGGGAGGGAAAAAACCTAACTTGAGTGCCATAGGAATGATTTGAAAAAATTTCGAAATCTAGGGTTTTATTTATACTTACGATCAATTTCATTGCTGAAATGACCTTGGGCCAGAAATTTTGTTGTTGAAATGGAGACAATGAACACACTATTATTTCATTAAAAAACATTTCACCAAAATTGAGGTGTGATTTTAGTTTCGTCGTCGAAATGGGGACAGGAAACATTCTATTTCTACCATTTCAATAATACGTCGAGGAAACTGGGATGCTACCCTGATTTCATCGCTGAAATCAGTACAAACACAGAAAATTTTATTTTTCCATCCTTAAGCTATTTTCCTTTTGATTAATTAACCTTCTAAATTCTCGTTTCAAGCAACCAAAACATTCAAGTATGACCATCAAACAATTCAATTCAATTTTGAATAACATTTCACATGATTTCATCATTGAGCATAATTTGGCATTTAGATGATCAAAAAGTTCATTGATTCTTGCCATACCTAGTTCTCTTCTCAGAGTACTAAATCTTTCATATTGTAGGAGTTTTGTAAATATATATACAAGTTGGTTATTTGTATCTACAAATTTCAACACATCCCCTTTTTGTACATGATCTCTTATAAAATGGTATCTTATCTTAATATGCTTAATTCTTGAATATTGAATAGGATTTTTAGTCATGCATATGACATTTGTATTATCACACTTAATTGAAATTTTATTATAGAATAGTTTGAAGTCTTCTAATTATTGTTTCATATACAAGGTTTGAGCACAATAACTCCCAACTACTACATATTCAGTCTTAGTTGTAGATAGAGCTACAATGTTTTGTTTTTTGCTAAACCATGAAACAAGTGAGTGTCGTAAGAAGTGACAAGTGCCACTTGTGCTTTTCCGATCAACTTTGTACCTGACATAGTCTGCATCAGAATAACTAACTAGTTCAAGTGATGTGTTCTTTGGATATCATAGTCCTAAGTCAATTGTGCCTAGCAAGTATCTAAAGATTCTTTTAACAACTATCATGTAAGATTCTTTAGGTCATGATTGAAATCTAGCACAAGTACACACATTGAACATTATATCAGGCCTACTAGCAGTTAAGTATAGTAAGCTACCTATCATACCTCTATATTTCTTTCCTTCAACATTTTTATCTTTTTCATCCTTGTCAAGCTTTGTGGAGGGATTCATGGTAGTATCTATCTCCTTGGCATTGTTAATCTCAAACTTATTGAGTAGCTCTCTGGTGTACTTGGCTTGATTGATGAAGGTTCTTTATTTAGTTTGCTTGATTTGAAGTCCAAGGAAGAGGTTCAACTCTCCCATCATACTCATCTCAAATTCATCTTGCATGCATTTAGCAAACTCTTAACAAAGAGATTCATTAGTAGACCCAAAAATGATCTCAATCACATATTTTAAATTATAAGCTTAATTTTTGGTTTTCACAAATAAAGTTGTACCTATTATTCCTCTAATGAATTCATTATTAAGTAAGAGCTATCATACCAAGCTCTAAGAGCTTGTTTTAGTCTATATAAGACTTTAGTCAGTTTAAATACATGATTAGAAAATTTATGTTTTTCAACGAATGGGGTTGTTCAACATGTTAGCCTCAAAGTTACAACTCTAAGTACTCTTAATAGTTTCGATGATAACACAATAATGAAATGATCTTTATGGTTCTAATGTTTCCATTTAGTATGTGAACTTTTCAAGAAAAAGAGCATTAAGATCATCATTCAAGTTATGGTATATTGAAGAGATCAACCACTTAAGAGAATCAAAGTCAAAAGCCAAGTATCAGTCATTTCCATGAAAAAGCTTTAAGGTCTCAAGCCAAATCATGAAGACACATCAAGACTGAAGCTCCATAAGTTCAGAAAGAAGACCAACTCTCAAAGGAGTCTAGTGTTAAAATCAAGAATATCTAAGACCATGTAAAGTTCTCAAGATCTTGGAACTTGATTACTCAAAATTACCTAGATAGACCTTAGGATACTTAGAATAGGTTGGACATCATTCTAAGGACCTAAAAATGATTAAAATAATGATTTTATGAAAGCCCATAAACCAAGTCATCATTCCTATCAAATTGGTCTCATTTAGATGAGTTCTCTGTAAAAATTCAGAAACTCATGCTTAAGCTCTGTCTCACCACTCGTCAACGACTCCTCTTCACTCGTCGATGAGTGCTTGCGGGAACTGAACATAATGGCTAGTTTTCAACGGTTGTTTCGCATTAAATGTTCCCACAACGGCCAAATTTGATTGCTCACCTATAAATAGAGCTTATTTATGATCAAATAAAAGGATCTCACACTATTCATTGATTCATTGATTATCCAATCTGTTCAAGCATTCAATACTCTGTTTTTGACTAAAAACCTAGAATCCCAATCCCTGTGTGTTAGATCATTAAATTCCAATCATCTTTGAGAGATTATTAGATTTGTTTTTCACTCTTATCTAGCTCATCAAGGAGCTTTCAATTTCAGATTTATTATCCAACCACTTATTGTAAAAGTTTAGTCAAGAATCTTGGATTCTTGCACCAGTGAAGAAGAGTTCTTCTTGTATCCAAGAGAGACACTCTCTTGAAGAGGTTTTATCCTGAGCTTGAGAAAAGGACTAGAAAATGTGTAATCCTCATCCGTGAAAAAGGATTGTAAAGGCTTGCTCTCTGCCAGTAAAGAAGAGTACAATTAGTGGAATTGTGTAAAAATTCTTAAAGCAGGAAGCTTAAAGGCGGGGATGTAGGCAAGTTGCTGAACTCCGATATCAATCTTGTGCGGTAGCCTTTATCTCCCCCTCTCTCTGTTTAACTTATTTATTCATTGTAGCATTTTTGTTAACTCTTTTAAATTCCGCATAAATCATTTAGAAAATTTTTATATTGTCATTGACACTAGTCACCCCCCCCCCCCCCCCCTCTAGGGTCCATTAGCTAGGCAACACAACATACACTTCTTCTGAAATATAACCATTTAAAAAAGTATTTTTTACATTCATTTGAAAATTTTAGTCTTTATGACTTGGAAAAGAAAGTAATATTCTTATTGCTTTTAATCTAGCAACTGGAGCAAATGTTTCTTCATAGTTTATACCCTCTTCTTGGTTATAACCTTGAGCTACCAATCTTGCTTTGTTTTTAATTATATTTTCAGATTCATCTTCTTATTCCTGAACACCCATTTAGTACCAGTAGTAGATTTATGTTTAGGTCTTGGTACTAACTCCCAAATACTATTCCTTTCAAATTGATTTAGTTCTTCTTGTATAGTAACTGCTCATGATTTATCTTCAATAGCTTTATTCGCATTCTTAAGTTCAATTTGAGATAGAAAAAAAAGTTTGTTACAAATATTTCTTCTTATTCTAACACCTTGTTCCATATCACCAAGGATAAGTTCTTTAGGGCGATCTTCACAATTTTCCAAGCTTTTGGGAGATGGTATTCATCTTCAATATTAATTTCTTCGTCATCTTCTATTTTAATGGATTCATCATTATTGAAATCTTCTTTATCTTGTTTTTCCTTCTCTTTCTTATTTATTTCCATGTTTGAGATATCTTTTGATAATTTCTCTACTCTATCATCTTCATCATTTTTGATCTTTTTAAACAGATTAGATTCATCAAATACTATATGAATGAATTCTTCAACAACTAGAGTTTTTTTTATTAAATACTCTATAAGCTTTACTATTTGTTGAATATCCTAGGAAGACGCCTTCATTGGATTTAGGGTCAAATTTTCTTAAGTGATGTTTGTCATTTAGAATAAAGCATTTACGTCCAAACACCTTAAAGTACCCTATATTAGGTGTTCTTTATTTTCAAAGCTCATAAGGGGTTTTATTAAGTTTGTTTCTTATTACAACCTTATTAATTACATAACATGAAGTATTGGTGGCTTCGGCCCAAAAATAGTTTGATAGATTATGTTCATTAAGCATAGTCTTAGTCATTTCTTGAAGTGATCTATTTTTACATTCAACAACTCTATTTTGTTGAAGTGTTCTACGTACGGAGAAATTATGATTAAAACCATTTTTTTCACAGAATGATTCAAGTTTTTTATTTTTAAATTCTCCTCCTCTACCACTTCTTATGTTATTTATGGAATATCATTTTTCATTTTTTACTCTTTTACAGAATTTGACAAATAAAATATGTGCTTCACTTTTATATATGTGATAGAAACAATACCAAAGTATATCTAGAATAATCATCCATAATTACAAAAGCATATGCTTTACCACTTAAGCTAGCAACATCATTAGGTCCAAATAAGTACATATGAAGAAGTTCTAGAGGTCTAGAAGTTGAAATCACTTTCTTCTTTTTAAATGATGTTTTGATTGTTTTCTTAATTGTCATGCATCACATACTTTATCTTCAAAAAACTTGTTTTAGAAAATCTTTTAACAAAATCATTTCTAGATAATTTAGACAACAAATCCATATTAGCACGACTTAGTCTTCTATGTCATAGCCAACTAGTTTCATTAAGTGCAGAAAAACACATCATGTTTTGAGAAGCTAATTCATCAAATTCTATAGTATACACATTCCCATTTCTATATGCAATAAACATAGTATTTATATTGTCCTTATCTTTAATCATGCACATATTGGATTTGAATGAAACATTTAACCATTTATCACATAGTTGACTAATACTTATAAGATTATGTTTCAAACCATCAACAAGCAAAACATTTTCAATAAAGTAGACTTGTTCTTACCCACGTTACCTATACCAATGATCTTCCCCTTGGCGTTGTCCCCAAAGGTCACATGCCCTCCATATTTAGGAGTGATTGATATGAAAAGCTTTTGGTTCCCAGTCATGTGCCTTGAACATCTGCTATCCAAGAGCTATGTGGTTTTGGAGGAATTTGACTTTAGGCATACCTAAAAGACAAATTTAAGTAATTCCCTTTCGTATCCAAAACATCTTGAGTCCTACATGGTTAGTTTTAAGAGAGAATGTTCCATTTAAAACCCAAAATTTCCTTACTACCTTCTTTCCATAATATGAGTAAAAAGCACTAGAAGGAGTATTTAAAGGGCTAGTTGGTTTGATAAAGAAGTTTTGATAATTCTTCTATTTTATTGAATAATTATAGTCAATTTTGGCTTTACCAAATACGCATCTTTGTTGACCTAGTAATCTATCAAATTCTTTTGTCCATTTGTGAATTATGGTTACAGTGCTAGTCAAGTCCTCAACTTTAGCCTTAAGATCATCATTCTTTTCAGTTGAGACTTGAGGTCTATAATGAGTTTCTATATCTTTCATTTTCAAAATCTCATTCTCTTTTTGAAAACTCTCATTTTTCTTTAGTAAAAATTTATTTTCATTAGAGAGAAAGATTTTCCTTTTTGAGCAATTAATTATTTGAAGCAAGTTTTCAAAATTTGCAATAAAGATCATCGAAAGCTTCTCTTAAATCATCAAAGGAAAGAGAGTCATCAAGTGAAGAATTTACCTCATCCTCATTTGTCACGAGGCACAAGTTGACAACTTCTTCTTCACTTGAGTTGTCTTCCAATCTGCTATCATTAGAATCATCCCAAGTTGCTTTCATGATTCTTTTCATGTACCTATTGCTTTTCTTGAGTTACGGATACTTCGTCTTGATGTGTTCGGGCTTTTTACACTCATAGCAAATAATAGGTTCCTTCTTACTTGATTCACCCTTTGAGATTTTCTTGGAAAATTTCTTCTTGAAGTTTTTCTTGTGTTTCAAGAACTTTTTGAATTTCCTAGTCATGAGGGCTATATCTTCATCTCCCTTGTTTTCTTCCTCGTCACTCTCATTTACTTGAGAGGATTCTAGAGCTAGACCTTTCTTGAACTTGGGCTCATCCTCTTGTTCCTTCATTATGACCTCATGGGTCATAAGTGATCCGAGGAGCTCATCCATTGCAAGCTTGGTCAAGTCTTTTGCTTCTTGGATGACTGTTACTTTGGGTGTCCATTCATTTGGTAGTGAGCGAAGCACCTTCCTCACATTCTCTGCATTAGAATACACCTTTCGAAGAGACTTTAATTTATTCAATATATTAGTAAATCTAGTAAACATAACCCTAATGGATTCATTCTTTTCTATTTTGAAATTTATGAACTAACATGCTTATCTTTTCCTCATTTACTTGGTTGGTCCCCTCATAGGTAACTTGGAGTTTATCACAAATTTCCTTGGCTAAGTCACATCCCGAGACACTATTTAACTCTTGGAGGGCTTAAGACGTAATATAAATTACTAATTGCCTTAGCATTAATTTGAATGAGTTTAATATCGGCTTCATTCCATTCTTCCTCAACTTTGGATATTTGAACTCATCCATATTTTTTGTATGAAGATGAGGACCTTTGACTATGACTCTCCAACATTCATAGTCAAGGGTTTGGATATAATACATCATCCAGGTTTTTCAATAGTTATAATTCTATCAATTGAACAATAGAGGTCTAGTGGTTGATTGACCCTCTCCTAAGGTAGTGACAAAAATGTTTGTCATATATATCTTTACTCCAAGATTGTTAATCTATATGTATAGAGTCCTAAGCTTCAATACCAATTGTTGCCCAAGTACTCGACCCTAGAGGGGGGTGAATAAGGTCTTGGGAAATTTAAATCTTCCTAATTCCCTTTTTGCGGAACTTTAAATTAACCTAATTAACAAGGGAAATGAAACTATCAATTCTAAATTAAAGCAATGAAGAAATGATAAGAGATAAGAGAGAACAAACATAGAGATTGTTTTCGAGGTTCAGCACTCCCGCCCTAAGTAACTAGAGCGCAGAGCGGGAGCGTGAGCGTGAGCGCGAGAGCGTTAAATTTCAAATTAGGTTTGAGTCGAGAGCACCTCCGGAGCGCCCACACACACACACACACACATACACACAAACACACACACACACACATATATATATTGATAGTTCTTGAAAATTACTTATAAAACAAATATAAAAGAACAATTATTTCCACTAATTAGAATTTAATGTCAAATTTTTAATAAACAATAAGAATCTTAAAGTCACAAAATATGATACAAATTAGCTATTTTAATAGTATTAAGCCCCCAAATAATGATACTCAAAATTTCTAAAATTAGAGAAAAAACAAGATACTACAAATAAGGGGTTCATTAACCCTTAGGGTTCAATAATCTAACCTCAATTTTTTGAAGAAATATTAATCCTAAGGGTTAGTGAACAATTTTAGAAAAAGTATTAAATATTTTTTTCAAAAACTAAGGTAAGAGTTGAACCCTAAGGGCTAATAAATCTTAACCACAATTAGTAAGGATTAAAAGGGACGCTTGGAGGTGCGATTGTACTCAAAGCAAGTTCAATTGCAATTGGATCTTGAATACAAGAGGATATAAAGTACAGTCATTTAAAAGTGAAACACTTGACCGGTTGTTGACCCACTTTAAATGAAACCAACCAAGGGTACTAATGTGATTTCACACAAAAGGGACAAAAGGGAAAGTGGGTTTTTTCTTCCCCAAAGACTGAGTTTCAGAGAACAGAACAAGAGAACAGCCATTAACGCTGTAACACCATAACTGCTCTCACCATTGGTGAAACCACGCTCCAATAACTCTGCAACCACGCTCTCTAAACTATGCAACCACGCTCTTATGGTGATTTCGCTCTCAAACCGTGAGAGCGAGGTTTGAGAGTAGGAGCTGATAGGTATATACACAGTTTAGGTTACTAAGCTCCCGCCTACATCCCCGCCTTAAGCTTTCTCGCTCAAGGATTCCACGATACACTATTGCCTAGACTTTTTATGGGTGAATCCCAAACCTTTACAACTTTCTTCATGGGTGAAAGTCAAGTCTATCATTGCAAGAGAACAATCATCTCTTCACTTTTACACGAAGGCCCCTACTTCAAGGACAAGAATCCTCGATTCTTGATTTCTTTAAATATAATTTTAATAGTTGGATTCAATCCAGAAAATGATCCTGAATGAGCTGAAATGATTGACTTGAAACACTTTAAAAATCTCTCAAAGATAGGAGTTGAATAGCTCAAATGAGAGATTTGAGGATTTCTAGGTTTTCTCAATAAATAAAACGATTAAGCTTGAGAATGAATGATAAGAATTAATGCTTTGAGGAATAGTAGTTCAAGAGTTATTTCTAGTTCATAAATGAACTCAATTTATAGCTCTTAGATGATTTTAGCCGTTGGTGAAACATTTAATGCGAAAACTAGCCGTTTAAAACTTGCCATTACAGCGATCTTTGTGTTTCCCGCATGATATCGCCGACCAGATTGGAGTGACTCTCTAAATTCGTCGACGAGATTGAGACAAAATTAAAAACAGTAGCTCTGTGGCTAATTTTATCGCCGAAATTCTTGAGGGCCTGTAATTTCGTCGACGAGATTAGTGTATTTTCTCTTTAATCTCATCTTTAAATTGTCTAAATGATGGAGACCTTTTCCAAAGTCACTTAGCTTGAGTTTACCATGATTTTCATCATTCTTATGTTATCTTAGGGTCTCAGAATAAATATGAATTATGGTCTTAGTCTCCTAAAGTCAATCTACCTATTTGAGAATTCAACTTACCATACTTTGAGGACTTCTTACATAAGTCCTATACTCTCTCAAAAATAGAAAATAAGGCTCTATGAGCTTCTTGAGAGTTGTTCTTCGACTTGATTTGGGATCTTCAAATTTGAATTTGTCTTTATGATCTTCTAAGAGTTCTCCATTCAATTTTAGGATTTAAGTGAGAACTTCATCTTGTTGAATTGGAGCTTAGCTCTTTTCGCCTTGACTTGAGTTGACTTCAACTTTGGATTTGATTGCATGAATATGGTTGAAGTTAATTTTCATGCTTCACGTCTTTAATGATGTACTAATACTCTTGTACTATGTTTTTCATAAACACTCAAAAAAGACATTAGAATCACAATGATCATTCTATTATTTTGTTATCATCAAAATTAATAAAGGTACCTAATATTGTAGCATTTAGGCTAACATAGTCCCTAAAGTTTTCATATGTTTCGTATTAGTCAACCTCAACAAACTGAAAGCAATTGTTCAACCGTTCATAAATAATAAATAATATATGGTGAAAGTCCTGCATTTTCCTTACCATTTGTTTTATGAGTCCTGAGAAGAGAACCCAGGGTACCCTTCTAAGCTGACCCAAGTGTCCATGTGTCCTTTTTAACCTCTCTTTGATCATGGTTAAGCTTAACTAAATTATAATTAGTATTTTTGTCTTTCTATAAACCATGATTAGATTGCTTAACCGTAGGAAGTTAACCACAGTTGATGGATGGTAAAAAAAGGGCTTGGACCAATGAGGTCATTGGGGTCAGCTTCTAAGCTTACCCTGGGGTCCATTTTCCTTTTTTTGTAGTTAGATACAAAGCACAGCTCCCCTTTTCCTTCGGTAGTACCAATTTTGTAAGAACTACCAATGTTGACCCAGAGCTATGCTTCATGGCGTTGAAACGGAGCTCCCCTTTTGACACAATAGCTGTGGCATGTTTGTAATAATTGAAGGAAGCTGGGGCATTTTAGCAACACACCATAATTATAACATTGCCATCGTATAGTAAAAGGAGCCAAATCATCTACAGTGTTAACCGGATTTGGCAACTCCGGTTATCACCCCTAGAGGTCACCACGTGTCTCCTTTTGACACCCCTTAACCGTGGGTAAGGTTCACCTACCCCTAGGGTTCACCCACCTATTTTTGGTTTTTTTAAAAAAATATTAATTCTTTTTTTAAAATTAAAAAACTGTTTTTAATATTAAAAAAACTAAAAACAGTTTTTTAATTTTTTTTAAAAAAATTAATATTGAAAAAAAAAAAAAAAAAAAGGGTGGATGAACCCTAAGGGTGGGTGAACCTTACCCACGGGTAAGGGGTGTCAAAGGAGACACGTGGTGACGTCTAAGGGCCAAATCCGGTTATCACCATAGAGGATTTGACTCCATAGTCAAAAAAAAGAGAGCACTGCTCGATGGGGTGAAGCAGAGCTCCTATTTGTATTTAAACCGATTTTATAATTTTGAAACGAAAGTGTTCTGCAAAATCGCCATTGTTTATTCCATCATTACAAAGTGTTATTGTATGCAAACAAAAAAGGGGTCCACCTCAAGATTTCATAATATGAACAAGAGATCTGGTAAAACACACCCCCGGGAGGAAAAAAAAAAGCCTTGGGCAATGGTAGTTCTGTAATTACAATTTTTTTTCCTAAATACCTCTTCTGAATGATTTTTTTGAGTTGCTCCCGTTATATGTTCAAATGAAACTCCTGTTCATTGTTACATTTTATTTATTTAATTATGACTTCACCAGGCTTTAGTATTTAGCTCTAATACTTAGTTTTTGTGCATAAAAGGGATAGTAGGGTGAACAGTTATAAATCCGGTCTTGTTCAGTACAATTTGAATAGATTCTTAAGTGTGATTGGGCTTAACCCAAATTTGTTTGAACCAAACCCATTGCTGTGTTTGTTGTGTGTGTGGTTAGTTAAAATTATCAAAAAAGAACAAAAACAGTATGGTGTGTGTTTGCTTTGAGCTCTTTTCCCATTAATCTCATCTCGGTTACCGACTTACCGACAGTAGGGATCTTCTTCTTTAAGTACTCTCACCTCACCTCTCTTTTTTGAGAGGAGTGTGCGGTTATAGGCTTGAAGTTGAGATTGTAGGGTGTGTGTGTATGCGCTGTGTGTGTGGTTAGTTAAAATTAAGAACAAAAATAGTGTGGTGTGTGTTTGCTCTCATATGAGCTCTTTGCTCATTAATCTCACCTCGGTTACCGATAATAGGGACCTTCTCATTTAAGTACTCACACCTCACCCCTCTTTTTTGAGGGGTGTGTGTTGTTATTGGCTTGAAGTTGAGATTGTAGGTCGTGTGTGTGCGCGCTCTGTGTGTGTTGTGTGTGTGGTTAATTAAAATTATCAAAAAAGAACAAAAACATTGTGGTGTGTTTTTACTCTCATATGAGCTATTTGTCTATTAATCTCATCTCGGTTGCTGACAGTAGTGACCTTCTTCTTTAGTACTCCCACCTCACCCCTCTTTTTTGAAGGGTGTGTGTGGTTATAGCCTTGAAGTTGAGATTATAGGGCGTGTGTGTGCTGTGTGTTAGTTAAAATTATAAAAAAAAAAAAACTAATTGCCACCTTACCCAACGGTTCATATATAGCAAGTTTCATCCTGATCATAAACCCGACCCACGTCTACACCCTACTCTCAAAACATGATATATCTAATTCTGCTTTGGGCTTTGTAGAGAAACTGTCTTAACTATTGACAAAAAAAAAAAAAAGGGTTCCTTTCTTGTAAGCCATGGTTTATTTTTTTATTTTTGGGTGAAAAAGTTATCATGTAACACACACTTGGAAAAGTTATCATGTCAGCCGAGTTCAGAAGCATACAAATGGATATTCTTTCCACCTACAAATTCTAGAAGCTTTAACCTAAGTAGATTATTTCATTCAGAAAAATGAAAAAAATTAAGATGGGTGGCCATTTTATTTTTATCTTTTAACGAGGCAGTCTAGAGTCTCTATACAACCCACTTGCCAGAGTATTACTAAAATACCCTCTTTTCGCTGTTCCAATCACCAAAATACTGTTACTTGGACACGTGTATGTCCCGCAATGCTACTCCTGCAACTTAGGTAAGTAATCTCATTCATTATTTTATTAGTGATAGCTAGATAGCTTTGGCCGAAATAAGCAGTCAATGACTCTGAAGTCAAATTCTCAGTGTAATTTCCTTGAACTTAGCTGGGATGATGCATGCTGTCAACACCTAAGCTACCAATAAATGATAGAATAACATGCAAGAGTGGTCGACATCTCTCTCTCTCTCTCTTCAGACGCAGATTTCCAAAGTCTCTGTAGTATCTATGCTCGTTGCTACCTTCAAACTGGTAGATGTAGAAAATAATTTTGGAAATAACTGGAGAAGCTTGTAACACGTGGCAATTAGCAAAGAAGTGAGTCCAACAAATGAGCAGCAGCCCCTCTTGTAGCCCATTGGGCCACAGCCAAGCTTTGCTATTGGTCAATTTTAATAAGATACAATAAGTAAAACAATAATATTTTTGAAGAGTGTAGATGTAATGTTTTTATTGTTTTTTTTATTAAAATGACCAATCGCCAGGCTGTTGTATGGATATGAAGTCTCTGATTTAATTTTGATCCCAAGAGCATTACTTATCTCGGCATTTGCATCAACTTATCAATGACATCATATCTTGAGCCTGGGCGGCATTTGTTGCTACAGGAAATGGATCCATACAGGTAGGCCCGGTTTTGTTCTAGTCATTTTACTCTGTTTCAGCAGTTAAGGACTCTAAGCAGTAAAATATATAGAGTAAGAGTTCTATGTAGAATGGTTTGAACCTTAGTAATCCAAACCGTCCAAAACACTACCCGCTCCTGCTCTCAAACCTCGCTTTCACGGGTTGAGAGAGGAATCGTCATGGAAGCACGGCTGTAATTTTGACAAAAGAGCGGAGATCTACAGTGAGAAAAACACTAGTGTAACAACATTAATGGTGGAAGTTCTTGGTTTGCCTAATCTTTCAGGAAGATGAAACGTTGATTTTGTTATCTTGTGTAAAATCTCAAATTTACCCCTACTTTCCAAACTTATTTCACTGGTCAATAACTCACTTTAAGGATTTTTTAACTTTTAACACTTTTTAAGTTTTAAATATTTTCTATGTTGATTTGTCCTATTCTAAACATTTAGATCCGTAAAGAGCAATGATGGTAGTTTGGCTTGGGCGTGTAGGTTGCCAGTAATTCTAGGTGGGGACCTCCTCTCTATCCCTCACGTCTTTAAACTTTATTCCCTCTATTTTGAATTAAAAATAAACAAATGAATCCTAAAAAATATATATTTAATATATATAGGCGCTCCGGAGACGCTCTCGACCATATTCTAAATTAAAATTTGACACTCTTGCACTCCCTGCTCCCGCTTTGGTTACTTAGGTTTGAACCGTGTTACCACCCTATTGGGTAAGCTATGTTTTGTGGAAAATAACTGAACCAGACGGAAAAGAATAAACTAAAACACACACAAAATGGAACACAAGAAATATACGTGATTCGGCAACAACCTGCCAATGTCCACAAGTCAAGATCCGATCACTTCTTTATTCGCAGAGACCTTGAGTAACCAGTATAAAAGCACTCAACTCACCTCTCAATAAAAATCCAAAGAAGAATCTCTATCTATCCTCTCTTAAACCTTTTCCAAACCCTAGTATGCTTTAACTCTTTCTATTATCTCTCACTCCCAATGCTTTCACCCATGAACACTTTTTCCATCCCCTTTTGAAATGTATCAAAAAATTTCATATTTGAGCAAATATGACATGAAGCTCCCGAATCTAGAATTCACTCACCAGAAGAATTGTTCATACCTTTGGAGACTGTGAAAGCATCTCCAATGTATTCCTCCTTATTTGTTGCTATTGCGGCCGAAGAATCTCCTCTAAAAGAAAATCTCTTCTCATTAGCACGCCTCAAACACTCCCTTTTGAAGTCTTATAATTCATAACACTGGACCCCACCTTTTCCCTTGGATTTGGATCTGCCCCTACCTTTTCTAGATCCTCTCTCCAAGTCCCTTCCTCCTCCCCGAGCAACTATGACATGATTATTCTCATCATGTGACGGTTTTCGCCTAATCTCGTAAGAGAGTAGTGCCCCCGTGACCTCTTCCATTAGCAATATCTCATTGCCATACATGAGGGTTGTCACCGAGTGATCATATGAGTTTGGAAGTAATGTAAGAAGCCCCACGGGCTGGTCTTCTTTATCCCCTTTGACATCAACTTTCTGCAGTTGATTCAAAATTTGGTTGAACACATTAATGTACTCAATGAGATCTGTACCTTCCGCCATCTTTAAGGTATTGAACTCCTTTTTTTAGATATAACCTGTTGGTAAGGTTTTTTCGGATGTAGAGTATTTCCAACTTCTTCTAAAGATCCGGTGTCGATTCCTCATCCATAACGCTATGCATCACGTTAACTGCAAGACAGAGGCATGAAGGGGGATCCGGATAAAAATTTATGTGGAAACTAGATCCCTTAGATCTTAACACCATAGAAAGCATCAAAATTATCTAAGAGCTTAGTTATATCACCTCGGTGAATGATGTTCATCGGTGAAGCTTAATCCACTCGAACCGTAAGAACTCTTTGTAGAGATTTCTCCGAAAAAATACTAGAAGCTCGATCCTTATTCTTCGCTATCCCCACGAAGCTTTAGAATCTCCTTTGGAATTATAGAAGTAAGAGGAAGAAGATTGATCAATGGTATAGACCTTCTATCACCAAAAATACTAAGGTTCAAAACCCTAGATTTGCAAAACCCAACTTGGACCACCAATGAAGCTCACGAAAATCTCTAGGGGGATCCCTAGGGTATCACGGTTTGGAGAGAGAGAGAAGAGGAGAGAAAAAATTCTTGAGAAAAGTGCTTAATGGTCTAGGGTGTTGGGGTATTTATAGACTAGGATCCTATCCTAATCCTACTCCAACTTGATCTTATCTAGTAGGATTTATTAATTAATAATAACTCTTACTATTAATTAATTAAACTCCAACTTAATCTATAACTACTTTAGTTATAGTAATCCTACTAATTAAAGAGTCCCTATTAAAAGAAGATTCCTTAATTAAAAGGGATAAGTCAACATCCAGTACAATGAGGAAACCTAGTAAAACTAGAGACCATCTCCGAAGGGGGGGGGGGGGGGGGGGGGGCTTCTATGGGGCATGAGATTTGGGGAGTTAAACACTCTAAGTTGTAATCCAATTACAACTTATCCTCATCCTTATTGCAATCCAATAATTGGATTTTAATTCCATAATTATAAGAATTATATTTCAACAATTATTCAATTAAACAAATCCTAATCCAATTAGGATTTCTCAAGTGGGCGCCTCACCCTAGGGTTTAAACCCATGGGCTTTGGCCCATATTAAAGGTCCATTTTAATGGGTTTATGGATATGGGTCAAACCCATTTCCCCTTTAATTATGTTAATCAAATAATTAATCAAATAATTAATAAAATAATCCCTAGATTTAAATTAACAATTAATTTAAACCATAGCTTAACTTTTAATCTATTTAATTAAATGATTAATTTTTAATCACTTAAATAATTGATTAACTTTTAATCAATTATTGAGCTCGTATTTCTTATGTGAGCACCTCCACAGATTGCTCTGAGATATTCTTACCCTGACTTACCCAATGTTATCCCATTGACCCAAAACGGGAATTACATCAGAATTGCAAGTGACGTGAGATATCCATGTTGCAATTGAATCCCAGTGTATGAACATTAACCATTACGGATCCTGTCACATGAATTTTTAAATTCGATTTATCCTTCCAAATACATTATCCCTAATGGGCCTTCGAGATTGACATACAATCTGACCCATAGCCCATTGCAAATCATCCGGGTTTCCAAGACTTATGATTAAGTTATGAGAAACAATTTCTCATGAAAAACATTTTGAGAAAAACCTTTTATAAGTGTAATACCTTTTAATAAAAGTATATTTCAAAACTTATTTTGTTTTCAAAATCACCTGCGCAGGATTTGAACTTAATCAACTGTCTTACCCAGAACTTGGATAATCTCTCAAATTAATGAGCATGGATTTCTTGTTTGAAATTCATCATGACTCGAACAGTTTTCTAACTATCCAACTGTCACTGTATTGTATTCCCTAAGTTTAGAAAATATGTTGGTAGAATCAAAACAGTCAGATCACTGCTCAGTCATAGATGAACTCAACAGATCTAAGGATCATCGAAACCGTTCAATGTGAATGAGAGACCAACTATCTGATAGTATATTTATGCAAGAGATCTCTCATTGAATGCAATCAGTCAGTGTACATTTAATCACCCATATGCTGATGTGTAGTCTCCACTACAATAGTTCGAGATAGATCTATATCTTAACTATTGAGAACATCTTAGCATTCTGGCAGCCATATAAGTGAAGTACCCAACTTCACTCACAGTTGTGACTATATAAGGTATAAGGAACCGGAAATTTATATCTGTCTGTGGTAATCTAATCACATAACTTTCCTATAATATATCCTATGGACCTTTATTGATATCTCATATCGTATAGATCATGTCATGATCATGGTCAATTAACTATAATGAATACACAATAGATTAAGAAGTCTTTATTAATCAAATTAATAAGAATCTAACAATCTAAATGACTTTTCTGGGCATCATGTCTAACAAGGCGTATTATGTTGACTGCCTCACCTCAATGTCTTCCCAATCTGCATCGACCATCATTTCTGGTTTACCAGACTCTCCCTTCAAAGTCCTTCTGAGACCCTATTGAACTAGGATATCATTTACCCTCCTTTACCACAGATTAAAACTCCATTTTCTGTCAAACTTCTCTAGGAAAAATTGTCAGAATTTTTCAAAGCCATTGAAAAATAATTTAACCTGGCTTTAATACCAATTTTTTTGTGGAAAATAATTGAACCAGATGGAAAAGAATAAACTAAAATATACACAAAATGAAACACAAGAGATATACATGATTCGGCAACAACCTGCCTACGTCCACGGGTCAAGATCCGATCACTTCTTTATTCACAAAAACCTTGAGTAACCAGTATAAAAGCACTCAACTCACCTCTCAATGAAAATCCAAACAAGAATCCCTATCTATCCTCTATTAAACATTTTCCAAACCCTAGTATGCTTTAACCCTTTCTATTATCTCCCACTCCCAATGCATAAGCATCCCTTGATCTTCGCGATCCAAACCCTAGACCCATAGTCCCCTATTTATAGGCTTAAACTCGGAGTCCTAGACTAATAGAAAGTCTCACTCAAATTAGGAGTTTCCCAAAACATAAAAGACTTGAAATAGCAATTTCCTGAAAAAAAATCCGCGTATTTGGCGATCGATCTCCCTTGGTGGGCGATCGATCACCCGCTTTGGTATTTTCTAATTTGAGCCAACTTTAACAGAAAATACTGTAGTAATTAAAACAAAGAATAAAAATAGTTCTTAAATATGTTGAGAGGAAGGCAATTCCAGAATGCAAATCATATCTACAAATAATAATAATTTCAAAACCAAAAACTTATCAGAATCTTAGATCGAGCATGTTGAACACATTGCCCTTAAAGTGAAATTCACCTCCTATTGCTTCTCAACGAGCATGTTGAACACATTGCCATTCTCTTTTAACACACCCATATAAAAAGTGTAATCATATATACACTTCTTCCACTCTTGTATATAACCAATGTGAGACTAACAACTAGAGGCAAAATTTTGTTTCAAACATTTTACAAATTGTTGTTCTAACTTTACAATAGTAATAACAAAAACCCTGCATGTAAAGAAAAATTTTGAAGTGTAAAATAATAGAAAGAATTTAGAAAAGCTAAGTTCTAGTGAATGGGCCAATATGTCTTTGGACTTGAACCTTGACTTAGTGTAGGTATGTTGAATCCATGAAAACCTTGGTGAACTATATCTTGAACCAAGTCCTTTGGTTCATGAATTTAAACAACATCACATGCAATAAGAACTTTACAAAAAAAAGTTGAGTTCTAACGGTTGTGCACCTTATCAGCCATATGCTATATCCCGGTATTCATGGATTCTCTAGAGAATCAACTATAATTTTTATAGAAAGCGGCCCCACTTCTACACTCATAACTGTTTCTATCAAGGATGCCTTATAATTTCACATGAATGGTTTCCGATTAGGCTCGACAATTCCAATTGGGAGCCCTATGCCCAACCCTTTGGCCCTCCTCTGAGTGAGGGCTAAGCTCGTTCTCTTTTAATACACCCATATAAAAAGTGTAATCATATATACACTTCTTCCACTCTTGTATATAACCAATGTGAGACTAAAAATTAGAGTGAATTTTTTTTTAAATATTTCACAAACTGTTTTTCCAACATTACAATAGTGACAATAATAATCCTGCACATAAAACAAAATTTTAAGGTGTAAAATAATGAAAGAATTTAGAAAAACTATGTTTTAGTGAATGGGCCAAGGTTTCTTTTGGACTTGATCCTTGACTTAGTGTAGGTATATTGAATCTATGAAGAGCTTGGTGAACTATGTCTCGAACCAAATCCTTTGGTTAATTAATTTGAACAACATCTCATGCAACAAGAACTTAAAAAAAAATTGTCGAGTTCTAACGGTTGTGCACATTATCGATCATGTGCTATATCTCGATATTCATGAGTGCTCTAGAGAACCAACTAGAATTCTCATAGAAAGCGGCCTCACTTCTACACTCATATAAGTGTTTCTATCAAAGATGCCTTGTAACTATACATTCCACTATGAATTAGCTATAGATTATATTAAGATTCAAAGACTCATAATTCTCTAATTACAAGTAATAACACTACTACACCATAGGGATGAGTTCGAGTACAAATTATCCTCTACTTTAGTGCTCTCACAATATCACTAAACAACTTATTTTTCCATTGAACCTAGTTCTTGGGATCTCTAATCATTTAGGTTGGGTTCCCATTGTAGGTGACTTTTTATCAATAGGCTTTAGCGACATTCTTCTCAATGTACCATTAATTAGCTCTTCAGCCAACAGATTCCAAGGATAATGACCCCAGATCCTACCTTGACCAAAATAAGACCTTGGGTCATCACATTTCTTAAACCTGCTTAAATCCTATGACATAAAAGGCATACTAACACGAGTCTCTAAAAATGAGAATAATAAAATTTCGATTTAAACCAAACCATCCTATACAAGTTTAAGGTCAACATAATCCACTAAGATCAAAGTACTCCAACAACTTATAAAACCCTGATATAAAATCAAAACTATAACTGAAACCAAGGTATCATAAGTCTATTACATCCCTTAAAAAAAATTGAAACAAAAGCCTACTAGTAAGGAAAGCTATCTAGTTCTCTCCTCGGAGAAAAAGTCGCCTTCCTCCTCAACGTCATAGGTTTCTTCAACCCAAGGCTCAACCACCGACTCTGGCTCCACACCTGCCAAGACAACAGTCTGGTTGAGTACAAAAGCACTCGGTGTATATAAAGCCCAACCAACAACATAGTATACCTGCACTTAGTTAGAACCATAACCAATAGCATAATAACATACTCAGAGTGCGAAAGAACATGTGCTTATATACATCATATCATCACCTTGACTCTTGTACTTATGAGAACCTTAGACTTAGAAGACGACATACTTATGAGATGCTTATGCTTATGCTTATGAGACCACATGCTTGTGAGATGCTTATGCTTATGCACTTATTCAGATCATACATTTATTCAGATCCCTCATTTGACTTATTCAGTCTATCAGGCGTATGCAATACTTATGCTTATGAGTCTTGAGCAGCTTATTCAGAACATGAACTTATTAAAATTTATCATTGGGTTTATTCAGAATATCAGGCGTATCTAATGCTTATGTTTGTGGTCCACATGTGTGACTTGTGACTTTTATCTAAACATACACTTGTGTTTGTGCATAAATGTCGCAATTAATATTCGAGTTAGTAATTACTTAGATTCTGATCTCCCACCATGGAAACTCTACTATACTATCTCATGCCATATAGTTAGAGAATTCTTAATTTGAGAGATTTTCCTCTAAGTTCTTACCTTCCCGAATATCAATTACCATGCAAGTAATTAGGCATAACTTAACAAACAATCACACACACACACACACACACACACACACATATATATATCTTATCATGATTCTTAGCCTAATTCATAATCAATTTTCAACAATTCCATAGTGTCATATTAGTATTTATCTTTTCAAGCATTTCAATAAACACCTTGAGTACGTAATTTATGAATACATTGCCCTTTCTCATTTCCAACATTTCACCACACCATAATCTATCCATACAACCCAAACACAATCCACATCCATACATTCATCCCATCTTCCATAGTATTTCCCATTCTCCATACATTCCATCCATATTATTAAACCACATTTCCATCTATGATAGCTTAATTCATATAATATTGGGGAAAAACATATCTAATCACTATTTCTATCATTTCTATTATACTAAAATTTATAAAACATCATCATAGGGTTGATTTGGATAGTATATCGACTTTAGGGATCCTTTCCTTAGATCAAAATTACTCCCAAGAAGATTTAAGGAGATCTCCAAGCTTTCCTTGCAATTTCCAAGCTCTCTCCTTTTTCTCCAAGAAATTTCTCCCTCAAAACCCTAGGTTTCTACTCCTCATTTGCCAAATTAGGTTAGAGAATAGTTTAGAGCCCTAAACCCTTGAAATAGCACCTCTATTTATAGCCCAAGGGTTAAAAACCCCAAAATTCCGAAACTCTTTAAAAACCTGATTCGCGGGTGGCGATCGATCGTCGCTAGCCTGACGATCGATCATCGAAGAAACACAACCTTATCCAGATTTTTTGTCCAGGACGATTGATCGTCACATTAGTGCGATCGATCGTCGCCCAAAATAGTAGCTTACTAAGGTTTCAGGTTCTGGGTGATCGATCGTCGGTCTCCTACGATCAATCGTCAACTCTGATTTTTCCACCATTTTAACACTTAACCAATTAGACCACACTACGCCATTTAGATATAAATAAATAAGCATTAAAACATATCAAAAGACTATTATACCCATACTAATTGTACTAAAGACATGAATGAAGGTTTGGGTCTCTACACTAAGTTTATTTTTTCTATACAGTCATTACAATCACGGTTTTGTAACAAACCATGATTGTTGTTTGAAATTAATCACCGCTAGAGCAATAACTATAATTGTATTTCGAGTTATGACCACGTCTACGTAATAACGGTGATCATTGCTACTTTCTTTTTCTACTATTGAACTCTTCAAATCACTAATTTGTAGCATGTACGAGTTCGAATGGAATCCAACAATGAAGTTGTGTTTGAAATGAAGCAGTTGAAAGAAGGACCTATTTAAGCTGCTCAATTCCAAATCTACTTCATTTGTTGGACGCTATTCGAATTCATGTAAGAACCGACATGCATGCATTAAAAAACTATAAAATTGTAAGATGATAGGTCTCAAGCCATCAGATAAGAGACTCGTCACCTCACCCTCAAGATGGATGCATTATTTTCACATCACTGATACCAAAGTTCACCAAGAGAGAAAAATGATACCAGCTATAGTAACCAAGTTGGAGTTTGAGAATTATTCATCTGGGATTTTTTTTCAAAAGTGAAAAAATTAAAAAAATAAATTGGTAAAACATTGGGTAAGATATGAAAAAACTATTAAGTAAGATTAATAATTATTAAATTATAAATAAATATATTTTATATATTAGATATTTATTCGAGAATTTTTCTAAAAGTCGTAAAAAAAATTTGTGTTTATTTCGTAGAATTCAAGACTTTTTGAAAAACTCCCAATTTTTTTTTTATAGTCGTGAATAGTACGAGAATAATTCGCTCGGCGAACAAGTCATGTATTATTAAAAATATCGGAGAACTATGTTACTCTGATTGCAATTGGCTGTGATCCGATCTCACTAAAAGCGTCGAATAGATTACTTCTGAGAGAGATATAGGATCACAACCAGTTGCAATTGGACTCAGGAGATCAATTCAATCGCATATGTGGCATTTGACTATTGGTAGATAATTTTTTTCAAATTTTCATTTTGCTTCTCCTAAGTTCAATTGCAATTGGCTGTGATGTGATCTCCTTTTGCAATAGTGGGGCGCTTTGAAAGAACAAGAAAAATTAAGACAAGGTTCCACGAAGCATCCACCTCTTAATCACCGAAAATACACCACACCGACACTAAGCATTAGCGGGGATGCATATGTTAAATGTACACCAGTTCCTTCTCTAGCCCTAGTCGACCTCACCATCTATGATCCCTTTTGAGCTTTGATCCTCAATGGTATCCAAATGACCAGGCTAATGTTTAGCCATCTTCATTATAAAGATGAAATCAAATCCATGGTTGGTAATGGTTACACTTTGCCTAATGAGGGTAAACAGGCAAGAACAGTGATGACAATCCAATCATTGTCGTATATTTTGTTTACACACCCAATTGGTATCTATGTATTTTTACAGAGAGATATATATCTGCTAATGTAATAACTAGATTTACAGAGTTATAATAATATAGAGAGAGAAAAGGGTAGAGAGAGAGAAGTTCCTTTCTTTATCCCAGCACTTAAAAGGTTCTTTACAACTTCTAATCATAATCTACACTATAAAACGACTATAAGAACACATATTTTCTGCAGTGGGACTAGATATGTGTAGATTAATTCCATGCTATGGAGACCGTATTGCTTCATCTGTTTCGTTTGCTTGCAATATATTATCTTCTTTTGGAGCAACATTATGAGTTTCCTGGTTAAAAATCCTTGAGGAGCTGTGTGGATCAACACTATGTGAAAGTTCAATACCTCCAACAAGAGCTAAGGAATGAACCCTGGAGCCGCCTCTCTTGAAAGGATGTGAGGATAGATCTTTCTTGTCAAAATGTTTGACCATTACAACAAGTTTCTCCCAAAAGGAGTTCTCAGAATCGACTGTCTCAAAAACATGCCAATTCTTGTAAAGGAATGAAAATAAGTATATCAAGAGGGACAAAACTGAAGCAGTTCCGGTGATGAGGAAGAGGCCACAAAAGCTATGAATGCTGAGACTATTTGGAGTGGCTTCATCCTGATAAGTGATTTTACGCTTGAAATACTTTTTCTCGATCTTCATCATTTCATCTCCCTGGGTGAGGTTTTGAATTGCCCTTGAAAAATAAGGAACCAAGGGAGAGTTTAATGGGAACGCCTGTAAGAGAGAGGAAGTAAGAAACCACAACCCTATACATAATCATTTCCTTCTCATGCACTAAATTTCCCAAACACTACAGTTGGAGAAGTTAGGAAAATTTAATCTTTGCAACCAATCACTAATTGTAGAGTAAGAAGGTTTTTTTGGTTGAAAGGTTAAACACACACTCGCATAGGCCAACACACACTCGATCCACATGAGGCTAAAAAGTCAACCCATCTCATCAAAAGGGCCTATCTCTTGGTGAGAGGAAGGAACCTTATATGGAATCAAGGTTAGCAAGGATGTAGAGTAAGAAGTATAGTTTGGCAATTCTTTTACTTTTTTCTCTCTACTGTTGTAATGAATGATATTCAATGTAAAGGATTAAAAGGTATGTTTGGTTGCACTTTTATTTTCTGCTTCTAAAATCAAAATTTTAATTTATTGCACAAAACATGTTTGGCAAAGCAAGTTTTTTTTCTTTTTTAAAAGTTATTACAAAAAATTTTGAAATTCAATGTAATAGAAAATTCTCGATACCCCTATTTTTAAAAATAAAAAAACAAGAGTAGAAAATACAGACTGCCCAACCTCCGTCAACGACCCTTGTCCACCACCACCACCATGACACCAGAACCACTACGGCACCACCACCACTATTTGCTTATGGTTTTTAATTGTAAACCCTTAATTGTACTAATGGGTGAGACCCTTAATTGCTTAGAGATTAATGTCTTTCTATAACTTTTTTATGTTCTCATGTACTTACCAAACATGTTTTTCTGCTTTTCATTTTATTTCAAATCAGTAATAGTTAGTAATGCCAAACGTGTTTCCTATTTAAAAAATTTTGAAAAGAGAAAGTCATTTCGAATTTTAAAAAATAGAAAAACAGCAATGCATGCAAACGGCCCTTAAAATTACGAACTTATCTTGACTTAGTGGATAATAGCATATATATATACAATTATGATGTAATTACCCTTCACCTTACTTTATTATATAATTTTTTTTTAAGAAGTATAATTTGTTTATAATTGCTAAGTAGAAGTAAATTACAATTATGACAAGGAAGGGTGTAGTAAACGACAAAATGCTTCGGGGAGTTGAAAATAAGGATAGATCCGGCACCTCATACTTATCCACCACCTCATACGTAATTACCCCTAATCGTATTTTATATCATTTTTTTTAAGTTACCAAAACAAATGCTAAGAAGAGTTGGTATGTGAGCTTTGCAATAGTACAACGTTGTATATTAAGTTGCAATTAGTGTTTGAGTGAGAGATGTTTGCTTGTTGCTTTCCAAATTACAATGAATTTCCTCAATGAGCGGCTTTAATTTGAAATAGCAATAACAAGCTTTCTATTTTATTAGTTACTATTAATATTAATATTAAGAGGTCACAATCCATACTCCTCTTTTTGATAAATAGATAAATAAACCTTACATAATGTGTTTGAAGTAGATTATTTATGACTAAACTTCAAAATATGTAGGTAGATTTGAAGTAGTTTTATTTATAACAAAACTTCTATATTTAGAAGTTTAGTAGTTTACCAATACTGAAGTAAATACACATATGTAACTTAATATAAATATAAACGTTTACTAAATTCTTTTGTCTACCATTATAAGAGTTAATAGGTTACTACATATAACAAAAAAAAAAATGTAGTTTGCTACAAAAGGATTCCATATATTACTTAAATTTTAAAATTATACAAAGGATCCTAGCACCAAGATACGTATCTATAAAGAAATCCATTACTTATTTTAGTTTCCATTTAAAAAAAAATTTAATATGTAATAATTTATTACCACTTTTTTTGTTCTCCACCAACTCTAATATCTCAACAAATAAAAAGTTAACAACTCTCTCTCTCTCCTTCCTTGAAAACCAAACCTCTCCTCTCTTATGTCTCCACATATAGCACATGTTCTTAGGTTTTTAGATAGTAACTAACAAATCCCTAATACTTATATCCATGAAAAAAAAACCTCAATGAGATTTGTGTTTTTCTTTTTCTTCCAGGAAAAAAATAATCCAAGTTGCTAGATAGTTGTGGGCAGTGAAATTCACATGGCCCATTGCATAGGTGTTGTTGCACTAGCACACACCAGATCACCACTCCTCAGGAGGGCGGTTAAGAGTCACGCGTGCCTATGGCATGCGCGGTCCTTTGCCTATCAGCATTTAATGCTGATGACATGGCTTATCCGTGAGGATAAGACCTCACGGATGACCCTTTGAGTGTCAGTCTCTGAGAGGTTGACATGTGCCTAATCTGTGAGGATAAATCCCAACTTATCAACTCTAGGTGTCAGCCTCCAAGAGGCTGACACGTAGCTAATCCGTGAGGATAAATCTCCATGGATCCAACTTGGGTGCCAGCCTCTAAGAGGCTGACACATGCCTAATCCGTGATAATAAATCCCCACGGATCAACTCTGAGTGTTAACCTCCGAAAGGCTAACACGTAGCTAATCCGTAGGGATAAATCCCCATGGATCAACCCTGGGTGCTAGCCTCTAGTGGCTGACATGTGGTTAATCTGTGAGGATAAAACCCCACGTGTCAATCCTGATTGTTAGCCTCCGAGAGGCTAATCCGTGAGGATAAATCCCTATGGATCGACCTTGGGTGCTAGCCTCCAAAAGATTGACATGTGTCAAGTCCTTGAGGATAAGTCCCCACGAATTCACCCTTAATATCAGCCTCTGAAAGGCTGACATGTGTCCATGGGGCTGACCATGGACTCTTCTTTTGATTGCTATGCACAGGAAGATCTGACTTTGGGGATCCAAAGATAGGGATTCCATTTTTGAATCCAATCATGGGGTGCAACAGGACACCCTTAGAATGGAAAAGGATGAGGAATCTTTCCTTTATCCCATGAAAAGATGTCATGTGGCATCCATTCATTAGGGAGAGGATATCCTCTCCCTCCTCTTTTTTCGAGAAGGATCAAGGTTTTCCTAAAAAATAGGAAAACCTAGTACATAGTACTCTAAAAGGAGGACTCTATTTTCTCTGGGAGTTTCCTAGATAATGGAGACCGTGAGCTGGCCTCTTCTAAGAGGAGAGTTCAAGTTTGACTTCCCAAAAATAATGGAGTCAAAGAGAGACTAAAAATGACTCTCTCAAGCCTATAAATATAAGATTTTTCACAAGAAACACAGATGAAGAAAGACAAGGAAAATCACAAGAAGAATATAGGGAGAGAAAAGAGAAGCTTTTCTTTTCTTTTACAAGAACAAATCAAGGAACGAATGAAGAAGAAGGATCTCCCACCAATGGAGAATATCAGGTGAACCCCTTAATATGGCCACTTCTCTTTCTTTTTTACTTTTCTTGATACAAAGACCTTCATGAGGCATCTGAAATGCCTACATGGGATCTAGGTAAACCATTTGAATAAATAAATACTTTATTCAAATATATTTGTTCTACTTTCTTGTTTTTCCTCTTTAATCAAAGGTTCTTCCCCAAATTGGGAATTAAATTAACAATTTGGGTTTACCCAGATTGGAAGGATAATCCCCCACATAAAATAAAAAAATTCATACAACAATAGAGGTAATTTGATATCAAGGTTCAAGATATCAATCATAAAAAGACGTTTGAAATTCCCACAGCCCATTGCACAGGTGTTGGTGCACCTGCACACACCAGATCACCATTCCTCTGGAGGACGGTTAAGATTCGCGCGTGCCTATGGCTCGCGCGGTCCTTTGCTTGTCAACATTTAATCCTGATGGCATGACTTATCTATGAGGATAAGACCTCATATGACCCTTTGAGTATCAGCCTCCGAGAGGCTGACACATGTCTAATCCGTGAATATAAATCCTCATGGATCAACTTTGGGTAGTAATTTGGACCCTCTATGATGTGTTTTGCTGATTAGAGGTTCCTTATGAAAATGGGAGGGGTAGGTACCATAGATTAGAACCTTTCTTTCACATGTTTTGTCTAGACTTAGTTTATTTTCTATTTTGCATTTTTTTTTTCTTAAGAAGCGTTAGATAGGGTAGCAGACCTCCCCCTATCCAAACATAATTTGGACCCTCTATGATGCATTTTGTTGATCAGAGACTCGTTATAAAAATAGGAGGGGTAGCAACCTTGGATAAAAAAAAATTCTTTCATGTTATGCCTTGTCTTAGCTTATTTTCCATTTTTCATTTTTTTCTAAGATAGGTTTGAGGATATTCATCCTAAGAGATTAGCCTCAAATCCCCTTAATTTTGACCTGATTTTGGCCAGGGAATGCATTTGACAAGGATGATATTTCATTGGGTTAAGATCTTCAGTTGATTTGCCTCAATTTGCGTGCAAACTTTGCACACTTTCTATGGATTAAACGACCCATTATAGATCGCAAAATAAATTGAAATTTGTAAGTTAGACTACTTTAGACCTCTGGATTATAGGAAAAATTCCAATTCCCTACTTGGAGCCCCGAATCCAATACTTGTAATGTAAACCCAGGCCTCCTTTTTAGGACAATATTTTATCCATTTTTAGAAAATCTCAAATAAGTATATGTAGTTCTTTGTTAAATTTGAGGAAATATAGCAAAACATTAGGACCATTTTGGATTTCAGAAGACCACTTTTGGACCAAAACTGTACAATGTTTTAGGACATTACTCTGGTCATTTGTTATATAAATGACACCAATTTTAAAGGTTAAAAGGAGCTAGTTGTTTTTGCTATAAATGAAAAACCTATTTTGACCTAATGATTCTTGGTTGTTTATAGCATAAACGACCAAAGTTTATTAGTTTTTCGATCGGGACCTCAAATGATGAATAGATCTTGGTCTCCATGCCCCCCTCACTCTGCATCTTTTCCTTTGTTTCCCAAAATTAACTAACTTCACCTAGTTAATTTTCAACCATAGTTAGGCTTGCCTAGGCATTTTGTTCCCAAAATGAGCCTAAACTACCTTGTGCCTCCGAAATGATTATAATACCCTAGGATCCAAAATAAGCCAGAAACTATCACATACTCCGAAATGAGCCATAAAATAACTCGTGCTTCGAATGAACCATAGACTACCTCATGCACCGAAATGAGCCAGAAACCACACTATGCTCTGAAATGAGTCATAAACGTTTGCTCCGAAATGAGCCTAAAACTACATTAGCTTCGAAATGAGCCTAAACTATCATTTAAAATCCAAAACATTCAAATATGCAAAAATCCCCTAAAAATGCAATCAATCAATCTCCCGCTATCTTGATAGAGCTACATTGGTCTAATCCTATCAAGTTGGGTATGTAGGCAATTCGATCAAGGGTTCGACCTACACCTTGGTTAGAAACCCCCCCTCTTATACCTTTAAATTAGCATATTCAGAATAACTTAGGCAATTTCCCTTAATTTTCGTGTTATTTAGCTTAAACCTAGGGAGTAGATAACTATCTTAAGATTAGGGTCCTGAGATGCCTAACACTTTTCCAAAGACTTAAGTGAATCTCTTACCTAGATCTTGACAAAGACCATAGGCCTTTATCCATTTTATCCGGGATCCTATTTTCTCCCTTAAATCAAATAGGTGGCGGCTCCTAACTTTTTGCATTTAACGTTGTTCCTCCATAGGGCCCGGTCCAGAAGGAAATATGGTAAATTTACTAGCTCATACTACTTATTTAGCATCTAATCTGATTTTTTATGCAAGGACTAAGCACATCAATTGGACTACCACTTTGTTCATTAAAAAGGTTGCTAATGGCGTGTGTGCTTAATGATCCCATGTTTCACTGAAGATGAAGTTGCTTACGTCTTCACTAAATGCCTTCTCGAGTTTCTTTAGGATCACTGCATGCCAAGCTTCATGTTTGTGTCCCACCCTACGCTCCACTTGCGGGTGAATGAAAGCAATCCCAAGGATAATTCAGATCCCTCATAATATTTAACAAATCCACCCTTTATTATCTCTTATCCTTTATCTATATTTTAAGATAGATTCCATCCACTTATCTCATTTGATTAATTTCCTTATTATTGTAAATGTCTAACTATCTATAAATAAAGAGCATGGATGAGAATCAGTCATTAAGAACTGATCATCCTTTCAACTGGTTTAATGTATATATATATATATGAGGAGTTCTAGACTCAGTCGCACAATTCAATATTTTTCCAAACTCTTACGAGGGGTGCAATACGTGGCATTACTACCTCTTTAACAGGTTTAAAAAAATTGAAGGAAGAATTGATGCTTTATATCGGTTCTCAAGGTAACAGGTAAAAGTCTTGATGAAGATATTTTTGAAGACGTGACAGCCAGGGATTTGGGTTGTAGGGCTTTTCACTGTAGCCCATATTTGCCGGATGGTCATTTATAGTATGTTCTGTGCTTGCAGCAAAGTCATGCAAGTTGGTAATAAATAGTGCATTCTCTTCTTTATAAGTTGACTTTATTTCTTGTTGAACCATTTAGTCGACATAGGAGTGTATTTATATATATATAAAACCCATTTTCAGTATAAATATGATGACATTTTTATAATAAAGTGTGAATTGATTTTGAAAATATCACTCCATTGCTTCATAGCTATACTCATTAATTTATTTACTTGTGTGTGCACGTGCATTTGCACGCAAATGTTTTTGTAAATCTTTTTTTGAATTTCTCACGCATTTATGTATGTCTTAAAAATTACGGAAGTACCTATGAAATTACACTTTAGTCTTCTTATAATGGGGGGAAAACTAACAAGAAATGCTAACCCCCACTATCACAATTCCATACGTTTTTCTGTGAAGCGACATATGATTGTGTTTTTAAGAAATAATTTTAAAAGCAGAGCAAGTCTTTTCTTTAATCGGTTGCAATGGAGGATTTTTTTTTTTAACTCTAGGAGTAGCATTTCTATAAACTATAAGGTGAAGGGGAATGCTAGCCTCAGTTTCTTTCTTCCTCGCTTTCTCTAGGCGGTGAACATTTAAACTGTCTTTCTTTCTTAGTTTTAACCAGCTACATAAGTAGCTGGAATAGTTGGTCCGTAAAGAAAATGAGGAAGAAAGAAATTAAGGCTAGCATTCTCTGTAAGGTGAATTTAAAAAATGATAACTTAGAGATCTGCAAACCAATTAAACAGGATTCTAAACAGGATTCACTATTTGTGTGTGTGTGTGAGTGAGAGAGAGAGAAAGAGACTTACAAAGCCGAAGCCACCAGTATTGTAGGTAGGTCCAACCATAGTGTATTTAGATCCATACTTAGCAAGGAACAACTTGATGTAGGGTATCTCGTCAATAATGGCAGCGACACCACCATTTCGACTTCCCTTAGATAAGGCCTCGTGATACTCCTCAATTGTGCCATAATCCTTGAGCATGGATTCATCCAATTTCAACTGTTTTGTTAGAAGCCCTTTAACATAGGAATCCTTCTGGTATCCCACATAGTAACCATTCTCTATCAGTTCTTTGACATCAGTTATTGTCGGTTGTAACCACTGTACCGTCAGCATGGTTGTTAAGCTTGCAGTGTAACTCTGTGTTAGGATGAGCACAACAAATACCCATATAATCAGAACAAATCTTGATAAGTTGTTCACCACCGTCTCCCCTGTTACCATCAAGAGAATCCCTAGTTAAGATTAGTTTAAGTTCCCTTTTAAAAAAAGAATAAAAATTATTCGCAACAAAAAATCGCAATGACTCGAAGAATTTAAATCATCCAAGTGAGAAATTTTGTGTTGCCATTGCATATTTTCTTATCAATCATTTTTTATGTTAGAGATTATTTGATGGTTATAATAATCAAAGAATTCAGTAATTAGGTTGTGACCCATTTTTGGACTTCTGAAAGAATTTTAACTATGGTTGTGTAGGGGACATTACTGTGGGCAAACACAAGCGTTGAGAAGGAGAACCATAAGACCGTGCCGATTTGTTGTCCGCATGAGCCTCTAAACTCTGCATTGGAACGGTGTTCTAGAATCCATACCACGACACCTGTGAAGATGAAGGCTGCACCAATTGTTAGCCAAAGATCCCAGCTAAGAGGTTTTAAGAAAATCCAAGCATTATTCCTTTCATTGTCTTTAATTGGCACTACCATAGACATCCCATTTTCTGTATATGGTGATGTGAAATCCACATACAATGATCGATTGGCTTCAATGGTTATGTCTCCCACGACAACATCAAATTTCTGTGTTTTTCCTCGCAAAAAGAAGAAAAATATATAATGCTCATTTAAAAAAAAGTCCATTTATAGTGAAGTTGAAACGAATTCCCAACGCACCTGAAGATGAACCTGGTAAAGAAGGTCGTCATAACTCCCGTTACTACTTCCATCAGGCTTCATGTAGGGTTTAAATTCATGAGGGAGTGGAAATGGTAATGTGTCTAATACCGCGCAGAACACGTCTATGGAGAACCCCTCAAAGGTTGTCTCATTGGTATGAGAATCCCTTTCCACTTTCACGAATTCACGAAAACCTTCTTTCACTGGAACTCCGATTATCAACTTCTTCCCTTTTATCGGTACAGCCCAACCCTTTGGAATCGTTGTTGAGTCTCCTGGCCATATGGGATTCTTGAGGTCAGCCATGGAAGTCGAGTATGCTATTTTATCCACAGTATCAAATACTCGCGAAAGCCCTTTCTTTGGAGTCCAATACCCAATAACTCTCTCTCCTTTTCCAATCACATTGAATATTTCAAAGGCCGAAGACTGCAACTGCCCCTCAACCAAATGGAACTCTCCGCTTAGGCCTTTAAACCTAGTGTTTAAGATTGTTTTGAGAAGTTTTTCACCTCTTTCTGAGATTCCCAATGTTGCAAGATCAGTTGAATTTTTGCCAGTTTCCGTTTTTGAGAAGCTAGAATTCGTGCCTCCAACTCTCTCAACTGCCATAGCTAATGCCCAAATTGTATCATATGCCCAGATGCCAAAGTGGTTCAACTCATTTGTCATGCTATTTGGATTCTTTAATAAAATTCCCCTTTTCCATCTCATATTAAAATCATGAAGAGATTTCGACTTTGGTATATAAGGTTGTATACCTAATACACCTTGCATTGAATCCATGACGGAGGAATTCATGGGATCTAATATCATAGATAACCCATCTGTGACAATCCATGCATACCCATCACTCATCATTCCTGCCTCATTTGCATGTACAAATAGGCGAGAGCTGAGAGAAGCCGTCATGTGGACCACAAATACACTGGTTTGCATAGTCGTCAACTTGTTAAGTTCTTCCACAATTTGAAGATCATTGGCAAATGGAGGAATGATGCTTCTATAGGGAACATGAGTATCCATCTCTTGGAAGGCTTCAATCAAATAAGGTATGATTCCATTCCCATAATCTGTGTCTTCATATATAAGGACAACCTTTCGCCATTCAAATGCTTCAACGATCGCTGTGATGGCTTTCACCTTAGAGGAGTCATTTAGGGTCGTACGAACAAAATAAGGGCTTTGTGTGGGAGAAAGAGAAGGACTCGTCGCAGAAAAAGAAAGAATGGGCACATGAGCTTTCTCTCCAAGATGTGTCACGAACTTGGCCTCTGCCGAGCTTTGTGGCCCTATGATGGCTTGAACTTCTACATTTTTCAACAAGTCAAGTGCTGAATTACATACAAACAAGTAAATGAATTAGTTATAGCAAATGATTGAGAAACCTTACTTTTTGAGTGAGGCTGAGTAACATGTTGTTTGTTATTGATAAGATAGAAAGGAGATTAGAAACTTCACATGATAAGTCAAAGTTTATTTGAGATCCTTTTTTGCACGAGGGTACAAACCTTTATATAAAGAAAACAAATTTACTTAGGGGTAATACCCACAACACCCAACATTCAATTTGGGTGATTAGATGCCCCCAGTTCCTATGAATTCAACTCCTAGGATTTTAATTGTCTTTGGGAAGTGTCAATTCTTAAATTTAATGGGAATTACAATATCCACGTAAGAGGCAGATGTTTGCAGTTCTCGTGTGCATTAGAGTTGAGACATTTTTTACAAGAGAAATAGTCTGTTCCTCATGCGAGGAGCAGACTATTGCTCCTCGCCCCTCACAAAGCACTTTTAACTGCCTTAAACTCCGGTTAGAAAGTTTTAATCACTGTGCTTAATTTTTTTTTTCTAAAACCAAGGTTAGATTATTGAATCTAAGGGTGAGTGAGTCTTAACCACATTTAAAGGGAGTATGGGGACCCGTGGCAAAAATTAAGGGGGGGGGGCTCCTTTTTCCACCAACAAGGATTTAAATATTTTCCCTTTTACAAATTTACTATCTCTCTATCTTTAGATTACAAGATTATTTTGTATTTAAATTATTATTCAATAAATATACTTACTTAATTTCTTCAGATAATTTATTTCACTTTGATAATTAGTTATCAAAATTCATATTAGTTATCCATTCCTAAAATACCCTTGTTCACTTCCATAATCTACATACTTTCCAGCTTGGAAATTGACAAAAAGTACATGAAAATAAATATGAAAATCAACAAGGTTATTTCAAGAATGGATGGAGTACGTAGAGGAATTATCGAAGTTAACAAGAGTATTTTAGTATTTTAGGAGTAAAAAAGAAGAGAATAACTATCAACAAGAGCTCTGGTTGAACAGTCAACCAGAGCAACCCAAAATTTGCCTTGGGAAGTGGTATTTTTGGAAAAAAATCGTTAAAAATACACTTCTCTGTGTTCATAATTAGCAAACTACCATTCCTCAAATTTTGGGTTGCTCGGTTGACTGTTCAACCAGAGCTCCTGTTCACATAGTTAATCTCAAAAAAGAAAGAGGATAGAAGCGAAATTTATGAAAAAATGTTTAGAGAAAAGTTTTTGAAGGACAGTTTTAGCCCATTTTATGTAAGGTACAAATATGTATTGAGACTCATTATTCTATATGTTGAAACACGTTTGGTTGTGGGTCCAATTGGCTGTATCACAATCCATTCACATGATTATCTAAAAACATAACATTTATGTCAACCAACATATCAGTATTCAAGAGGACTCTTAGGTATCCAAACTGTGAACTTGAAATTTCTAGTAAGTTTCACAATACCATCAAAGAACAAAATTTCAATGAATAGGATTTCTAATTCACAATACCAATCAAAGAACAGAATTTCAGTAAATAGGATTTCTAATTCAATGTTGTAATGCTTATATGTAAGCACCCAATTTTGTAGCCAAGAGAGGTCACATGACTTTGAAGCATGTAAGAGAGATTCTGAGAAAAAACTATTTCTCTCTTAAATTGATCGAACTATTTTAAAAAAAATGATCAAAATGCTCTTAGATTGTTTTTGAAAAAAATACACTTATCTTTTCTTACCAAAATGCTCCACCCTTCTTTTAATTTTTTTTTTTTTGGTAATGGGATATTGTATTCATCAAGGATTCAATACATGACTAGAAGGAACAGAAAAAGGGGGAGGAACATCACTATACAGAGGCCTGGAAAGACTAATTTAAGGGCACACTGAGCTGTGTTGTGAGCCAAGGTGTTGACTGATCAACCAATGAACTTAAACTCAATTTGATCACATTGGGCCTTCAAAGTTAAGATGTTTGCTATTATCGTGAGAAGTTCCCAATGAAGATGGTCCACATTACCATGAATGAGTGCCACAACTCCTTTGCAGTTTGATTCCACAATTAGGAGCTGCCAGCCCCGAGCTATAGCAATTGAAAGCCCCAGCGAATAGCCGCTGCCTCAGCGACTCTGCCCAAGCTACCTGCAAGGGGTTGGGTGATGGATGTGAGAATGACGCCCTCGTGGTCCCGTGCCACCACACTAGCACCAGCAGCTCTGCCGTCCAAAGACGTTGCCCCATCAACATTAACCTTAATCCAACCGAGTGGCGGAGGTTCCCAAGATGAGAGGGAGCCAGGTTGAGCAGTCTGGGAGGTCTAGGGGCCTTTGGTCTTTGAAATAAACTCCACCGCGAGCGACTCAATCCACGAAATGGAAGCAGACAAATTGGGGATAGAGTTGTTAAATACCCGATCATTTCTAGCCCTCCAAATGCCCCATAGAGTAGTTACTAAATGAATAGGGAGGCTTCTGTCTCAAGCCAAAAACTTTGGATGAAGAACCCACTCTCGCCACCATTGATCCATTGATAAAGGGGATGTGAAAGGAAGTATGAGGGACAGGTGGGATCCAAACCAGATACATTGAGACCATGGGCATTCCAAGAACAGATGGGTGGTTGTCTTCGACGCCTCCATACAAAGTGGACAAGCCTCATCAATCAAAACTTTCCTTCTACTAAGGTTGTGAGCAACAACAAGCGCATTGTTACATAGTCTCCATAGGAATACCTGAATTTTAGAGGGAACAGGGATTCACCAGATCATTCTCCAAGCCTTGCGATCTTGATCTGTCATGCTGAAATTGGTTGACGAAACTTGTGCTTGCATGATTTGAGTAGCCAAATGGGTCGCCGAGCTAACCTTAAATAGGCCTGATTTAGAGGGATGCTAGACCAAGGTATCCGAGTTGTGACAAGAGCTCACAAGGATTTTCAAAATTTCTTCCACTGACTGGCTTGATTATAAAAGAGAGAGCTGGCTATGGTCCCATTGCTCACTATCTAGGAAATAAGATTGGATACTCGCATATTCGTGAATGAAGCTCCAATCAAAGGGATTGGCTTGAAAAGTGGTAAGGTGGGCACCCATGGATCCTCCCCGGCAATGATCTCCGATCCCGATCTTATTTGCCAATGGACACCTCTTTCCAAAATATTTCTTCCTACTAAAATAATCCTCCATCCCCCGGATGGCCTATTCCCGGCATTGGCATTGAGAAAAGTAGATCAAGGGAAGTAGAGAGCTTTGAGCATTGCTGCTTAAAGAGACTACGGTTGGGTGATCATGTGCCACCCTTGTTTGGCCAGGAGCCCCAGATTGAAGGCATGCAAGTCCCTAAGCCCCAAGCCTCCCCTATCGAGGGGGTTACAAAGCTCTTTCCAATTGGCCCAATGAATCTTGTGATCCAACGTGTGATGCCACCAGAATTTGGCAATAGCCGAGTTCACCAATTTAAGCCAGCCTTTGGAAAGAAGGAAAAACTCATCGCGTAAGCTGGAATGGCTGGAACGACCGCTTTGATGAGCACCCCTCGCCCGACTTGAGTAAGCAAGTTCCATTTCCATCCTTGAAGCTTGTTGAGAATCTGCATTTTTAGTTTCTCAAAGGAGCACATCTTGGATCATCCGAACTCAGTTGGCAACCCCAAACACAAATCTAGAGCTTAGTTTTAATTTTTAATATATGCCCAATCATCCTCCTGAATCACCAGGGTGTGTTAGCACTAAAGGAAATTGTAGATTTAGAAAGGTTTATCTTCTGACCCGAGGCCTAGGCATAAGTTGTTAGCAAGTTCTTTAGGTGTACAGGTTCTTCTAAGTTGGCTTTGAGGAATATAAGACAATCATTTGTCAAAAATAGATGAGATATATTTGGGGTGGTAGCAGCCATCTGAATGCCTGTGACCTCGTGATGGAGTTCAGCTTGGTTCAGGAAACATGAGAAGGCTTCGGCACAAATCAAAAATGTTATAATTATTAGAGATTAGAGATTATTGAACATGCTAACAAATATGAAGATAAAACGTAAAGATTGCATATAAAACAAAAACATTTGTCAATATCAATTTAACAAAATTCTGAAAAATATATAAAGTAAAGAAACTTATCGAATAGAATTTCGACTGAGGCACGATACTAAAATCGTTGTCCTTAAGACCGATTTCGCCCCCCTTAGAGTATCTCTCTTGATGCAAACGGGTTATGACGCCCGATCTCCAGGATTCAACAGTCGCAGTCTAAGAGCGTGCACTCGCAAATTAGACTCACTAATGAACTTCTGATATGACCCCCAACTCAAGAAAACCCAACTCAAATATATAAGATAAAGGATGAAAAGACAACTCTTTTTCTCTACTAAAACTTTAAGAGAAATGTCTTATTTATAATAGATTTCTTCCCATGGTGATAATGAGTATTAGTAACTCATATTAACAACCCACTAAATGAAATAGGTACACAAAATTAAAAGTTATTTAAAATACAAAACGGTTATAAAATTAAAGCTTTTAAAGGACATTAAAATTTATATCACAAATTTAAAATAAATCCAACAAAAAATAGGTAAGGTGAAATCTGGTCCCCCTGCCAAAGTCCACAGGAGGGGGAGATGTAGCGTTTAGCCTCGCCATTAAGGATCACAGCATAAGAAACAGTAGTAACGCTTTGTCGGATCCATTGTAACCATTGCTCGCAAAAACCCATCTGTTCCATGACAGAAAAAAAGAATTCTCATTCAATCCTATCATAGGCCTTGTTCATACCTAGCTTGACAGAGACATCTGATAATCGGCCGATGATCTCTTTAAAAAAAAGGTTGATCTCATGAGCAATGAACACATTATCGGTGATCTGACGACCAGGAACAAAGGCTGACTAAACCGGACTGATAATGTCTTTGAGAATCTCTTGAAGGCCAAGGCCAAAATCTTCTAAATCACTTTATATATCACATTACATAGACTGATTGGCTTGAACTGATTCATGTACTCTGGATTAGCCATCTTCGGAATCAGCACTATGTGGGTGAAGTTAATTTGCTGCAAGAGATACCCAGATCAAAAGAATTGCTTGACCGCCGCACACACTTCCGGGCCGACAATACTCCAGTGTTTATGGTAGAAAGATCCAGACAAGCTATCTGGGCCGGGAGCCTTTAAAGGACCAATTTGAAATATAGCCTGTGATATCTCTTCAGCAGTAACATCACAGCCCAAGTCCTGGTTCATATCCAATGTAAATCTAGGAGAGACATTAGTAACAACTTCAGGAATATTACATGGGTTGGAAGACCTGTAGAGGTCAGAGAAATGGCCTAAGACATGAGATTCAATTTCTATAGCTGATTTTAACCAATGGCCATCTTATCTGCGAATTGCAAACAACCGATTCTTCTGAATCCGCTAAACTATGGAGAGGTGAAAAAACTTCGTATATTTGTTCCCTAAGGAGAGCCAATCAGCCCTAGATTTTTGTTTCCAAAGGGCCTCTTCTTGAAGAAGGGATTCATCCAACTCCTTAGTTAAAGAACGAAGGAGGGTGGTATGGTGGCCAAGAACATCTTGTTGTTGCAGTCGAGCCAGTTGGTCCTTGAGACCTTGGTATAAGCTTTGGGAGAAACTCAAATGAATCTTTATTCCACTTTAGCAAATCAGTTGACAAGCTCGAAGTTTGTGGCAAAGGGAAAACATTTTAGATCCAGCACAATGATTCCTCCATGCCGATTTGATAACTTCAGCACAACCCGGATGTCGGTTCCACATCTCAAATCTTCTTCTGGGAATTGTTGGGGGCTTTTAATAGGACAATGATGGGACTATGGTCTGATCCGATGGTGGGTAACACTTTCACAATGCCATCCAGAACAACCGCCCTCCACACAAAATTAGCGAAAGCTCTATCCAGGCGAGCAGCAATGTGATAAGGGTGAGCCGACGGTTGGACCAGGTAAAGAGGGGCCCCTGAGATCCCAGATCAATGAGGTTGGTTGAATTTACCCATCTACAGAAGGCCTGCAGGTGAATAAGGCAGGAGGATTGCCCCCCCCACAATTTTTGGTCCACGTCCATAATCTTATTGAAATCTCCCAAACATACTCAAGGCTCCTGCCGGTGAATGCCAATTTCTTCAATTCGTCTCCAGAGCTCTCTCCTTTCATTATAATACTCAACATATATTTTCCATATATCCACTTACACCAGATAGTATGAAATTATCCTAAAAAGGTCATTTTTCTAAGTTAGGCAGGTTAAAAGGCCAGTGGATTGGGACTATTCTAGTTTTTCAATAATAGATAGACCCACAGAAAGGGTAGAGACATCCCAACTACCAACAAACAAATAAGTTTACATAAAGCCCGCTACACATTATTGGTTGTAAGCATATGGCTACCATTATATCCAAACAATGAATAATGTAGCAAGCACAAGCCATTAGCTGGAATAGGGATACACTCACCCTCCTTTTTGCTGCTCTTGGTTTGGCTCAAACACGCATTATTCAATTAACAGTGAAAGAAACAGACTATATGCACATGCTGGTATATAAGGTGCTCCTCTATAAGGACAATGAACACTTGAACGTATATGTGAACCCCAACACAGGATTAACCAAGTGTCACGAGGTCGATTGGTGCAAGTAGAAGTATCAAAAACCATTTTTGAGAATAGTCATCACATGTTCCTAATTCGATTATAATTAGAGCTTCACTTACTCCAATTATAGTAATCACATAGGCGTTAACCTTAATAGATCAAACTAGATGCAAAAGTATGCATGATAACTAATTATATAATGATGCAAGTGAAATGCCTCAACAAGTATCTATCTAACAAGAAATAGATTTCATGACTTAGAGCAAGTTTCTATGTGACCAAACAAATTGTTAGTTAGTTGAATCAAAAAGAAAAAAAAAATTTGTTAGTTCCTTTCCTACGTCTATCTGGTATATGTTAAGTATACCTGATAATAAAAAAGATTTAAAAGTAGCGTTGCCACCTATTTTAATTTTGGGACAGAATCAGGACTCTAGAACTAATTAATAGTGTAAACAAAGTTCTATAAAGAGAAGTGGCTAAGAGATTCTATTATGTTAAGAAAAGTTGTTAGGCACCCCTAAATATTCATCAAAAGATGATTACCTACTCTTTAAATCTATTTTAAAATAAATTGAGAATGAAAACATGCTAGAAACATAATTTCATTCTTAAGAATGAAGACATGGTAGAACAGTAATCCAACTAAGATTAAAATATGATAAATAATTGATAAATTAAAGTTTGAGATATAATTTTAAAATAAAAATATTCAAGAAGGAAACTTCATATTTTATGTATTTATTGAAAATATAAACATGCAAGCAAGCACTCAAGATAGCAAGAAAAAAGCTCCTAAAAATTGAGAATAAAATAAACTAAAAATAAGAGAAAATAATCCAAAATAAGAAAAAATTAACCAAAAATAAAGAAGTAAAAAAACCTAACATAAATTTTCTACTGAGGGCAGCTGAATCTGATATCGACCAATCGCTATTTATCCACGTTCGATCATTACTCTAAATAGTGATTTTAATTATTTGCTTGACCATTAATTTAAAAGAATCCATCAATTCAGATCTCTATAAACCAAATATATTATCTAAAAATAAATTATAATAATAATATTAAAATGTTGTGGGAAATCCCTACCTTTGCGAGCAAGAAGTTTGAAATGGAAAACTGGGACAAGCCGGGATTTGTCCCAGTGGTTGTGTATCTCCCTTTGGGGAGGTGTGACTCGCGTTCGAGTCTTCGTGTGGCCGTTGAGCACCCATCTTGAGTTCTAACCTGCTACCCTTACATTGATAGATAAATGATGTAGCTGCCTACCAAAAAAAAGAAAGAAAAAAATGTAAACCTGGGTTCAACAACCACCAACTCTACCGTGAACTAGCTAGGGAACTATCCGGTAAATTATTCGTATCCGCTCTGTATCCATTTGACTGGATATTTATACGGATAGCTATCTGGTGGAGCGGATTCGAATATCCATTAAGGTATCCATTTATAAATGGAGTAAATACGGATAGTGGACTATCCGCTCTACTAAATATCCGAACCATTTAAAATAGGTATACATAGTTTGAAATACCAAATATTCACTTTATAATTTTAAAGCTTTTATAAAATATTAGGGATAGTTTGGTAATTTCAAAACGTAATATATATGCCCATCATAAAACCCTAACTCCCTAATCTCAAACTGTCCCTTATTGCAACTTGCAACCTGAGCTTCTTCATCTTCCCTAATGCATTCCACTGTTCAACAAAGGTTTTTACTTCATTGGGAGGTGGATTTGATGTGGGTAGCATTGTCGCACCTTTTGGTTGCGGTAATTTTACAAGAAATACATGGAAAGGAGCTGTCGGCTTGGAGGTGGAACATCGCCATCATCTCTTCTTCTTCTTCTTCGGACCCAAACCATGAGAAGAACCAAAACCCAACTCTCCTAATGCAGTTCTGATTATTTCTGATTTCCCTGTTGTGGTTGACAAGGAAGAGATGAATAAAATGTGTTATGCGGGCAAAGCTACATAGATCTTTATCTCTGTATGTATTCACTTTCGATTACAAAAGTTGGAGGGGTATTTGGGTAATCGCAAAGCTACAGAGATTTTCTTCCTACCCAAAAAATGTGTTTTGTGGGCAAAGCTACTAGGGAAATGAAGGACTCAAATCCTTCTGACTACAAGAAAGATGAGATGGGGAGTTGCATTCCAACAGATCCAAGCCTAGTGGAGCTTGGTGTACATTTCCCATTTCTTGTTCCCATTACAAATGATTTCCCATTTCTTTAAGTTTTTGGTTTCAGTTCGAGTCGGGGTTCTTAATTCACACAATCTTTTTTTTTATTCTTTTTTTTTTTAAAAAAAATTGAGAAAGGATTAAATAGTTGAATTTGGATAATTATCCGAATTCGAATAGTTAAAACGAATTCGAATTCAGATTTGTGAATTTACTATCCGCCGGATATCAGAGCGGATATGAATAATAGGTTTGACTAATCGGATCTGATACTGATATGGATATAGCACTATCCGCTCCAAATTAAGTCCATTGCCAGCCCTACCGTGAACTTTGGTGTTCAAAGACTCCTATCCACCACCTACCTTCAAGATTCTAGATGTAATGAGAAGAAGAACAAATTAACAAGAAAGAAATAGCTAAGGAATGGACGTTTGTGTGGGAAGGAAGGAAGAATAGGGAAGAGATGAGAAGAAAATGAAAAGTAGGAGAAGATGAACGATAAAACAAGTAGAAAATTTTGCAGCAGTAAAAAGGACTTTCTCCTAACCTCTTAATGCTTTGGAAAAACTCAAGGGCCATCTGGGTCTTGGTTTTAAAGGTTTGTGCTATATATGTAAGAAAAAACCCATATTTTAATATCTCATTCAAATGCAAATGTCGATTCCTCCTCAACCTCTACATCATCCCATTCGTCTTCCCCCTTTCATGTATTTTTTCGTATGAAAGAATATTGCAATGAGAAATTTGGATAAGAGAATTCAGTTTACCACTATTTGATTCATAAACCATCGATGATAATGACATGACTTGAGATGTATATCCACTGAGAGGAGGTAGGGAGATGGGTTCGGGAAAATATATGTTCTAACTAGTGTGAGGTTCTAACAAACAACATTCAAACAACTGTGCTATTTGGTTAGATCAACAACTCAATCTTGAAAGTATGTATAATTATTGGAAAATATAGCGTTGGAGGTTTCATTGTTAATCTTTAATATCTTATAGAAAAGTTGAAAAAATTAAAGAAAATTTTAGGTGTATTGCCCAGTAGTCATGAATTGAGGAAAGAATATGATAGTGAAATAGGCCTTATTGTTAATATTTTACATTTTATAGAAAAGAAGAATTTGTTGCTGAATAGGTTTCAAAATGGATTTTTGTTATTGATCTGGCCTAAGCCCACTAATTAAATTGAACCGTACTAGTAGCTTTTCACCTCAGAAGGAAGTGAGAAGAGAAGCGAGTTGAATATAGGAGAATTAGGTATGTGTTCTGGAGGAGAGGAAGAAGAACAGAAGAACAAATGGCTAATGGTGCAATGGCTAATAGCGCAGGCTACTAGACTAAGAGTGAGGTGGGAAAATCTCAAAACCCTAATTTCCCCCAAGTATCTCAGCCTTGTCTTCCTTGCATTAAATGATGAGAGCTCACCCCTATTTATAGCAAATCATGAGATCTGTCACCTCAGCAAAGTTAGTTAGAGTCCTCAGCCAGTAAGAATCCATCTCGTCAGCCGTAACTAAGTTATCATAACCTTACGCCTTAGTGAGTGTTCTTCAGGTTAGTTATCAAGACGCTAAGGATGTTACTTCAAGCGCTTACCACTACACCAAAAGCTGCGACTTGCAAAGTGCACAGACAGGCAGGCCTCAAACTCCCAGCTCCTCGCAAGAATTTAATCTATCCCCCAGCATGCTCGTAACCACCTGGCAAGACTCGAACCCCGGGCATCCTTGTAAGGACCTTACGTCTATCCCCCCACATTACCATCTCACCACAAGCCGCGACTTGTCGTGAAGGTGCAACTTTAATACCTTATAGCCCATTACGGGCCCTAGGTAGTTAGGCATGCTAAGCACCTATCGAGCTGGGGCTGACACTGTTTGAAGTCATCTACCAGTGGTAGACTACTGGAACCCATAATTCCAACAATCCCCCCAGTAGCAACGCTAGGTGCGCTTGAACCCACGACCTCGCTCTAATACCACTTGTTACTTAAAGCGCTTACCACTACACCAAAATCCGCGACTTGAAGAGTTCGTAGACAGGCAAGCCTCAAACCCCCAGCTCCTCGCAAGGATTTAATCTATCCCCCAACACGCTCATAAGCACCTGGCAGGACTTGAACCTTGAATGTAGAACCCCGGATTTTTATGGCATGACATGGTGAATAGTGTTTTGAATAGTGTCTAAGGTTAAAGCCTATTGTAATGCCTTGAATGGTTATCAATGATAATGAGAACCTTGTTTTTGATATATTTCGGGTGGATGATGTGTTATGGTAGGTATTAAACCCTTAAGAATGTTTTATTAAGTTTATGGGTGTTTGGGATGTAGGAGCAAAAATATAAAATACTCTAAGTGTCAAAAAGGTGAATGTCTTAACATACCCTCAACTTTAGGGAACTCTAGTTTTGTCACCAATGATCGGAATTGAATGATTCTTGAGCCATTAGAAAGATATCGAAACCCTCTTCGATATTCATGGGTATCCTTTTTCCAGATTTTTAGTTGAAGATAGGTTAAATGTAGGATTTTTGAAGTCTGGTCTGCTGAAATCCATCCCAAACTAGTCAGCTTTAGAGCCCATTAAGAACTCAGAATTTGGATTTGTCCATTAAACACTAAATTGTCCCCCTTTGAATGACGAGTCCAACACAAGTTAAATCGTCAAAATCTGATAAGTTAAAAGTTATTGTCGAAATACCAAAGTAAGAAAAACACAAGCCAGTCAGAGCAACCAGACGTCGACGTTTTGACCAGAGGATCATGAAAATGTCGACAAAATGTTCAAGTATTTCAAACGTCGACATCTGGCCCAAACGTCAACGTTTGCATGTGGGAACGTGAAAAATGGGATTTTAAAGGGTAGAAGCGTGATTTTTACAACCCTAACCCTATAAATACCCAAATTTCAGGGGTTTAAGGGTTTTAAGACTGAGAAATATATTTTAAGAGGAAAAGGGAGAGAGCTAGGTTTTCCAAAAGGGGTTTTAATGTGAGATCAAGGAGGAGCTCAAATCCTTACTTCCCAAGCTTCCACAAGCTTGGATCTTCTTCCTCGAGCGTAAATTTCCATTTCCAAGCTCAAGTTTGTGTTCAATCATCCTTCCAAACTAAGATTTAGTCGTTACAAGGTAAGTACACCCTTCTAGTTAACTTAGAGATAATCTAGATCTCAAACCTAGGTTTTCAAGTATGTGATGTTGAAATTGCTCACATGTGTTTCTAAATTCCTAATCTACTAAGAATTTTCTAAATTTTATGAACTATGAAGTATGATATGGATGTAATAGGCTAAGTAACCATGATCTATGCAATGTATGTCAATTGTATGATGCCTATTGTCATGATCACTACGTTTCAAGTTTTCCATGAATGCGAAGATGCTTTACAGTTTTCCCATGACTATAGAAATGTTTTAAATGCCATATGTGACTTCTTTTAAGTATTCCCACGTTACTATGATGCTCATTAAGCACTATGCACAAGCATGCATGCATGACCGAGTTTTCTAAGTATAAGTACATGAAAAACAACTAAAGAACAAGACAAGTGATTGATGAATCGAATGATAAAGCCGAACTTTGGGTCGGTCAAAGATAGGGCATATCCAAGGATATGCCATATCTGGCTTCAAGAAAACAAGACAAGAAATCAAGGATGTTGGTGTGTCTTTTCTATTTTGTTGAAGGGTATTTACATACCCGGCTCACAAGTTGCTTTAAGAATTTCGATGAAGAGCATTTACATACCCGGCTCCCAAGTTGCTTCAAGGGCACTAACATTTGGCTCACAAGACAAGCATGACAAGACAAGTATGATTCTAAACAAGAACAAGACAAGATGAGCATGATTCTCATGAGAAAAGAACAACACAAGAATAAGATTTTTAAGCACAATAAGCAAGTTTTAAAAATACCTAAAAGATAAATTCAGGTACAAGCTATGAATTATGCACACATAATTTACATGAGGTTTTGCGCTTGGGTTTCATGCATGTACATGAATTCATTGTTTAAATTCCTGTATGCCATGAATTATATTATATCACTTTTAGCTAGTAGCTTGTACTTGCTGAGTGTTTCAATACTCAGTCGTACAGGGTGAGGAGGAGCCATATGTGGAGCCAGCAGGAGCGCCTCAAGTGGAGGCAAGAGACTTAGATAGTTGGCCCTATCAGGGTGGCTATTGGGTGAGAAAGAGAGAGTTTTATATTTTGTATTTTGATGGGTGGGCTTGTCCGCTCTTACATTAATTATGTTGATGTATAAGACTTGGAATACTGTTAATGTATAGAAAAGAAATTTTTGTTCACTTCCGCATTGATTTCGTTTCCACTATGTTTATGCCATGTAGATTTTTGTAGCATGGTTTGCCAAGTTATGATAGTCGTATCTAAAGTCTCACCTAACTCCTAGGGGAGATTTTGGGGCGTTACATCGAGTGTCCTCGAAAGGACCTTATGTCTACCCACCCATAGTACCATCTCACCATAAACCACGACTTGTGGTGAAGGTGCAACTTTAATCCCTTATTGTAGAACACGGAAATTCGTTTGCATGGGTGGCGAATAGTGCTTTCAAGGCCAATTGGCCTTTCTTGTATTTGATTTTTATTAATAAAGAAAATGAGGTAAGGGGGTGCGATCGATCGCAGCAGAGCTACGATCGATCGCACATAGTGGAAATTTTGGCAGAAGCTTTCGGGTCCCTGTGCGACAGATCGCCATCAAGTGCGATAGATCACAGTGTTGTGCGATCGATCGCAAGTGGTGTGCAATCGATCGCAGTCGCACCCGGATTTTTTTAATCAGTTGCGGAATTTGGGGTTTTAAAACCTCTAAGTTATAAATAGAGGTTATATTTCGAGGGTTTTTGTATTCTAAACATTTCTAACCTAATTTGGCAAAGGAGGAGGGGAAACCTAGGGTTTTGAGTGAGAAATTGCTTGGAGAAGAAGGAGATTGCTAGGAGATTGCAAGAAAAGCTTGGAAATCATCCACAAAGTCTTCTTGAGCAATTTGTATCCAAGGGAAGGATCCCTAAGGTCGATATACTATCCAACTCAACCCTATTATGAATTTATATGTATTTAAGATTATTTAAGCTAGAAATCATGGAGTATTATTATGTTTATGGTAAGATTGTAAACTATGGAATATGGATTATGGCTTATTTGTATGGAAATGGATTTGTGAATATGGATTGGAGTCCTATGAACTATTATCTGATGATTGATACTATGGATGGAATATATGGAGGATGGGATGAATGTATGGATGTTGATTGTGTTTGGGTTGTATGGATGAATTATGGTATGGTGAAATGTTGGAAATGGGAAAATGCAATGTATTCATAAATTATGTACCCAAGGTGTTTGTTGAAATGCTTGAGATGATAAATATTAATATAGTACTATGGAATTATTGGAAATTGATTATGAATTATGCTAAGAATCATGATAAGGTAGTTGTATGTGATTGTTTGTTAAATTATGCTTAATTATTTTGCATGGTAATTGATATTCGGGTAAGCCAATACTTAGAGGAAAATCTTTCAAACCGGAAATTCTCTAACTATTTGGTATGGACAGTATAGTAGAGTTTCCATGGTGGGAGATTGGAATCTAAGCGTTGACCGATTCGAATGTTAATTGCGACACTTATAAACAAACTCACGTGTATGTTAAGGTAAGAGTCTCACAAGTCACACATGTGGACCACAAGCATAAGCATTGCATACGCCTAACAAACTGAATAAGCCCAATGAGGGATCTGAATGAGTGGATGTTCTAAATAAGCTGCTCAAGAACTCATATGTATAAGCATTGTAGACGCCTAATAGACTGAATAAGCCCAATGAAGGATCTGAATAAGTGTATAAGCATAAGCATCTCACAAGCACGTGATCTCATAAGCATAAGCATCTCATAAGTATGTTGTCTTCTAAGTCTAAGGTTCTCACAAGTATACGAGTCAAGGTGATGATATGATATATATGAGCACATGTTCTTCCGCACTCTGATTATGTTATTATGCTATTAGTTATGGTTCTAACTAAGTGCACGTATACTATTTTGTTGGTTGGATTTTATATACACCGAGTACTATGTACTCAGCCAGACTGTTATCGTAGCAGGTATGGAACCATAGTCGGTGGTTGAGCCTTAGGTTGAGGAGGCCTACGGCGTTGAGGAGGAAGGCGACCTTTTCTCTGAGGGAGCTAGAGATCTAGACAGCTTTCCTTACTAGTAGGTGTTTATTTTAATCTTTTTAAGGGATGTAATAGACTTATGATACCTTGGTTTCAGTTATAATTTTGATGTTGCATCGGAGTTTTATAAGTTGTTGGAGTACTTTGATCTTAGTGGGTTATGTTTATGTTGACCCTAAACTTGTACAGGATGGTTTGGTTTAAATCGAATTTTTATTATTCTCATTTTTGGAGACTCGTGTTAGTATACCTTATATGTCATAGGATTTAGGCAGGTTTAAGAAATGTGCTGCCCAAGGTCCTATTTTGGTTAAGATATGATTTGGGGTCGTTACAGAGGTGATATCAGACCCCTAGGCATTAGACTCCTTAGGGCTAAGGTATTAAGTATAGGATAAGGGGATTCGTCTAACTTAGGAAAGCAGCATCAAGTCTACGACTTAGGTTAGTCTTAAGGTTAAGTTGAAAGCTATCAATATCTTTTGAATGATTTATGAAAGATGTGTGGTTTATGATTGACTTCAGGGTTTACAAGTCATGAGGAGAGGTACGAGGATTAATAGAAATGGAGGAGGCAGTGTGACTGATGGGGATACCTCGGAGGGTGCCCGTCAGCCCAATAAAAGTCAGGCTATAGAGGCTATTGCTGTAGCCATGACTCGACAGGCTGAAATCATGACGCAGCAAACTACCTTGCTAGCAGTCGGGCAAACCAGGCAAGAGAGGTCAGCTGAGGTCCACCCACCCCGACATCATGGAGTGGAAGCATTCAGGACGATGGGTCCTCTAGCTTTTTGTGGGAGTGCTGATCCTTTGGTAACAGAGCGGTGGATCATGTAGTTAAAGAAGATATTCTCCGTGCTCGAGCCTACTGAGGATCAGAGAGTGAAGTGGGCCTTCTTTGTCATGGGAGGCGAAGCGGAGCATTGGTGGAGGTCCGTGACCAAGAAGAGGAATGAAGAGCTAGCAGGGTAGCTATGGACATGGGGAGAGTTCCTCGACATCTTCTATAAGCAGTACTTCCCGACTTCAGTGCCAGAGTTGAAGGCGATTGAGTTCTCCACTCTACAGTAGGGGAGCATGTCGGTGGCCAAGTATGAGGCTAAGTTCACTGAGTAGTCTAGGTTCGCGCCTCATTTAATCACCGCAAAGAGTAAGAAGGCGAGGAGATTTGAGAGAGGTCTCAGAGACTACATCCGAGATAGGGTTGAGATCTTGCGTCTTGAGACTTGCCGGGAAGTTAGTGAGAGAGCTTTGATTGCCGATAGGAGATCGGCAAAGTTTTTGAGGAAGAGAGGAATGCAGGCAGATAGACAAAGACTGTAGGACAAGCAGCCAAGGACATCAGGTCCTATGCCGATTGCTAGGCCTATCCCGTATCAGAGGCCTACTCAGGTTGCCCCGCCTACTGCTGGAACTCAGTTGTATGATGTGTGCAGCCAGTGTGGAAAAAGGCATCAAGCAGGGGAGTGTAGGGCAATTACTGGAGGTTGTTTCCATTGTAGAGATATTCACACCGGATCCGAGATTGCCCACTCCGCAGTCAGCAGGGGCTTCAGCCGACTTAGACACATGGAGTCAGGCCACCTATGAGGCAGTCGATGCAACAGAGGCCACCCCAGGGCACGAGACTCCAATAGCCCCGCCAGCCAGCTCAAGGCCAGGTGTTTGCCACATCGGAGCAGGATGCACAGGCGTCCGACGATGTTGTGCAGTGTACGTCTATTTGTGATTTTAGTTAATTAAAATGTTTTTCTGATGCTATGTATGTAATATTAAATATTATGCATAAATATGCCTTATGTATGATGTATGCATGTATTAATGGTTTGACACAATTAGCTTGGTGTATTAATTCAGGCTTATTATTGATAAATGATTTTCTTGCTCATGTATTGATCGATACTGGGTCTACTCACTCCTTCGTCACACCTAGTTTTGCATGAGAGTTTCCGATGAAGCCAAGTCTGTTAGACCGTGAACTGTCGATCGTCACTCATGTTGGTAATTCAATCATCACCGATAAGGTCTATCAAGCTTGTGATATTCGAGTGGGTCAGAGAAAAATGTCAGCTGATCTAATTGTCCTTGAATTCCAAGACTTCGATGTCATACTAAGCATGGATTGGCTTTTCAAATATCATAGACACGTCGACTGTTTTGGGAAAGTAGTCAACTTTAGACCAATCAGTGAGCCCCATTTTCGTTTCCAAGGATTGAAGAAGAAAGACTTAACTCGATTTACGGCATTGAATCTTACTACCTCGAAAGCACCAAATTCCTCAAGTATCCCTGTTATAGAGGAATTCATGGATGTATTTTCCAACGGCTTGCCAGGTTTTTCGCCAGATAGAGAAGTAGAGTTTGCAATTGAATTAGCCCCGAGAACAGCGCCCATCTCTAAGCACCCATCTCTAAGGCGTCATATAGGATAGCTCCAGTAGAGTTGAAAGAGCTAAAGGAGCAGATTGAAGAATTGCTCAATCTTGGATTCATTCGCCCAAGTGTATCACCTTGGGGGAGCTCCGATGTTCTTTGTGAAGAAGAAGAATGGTTCGATGAGGATGTGCATCGACTATCAGCAATTGAACAAGGTCACTATCAAAAACAAATATCCTTTACCAAGGATCGATGACTTGTTTGATCAGTTGCAAGGGGCTAAGTATTTCTCCAAGATCGATTTAAGGTCAGGCTACCATCAGCTGAAGATAAAGGCGAAAGATGTGCCTAAGTCTGCTTTCCGAACCAGATATGGGCATTATGAATTTCTAGTCATACCATTCAGTTTGACAAATGCCCTGGCAACCTTTATGGATCTCATTAATAGAATCATCAAACCAACTCTTGACCGCTTTGTGATTGTGTTTGTGGATGGCATTCTAGTGTATTCCAAGACCTAGAAAGAGCATGAGATACATCTCCGGACCACACTGAAGACGCTCCGTGAGCATGAGTTGTATGCTAAGCTCAGTAAGTGCGAGTTTTGGCTAGAAAATATAGCATTTTTAGGTCATGTGGTGTTAGGAGAGAGAATTTCAGTTGATGCTGCTAAGATAGAAGCGGTGGAAGGATGGGGAAGGCCAAAGAGCGACACAGAGGTTCAAAGCTTCTTGGGCCTAGCTGGATATTATCGAAGATTTGTAGAAGGATTTTTCAGTTTGGCAGTACCGCTTACTCATTTAACTCGAAAGAACACTAGGTTCGAATAGAATGAGAAATGTGAGAAGAGTTTCCTTGAGTTGAAGAAGTGTCTCCCCACCACTCCGATCTTGACAGTACCATCCAGTAGCGGGGGATTCGTGGTGTATAGCGATATCTCACTCATTGGATTAGGTTGTGTTCTTATGCAACATGGGAAGGTGATCGCCTATGCTTCTCGGCAGTTGAAAGACCACGAGAAGAACTATCCTACCATGATTTGGAGTTAGCAGCATTAGTCTTTGCTCTCAAAATCTGAAGATACTATTTGTACGGTGAGCAGTTTGAAGTATTCACCGATCACAAGAGTCTAAAGTATTTGTTCTCGCAGAAAGAGCTGAATTTGAGGCAACGCCATTTGGTGGAATTCCTCAAGAATTATGATTGCTCTATCCAATACCACCTGGAGAAAGAAAATGTGGTGGCAGATGTGCTATATAGGTGACCTACTGGATTCTTGGCACACTTGATGGTCTAAGAATTGAAGCTACTTAAAGAAGTGTCTAGCCTTGATGCGGGTTTCAGTGATAGAACGTCTGGAGCTTTGTTGGCTAACATTATGGTCAGGCCAACTTTATTGAACAGGATTAAAGACCTGCAGTGGAATGACGGAGAACTGCACGCTACCATGAACAAGTCACTTAACAACGGGTTTGAGGATTTCTCTTGAAGAGATGGTGGAATCTCTTTCAAGGATAGAGTTTGTGTTCTGGATAATGAAGATTTAAGAAGGGAGATTCTGGATTAATCACACAAGTCCAAGTACACTGTCTATCCGGAAGGTACTAAGATGTACCAGAGCCTTAAGAGGTATTTCTGATGGAAGGGTATGAAAAAGAACGTGGCTACCTACATGTCAAAGTGTTTGGTGTGTCAGCAGGTTAAAGCCGAGCACTGAAGACCAGCCGGACTTCTTCAGTCACTTCCTATTCCCTAGTGGAAGTGGGAAAATATCTCTATGAACTTTATTGTTGGTTTGCTAAGGACAGCGAAGAACTTTGATGCTATTTGGGTCATAGTTGAAAGGTTGACCAAGTCAGCTCATTTTCTTCCATATCGGATCACTTTCAACTCCAACCAGTTGGCCAAACTTTATACCAAAGAAGTAGTCCGTTTGAATGGAGTGCCAGTTAGTATTATTTATGATCGAGACCCGAGATTTACATCCAGATTCTGAAAGATTTTTCAGCAGGCCATGGGTTCCCGTTTAGATTTCAATACGGCTTTTCATCCGCAAACAGATGGGCAAAATGAGAGGGTAAACCAGATCATAGAGAACATGCTACGAGCTTACATGTTGGACTTTCAGGGCAGTTGGGATGATCACCTGCCGTTGGTTGAGTTTGCCTACAACATTAGCTATTAAGCCAGTGTTCAGATGACACCATTTGAGGCACTCTATGGGAGGAGTTGTCGTTCACCATTGTGTTAGAACGAAGTTGGTGAGAGGAAGCTTCTGGGTCCCAAGCTCGTTGGTCAGACTGTGGATAGAGTTCAATTGATCAGAGAGAGGTTGAAAACAGCTCAAAGTAGGCAGAAGAGCTATGCCGATACTCGTAAGAGAGATCTTGAGTTCCAAGTTGGAGATTTTGTATCTGTCAAGATCTCACCTACGAAGGGGGTGATGAGATTCGGCAAACGGGGTAAGTTCGGTCCGAGATATGTGGGTCATTTTGAGATCATCACCTAGGTCGGGGAAGTTGCTTATCGGGTCACCTTTCCACCTCACATGTCAGGTGTGAATAATATCTTCCACATCTCTATGTTGAGTAAGTGTATTTCGGATCCGTCACACGTCATTCATTTAGATCCCTTGAAAATCCGAGAAGATTTGACTCTAGTTGAGCAACCGGCTCAAATTTTAAACCGGAAGGAGCAAGTCTTGCGTATTAAAATCATTCCCCTTGTGCTCTTGTAATGGGAGCATCACAATAAAAAAGAAGTTACATAGGAGCGTGAGGCTGAAGTGAGAGAAAAATATCCTCATTTTTTTGTTTAGTTCCCTTTGTTGGTTTCAAGTGTTTTGGTTCTTTTGTATCTCCTTGTATCATCCTAATTTCGGGGACGAAATTTCTGTATGGGGAGGAGGATGTAGAACCCGGAAATTCGTTTGCATTGGTGGTGAATAGTGCTTTCAAGACCAATTGGCCTTTCTTGTATTTGATTTTTATTAATAAAGAAAATGTGGTTAGGGGGTGCGATCGATCGCAACAGAGCTACGATCAATCACAGACAGTGGAAATTTTGGCAGAAGCTTTCAGGTCCCTGTGCGGCAGATCGCCATCAAGTACGATAGATCGCAGTATTGTGCGATCGATCGCAAGCGGTGTGCGATCGATCGAGTCGCGCTCAGATTTTTTTATCAGTTGCTGAATTTGGGGTTTTTAAACCCCTAGGCTATAAATAGAGGTTATATTTCAAGGGTTTTAGTATTCTAAACATTTTTAACCTAATTTGGCAAAGGAGGAGAGGAAACCTTGGGTTTTGAGAGAGAAATTGCTTTGAGAAGAAGGAGATAGCGAGAAAAGTTTGGAAATCATTCACAAAGCCTTCTTGAGCGATTTGGATCTAAGGGAAGGATCTCTAAGGTCGATATACTATCCAACTCAACCCTACCATGAATTTATATGTGTTTAAGATTGTTTAAGCTAGAAATCATGGAGTATTATTATGTTTATGATAAGATTGTAAACTATGGATTATGGATTATGACTTATTTGTATGGAAATTGATTTGTGAATATGGATTGGAGTCCTATGAACTATTATCTGATGATTAATACTATGGATGGAATATATGGAGGATGGGATGAATGTATGGATGTGGATTGTGTTTGGGTTGTATGGATTAATTATGGTATGATGAAATGTTGGAATGGGAAAGGGCAATGTATTCATAAATTACGTACCCAAGGTGTTTGTTGAAATGCTTGAGATGATAAATATTAAAGTAACACTATGGAATTATTGGAAATTGATTATGAATTGTGCTAAAAATCATGATAAGGTAGTTGTATGTGATTGTTTGTTAAATTATGCATAATTATTTTGCATGGTAATTGATATTCAGGTAAGCCAATACTTAGAGGAAAATCTTTCAAACCGGGAATTCTCTAACTATTTGGTATGGGACAGTATAGTGGAGTTTCCATGCTGAGAGATCGGAATCTAAGTGTTGACCAATTCGAATATTAATTGCGACACTTATGCACAAACTCACGTGTATGTTAAGATAAGAGTCTCATCACACATGTGGACCACAAGCATAAGCATTGCATATGCCTGACAAACTGAATAAGTCCAATGAAGGATCTGAATAAGTACATGTTCTGAATAAGCTGCTCAAGAACTCATAAGCATGAGCATTGCATACGCTTGATAAACTGAATAAGCCAAATGAGGTATCTGAATAAGTGTATGATCTGAATAAGTGCATAGGCATAAGCATCTCACAAGCTCATGGTCTCATAAGCATAAGCATAAGCATCCCATAAGTATGTTGTCTTCTAAGTCTAAGGTTCTCACAAGTACTCGAGTCAAAGTGATGATATGATGTATATGAGCACATGTTCTTCCGCACTCTGATTATGTTATTATGCTATTAGTTATGGTTCTAACCAAGTGTAGGTATACTATGTTGTTGGTTCGATTTTATATACACCGAGTGCTTTTGTACTCAGCCAGATTGTTGTCTTGGCAGGTATGGAGCCACAGTCGGTGGTTGAGCCTTGGGTTGAGGAGACCTACGGCATTGAGGAGGAAGGCGACCTTTTCTCTGAGGGAGCTAGAGATCTAGATAGCTTTCCTTACTAGTAGGTGCTTATTTTAGTTTTTTAAGGGATGTAATAGACTTATGATACCTTGGTTTCAGTTATAGTTTTGATGTTGCATCGGAGTTTTATAAGTTGTTGGAGTACTTTGATCTTAGTGGGTTATGTTTATGTTGACCCTAAACTTGTACATGATGGTTTGGTTTAAATCAAATTTTAATTATTCTCATTTTTGGAGACTTGTGTTAGTATGCCTTGTATGTCATTGGATTTAAGCAGGTTTAAGAAATGTGGTGACCCAAGGCTTATTTTGGTCAAGGTAGGATTTGGGGTCGTTACACTTATACCTCATTACAAGCCCCGGGCGGTTGGGCATGCTAAGCACCTATCAAGCTAGAGCTGACACTGTTTGAAGTCATCTCTCAGTGATAGACTATTGGAACCCATAATTCCAACAAAGGCGATCCAATCACTAACAAATTCTCCTATGCACCCACCAAACCTCAATAACCTAAATAACAACCCTAGGTTATAATAATATATCGACCTTCCTTAAAGCAGTCATATACTTTGAGAAAGTTTATCCAGTGAACATAATTAAATTTCAAGCAAGAAAACTCCAACCGCCGTAGGCCATATACCTAAAGCCATTTGATCCATGCTATACGAATATATAAATGTGTGGTTGTGGTCTTACAAATACTTAGGAAATTTGTCAAATACTTTCCATTTATTGCCTTGTTGATATAGCCAAGGGCTCTATGTATATCGCCTTGTGGACATTGTCAAGGACTCTGCGTATATCGCCTTGGGGACATTGTCAAGGACTTTGGTATATCACCTTGTAGTTAGGTAAGGGATTACTTTGTACAGATGATTCTAGAGTGGTAGAAATTTTCAACTGACCATTTGCGATTCTCTCATGAAAGATGTTCTTTAACGTCTAGCATTCAAACAACGAATGTCTTAGGGATCGATGAAACGAGAAATATCTCATATCCGCCTTTTCCTTTTTAGTGGGCTCGCTATCTAGGGGTGGGAGAAATTTAGTACCTTTTTCTATCCAAAGATTCAACAAGCAAACCACTTCTTCCATGTTGCAAGGAAAAGGAGGTGGTGTCTCCTCCTTGGCTTGCTTCCCTTGCCTTGATATGGTCCTTGCTTGTAATTCATCATCTTCCTTCCTTCTTCAACTGCCATTGCTTAGGGTCTTCCATCACGACGAGCTAGCTTGCTATCAACTTTTGGAAGTGAGAGAGGAGGTATAGCTACTTTTAACCTTAGACACACATCATACAACTTAGAGAAAGAGATGTTGAGTGTTGTTTATTGCCTCCGCTCCAGGGTGCCGCGTATCGCGCCCCATTTGTCCCATGACCCTCTTATATTCATTGTTACTACTCTCTCCATCAGATCGGTCTTTTGGAGTAGTTGGTTGTTAACATGGTATCAGAGCTCTGGTTGCGATTTGGTCACAGGTTCGATTCTTTCCACCCTTTGGTTGAGGGGGAGTGTTGAGTGTTGTTTATTGCCTCTACTCCAGGGTGCCGCGTATCACGCCCCATTTGTCCAATGACCCTCTTATATTCATTGTTACTACTCTCTCCATCAGATCGGTCTTTTGGAGTAGTTGGTTGTTAACAACTACAACAACAACCTCTAAGTATGCTCGATCTGTATTCTCTTGCAATTTCATCAATACAAACTTGGACAAGCTTGTCCTCTGAAACAAGCTCATAGCAATTCAAGGTGAGTTGCTGGAACCATCTTATGAATCCCACCAAATCCTCTTAGTTCCCTTGCTTTTCTTTAGCAAGAACACTGAGAGATATGATCTCTGTCATGAAGATCTTTTTTGAAAAAAATCAGCCATATTTTCCCATGTTTTAATAGAATTAGGAGGCAAAGAAGTGTACCAAGAGAAAGCTCTATCAGTGAGAGACTTGGAGAACTCACAGAGTCAGAGGTTTTGGTCTGCGGTGTGCCTTCCCAAGGCATCTACTAACCTGACAATATGTTCATAAGCATTACCTAACCGTCTGTTGTAGAGAGAGAAAGTCAGAGTTACTTATCTTCTATGGTACTCCATATGTAAAAGATCCATATGAAAAGGCGGTCAGACGTCGAAATGTCCTGCAACAAGTTCTGCCCTTTTAGCTTGCTCCATTTCAAATATTTCATGAAAATTGACAAAATTATTTTGATGCACGTTGTTCACAGTGAACTTTGGAGACATGGATCTACCCTGATAGCCTCCGTACATTTATGGATCTTCATATATTTGATTCTTAATTTTCCAATTTCTCAAGCTTGCCAGCGTCAGAATGGATAGGAATGGTATTCTTTCCCTTTCTAATCATGTCCTCCATTTTCTTTTGAGTGTTCAGAAGTGGTTCAGCTATCTTCACTTGAAAAGCTTGGATTTGAGCTTCTATTTAAAATTGAATCTGATCCTGCATGTGAGCTTGGGAATTCTGAAATTTCTAGTGCAGTTGCTACTAAGAAACTTGCATTTGGGTGAGGATAGGTCCCAGAATAGCAGTGAGATCTAGGATGGGGCCTGCAACCAATGTCAACCCCTGTGATTCCCTTTCTCCTTCCTGTATTGGAGGAGTGAGCGCGATTCTCTTACTCACCATGTCTTATATATGAAAATTTGCAGAAATCTCTAGAAGAGTCACCAATTGTTGCTGAATAGGTTTCAAAATGGATTTCTACTACTAATATGGTCCAAGTCCACTAACCGTACCAGTAGCTTTTCACCTAAAAGGTAGTGAGAAGAGAAGTGGGTAGAATGGAGAACAATTAGGTATGTGGTCGGGAGGAGAGGAAGAAGAACATAAGAATAAACGGCTGATGGCGGCAGACTATTGGACTAAGAGTGAGTTGGGAAAATCTCAGAACCCTAATTTCCCCAAGTATCTTTGCCTTTTCCTCCTTGCCTTAAATGACGAGATCCCACTCCTATTTATAGAAAGCCATGAGATCTGCAGCTCATCAAAGTTAGTTAAAGCCCTAAACCAGTAAGAATCTGTCACGTCAGCCATAACTAAGTAATCATGACCTTACACCTTAGTGAATGTTCTTCAAGTTAGTAATCCAGACGCCAAGACAATCCAATCACTAAGAATTCTCCTTAATGTAAATCACACCTCCTTGGTTATAATAATACTATAATAATAATAATATAACTTACTTAAAGCGAGTCATACACTTTGAGAAAGTTTATTCAGCGAACATAATTAAATTTCAAGCAAGGAAACTCTCACCGCCTTAGGCTATGTACCTAAAGGCATATGCTCCACGCTATACCAATATATCAATGTGTGGTTGTGGTCTTACCAATACTTAGGAAATTTGTCAGAAACTTTCCATATATCGCCTTGGGGATATAGCCAAGGGCTTTGTGCATGTATATTGCCTTGGGGAAATTGTCAAGGACTCTGCATATATCACATTGGGGACAATGCCAATGACTACATATATCACCTTGGGGACATTCCCAAGGACTTTGTGTATATTGCCTTGGGGACATTACCAAGGACTTTACATATAACATGCCTTGTTGAGCTCCAAGGACTTTACATATAATATGCCTTGCTAAGAATCCATGGACTTTCCATTCGTGGCCTGCGTATCAGTCAGGACTTAGACATTTCATTCAAGACTTAGGAATCTACCAGAACTTACGTACGTATAGCACACCTTGCTGAGACTCCAAGGGCTTTCCATTCATGATCTGGGGATTTGCCTGGACTAACACACCTTGGGGATACTACCAAGGACTTCCATTTATGGCTTGGAGCTCTGCCAGGACTCACTCGTCATACGCCTTGCTAAGATTCCAAGGACATTCTATTTGTGGCCTAGGGATATACCAGGCTTACACACCCTCTAAAACATATCCATGATTCAAATAATTATGCACATATAAAAAGAAAAATAGGATTATGAATAGCTGGCAATCCCGAATGGCAAGTTTGCATGATATGGCTTAGTATTGTGGTGACACGTGACAATATCATTTTTCATGTATCAACAAAAAAAAATTTAGAGATAAGAAACTGAGGAAGGAGTAGAGGTTTCTGTGGGAAGGAAGGAAGAATATGGAAGAGAAGATAAGAAAATGAAAATGAAAATGAGGAGAAGATGGACGACAAAACAAGAAGAAATTTTTTTTGTGATAAAAAGTACTTCCTCCTAACCCTTAATATTTTAGGATGAAGCTTCTGAAACCATCTAGGGCTGAGACCACCTCGAGACTGTGTGTCTCAGGGCCGGGATTCGAGTGTTTTTCGAATCCCATGCTTTTTTTTTTATACACCCCCGGCTTGAGACACACGGTCTCAGGGTGGTTTTGACTCTTGACCCTAGACGGTCTCAGTAGCAAAGTCCAATATTTTAATGCTTAGTGACATGTAAATGGGTTAAATAAAATAAAGGAAAAAAATTTCTTGATGTAAAACCTACAGTTTAATATCTCATTCAAATGTGAATGTCTCTTCCTCCTCAACCGTTGTAGCACCCAGTCATCACGGCTTCAGATTGTCTCTGGAGATGCCAGAAAAATGGTTTCGGGCATCCATACAACATCCGACATGTGGAGATAAAAAGGGGGAGAGATATCAAGTGGGGAGAAGTCAAAAACATGGGGAGAAAATGAAATGACTTCGGGTGCGTTTGGATTTATGGAATTGGAGGATGGAATTGTCAATTCCATCCTACAATTCCAAATCCAATGTTTGGACTCATTTTAAATATGATAAGATTTGAATTCTGCAATTCAATAGAGAATTAAAGGAGTGATTTCAAAGGCCAAATCCTTGGTATTCAATTCTATAGTGGAGAGGTCTTAATTGATAAATCCACAGTGTCGTGGAATTGAAAAACGAGAGGGGAGCCTAATGTTTCTTCTCTCCGTTTTCTCTTGTTCTCCCATTCTATCTCTTCTTTCTTCAACATTTGATAGAAAAACCTGACGCAAACGGATGTTGATAATGGAAGGAGGTAACATGGGTTTTTTTCATTCTTTTTGTCCCACTTCTGCTTCCTCTATCCTCTAAGGGTTTCCACTTCTTGTTCTCCCATTCTTTCTCTCATAGGAAGATCCATTTATCTGCAACACGTTGATCAGAGCTTACTCTCAGAGTGCTGTCCTCATCAAATCCACTCATCTCTACAACCAAATAAATGTTCCATGCAAATGTTAAATCCAGCACGTTTGTGCTCAAGGCCTGTGCTAGAGTTTGTGCTCAAGGCATTTGCTAGAGTTTTATCGAGCATGGAAGAAGATGGAACACTTTCCGAATTCGTTATTGCTAGTAAGGGGGCTGAAATTCATTGCAGGCTTCTTCAATCGGGGTTTGATCATGATCTTTTTAGTCAAAACTCACTGGTTTCGTGAATATCTTGATAGCCCACTATGTCGAATCGAGTAATAACGAAGCTGCAAAGAGAGTGTTTGTCAAAATGCTCGAGAGGGATACGGTTGCTTAGAATTCGATGATTGCTGGTTATGTTAATTCAAACTAAAGATTACCAGGGAACATTGGAGCTCTTCTGTGAAATGTGGATTAATGGGGTGGAAGGGACAAAGATAAAAATAATATTTGTTTTAGGTGCATGTGTACGTAGAACCGTGAGCATTGGAGCTGGGTGGATGAAAGGGAAATTTGGGCAATAGTATTTGTTGGATTATATATATATATATATTTTGGTTAGAAAACAAAATATTATTTTTTGTTGAATGCAAAATTTTTTTGATTGGATTTTTCAGACATCCATGGTTTTGACATACCGGTGCTTGCTCCGAAACCAAGACCATGACAAACTAAATATGAAAACCCATTATCAAAGAAGTAGGCGGGTCTCTTTAGTACTGTCTTAGAAACAGGGTTGGATATAGCTAGATGATTAGATTCAATTGTCGTGAAGCATTAGTTGGTATAAAATACATCAAGTAATCATTCATAGGTTATGTCAGACTTTTGGACCCTGTTTGCTTACTACCCACTCTACTTGGGAGAATGTAGGTATCAATTGGTCATAGCAGTTCAAAAATATTTCAACTTTATTTTTTGTTCATCCAAATAGGGGAATTGAAAATTATACAATCTAATTCCATGAATTGATTAGTGCATCCAAATGGTAGAATTTTGAACTATGTGGAAATTAATTCAATGGTTTCCAATTCTATAAAATTCAATTCTTTAGGTCAAATCCAATTCCACAAATCCAAACGTACTAATTAAATTGATTTTCTTCAAAATCTTGTTTTTGATAAATAGAAATCTTTATATTGTAGCATGAGAAGAGAAAAGTACCTGCAGATGCGGCACCAACAACATCCCCCTTGGAATCCCTTGTATGAAGAACCAGTCTCGTTTTATAATTAACATGTGCAGCGTAGAAATCAGACAAAGCCATTGATATACACATCTCCGCCATCTCCCCGACCTTCGAGTTCAAATCAAGAACTACCCCGACGTCAACCATGGCCTTCAATTCGACACTTCCGTTCTGAACAGTCGCCGGCTCAGCCCAGAAGCTGAGAGAGGAAAAGAAGAGAGAAACAAGAAGATATGGCTGTTTCACCATTTCGAGGTCTAATGGCAACCTAGACTTGGGTTTCAAAGGCCACCTCTTATGTAGAGTTTTTGAGAGGAATGAACAGCTATAGATTGGAAGAGTCATCGAATAATTTTCTAATGCCTCAACGTCGGTCATGCAAAAGTTTCAAAGGTCAATACTAATTTTTCTTTAGGTGGAAGTCATACTTGGAAATAATGGTCGGTGAAGAGACTGATTAGCGGAATTTATGCATAAACCATAATCTGGAATGCACAAAATTAAGATTGCCACTGTTTTAAAATCTTGTAATTATGAAGAGAGATAGTAGCAATTTTGTAATGATATTTTTCTCCATAAGTACAAGATTGCCACTGTTTTATAATCCAAGTAGGGGTGGTTAATGAATCATGTTGCTCTTGAATAACTGGAGCTTGGCGAGTTATGCCCTATAGTTCGCCACGCGTCCCTATTGATGCCCCTTAATTGTGGTTAAGATTCACTCACCTATCATTGGTTTTTAAAAAAGATATCAAATTTTTATTCGAACCCTAGTTAAAATTCACTAACTCTTAAGGTAGAAAAATTTTAATATTGTTTTTAAAAACCAAGGATAAGTAGGTGAACCCTTAGAGTGGGTGAATTTTAACCATAGTCAGGGGTGACAATAGGGACGTGTGCCGACGTCAAGGGTATAACTGGACTCCATTAGGGGCCCACTACATATGTGACAAAAAAAAGGGGGGAGGGGAGAGGAGGGGGGCACTGTATATATAAAACTAAAATATTTGAGGGGGGCAACTATACTATTAAATTAAAAATTAAAAAAATTATGGGACCCACTGTTTTAATACCACCCCAAGTAAGAATTACAAAAAATTTGGGGCTCCACCCAGAACACAAGAAGCCCACACGAAAAAATTGAGGATATGGTTCCAACTGAGTATTTTCTAGGAACAAGTAGACAAGTCCAGAGTTTATAGAGCCACTTTTAGTAAATGGCAAGGAAAATTCTTTTCCTTACCATACAAGAGGTGGATACAGATGAATACATCATTTCCATCTACATTTCTCTCCCCCCAACCTCTTTGGACTACTCATCACGTCAATTTTCTATGACCATGCATATTTTAGATCATTTTCAGCCATAAATGAGGAAACGCCCTCTGCACGCAACTAAAGGTGGCATTAAAATGGATTTCATCATTGAGTTTATTTATGAGGCGGAGCTCTGCTTCAAGTGGTTTGAGTTAAACTCTCATTTTTAATGCATAGATGGTAACAATCTTGTAATTATTGAGAGAAGTAATGTCAATTTTTCAAAAAAATGTATATCCATAATTATAAGATTGCTAAAAACTTTACATTAAAATAAGGGGTTAGTTCAAACATCGCCTCATATTTAAACTCTTCTATTAGAGAACTTCTATAAGATTATTCACCTCAACTACTAGCACTAAATATCAAGGTCATCGAATAAGCAAAAATATGTTCTATCTGTTTTTCTTTTTATTCTTTTTCTATTGAAGGCGTGCTGAAGTAGTTGAACTACGACATCAATTGGTATTTTGGTAGACACCATGAGCTTGTCTCAGTGGTAGTGTGTCTCCCTTTTTGGGGAGGTTTCGAGATTGAGTCCCAAGGGGCCGGGTGCAATGATTGTAATATTTACCATATGTCAAGCTTCAAATGCTAGGCATTAACCTACTACCATAAAATAGATATTACTAACACTACTAACCCAGGTAATTGCAAACAAATTGCATGACTTGTACCAAAAAAAATTGATAATTTTGTAATTTAGATTAATTTGCACAAATACCAAAACAATCTAATTTGTCAGAGAGGATTAAAGCCAATTGCAATTACATTCAAGCCAATTCAATTGCATATGTGGCTGATGTTGATTGGATACATTATATTTATTCGATACACTATTGTCCATATGAATGTTGAGAAAAGAATACAGTTGAGAAAACAAACATTTAATTAGTTCTACATTCCTTGCACTTATTATATACTTATAATAGTGTTTTACTACTTCAGGTTTTTAACTGAAATGCATCAATCTGCAATATTAGTATATGCTCTCTAATCTCAGCATGTGCTTGGGAGTCCCTGATGATTAAATAAACCAAGATTTTGCCATGACTGTAATTTTAGAGAGAATTTTTATTAGCTCTTTCAAAATTTATTTTATATTTTTTTTTGGTTTGAAAGAGCCATTTATAACCAAACTAATCAGGGGCGAAACTAGCCTTGGCATTACAAGGAAAACTGAATACAAAGTTAAAAAGGAACGCGAACTTAAACTCATATTCAAAGCATACTGAGTAGTGTCATGGGCTGCTGTACTGGCCTGCCTGCTCACCCATTTGAATTTCACTTCAGGGCATTGACACCAAAGAGCTTGGATCAGAATAGCTCTGATGTCCCCAAAAATTGGGCTCAGTCTGACATTAAGGAGATCCGCTAATTCCTTGGAGTCTGTCTCAATAATCACACAACTCCAACATGTTGCATCACTGCTAAAAAGGCTATTCTTAGAGTAGAAGCTTCAGCTGATTTGCTGGACCCCCCCATGAGGGGTTTGCAAAATAAGAACAAGATGCAGCCCCGTTGGTCTCTGGCAACTATTCCTGCTCCTGCCGCCTCAATGTTTGGGAGCGCCGCACCGTCCACATTTATCTTCATCCATCCTTGAGGAGGGGCTGCCATCTAACACAAGAAGCTTCACGATTGACGTCACCAGACTCCTTACCCCAAACCAAGGCAATAGACTCAGCAGTTAACGCCCCTACTTGACGTATGGTAGCAATCGGATCAGCTCTAATCCCATTGAACCTTACCTCATTTCTATGCTTCCAAATGCACCAGAGAGTAATGGATAATCTCAACGCTAGCTTGCTATTTGTGCTCATCACGTTTGGGTGCTCCAACCACCGAATCCACCATTGATTAAAAGTAAGCTCCTCATTGTCCGGAATGCTCATAGAGAGTTGAGACCCAAACCAAACGCATCTGGCAGAAGAGCATCTTAGGAACAGGTGAGTAGTCGTCTCGATTTCTTGATTGCATAACGGGCACCGATCATCCACATCCATATTCTGCCTAGATAAATTCTTCCCCACCGCCATAGCATCATGACACAATCTCCACAAGAACATTTTTATCTTTGGTATCACAGGAATTTTCTAGAGTGTTCTCCAACACTTGCTCTCCATGCCGAAAGACGCATTGCTTGGGCCTGGTAACCGAGCATCCAAGAACTTCTTTGCGAGCTGGTAAGCCGAACTTACCTTGAAAATACCCGATGATGTGTAGTGCCAAGCAAACCAATCAGGAGAATTCAATATACTTATAGGAATTTTGCAAATGGCCTCAACCACAAAGGTAGGGAATAGATCATACAACAACTGTTTATTCCAATAACCAGAATCTGAATTGAAAAGCTGATAAACATAAAGGTTTTGTAAAGAGACTCCTCCAAGGAATTGGTTTGAAATTTGGTAAATCCGGCACCCAGGGATCCTCCCCCACTTTAACATTCATACCATTTCCTATCTGCCATCAAGTCCCCAACTCCAAAATTTTGCGACCCGCTATTACGCTTCTCCATCCCCAGAACGGACGGGATCCCAGCCGAGCCTGCATGAAAGATGAACTGGAGAAATAAAGAGCTTTCATTAGAGAGGCCCATAGAGAAGTGGGGTTAGTCATGATCCTCCAACCTTGCTTTGCTAACATCCCCAAGTTGAAAGCTTGAAGCTCCCTGAATCCCAGCCCGCCAGCTTCTTTTGCTTTACAAAGCTTGCTCCAGCTCACCCAATGAATCTTCTTATTTTACGAAGAGCTCCACCAAAATTTCGTGGACGATGGTGCCTCTCTTCATTTGATTTCTCTGAGAGTTGTTTTTAGGCACAGTGTCGCTCGTCATGCCCAATACACCCACACCAGAAACAGACCGTACGTACTCTCTCATAAGTGATCGGAAAAGGCTCCGTTAATTCCGGTGATAGCTTTAAGACCACATACGGCCTCAAAGGAATGTGGATATCCATACAGATGTGAACACGTAGAAACTTCCCTCGTTTGGAATTTAATGAAGCTGGTTCAACCCTCTCAAAATCTCCCAGTTTGGCAGCAACCACACTACCCACCTCCTCCGTCATATATTCCGGTGGTATTCCATGAATTTGAACCCATAGTGGCATCTTCCGTAGCTTTAGCTCTGCAACGACTATATTTGGGCACCATTTTATCATTAGGAGAGGGTGTCCATTGAAGGACCAAGGTTGATAGGAATACATGCGATTCAGGTCCTGCTCTGTCTTGAACTTGAATAGATGGAAGCCGTTCTCCAGATCTACCGCATTCACCAGAGATTTTTTATTCCAGGCACGTATCGTAATTCTCTTAGCAGCTGAGTAATTAATGGGACGGTCGGAGATAAACTTTGCAATGATGATGTGTTTACAATCTTGAACACCTGTTTGAATCACCGTTGGATCTATGGTTACTGGCTCATTCAGCTGAGCTAATGAAAGTCTTCTGAACCCTTCTTCTACGTTGTTCACTGATTTCAAAGGGGTTGGAGATTTTCCTTGGGTAGTATCCATCAGAATCCAAATATGAAAAGAGCGAGATTGGATAAGAGAAGGAAAAATAGACACAGGAAAAGAGAAAACCAGAAAAAGGAAAGCTTGCTGAGTAAAAGCAGTGTGGAAAAAGCTGACTGGCGGGATAAAAGAGAAAGAAAACTTCAACTCGAAAATATAGAAAATAGAAGAATGGCCACTACTCATCTCTTGTGAGAAGCTAGGGCAAGGGGTGGTATCCAAACAGAACCTGGGGATGAAAAGAAACGAGATTGGAAAAGGAAGGGAAACAGACACGGGAAAAGAAAAGAGAAAAACAAGAAACACTTAGATAAAAAAGAAAAGAAAGCCACAACTCGAGAGGATTGAAACCAGAAGGACGGCCACTATTCATCTTCTATGAGAAGCTAGGGCAAGGAAAGTTCTCCCGCTTTGAGAAATAATGAGAAGAATTTCATAAGAGTGGACTTTGCCTCACATAAAGAGATTAAATAAACACTTCAACCAAAAAACTAAAACAAGAGAATTTTACTCTCTAATAAACTCTTAAAATCAGTTCTAATGAACAATTTTTATTGAAAAAAGTAACTTAAATCACTCCAACAACATTTATGGTGTAGTAGTCATCCTTGCACATCATTCTAGCCGAAATTTCTAACAACTCGTTGGGAGTTTCGGGCTAGAATGGCAGCTGAATACGCCAGTACTTTAATAAGTTTTTTTTTACTATCTTTAATAATAAAAAAAAGGAAAACACAAAAAAATCTTCCAGAATTCAACTTGGCCTCTCAGACCCAGAGTTTTTGGTTACCTTCTTTTCTCTTCTTTTTTTTTTTTTTTTTTGACTTGGGATGCCTCTCAGACCTAGAATTTTTGGTTACCTTCTTTTCTCTTCTTGGATACCACCCCTTGACTCGGGATTCTCTATTTCGGCACTTGTATTCTTGTTAATAAAATAATTTCCCTTTCACAATTGAAAAAACATAAGAAAAGTGCACTCATAGTTTTACAATTCAAATTTAATTCTAATTCCCACTATGGATACAACACATGGTGTTGCTACCAATCAACATATTTAAGAAAGACTTAGGATCCTCTCTAATTGTTGTTGGTGAGGAGGCCGCCAGCAACACTCATGATGCATCACATATCATGTGCACATTATATGCACACAAATCAAGTTCCCAATTGGTATGCATTGGTTATGTGGGACCTCCTCGGTGACTGTTGGCTATCTCCTCACCAGCATCAACTGAAGAGGATCCCATATTTAAGAAAGCAATAATTTTGAAAGAAAAATTGATGATTTATGGTTGGGTTTTTTGCACTAAAAAAGGGTATTTTTGAAAAAAAAAAACATATATCTTTTTAGCTATTTGTAAATACTCTTTGCCTTTCGTGTTTTGTATTATGGGCCCACTAACATTTAAATCTTTTGTAAATCCACCATTCAATCCATAACTTGGCTAACAAGTATTCAAATTTTTTTTATGAAAATACCCTTTTAACCTTTTTTTTTTTTTTTTTTTCAAAGAGATTTATAAAATAAAATCTATTATCATCTATTTGTAAAAAAGGGTTTTTACAATTGGGATCAACTTAGTAGATCTTGTAATGCGGCGGACAAACCAAAAGAAAGAGCTCCTCTATTTAGGAGGATGGTTTCTCAAGGAGATTGAATCACAACAATTAATTGCGATTGAACTTGGGGAGAGTTCAATCGCACCCACAGGCCAACACAAGCCATCATGTGTTACTTTTAACTCATATTAAATGTGGTTAAGATTTATTAACCTTTGGGATTTAACAATAATCTTGGTTTTTATAAATAATATTAAAAAATATTTAACTATAATTAAAAATTTAACCCTTAGGGTTAAAATTTTTTAATATTCTTTATCTAAAAATCAAGGTTATATTTTTGAACTCCAAAACTTAATACATCTTAATCACAATTAATAAGGGTTAAAAGGGACACTTGTTAGACTCTCCCCAAGTTCAATCGCAATTGTCTGTGATTCGATCCTCAAGATCATTAAGGTAGTTTGTGGTACTTGATAGGGGTGCACATGGGTACGGGTCAAACTGTTAACTGGACCGAACCGACCACCATGGTCCAATTCGGTTCGGTTTTTTTAAAGGCACAGTTCGGTTCTGGGTCCTATTTTACTAAAACCAATTTTTTGTGGTTCGGTCCTGATTTGTTCTAATTTGAAACCGAACCGAACCGAATGTGGAACCGTGAACCGAACCGAACTAAGAACTGAATGTGGAGTTGAGAACCGAAAACCGTGTGAGAACCGAACCGAACCGGTTCTGGGTCCTATAAATATATATTGTTTTCGGAACCTAACCCTAATATCCCTTCCGCCTCCACCTTCCTCTCTTTGTTCTAATTTAATTTGTTTTAATTGGTGATTATTTTTGTTCATTGATGAGATTTGAGTTTTGATTTTAGTACATTGAGAATGTGAACTATTAGATTTATCGACATTAGGAGCAGATTATAAACCCGTGAGTAGAACCGAACCAAACCAAGACTCTATGGTTCGGTCCTGGGTTGGTTTTTTTCCAAACCAAGGCTCTATGGTTTGATTTTGGATTGGTTTTTTTAGAACCAAGGTTCATCGGTTCGGTCCCAAAAATTCTCAGAACCAAACTAGACCGAATTGTGTACACCCCTGGTACTTGATTTCCAAATGGTGGTTGGTCAGCACAAGAAAAGTGCTTGGAACTCCATTGGAAGCGAACTCAGTTCCATTTTCCGAACATAAGATTTTTATTATTTTTTCAAATTGAGTCAAAACACTTCTAATAAGATTTGAAAACAGACAAGACATCACTTTTCTTTTTCAACAAGTAAAGCTCAATCACCAATAAAAATAATAAAGTTTATCCAAACTCTTGAGTATGTGGGTAGAGGGAAGCTTCAGGTTTCTTTCTAAACGCATGGTCGTAATTTGTGTCAGTTTTGATTGCAAAAAAGAAAAAAAAATTTGGTCAGTTTCAAGAACGAAGCAAGAAATTGATGGGCTTCACGAAAAGTCCTATGCACTATCTTAAGGGGAATGCATCCATAGGTCGACAAGTGTCTCTTTTAATTTTTATTAACTATGGTTAAAATTCACTAACCTTTGGATGTGTTATTTTTTTGTAAAAATTTGGGTGGGTTAGTTTGACAAGAAAGTAAGGGGAAGTCAAAGAATATTGAAATTGAATTTCTTGTCTTGTTTTGTCTTCTTCCAATTCACACATAACACAGATGCAATTCAATCCTATTGCAATAGGCTGTGCATTTGGCTGTGATCCTATCTTCAATAGAGTGGCAACGCATCAACCAAAATGACACCATTTACTCTTTTGTGTCTTTCCTGAGGACTTTGGTTTATTATTGTAGGAAAGTGGTTTTCCTTGTCTTGACCTTCAGCTTCGCCTTGTGGTGTTGTTGAGTTTACCAAAAAAAAAAAAACTGCATTAAAATGGTAGGTCCCACTTGATGGTTAATGCTATTGGATTTTTAATCCGGGTACTATTGAGACTTTTAAATCACTTCCATTTAGGGGTGTAAACGAACCGAGTTAAGCCAAGCCGGGTGCTGCTCAAGCTCAACTCATGACATCAAGCTCAATTCAAGCCCTTGAATGCTAGCTTGAGCTCGGCTCGTCTATAGATAATCGAGCTCAAACTGGCTCGCGAGCTTGCACTATTATTTAGGCTCATTTACTCTTATTTTAGCAAAAAGAATTCAAATCAAAATCCTAAGAATTGAACATGCTCATCAGATTCTCTTTGAAAAAAAAACTTAAGAACTGAAGATAGTTATTGTTGTGAGTCTAATAAAAAAACCATGATATTGAGAATTTATAAATTTTGGAAAGATGAAGTTATATTTTGCTTCTTAACTTCTTTGTGAAAACTAATATTATTAATGTATTATAAGTAGTATAATAAAATTAATAGAGCCGAAACCGAGTAAAATTAATTGAGCTGAGCTGAGGTGTTCGGCTTGATTAACAAACGAGCTCAATCATTTAGCTCGGCTCAGCTCAACGGTCTCAAATACCCAACTTAAGCTCGGTTCATTTTGAGATGAATCAATCCTGCTCACGAGCTGACTCGGCTCATTGACAACCCTATTTCCATTATTGTATCAAAGATTCTTTTATTTTACTTTAGTTTTTGGTTTTTGGTATTGTTGGTACTGTGGCCCTCTTACCAAATCACTGGAGTGCAAGTCACCAAACTCGGTGCAAAGGACCTTCAAATGTAGCGCACAGAATCTCCAATCACCATCTTGGCCAGGGGAGAGGAATCAGACCTTCGAATTGTATCCCTCACATTGAAAAGTTGATGGATTTAATCCCTTTGAATGAGTTTCATATTTCCACTAGCCAACTAAAACATATACTAACTAACCTCATCAGGGTCGCAACCTAACCGAATGACATTTACACACAAAAAAAAAAGGCTTAGGCAACGTTTGTTAACACTAATCTATATAGGTAGAGCTGATTTTAAAATTGTGCTTAGTTGGACTTTAGATTATTAAGTTGAAGGTTAATTGCATGTCTATACATCTTTTTAAAGTAAGGGTTTTACCTCTAGAGTAAAAAAATAACTATGAACTGCTTTTTAAAGTAGAGGTTTTTACCTCTAAAATCTCTACTTCAAAAAAACATAGACATGCAATTAACCTTCAATTTAATAATCTAAAGGCTAACTAAGCACAATTTTCAAATAAGCTCTAGCTATTTAGATTAGTGTTACCAAACGCCACCTTAGAGCATTCCTAGTAGCCTCACCAAATTTTACTCACCAAAATAGCCAAAACTCACATTTTCCTATTTTGGCTCTCCACTTTTTTAAAACACTCCCAACAGCCTCACCAAAATAGCCAAAACTCATATTATTTTATTTTTTGTGTGGGACCACAATAGTACGAATGGAGAGAAACTTTTATTTTATTATTAGTGTAGGATCACAATAAAGGAAGGGAGAGAAATATTTAGCTTTGCTGAGTGTATAGTACTTAGAACAATTTGGTGAGTATTGTACACTCACCAAACCAAAATGGTTATTTTGATGAGGCTGGTGGAGATCCTTTTTAAGCATTTTTTTAGTACTTTGGCTCATCAAAATAAATTTTTGGCCACAATTCACTTTTTTCTATTTTGGCTATCCACTTTTTAAAAACATTCCGACCAACCTCACCAATTTAACAAAAAAAAAAGAAGAGAGAGACATTATTTTATTATTTGTGTGGGAAAACAAAAATGGTAGGGAGAGAGAAACATTATTTTATTATATTTGTGTGGGACCACAATAAAGGAAGGGAGAGAGAAACATTATTTTATTATTTATGTGGGACCACAAAAAGGAAGGGAGAGAGAAATATTTGATTTGGTGAGTGTAGTATACTCAGTACACTCACCAAACCAAAATGGTTACTTTGAAGAGGCTGCTGGAGATTTGTTTTTGTTTTTGTTTTTTTTGTGTTTTGGCTCACCAAAATAACTTTTGCTAAGAATGCTCTTAGAGGGTGGATACTATGTAAATGACATTAGAGTGAACCACGTATATCTTATCTTGTGAGCATATTCGTTCTCTCTTTTTTCCCTACTATTTTTCTTGATATTTTTTGCATTGTATATCTTGTCTTGGGAGTGTGTTCTTTATTTTTTCTATATTTTTCGCATTGTTATCAATCTCAATTATCATGTTTCCACACAACACAACTGAACCAGCCCCAGCAAAATTGATAGGAGCTGGAACCAATTAGATGTACTTCTTCCATTCCCAATCCGAAACATTTCTTTTTATTATCAAAACCTTTGGATGGAGAAACAACTGGAAAGTTCATGCTGGATTCAATGCTTAGGCTTTACATTCTCATTTTAAAATTCTTTACAAAAATAATAATAAATAAATAGTCAGTGATATCCTGCACTAGCGAACAATGTGAGAACATAAGGGGGATTCATTGCTTTGGCAATCTCTGTATAAATCACCTGCTGCCTTGAATGCAGAAGAGCAACCTGTAAACCTGCCTTAATATCAGAGAACCTAGGCTAGTAAGCCAGAAGAGCATACCATGGCTGGTCATAGCCTTCAGCAATGGCCTGGGTTCAATTTGGGTCAAGGTTAACCCAAAGCCAGTAAAACCGATTCACTATAAGGTCATGTGACCAGGAAAACCCCATTTCATCCTCAAACAGGAGATGGGTGAATTCAGCTAGGGCAAGATTACCTTGAAAGACAAACTGGTTCACTCAGGACCCGCTATCAGTTTCAATTTAGTCAAATGCCACCCCTACACAGAAAAGTTGCAGGGTAAATTTCACTGAGGATTCGTTAAAATATAATAAGAAAATTTGGTTTATGGAATGATAGAAGTAAACTGTAATGGGATTTGAATAATCTCAGTTTTTTATAGAACAATGAGCAGTGATTAGCAGACATTAAATAGCCATTAATTAGGTGTGAAAAGAGGCCCCAGTAAGACTCCATTAACAAAAGATTAAAAAGAATTACAGAGAAGATAAGGAACATTGCAATTTCCAAATGTTTCAAGTCTTGTATGGTGAAACACGCAATTGAATACTCCAGAATATTAAGAATCTAGAAGACAAGTTAGATGTTCAATAGCTTCAACTAGAGGTGAACTAGACTCAAGGTAAATCTGATCTTCAGTACTCTATTACTAAAGAGTTGGATGTTGCGTTACTTTAGGAAGAGATATATTGGAAGCAAAAATTTAGAATCAAATGGATGAAAGAAGGGGACCCAAATTTTTTAATGCTTTAGTTAAAATCAGAAATAAAAGAAATTGGATTCATCGTTTAAGAGATGCTTTGTGGTTTTGGATTGAATCTGAGTCACATTGAAAAAATGAGGCGGTCTCCCATTTTAGGTCCCCTCTGACTTCTCAAAAGATTGTTATTAAAGATGATCTCTTGAATGTTATCCCTAATTTGTTGTCAGATGGTGACAATGAAATGCTCACATTTGTTCCTTCATTACAAGAGATTCGCAATACTGTCTTTAGCATGTCTTGTGACAGTGCTCCAGGACTGACGGCTTTTCTAGTAAATTCTTTCATGTCTGTTGGTACATTATCAAAGATGAGTTGCTAGAAGCTATAAAATCATTCTTTGTGGATGGTTTTACCCTCATTTCAGTAAATGCTACTACTCTAGATTTAATTCAAAAATGTGATAATCCTTCCTTTTTTTTGCTGAGTCGCGTCTGATAAGTCTTTGTAATTTTTGTACAATTTTTTACAGAGGCTAGTGCTACAAGACTTGATGAGCTCAACTACCTCTTATGGAAAATCCAAATCCATCCAATCCTTGAATCCAAAGATTTCTTTGGCGACATAGATGGCTTCTACACCCTAAAAACACCTAGACGACGGCTAGGGGTGTATCCAAGCTGAGCTGGTTTGTTGGCCCAATCAACCGGAGTTAAGCTGCCATTTTTGGATCAATCGAACAGAGCCAAGCATTTTTCCTGGCTGAATATTGTGTTCAAGCATGGCTCAAGTCAGTGTCCATATGATTCAGCTCGCTTCATCTTTACCTCGGCTTGACTTGAATATTATTATATATTAATAATACAATAATAATAAATACTACTTATAACATTATTATTATCAATAAAAAAAGTTTTTAATTAATCAAGTCAAGCACGAACCAAGTCGAGCTTAGCGGAGCTTGAATTAATTTGAGCTGAAGCCGAACCATTCAATTCAAACCAAGCTTCAAGCCTAACTTTTTGATCTCGAGCCTAGCTTTAACAAGTTCAAGCCGAGCTCAAGCTCGATTCAGCTCATGTTGAATACACCCATAATGATTGCACGCCAAATCCAGCACATTCGATATTAACTGTAGTCAATTGATTTAAATAATAAACCATGGGAGTGGTTCCCTTGCAAAGAATTTAAAGTTGAAGTTTTAGCTTCACATCATGGTTTGAGCTAAAGAGAACTTAGATAAGTGTAGCATTAAGACAGATGACATATTTGTCATAGTGTTTCAAATACAAAAATGATGAAAGTTCTTGTGGATGGACTTGTACTGATCTTGGACTTGTGAGACATATGCTTATAATACTTTTCATGCGGTGTGACACATGCTTGAGTGTCATGGTCAACTTCTATCTAGGTTATCCCTTAGATTCCTATGAGCGTGGAAATTTTCACTCACTGGGATTTTAGAGTTGCCACCTATTCATTCAGAAGGGATAAGTCCCCTATGATGTTGGATAAGGTCTTGGTCTCCGATCAAAGATCAGGGTAAGATGTTCGGTTAAATTCGGAGAAGGGGTTAGGCACCCCGACACTTCCACTTGTAGTGATTCCCTACTTGCTAGGTTTAAGCCAAATTAAAGGTCAAAGTTAATCAAATGTCAAAGTGTTTAAGTTAATACTAACCGTAAGAAAGAAGAGCTAATTAGGGTCGAACCCAGGTTGGGTTGCCTACGTACTAACATAGGAGTGAGATCAGACCAAGCGTAGTTCTAACACATGAGCCCGTGCTAAGGCTAGGGGGTGTGTGTGTGTGCACCAAGGGTGGCTAATAGGCCTAATCTGGTGATTAGAGTTTTACTTGACCGTGGTTGGTCAATGTGCAAAATATGGGCCCTGTAGGCCCAGGGGTGAAGCTCGGAGACTAAGGATGAAGCCCGGAGGCTAAGGGGTGTGTTAACCAGGGGTTAGGGTTACTAACCGGGTTAAAAAGAGTGGTTAATCATGGTTAGGGGTGCTAACCATAGTTAAAAAGTCCAAGATGTTAGTTTTTTGGTCTTTTATATTTTTCTACTTTTTTTGGGATTTTTCTAAACTTTTTTGTAGTAAAAGATGCTTAACCATGCTTAAAAGTTAACCATAGTTGATTTTAACCATGGTTAAGGGTCAAGGTTGGTCAAAATTGGGTCTGGAAGGTCTGGCAGGGCCTAGAATGGCATCCTACCATGTCTGGGCCCTACACAAAGCCCAAGAATAAAACATCCAAGAATGGAGGTAATCGGATTACCTCCATTTCAGTGAGTTTTTAACCATAGTTTGTGGGGTTGTAACCAGGGTTAGGGATCACCCCAGGGGAAAGTGAGGGCATGAATGAATAGCCTGGAATGCAGGGAATCCAATGGGCCTGGAATGGGCCCCAGATCTGCTCAGGTGTGGACCCCACAGGGGCCAAAGACAGTGAGTTCAACAGCCTGTATTGGCGGTAAACTATTTACCGCCAATATGAAATCTTTGATTTTTGGGTCTGGCGGTAGACAGTTTACCGCCAGACTAACTGCCTTGGTTTAGTGTCATGCTAACCATGGTTAGACTTGGACCCAGAGTCTAAAAATTTGTAGGGAAGTAGCTAAGATCCAGGGGAGTTCAATGGACCTTGAGTAGGCCCCAAGGCATGAGTAGTGTGGGCCCCATAGGGACCCAAAGTCACAGTAAAATAAAACCTATATTAGTGGTAAATAGTTTACCGCCATTAAGCTGAGTTTGCGCTGAGTTTGTTTTAATGGCATGTCGGTAAACTTTACCGTCAGAAACAATTTTTTTCATAAAACAATTTTTCCCATATGGGGGCTACTCCAGGGGATCACTAGGGGTTTTCTCATTGTCTGATGGACCCCCAGAAGTTGATGAAGGCTCAGCCATGCACGCGGGGTGTTGCACCCAAGCTAACCACCTCAAGGGAGTTCCCCAGGCGTACGGTTGAGGCAAGGGGACCCTTATCCCAGGCTGTATACTAAGGAAATGCAAAGAAATAGAAACAAAGGACCTCCTAGAATGGAACCAAGGGGTCTTACATGGTTTAGTAATAGAAAAGAAAAAGAGCAGAGGTTCTACCCTCTCTGTGCCCAGGTGGTGCTGCTGCCGGCTGGTGAAGCCTAGGGGAGGCCTAAACTAGGTTCTGAGTCTCCTAATAGAGAGCCCTCAAGTGGAAGATAGTGATCTGAGGGTAGTTGGTAGGGCTGGCCGAAGTTACATAGCCTTGGGGTATGCTTTTTGAAGTGTGGTTGTGATGTAAGGTAACAGTGATGATGGAGAGTGGTGCAGCAAACTTGGGGTGGTTCCCTAGGGGCTAGGCTACACTCAGGGTGAAGGTTTAGAGTTTGAACAGTGCAGAAACAGATGGTTGAACTGATGCAGGGCTTCTGTAGGGGAAAAAATGGCCGTCCCAACTGTGGGGGGGGGGGGGGGTGGAGGATTTATAAGAGGTGGTGAAGGGCCTGGGGGCACTTTAGGTATTTTGATAGGCGTGGGGGACCAAGTGGAAGAAGCCAAGTGGAGCAGAATAGCAGCCTGTACGCGTTCTGCAGGTTTTACTAGGGTGGCGATAATTGGATTACCACCACTCTCAAAAGAGTGCAATTTGAGAGTGTCGTTAATCCCATTACCGTCACTAAGCTATTTGCTAAATAAGGCAAGGCTCTCTCACACTTGGGTCGAAAGCAGATGGGTTTTGCCATTTTTTTTGTGGGGGCGGGGGGGTTTCCCGCCTGTTTTTCGAATTCTAAGGTTGTGGGCCCCACCCAAGTGGTCCCTTATGGGTTGTGGGCCCAAGTTTGGGCCTACCAAGGCCTTGGTTCACGGTTTTGGAGTTTAGGCTTTGCTAATTGGGCCTTGAGCCCGTGTGGCTTGGCCTTAGGTTTTGGTTAGGGCTTAGGGTAGGGCTAGGTCTAGGGTTTGGTCTAGCGCACACCTAGGGTTAGTCCTAGGGTTTAGGTAGGGTTAGCCTAGGGTTTAGGGTTCTACTGGTAATGGGCCTTGAGCCCGAATGGTTTGATTCTAGGGTTTGAGGGTTTAGGGTCTACCTAGGGTTTAGCTAGGGTTTGGTCTGAAGTCCACCTAGGGTTAGGGTTTAACTGGGGACTCCACTGGGGGATGACCGTGGATAAGTGCAAGTTAACCCTGGTAAAGCAGGGTGTAAAAATTGGGTGCTTACAATTCCAACATCAAAACATAAAATTTCCCAGTCACTCATATAACTAAGGTTAATGAATGCTGGGCTTTGAGATCGTCCTCTAAGTATTTACCTATCTAAATTTTAACCAATCCATATACATGCATAATTAGATATAATTTACATGAAAGTCATACAAGAATAATTTATATACATAGAATATAATCACTGTTAACATCCTAGAATTCCATATATAATCATCATTTAACCAAAGTCTCTCCCATATGATCTCATTCATGTGCAAACCCTAAAAATCATCTCATTCGTCAACATCAATAAGTATGTGCACGAGAGTTCCTAAAAACAATCATAATATTATGCCCAAACCTCAATATAATCTCTAATCCATCATCACAACATCAATATCATATCAAATCCCATATAACTTATTCAATTCATGATCATTAACACAAAATCATACAAAATCTTCATCAATATAACTTAAAAGCATAAAATCATCATTCTCAGATCTTAAAATTATAATAGCATACATATTATTATGTTAGAACAGTGTGTGGTACCCAATCATTCTTTCACTTCCAATTCTCAAAGTCAATTCCTTACATTTAATATATACTTATAATAGCGCTTTGCTACTTCGGGTTTTTAACTGAAATGCATCAATCCATAATATTAGTATCTACTCTTCAATCTCAGCGTGTGCTTGGGAGTCCCTAATGATTAAATAAACCAAGATTTTACCATGATTGCAATTTTGGAGAGAATTTTTATTAGCTCTTTCAAAATCTCTTTTATATTAGGGGATTAAAATAATAAGAAGAATTTCATAAGAGTGGACTTTGCCTCACGTAAAGAGATTACATAAACACTTCAACCAAAAAACCAAAAGAAGAGGATTTTACTCTTTAATAAACTCTTAAAATCAGTTCTAATGAACAATTTTTATTGAAAAAAAGTAACTTAAATCACTCCAACATCATTTATGGCTTAGTAGCCATGCTTGCAAATCAATCTAGCCGAAATTTCTAACAACTCATTGGGAGTTTTGGGTTAGAATGACAGCTGAATAGGCTAGTACTTTAATAAGTTTTTTTCACTATTTTAATAATAAAAGAAAGGAAAACACAAAAATATCTTCCAGAATTCAACTTGGCCTCTCAGCCCCAGAATTTTTGGATACCTTCTTTTCTTTTCTATTTTTTTTTTACTTGGGATTCTCCATTTCAACACTTGTATTCTTGTTAACTAGTGGGTGACACGTGCGATCATAAGAGTCATTAGGATCGTGTTGCAAGCAGGCAGGTTTTATATGCAAAAACGTTGAGAGGTCTGTCTGGTATGTTGTTTTGTAGCGCAGTACTATGACTTCTTCTTCCATGGTCAAGCCCAGAATACGCTGGACTTCTTCCAAAGTCGGACATAACTCGTTCTTACCAAAATGAAAAATCATGTACGATGGGTTTCAACACTGGATAGCAACATTCATGAGTTATAGATCTGGTTTAACCATGGATAGGTCTAAGATGGACCCCATTTTGTAGTACTAAGCCTAAGTGAGACGCTGACTAAGAGTTAGGGCTTCAATTATTTTCTGGAGGCTGTCATCACATGCCGCCTGAGAGGTCAAATGCACGGGCCGTGATGGTTGACTAATTGTCTTAACAATCCCTGAAGGTCCTGTCATCTACCTGGACAAAGACAGACTCTGTGTGAGTGTACTATGTATGCATATATGAATGCAAAAGATGCTAATGATGGTGATTGTATTTTTTGATTTTTTTAAAATTTTTCTTGGATGAGACAAGACACATATGATCTGATAGGGCAGATGGACAGAGGTCCAGTGTGCTTTACCCGGGTTACTGGGAACCGGGGGCCTATTAGGTCAAGGTTAGGGATAAGTTTTTTGTGAAAACCTGTCTGCCTGGGTCTTGAACCCCATATGCAATGTCGGGACACAGGGTCGGATGTATTTTATTACAAGTACAAGTATGACTCATTACATGCGCCTGAGTGGGTGTTTATCGGGGTGAGAGTGTCTTGATAGTCAACCATGATTGGGATCAGGTATAGGGTGCAAGCAGGTTAGAGATTAGAGTATCCCTCCGGGTGGGGTACTTGTAGACTATACCATTGCCTATTCTATATGTTGAATGCTGGGTAATGCAGGTATTCCTAAAGGGATTAGGGTCACTTAACGCCGTATATACGACTCCCCGGTATAGAACATACCTGAAAATGGATGATTGGTGTAAACGGAAGAGTTTAGAATCCTTCCCTGAGGGTAATCACCCAGCAGACGTATTTTTGCAGACCTCCAAGACTTTTAAGCTCCTGACACTGAGGATAATCATCCAGCAGTCGTAAGAGTAATAAGCCTATTTATTGGGTTTCATGGGTCATTACACTACTATGATATGCACAATATAAAAATACACCCAAAGAGATGAAATAATTAGTATTAGGCTAATTACTTAGGCATTTGAATAATTTTGAGGTTTATTTGGCTTAAACCTAGGTTCCGGGTTAAACCTATAAGATCTCTAACAAAGTCGTCAGAGCTGTGAGCACGGTATTTTGCTCACGGGTTATATGAGAGTCGCCATTTATTAATTCAGAAGGGATAAGTCTCGGATGCTGGATAAGGTCTTAGGGTCTACATGAAATTCTAGGTAAGAGATTTGGTTAAGCCTGGGGAAGGTGTTAGGTACCCTGGGATCCTCATTTTGCAATGGTTACCTACTCCCTAGGTCTAAGCTAAATTAAGATTAAATTGTATTCAATTGCCTAAGTATTTAGAGTATACTAACACAAGAAAGAAAAACTAATTAGGCTCGAACCCGGGTTAGGTTGCCTATGTACTCACAAGGAGTGAGATCAGACTGAGCATAGTTTTGACACATGAGCCCATGCCAAGGCTAAGGGAGTATGTGTGTGCACCAGGGTGACTAAGGGTCTAGCCCGGGGACTAAGGGTTTGGTTGACTGGGTTGGTTAAATGCATAGTTTGGGCCCGGAAGCCAATGATTAGTCTGGTAGACTAAGGGATTAGCCCGGTAGACTAAGGTTAGGCCTGGTAGGCTAAGAGATTAGGCCAGTAGGCTAAGATTTATTCCAGTGGAATAGAAGGTAAATAACTGGAGTTAAAGGGAAAGTTAAGCATGGTTAGGACTGCTAACCATGGATAAAAGATCCAAGGTCAAGATTTTAGTCTTTTTGCATTTTTTGATATTTTTGAAAATTTATGAATTTTTCTAAGGGTTAAAAGATTTTAACCATGGTTAAAAACTAATCGGGGTTGAGTTAACCCCAGTTAAGGGTCCAGGCAGGTCTAGAATTGCAGGGCAGAGCCTAGACTGGTTTCCTACCTAGTTTGGACCCTGTGCAAAACCCATTTAACAAATGACTGGGATTAGCAGTAGACTGTTTACCGCTAATTTCAAATCTTCACAGATTTGGAATGGCGGTAGATAGTTCACCGCCATTCCCAGTCATCACTAGAAATGACTTTGCTGATCCGAGGTTTGGTCAAGGGTGAACCCATAGGGTCTTGGACCCTAAAGGCTAGCTAGGGGACTCCCCCATGTGTCCTGGGCCTAGTGTGAGCCCTGGACTTGGTCTGAGATGGGCTCACAGTGGCCATAAAAACATTGGAACAGAAATCCCAGAATGGCAGTAGAATGTTTACCGCTATTCTAGACAATTTCAAATTAGGGTGATTTTAACCATGATTAAGCTACTGGGGTGAGCCTAGAAGGACCATGTTAGGTAGAGGGAAGTCTCAGAGACCTAGACCAGGCCCTGGAATGGACCAAGGCTCAACCAACTAGGTCTAAGGCTATTGGAATGGAGAAGGTCCAGAATGGCGGTACTGTGTTTACCACCATTCTAGAAAAATTCCAAGAAATGAATTTCTCCCCCCAGTGACTGAACTAGGCTGCTTTTAGGGGATCCTTCATGGACTGAGGGTCCCCCAGAAGTTAAAGAGGGTTGCTATGCATGTAGGGGGCCATGAGACCGAATCTTGATCCCTCAAGAGGGTCCTATGCCTATGAAGAGGCAAGGGGACCTCTATCCTTGGGTTTATAGCACAAAAATTGAAATGAAAAGGCCCCTAGAGTAGGACTAGGGGCTTACAATGCTTTAAACATAAAAGAAAATGGGTAAGGGGATCCTACCCTTTGGCTTCGACTCCCACAGTGGTGGAGGTGGAGGTGCATGGACTGGGGAGGCATGGAGTAGCTCCTGGTGCTCTTAGGATCCCTAGGGTGTGACCTAAGGTGGAAGATAAAGCTGGGAAGGCCTGGGACTCGGGTTGATAGAGCTTCCACAAGTTTTTACTATAGGTTTTTTTTTGGACTCTCTTTAAAGCTTGAGGGGGTGTATTTATAGGATTGGGGAGACCTAGAGTAGTTTAGGGATTAAAAAAGAGGTAAAGTACTCAATGGGGGCACAATAGGTGGTCCCAGGGGAGTGCCAGACTAGTTTTACGTAAACTCCAAGAATGACGGTAATTCCAGTACCTTCATTCATGTTCTAAGCTAAAAAAATAATGGCGGTAATGTTATTACCGCCATTACCTGGCTTTTGCTAAAATAGGCCCAACCTAGTTGCTATTGGGCAGGGGCACTGTAGCCTTTACCAAAGTTGGTAATGACAGTAATGTTATTACCGCCATTACTTGACTTTCAAAAAAAAAAGTCTGGGCCCCCCACCAACGGCCATCTAGGGTTTGTGGGCCCATGCTTGGGCCCACAGAGTGGTTTAGTTGTAGGTTTTGGGTCTCTGGGCCTAGAAATGGGCCTTGGGCCCTAGGGTTTTGCCCTAAGATTAACCTAGGGTTAAGCTTAGGGATCACTAGGGTTTGACGTAGGGTTAGGCCTAGAGTTTGCTTAGGGTTTGACTAGGGTTTGACCTAGGATTTAACCAGGGTTAGGCCTGGGGTTTGCCTAGGATTTGACTAAGGCTTGACTAGGGTTTGTCCTAGGGTTCGAGAGTATTAACTATGATTAAGATAGTTAACCGTGATTTAGGAAGGGGTGTGAAAATTGGGTGCTTACAGTCAGCACAAGAAAAGTGCTTGGAACTCCATTGGAAGCAAACTCAGTTCCATTGTCCGAACGTAAGATTTTTATTATTTTTTCAAATTGAGTCAAAACACTTCTAATAAGATTTGAAAACAGACAAGACATCACTTTTCTTTTTTAACAAGTAAAGCTCAATCACTAATAAAAATAATAAATTTTATCCAAACTCTTGAGTACGTGCGTAGAGGGAAGCTTCGGGTTTCTTTCTAAAAGCATGGTCCTAATTTGCTTCAGTTTTGATTAAAAAAAAAAGGGGTCAGTTTCAAGAAGGAAGCAAGAAATTGATGGGCTTCACTAAAAGTCCTATGCACTATCTTAAGGGGAATGCATCCATAGGTCGACAAGTGCCTCTTTTAACTTTTATTAACTATGGTTAAAATTCACTAACCTTAGGTGTGTTAGTTATTATTATTTTTTTTTTTTGTAAAAGCTTGGGTGTGTTAGTTTGGCAAGAAAGTGAGGGGAAGTCAAAGGAAAGTGAGTTTTCTTACACACCGTTTGATAGTTATTTTAAAAGAAAATTTAAGTTTTTTTTCTTTTGTTTTGCTCACTTTCTTTTCAAATTAACACACCCATAGGGTTCAACAACTAAGAAAATGAGAGAACTTGACTATCCTCAATAAGAGGAGATAAGATCATAGCGAATTGCAATACGTGTCATGTGTGGGTTGAATAGACAAAAAAATGAAATTGAGTTCCGCATCTTTTTTCTTCTTCTTACCATTCACACATAACACATGCAATTAAATTCTATTGCAATCTTTTTTCTTCTTCTTCCAATTTACACATATCACATGCAATCTATCTATACTTGGTGGTGGCATGTGCGATGCATGTGAGAGCGAGGGGAAGGAGTTAACCATAGTTAATAAGAGTTAAAAGGGACACGTGTTAACCCGTGGGTACGATTGAACTCTCCTTGAGTTCAATCGCGATTGACTGTGATTCTATTCTTTAAATAGGTAGATTAGGGTAGTTTGGGGATTAAAATAAAACATTAAATTAAAGTTTTATTTTTTATAAGGGTGGTTTAGGAATTTCAGAAAATTCCTGCCTCTACCATTATAATAGGGATGCCAACGTGGCATATATCCCTATTTGATCTTCCTTTTTCATTTTTAATGTCACGTCATCCCTCATTCTTTCTCTTCTTAAACTCTTGCTTTTCAAAGTTAGTGGGATCAATTCCTCCTTTGTTGTTTCAGCCCTCCTTAGTTGTTTCAGCTTTCAAGAAACCACTCTATCGGCTCTCACAAATAAATTACTACTAAAAAAGCCCCCCCAAGAGTTTAAACACCTCTTGGGAACCAAACCAATCTTCACGTCTTCCCAACCGAACCATCTGTTGATGATGGTTATTGAAAAGCTTGACTTGTGAAATTTTGAATTTAAGAACGTTGTTCATAATTCAATAAAATAATGACACGTGGCTCAATGGACGTTCTAACATATTACACATACTAAAATCCTTTTTTGAGATTTGGTTAACAGAATTCCATGTTTATCTGATAATGATGATTTTGGTCATTAATGATCAATGATTTTAAGCTCTTATGCTTTTAGTTCATAAAAAGGATTTTGCTCATTAATGACAATTTTATCCTTATGTCACTGATGAAAGTTGAAACTATTGCGCCTTTAACGCTATTGACACAGATTCAGGTCCTAACGCCTTTGGATATTGTTTCAGGCTCTAACGCCTTCGGATATCATTTCAGGCTCTAACGCCTTTGGATACTATTTCGAGCTTTAACGCCATTGGATGCTGTTTCAGGCTTTAATGCCTTTGATGTTGATTCAGGCTTCAACGCCTTCGGATATTCTATATGGCTTCAGTGCCTCTTTCTGGCTTTCAACACCTTTCTCATGATGATGGGCATGGTATGGATTAGTACCCTCCTTGTATACCTTTTTGATGACTTCTGCCAGAAAGAAGATTTGTTTTGTCAAGGGAAAACGGTATGGATTAGTACCTCCTTGTGGGAATGAGTGTGGCTGTTTCCCCTCATTACCTATTCCAGTGAAGCATGGATTACTTCCTGGACTGACAGTCAGGGAGAAAGCATTGAGGATGGATTTTTCCTCAGTTTCTGTTAAGGCCTGACGGGATGGGTGTCTTCGTCCAACACCTACGATTTCCCTATTGGACTTGAGATAAGGGATGGGTGTCTTCATCCAACACCTACGATTTCCCTATTGGACTTGAGATACGGGATGGGTGTCTTTGTCCAGCACCTACGCTTTCCCTATTGGACTTGAGATGATTATTAGATGATTATTATCATTATTATTGCTATCATGATTATTACTTTAGAGGAGTGTTGTTGTCTGAACACTAATATATTACCTCAGTAGGACAGTACACCATGAAAGTGTATGACCCGCTTTCACGATGTAGTTACCAATTGCTTTTGGGGGAGGATGATGAGTTGTGGTTTGGAGGGCTTAGATAGAATTTGTTAAAAGATGGATATTGTGAATACCGCTTTTAACCTTTGAAGAATATATCTGAAAGCTTTGGTCATAAAAGCTTAAAGGAGGTATGGTGACAAAACGCCTTTATCTTGATGGAATCCAATATTTTCTCTCTAAAAGTCGGTTACAAAAACGGTTATGACAGCTGTACAAGTTAGTTACGATTTTGTTAATCACCTATAAATAGAGGTGACCCCTCCTTGTTGAAAGAGAGAGATTTTTCTAATTCCGAGAAGATTTCCTAAAAAAATCAGATTTCCAATCAGAATTTACAGAGAGAGAAAGTAAAGGATTCATCAAGGAAAAGTATTCTGTCACTACTTTTCTTCATTGTTCTTTCTTCTCTCCCTCTGAATCATTTCCTTCTTTTTTCCCCTTTTCTTTCTTGTGATCTCTGAATCATTTCTCCCAAAAATAACTCAATTTAGAACGGTCGGGATATCAGATTTAGGCTAGATTGAGGTTGCAGTAAACCCCATTTCTTCAAGAATCAAAACACCCCTTTACATTTTGGCGACTCCGCTGGGGACGCTGTAACAATTTTTGAGAGAAAATGGTGACTAAAAAAGGTGCTTCGTCTCAAGCACACTTTATTCAAGAAGAAAATAGGGTTGAATCTCATACTTCCAGAGTGGAAGTTCCTGATCTTTCTGCTATTCTTGGGCCTTTTCTTGCCCAGTTTCAAGCAGCCCAAGTACAGATGCAAGCTCAGATGCAGGCTATCCAAACTCAGGTAGCAGCTCAGTTAGCAGCATCAGAAAAACAAATGCAGGAGTTTTTTAAGAAAGCCCATCATGAAGATGATAGTCACAATTCAGAGAGGTCACAGGAGCGTACACCTTCTCCATCTCGACATGTCGAAGAAAATGACACTCACAATAATCCTCCCAAGAAAGATTCAATTCCTTCTTCTCCACCCTGTAATCATCGTGAACAGGAAGGGAGACATTCCTCATATATGACAGCCGAAGATTTCTCTGAGATGTTTGAAAGGGAGCAAGCAAAACGCTCTGGACTTTCAAATACTTTTGATGCTAGACCACCCTTTTCGGCAAGAATCATGAGAATGGAATATCCAGTAGGATAAATCACACCCCAATTCACTCTTTACAACGGAAGAACTGGAAATGCTCGAGAGCATGTGATGCGTTTCACTGATGCATTAAGCAGATATGCTAACAATGAAGAGCTCCGTCTTTGCGAATTTGCTAAATCTTTGATTGATCGTGCCTTCACTTGGTACACGACTTTGGCCCCAAACTCTATTCATTCTTGGGAAGAAATGGTCAATATCTTTTCCAAGAAATTCTTCTCTGTAGAAGACCGCGTTACTCTCAATACCTTGTCGAAAGAGCGGCAAAGACCTAATGAAGATCTGACGCAATATGTTCGCCGTTTTCGGTATTTGGTTTTAGATTGTCATGAACAAACAACTGAGGAGCAACTTGTACAAATATGTATTGATGGAGCAGCAAAAGAATACAGAGCTTATTTGGAAGTAGCCACTATCCCCTCTTTTGAAAAGCTTTATGATATTTCTCAAAGGCTCAACACAGTCATATCAAGAGCAGCTTTACCAAGGTATGAAGACAGATATGGAAGGAGAGACAAGAGAGAGTCAGCAATGGCGGCAGAAAATTCTGGAAGGCGGCCATTCCAGAGAAATACCTCTTATCAATCTGATAAAAGACCAAAGTATAACCCAGAAAGCATTCCACCGCCTTTTCCCTGCAGCATGGCTGAAGTATTACGAATTGTGGAAGTATGGATTGCTGATGGCGTTTTGTACTTGCCGTCACCAGTCCGAAAGCCTACAGAAGAAGATAAACAAAGCAGCAAATACTGTGTGTATCACCAGACCATACGCCATTCAACAAAAGATTGTTTCTCTCAAAGGCGGATTTTTAATGACAAAATAGCTGCTGGACACCTGAAAATCTCAACTACTCCTGAAGGATCTGTCCATTAGGATCCTTTGCCAAATCATAAAGTGAAAGATGTGGTTGCTATGGTCTGTCATAACTCAGAAATTATGACAGAAAAAGAAATTGAAGAGGAAATTATCCCTAATGATCAGTCAGCAATAGAAACTCTTTCACAGAGTTCAAAGTTTAAAAACTTCTTTGACCAAATGCATTTCTCAAAAGCGGCAAGAATAACTGCAACAGCGGCTTTGACGTCAGTTGCAGAAGCTCATTCAGAACATTGCTTTCTTGCCTATTCTGCTACAAGAAAGGCAATGCCGGAAATTCAAGATGTAAGTTTCACTGCTGATGATATGAAAGCCTCATCAATAGCTCACAACAAGCCTTTGTATGTTACAGCTTTAATAAACTCTATTGAAGCGAAAAGAGCATTGATAGACCCTGGGTCTTCCTTAAACCTTATCCCATTATCAACAGCAATAGCAATGGGGTTAGATCCTTCAAAAATTTAAAAGCGGTCTATAGAGATATTAGGATTTGGAGGACAGTGCCAGAACACTATTGGTTATGCTACTATTAATCTTCAAGTAGGGCCAATAAATTCAGCAATAAGAGTCCATGTTATTGAAGCCAATGTAAGCTATCATATTCTTCTCGGCCGCCCTTGGATTCACAAATTTCAGCTAATACCATCAACATTTCATCAATGTGTTAAGGGGATATACAAAGGAAAAGTTATCAGAATACTAGCAACTGCTGCGCCATTTGATAAAGCTGAAGCTCATATCCTAGAAGCATTGTTTTATGATGAGCTTGCTGAAGAAGGTGAAACCTCTTTTGAAATAGCCAAACGAGTTATGCTACCATCATCCACTGTTTCAACGCCATCAGAAAATTCAAAGGCATCAAAAAGACCACGAGACGAAAGCATGAAAACAGAAATTCAAAAGGGAAACTCTATCAAAGAATCAAGAACTGGAGGCTGTAAGAGGGTGATACAACCAGATGGAAAGGTTGTATATATCTTATGAAAATCAAAGGAAACTGATTCATCAAAAGAAAATCATATTCCCATGATGAATCAAATATTTCAAGTAGAAGAAACAAGTGAAATTGGGGAAGCACCAGAGCAGATGCAGGATGGTGTAAAAGCGGTACAAGAAAGTCTTGAAGAAGTAAATATTGCAGAAAATTTATCAGAAAAACGACCGGTACTTATCAGTTCCAAGTTGGTCCCAAAAGAAAAAGAAGAATTGGTAAATTTGCTCAAAGAATACCGAGATATTTTTGCGTGGAATTATGAAGAAATGCCAGGGTTAGATCCTACATTGGTCACACATAAATTGAATATTGAGCCAGGATATGTACCAATAAAGCAAATGCTAAGAAAATTCAGACCAGATATTGAAGATCAAATCAAAATAGAAGTTGAAAAGCTTCTGAAAGCAGGTTTTATCAAGCTAATTCAACATCCAACCTGGTTAGCCAATATTGTACCAGTCAAAAAGAAGAATGGGCAAATCCGTTGCTGTGTTGATTTCAGAGATTTAAATAAGGCATGCCCAAAAGATGAATTTCCTCTACCCAATATGGACCTATTAGTTGATGCGACAGCAGGTCATGATGCTTTTTCATTCATGGACGGTTACAGTGGTTACAATCAGATCAACATGGCAGCAGAAGATGCAGAGAAAATTGCCTTTCGGACACCAATTGGAAACTTTTATTATACAGTTATGCCATTTTGGTTGAGAAATGCCGGGGCCACTTATCAAAGAGCTATGACAGCCATTTTTCATGATATGTTTCATAATACAGTGGAAGATTATGTGGATGATATTGTTATCAAGCCTCAAAAGCGTTGGAGTCATGTTGATGATTTAAAAAGAGTTTTTCAACGGTGCCGCCATTATCAATTAAAAATGAATCCGTTAAAATGCGCTTTCAAAGTTTCAGCAGGCAAATTCTTGGGGTTCATTGTAAATAGACATGGTATAGATGTTGATCCCACAAAGGCTCAAGCAATTGCATCCATGACAGCCCCAAGCACAGTCAAAGAGTTGAAAAGATTTTTAGGAAGAGTATCCTATATAAGGAGATTCATCTCAGGACTAGCAGCTGTCACAGTACCTCTTATGCCACTCCTACGGAAGAATTGTGTATTCAAATGGGAAACAGTGCATGAAAAAGCTTTTAAACAACTTCAACAAATGATGAGTTCAACAGCAACTATGATGGCGCCAATCCCCAAAAAGCCTTTGGTCCTGTATCTGGCTTCAACGGAAACCGCTATTGGAGCTCTTCTAGCCCAAGAAGATTTGTCTGGTTGTGAACGGCCAATATACTATCTCAGCTGAATTCTCAGAGATGCAGAATTAAAATACCCTCGGATTGAAAGGAGTTGTTTATCTCTGATCTATGCCTTACAAAAATTCCGTCATTATTTACTATCTCATAAGATTTTTCTGATGACAAAATCTGATCCAATCAAATATCTCATGTCAAAACCAGTTCTTTCAGGACGAGCAGCTAAATGGCTCCTTTCGTTATCAGAGTTTGATATTACATGTCTTTGCCCTCGTGCCATCAAAGGACAAGCAGTAGCAGATTTATTGACAAATTTTCCAGGAAATGATGATTTGATATTAAAAGAAGAACTACCAGGAGAATTCCCTGAAACAATGACTATTGAAGCAATAGAGGAATGGTTCATGTATTTTGACGGATCTAAAACCACAGATTCAGCTGGGGCAGGTATTGTGTTAAAAGCTCCTGGGGGTGAGGTAATGTCTTTTTCTTTCAAATTGGATTTTCCTTGCTCTAACAATATAGCAGAATATGAAGCTCTTCTCATTTGTTTGTCAATTGCTAAAGAGTTAAAGGCCAAGAGAATAAATGTAATAGGAGATTCCAATTTGGTAATTAGTCAAATGGAAGGGTCATTCAATGTAAAAGATGTTGGTTTAGCTCCCTACAGAACAGCGGTTCAAAGAATAATGACTAATTTTGATATGATAGAATTCAAATATCAAGAGCGTACAAGGAACCGCCATGCTGATGTACTTGCTACTTTGGCATCAAAGTTAATATTTGAAGGAGAATCTTCTCAGGTGGTAGTTGAAAGGCGTACAATAGCTACACCTCTGATGGAAGAATTATGCGAAACAGAATCAGAAGAAACAGATTGGAGAGAACCAATTTTGAAAGATGTTTTCTGCCTTCATGATTCAACAGTGGTCCCTACCACAACACTGAAAGTCTTAAAAAATTTCTTACAGATAAATGGGGATCTGTATTTCAAAGGGCCCGAAGGAGTTTTGATGAGATGTGTTGGAGCAAAAGAGGCTAAAAAACAAATGATGCAAATCCACACAAAAATATGTGGGTATAATCCTTCTGTTAGCCTGTATAGGAGGTTACAGCGTTTTGGAATATACTGGCCAACAATGGAGAAAGATGCTGCTATGTTACAGAAAGAATGTTCTGATTGTCAAATATTACCAGATAAAGAAGAATGTCACTTTACAAACTCTTGGGAAGATTGGAAGAAACCATACAATGACTACTTCACAGATGGAATAATGCCTACTGACCAAAAGGAATCTTTCAAGTTTAAGAGGAAAGTTGCTAAATTCTACTTTGACAAAGGAGAATTATTCAGAAAAGGATACAATGGTATTGCTCTCAAGTGCTTGTCTGGAAGGGAGATCGAAATAGCATTACATGAAGCTCATAGTGGAGATTGTGGTGTTCATCAAGGATAAAGAAAGTTGTTTCAACACATTTTGGGATTGGGATATTATTGGCCTACCATGGAGGCAGATTCACACTTATATGTTCAAAGCTGTCATCAGTGTCAAATAAGAGGAAATGTCATTCATGCGCCTGCACAATCTCTACAGTATGTCTCTACACCCTGGCCCTTTCATACTTGGGGGCTAGATTTAATCGGACCTGTTAATCCTCCTGCTGAAGGACATGTTTGGATACTTGTGGCTACTGAATATTTCACCAAGTGGGTAGAAGCTATACCATTGAGAAAGGCTGCAGGTATCATGGTGGCTAAATTTATTAAAGAGAACATCATTTGCCGCTTTGGGATACTAAAGGAGGTCATCACTGATAATGGAACGCCTTTCATAAATTCTAATGTAAGAGAGTTACTGGAGAAATATGATATCAAACACAAGAAGTCAACCCCCTATTATCCTAAAGGGAATGGGCAAGCAGAGGCTACTAACAAGACTATTCTGAAGATAATTGGAAAAATGATAGAAGGAGCTCACAAAAAATGGTGTGAAAGACTTCCAACAGCGCTCTGGGCTTACAGAACTTCAGCAAGGACTGCAACAGGTGTTACCCCTTTCTCTTTAGTATATGGGACAGAAGCTGTTGTGCCTCTGGAAATCAAGATACCATCTACAAGAATTGAAGTATTTGATGGAGAAGAGGCATGCCTCCAAGTTGCTAGATTAGCTCAGTTAGAAGTTATGGATGAAAAACATGAAGCTGTAGCTATAAAGACAAAAGCGTATCAAAATAGAGTTGCTAAAGCGTATGACAAGGCAGTACGACATAGAATTCTGAAAGAAGGTGACTTGGTCCTTCGAACAGCTATTCATATCAGGAATGGTACAAAAGTAGCGAAGTTTACTCCTAATTGGGAAGGGCCATTTTTGATAAGGCAAAGTTTTGACAGAGGTTATTGTCTTTTGTTTACGCCATCTGGTGAAATATTACATGATCCTATCAATGTAAAATGGTTAAAAAAGTACTATGCTTAATAAGAAAAGTAACAAAACTTTTTCTTTGTATTCATTAAAAATTGACAAGAGTTACAAAAGAGTAAAGAAAAAACTTTTACAAAATATCAGAGGTAAAGCCTTTCTCATTTAGATATACAAGTCTTTCAGCAAAAGCCTTTAGACGAATATATTCTTCATGATCTGCCTTGATTTCTTCTTGTAAAACCGTCAGACTATCTTGAGCATCTTTTATCTTCTTTTCTTTCTCCTCCAACATAGCCTGATGGCGGGCAATTTCTTGACGAATAATATGAATACTATCTTGTTCATTTGATATTGCTTTCTTAAACTCTTCCGCTTTGATCACTTTATTTTTGTAGGAGCTATTCAACCTGGCAAAGCTCTTGGCTTGGAAAAATGTAATAGATAAACTATTCAAGAAATCTGTTAACCATTTCACATTAATGTTGATATCCTCTAGTTCCTTCAGCTCCTGCCCCCAGTCCTCAAGAGTCTTTATCCTCAAAAATGCAAGATGAGGCTTGATATCTCTAATCCTTCTGATAACAGAGCATACTGTCTCTATGCAGCCCGCTCTGATGATAGGATTCTTCAAAGAGCAGGTAGCAGTGATGTCCTGATAGCGTTTAATTATCTCTGTCCATAAGGGGACTGAGCTTTCAGGTACGGGGTATCGCTTCAAAATATCATCAAGAGAATTGACTGATAGCGGTTCTGTTGAAGTAGAAGGTGTAGCAGGGTCTTCACTCATAAAATTACCAACGAAAGCAGATAATTCTAATGTAGTAACTTGCGAAAAGGCTGTCGCATGAGGATCAGAATCGGTGATTGCCATTTCCTCATTTAAAGCAACATTGATTTCCATGGCAGAACTGGCAGCTTGAATATCTTCATGGACGCCTTCCGGAGCAGCTTCTGCTTCAATAACCATATTCTCTTCAGAAATTCTTTCCTCGATATTCTGTTCTGAAGAGCCAATGATAACGCTTTCAGTAGAAGCAATCATTTGAACACTGACACTCTCAGTTGAAGGCATTGGCGTATGAGTGCTTCCGTCAATAGAAGGAGTGTTATCAAGGGAAGAAGAAACCTCTGCAATAACTTTAGGAAGATCTTTAAGAGGTTGTTGCACAGAATTCTGCACCACAGAAGAGAAAAATGCTATTTCACTGGCTGAAGGAGGCTCCACCTCCATAAGTTGTTCTGAGGCCTCAACTCCAGTAATTCTTTCATCAAAAACATTTTGTACTTCAGTCTCAACAGCGTTTGAAATTTTGTCCTTGGGAAGATCATCAGAAAGAATTTCAACTGTTGCAGAAGCAGAAATAATATTTTCTGGTGGTTCAACCTGGGCGCTTTCAGAAGGACCTTCAAAATAATACATATTGTTAGAACACTTTATTAATGCATCACGAATATAAAGATAAGCATATAAATACAGATACCGATAAAACGCTTTTAAAATAACTAACTTGTGTTTCCAGAACCAGTAATAATAGCCTCAATCATAAGAGGTGATGAGGATTGCGCTGTCCTTTGAAGAAGAAGTGATTTCGCCTTAATAGCTTGCGATCTCATTCTTTTCAGAGAAGTTAATGCTTTAGCTATACCAATGGTCCTCGCAGGGTTTGCAATCTTCTGAATATCAGAAGCTTTAGCAAGTTGATCTTTCTGCTTGGAAAGCGGAGAAGAACTGGGCTCACTCTCGGGCCAGACATTTGCTAATTCTTCAACTTGCGCCCTTGCCTCTGCTGATGGAGGAAAAGGAATGTCAGCAACATTGTCTTCAGGGATACTAAGTTCCACTGGAGTAGATGGAGTTCCAGAGCTTCCTGCACCAATACTCGAAGGCGGTGCTGTATTCTTTTCTTGAGTAAAAGAAGTTTCAGTCCTTCCTAACTCATGTTGAGTTTGTAGATTCTGCTTGCGCACAATCAATGGCTCATTATCTTCACTATCAGAAGAAGGATCCTGTGACAAATTTAAGTAAAAGATAAAAAAAAAATGAATGATGAGAAATTGAAAAAAGTGTACGAATAAGAAATTATTTTTAATTGTAAAAGCTTTGCTTACTGATTGGCTCTTTCGCTTCTTAGAAGGAGGAGCCTTCTTCTTTATTGCAATCTTTTTGATTCTAGGCGCTTTTGGAGTAGCCGCCTTTGGAGCAGTAACATTTGCAGGCTGGGGAGGAGTAATGTTTTCCTCTCGGATCTCTGAGGGACCTCCATCAGCGGATTTTGATTTTGGCTTCTTGCGTGGAGAAGCTACTGCCTTCCTTTTCTTGCCTGCACCAGGTGGCTCTTTCAAACATTTTTCCTTGTCCATAGCCAAATTAATCGTTTGACTGAGCATTGGCGGACCCTGAACAAAGGCTTTGAAAGTACCAATGCAAGCTTTCCAGAAAAGCTGGTAGTTCTTCGTACATCTGCCCATCCTGTGCTCCCCAGCCAAGTAGAAACCGGCAACAGACAGCCTTAAGTTTGAAGACCAACTCTCTAGAATGAAAGCTTTCATGGTTCTCTTTAAAGAAAAAGATTAAGCTATACCATCTGGAACGCCTTGATCAAGCCCAAACTGCCTCAGACACCGATCGGGGTTGTAAGACTCAAGACAAAAACTGTTTGTCTTCCCACCATCCACACTGAAGAGACCTACTAGGTGGCACTTAGATAAGATAGCAAAACAATGGAGAGTCTTCAATGAAATTTCTGCCCGCTCTTCAGAATTTGTACCCAGAAAAGCCAAAGGGGTTTCGGAATGATAACAAAATCTTTCAATTCCCTTCAAAGGCTCAATATAAGGCCTGAAGCAAAAACACTTTTCCTTGTCAATAAAATCAAAGATCAACGCATCCTTCTTCCTAGAAATGCTACTCCACCGCCATGCCCTAGGACTTGGGAGATCTTCAACAGCGGTATCATCAGCTTGTAAAGGAGAAAATTGTCTAGCTGAAGGCGCGTAGCCGGGAAAGCGTTCCCATAACCACATCTGTAGGAAAGCAGTATGAACGAATGATTCTATATTATAAGAACCTGCTGACCAGGCCTGACATTTGTGAATTTGATCTAAGTTCTTGTATAAAGTTCCCAAAAAATATATTCCTAAGGGAAAGCTTTGACCATCAGCAAGGCGGAAAGCCAGGGGAAATAATCTGTCCAAAACTTTATCCGTTGGAGCGCCTTCAAAAATGTATCTTGACAGCCACATGCAGATAAACGCTGTCAGCTCCAAAGGAGACTTATACTCTTTTCCATATTTATATTCTCTAACTCCTGTCTCCTTGTTCACAGGGCCTTTCTCTCTGAAGAAGTAGCGTACCCAGCCGTAAAAATTTGGCCCCCTTGCATGAGATTCCTTTGAAGCTCCCCAAACGGGATTTACTCTTGACTCCCAAACAAGAGCATGCAAAAGTCTTGACGCTTTTATCTCTTCTTTGCTCAAAACAATGTCTTGTATATCACTGTTCCCAAAAATCAGCAATCTCCATAACGCCATTACATCTTCCAAAGTAGGGGTAATTTCTCCCCACGAAGTAATAAAAGTATGAGTTTGACTGTTCCATCTGGTAACCAGCTGTGATAAGCTATCTATGTCCTTTTTAACTTCAAAATCCTTTGAAAGCTCTATTGCTCTAAAAATTTCGGCTGCATGTAATTTGGGACCATACTCTGGATGAGTGAGTATGTAATCACACCACGCTGTCTATTCCTTGGTGCAACCGCTATGAGAACTAAAATTGACTTGTGAAAGCGGAAAATCTTTCCTCTCTACCCTAAACATAGTAGTGGCAAAAGGTGAAGGACAAAATCCTTTAGCTCCGTCAATATCGTCATAGGACAAAGCCCACCCATCAGAAGGAACAGCGGTATCCCAGGAGTGATGCATAGCTGAATCCCAAAATTCGTTACTTAAAATATTTTTTTGAGAAGAAGATGCCATAGCTGAAAGCGTAAAAGTTGCAGAAATAAAAAAAAATGATAAATTACAGTGTGTTCTTCTAAAAAAATAATAATAATAAATAACAATAACATACATATATAAATAAATATATATGTAATGACAACGATGAAAGAACAAAGTAAATAAAATGACATAGTAAACAGATAATCAAAACCATTCAGATGATGAAACAAAAAAAAAGAAAAAGTAAAACAGCAAGTATAAGCATAAGCAGTCAAATAGAAATAGTAAACAAAAAGATAAGAGAGCAGAAACTCACCAGAATTCTAATAGATGTTCTGAAATTCCAAATAGAGATCGAAATCCTTGATTTTTTTTTGAAGGAAAACCACAATGAGATCAATAAAAACACAATCACAGAAGAAAGATAAAAAACTCAGGGTATACTTGCACGAGGAAGAAGATGAACAGTAAAGCAATAAGGAACTGATTATCTGATTTTTATAATGTTTAAACATTTATGGTGTGCGGGTTTCAAGAAGCACGTTTTGATTTGAAATTCAAAAAAAAAGGTACGATCATAATGACCTTGACAGGTTGGCTGCGTGATCTTATTGGCTATAAATGTGGCAAGTTGTTTTAAGTAGGATTCGAAAAGACAGTTTTTTTTTTTTTTAGACGCCAAATTTATGATAACATATTATTTAATGAACTCCTTTTATCATGATGATTTGTCTGCTCAGACGCTTTTAGAGTATGGTTAAGCCTAAAAGCGCCCTCACAGACAGGGGGCTAAAATGTTGATGATGGTTATTGAAAAGCTTGACTTGTGAAATTTTGAATTTAAGAACGTTGTTCATAATTCAATAAAATAATGACACGTGGCTCAATGGACGTTCTAACATATTACACATACTAAAATCCTTTTTTGAGATTTGGTTAACAGAATTCCATGTTTATCTGATAATGATGATTTTGGTCATTAATGATCAATGATTTTAAGCTCTTATGCTTTTAGTTCATAAAAAGGATTTTGCTCATTAATGACAATTTTATCCTTATGTCACTGATGAAAGTTGAAACTATTGCGCCTTTAACGCTATTGACACAGATTCAGGTCCTAACGCCTTTGGATATTGTTTCAGGCTTTAACGCCTTCGGATATCATTTCAGGCTCTAACGCCTTTGGATACTATTTCGAGCTCTAACGTATTTAGATGCTGTTTCAGGCTTTAATGCCTTTGATGTTGATTCAGGCTTCAACGCCTTTGGATATTCTATATGGCTTCAGTGCCTCTTTCTGGCTTTCAACACCTTTCTCATGATGATGGGCGTGGTATGGATTAGTACACTCCTTGTATACCTTTCTGATGACTTCTGCCAGAAAGAAGATTTTTTTTGTCAAGGGAAAACGGTATGGATTAGTACCTCCTTGTGGGAATGAGTGTGGCTGTTTCCCCTCATTACCTATTCCAGTGAAGCATGGATTACTTCCTGGACTGACAGTCAGGGAGAAAGCATTGAGGATGGATTTTTTCTCAGTTTCTCTTAAGGCCTGATGGGATGGGTGTCTTCGTCCAACACCTACGATTTCCCTATTGGACTTGAGATAAGGGATGGGTGTCTTCGTCCAACACCTACGATTTCCCTATTGGACTTGAGATAAGGGATGGGTGTCCTCGTCCAGCACCTACACTTTCCCTATTGGACTTGAGATGATTATTAGATGATTATTATTATTATTATTATTGCTATCATGATTATTACTTTAGAGGAGTGTTGTTGTCTGAACACTAATATATTACCTCAGTAGGACAGTACACCATGAAAGCGTATGACCCGCTTTCACGATGTAGTTACCAATTGCTTTTGGGGGAGGATGATGAGTTGTGGTTTGGAGGGCTTAGATAGAATTTGTTAAAAGATGGATATTGTGAATACCGCTTTTAACCTTTGAAGAATATATCTGAAAGCTTTGGTCATAAAAGCTTAAAGGAGGTATGGTGACAAAACGCCTTTATCTTGATGGAATCCAATATTTTCTCTCTAAAAGTCGGTTACAAAAACGGTTATGACAGCTGTACAAGTTAGTTACGATTTTGTTAATCACCTATAAATAGAGGTGACCCCTCCTTGTTGAAAGAGAGAGATTTTTCTAATTCCGAGAAGATTTCCTAAAAAAATCAGATTTCCAATCAGAATTTACAGAGAGAGAAAGTAAAGGATTCATCAAGGAAAAGCATTCTGTCACTACTTTTCTTCATTTTTCTTTCTTCTCTCCCTCTGAATCATTTCCTTCTTTTTTCCCCTTTTCTTTCTTGTGATCTCTGAATCATTTCTCCCAAAAATAACTCAATTTAGAACGGTCTGGATATCGGATTTAGGCTAGATTGAGGTTGCAGTAAACCCCATTTCTTCAAGAATCAAAACACCTCTTTACACGATCTTTACGTCTTCCCAAGATGTCCTCCCAAAATGTCATTCTTGTCTGCAGTCTTCCCGAAACGTATAGATGACAGCGGCTTGAATTGAAGGTATTGCTTTCTCTCTTAAATCAAAGATGGGGTGCTACGAATGGTTTTGTTCTTCATCTCTCATGGATCTCCGACAATGCGTTGGATCTTCCAGGAGAACCCCAAATAGATTATCTTGATCTCGGGTCCATTGGGAAACGGCTAAACCCACCGTCAACGTCATCGACTGGAACTTCACCATCCATGATTTCTATGGCTTTCCCAAACGCATGTACGATGTATGTATGCTTCTGCCTTTACCTTTTCTTTTGATTGCTATGCTCATTTCATTTTCTTCCGACTTCTGAGGTTACCTATCATACTGATCTGAATTGAATCTTCAAGATTTCATTTTCTTCCATCTAAGAAAATAGAGACTTATTCCAACTAGAAGTTTAAGAGTCAAACAAATCTTTAATCCAATGCAAATTAATATAATGGGTTTTGTGACAAAATCTGAATACACTGGAATCCGGGAAAGTTAGAAGAGAGAGAGAGAGAGTAGGGACTGCATGAGTCATCTAGCACTCAATAAAATAGAAGAGGGAGAGAGTAGGCATCGTCATCAGCATTATCGGCATCAAAAGAAACCTCTGCCGACAGTTGTTAACAGGAATTTCAATTTGGATCGAGTAATAACGGGATTTCAGTTGGATTCGTTTTGGTTCCATTGTCGTTAGATTACTGTTCGTGTTTCACAGGTCTGGAGGTTGGAGAGGACTATGATCACAAGGAGATGATGAGGCTGGTGAAATTGAGGATGGTGTGCACACGCTCTGACCCGGATTTGCAGCCAAGCATGAGGAATGATGGATATGCAAAAGCATCAAGGAAGGACTGAATAAGGAGAGAATGGAAACGCAGGTGGGTAGAGAGACTCAGAGACCACACCTTCTCATTCGGTAAAAAGGAAGTGTACTTTAAATTGATACACCTCAAGTCCTCAACGTCCTTATTTTGGCTTGTGTGTAAAGTGGGTGTACCAAATTTGGTACACTCGATATTAAAATGATTTGGTTTGTGATTCAGGAGTACCAAGATGAAAATACACTTCTATCACATTGATCGGGTGTAGAATGGGCACACCACACTATTAATACACCTACCTATTTAGCTGTGAAGCAGGGAAGAGTGTTGATGCCTACTTTAAGACTTTTGGATTTGGATTTGTCATCACCGCTTCTTCTGTAGGTTGGTATCTTTAAAATTTTGAACTTTCACTGGCTTCCATATATATTTCTCTATTGAATTATGTTCTACTAGTTCGGGTATTAATATTTTTTTTATTCTTTCTTTTATTTCTTGTGTTAATCTGGGGTGAATGTGTCTTTGCTCATTTGCAAATAGGTTGCTTGATGCACCTTATTTATACACTTTCATTGAGATTCCAAAATGCCACAAGTTGCATGAATAATTCTGCTGCTGGGCATTATTTTTCATTTTTAGATTCATGTTTATGCTTCTGTCAATGTTTCTAACAGGGTAAAATAATTAGAGAAATAGATGGCACTCCTCTTTGATCACCATTTCTAACTCATTTTGCCACCTAATTCACTTTGCCACCTCATCGAACATATCTTTAATGAGCCTACCAAAATAATTTTTAAAACACCTTCGAACTTCAGTAGTATGCAAAGAGTCTCTTCATAATTCTTAAGGTTTCCCAAAAAAATTAAGTCCTAACGTTTCGTCTCCCTGTGTGGTCTCTCCCTCTCCAACTTTTGTTGGATTTCCCACCTTCCCTTTTCTTTCATCCCTTCCTACACCTTTCTTCATTTTCTCCTCACCCCTTCAAAGTCAAGTGTGCAACGTCTACAAGAAGACAGCAGTTGATACTCGAAAGACAAGCCCTCCATCAAGGCATGAGAGATTTTGGTCCAGCAACAGAGAATGAAGAGACCACTCTTGACAGTTTGTAAGGATTTGGCTAACTTTGTTGTTGCTAAGGGTAGTTTGGATCACATCACTGTGATGATCATCATCAAGCATCATCTATCTTAATCATACTCTCATATTACATGAAATTCAGCAAGTTTAATTCTTGAATCAAGCATTACCTATATATGATTTCGTTTTTATGTTTTTTTATATGCATTCAACAGTACTGCTTTGACCATTCAAATGCTACTGACTATTCTCTCTAGAAATTCATTCTGGTTTGAGATGTAAAACAGTTACAATGCGATTGTCAACAACCGATCATGGCTCTATCTAAGTCGGCTCAGCAATCCTACCTATAAGAGCCTCCTGAGAGGCATCCTTGGCGATGGTAGAGACAGATAAGAGAGAGATATTTGTTGGGCTTTTCAAGTCTTCCAAGTCTCTGTATGCAAATGCCTCCTATCTTTGTGTTTTATAGTCAACATTGATGAGCTTGATTCTATTGGTGACACTTAACACTCTACAGAGTACAGACGGCATTGGACTCAATGGTCGACCACGGAGTACCGATTTTGGTTTTTCAAGAGTTTATTTGACCGAATATTGATTTCATCGAATCAAAAGGTACATCATTTTTATTTTTTAAGTGTTCATTGCCTCTTTAATTTATTCTTTGCATTTCATATGTTCTAAAAATCATATCAATAATTATCACTCTACATAATTGAGACAGCATTGGATACAAAGGGGTTCCTACTTTTCATTTTGGTTTTTATTTTATGAGAGCTAGCCTATCAATTATGATATATGAGATGTTTATTTCCTGTATATACTTGGAACTTGATTTTTATCAGTTACAGTTGGGAATAGTAGTAAACATTATATATACATTTCTATGTTACTTAGAACAGACATATGACTCAATCTTAGATACCTCTCATGGTTAAGATTTAACCCTTACCATGCATTTGCATTAATGCTGAATTGTAATCTCCTAATAAATTTTATCTCGACCCATTGTCGACTAATCTGTCCTAATCAAATGAATGTGCCTTAATTAATTGATCTAGAAACTTCTTTCCCATTATGGGTATTTTGTAGTAGTTAATCTTTATAATTTTTTATTTATTTTTACAGATAGAGGTATAAACTTATATCATCTTATAAGTAGTTAATTATTTTTTTTCAACTATTATATTCATCACAAAACGACCCTACTTTAAGTCTTTCTAATATTTATATATATATATATATGACAACAAGATTTTTTGGGGATGCAGATTGTAGGAGTGAATGCCAATGCATATCAAAATACTTCCATGCTGAAGACATATCACATGCTGAAGGAATTGATTAACATTTCACACATGTAATTTTCATAAATAAATTTTTAAAGATGAAATCTCCTATATCAATACTTTTTTTAAAGTTTAGAACCAAACAAGTTTTAAGTAATTATTTTCTCAAAATTTTTAAAGTTTGCTCATGTTATTTGGGATGTCAATTTCATGTTTTTTTCTTTTACATGTTCTTATTACAGTTTTATTAACTTAATTCTTCCATTTTATTATATTTCTATGAATATTTTTTTCAATTTAATGCTTTGTTTTCTTAACCCGTGCATCACACGGGTCTCCGCTAGTTAAATTCTATTGCAATTAGCTGTGATCCTATCTTCAATAGAGTGGCAACGCGTCAACCAACACGACACCATTTGAGGACTTTGTTTTGCTCTTTTTTGTCTTTCTTAGAGGACTTTGGTTTATTATTGTAGGAAAGTGGTTTACAACTCTTGATACTACCTAGCTACTAGAGAGCTGAGCCCCACATTAAAAATCCAATAGTGCCAAAGTGAAACTGCATTAAAACGGTAAGTCCGACTTGATGTTTAATGCTATTGGATTTTTAATCCGGGTACTATTGAGAGTTTTAAATCACTTTCATTTAGGTGTAAACGAGCCGGGTGCTGCCCAAGCTCAACCCATGACATATATATGTTGGCTCAAGCTCATCTCAAGCTCAATTCGAGTCCTTGGATGATAGCTTAAGCTCAGCTCGTCTATAGATAATCGAGCTTGAGCCGGCTCGCGAGCTTACACTATTATTTAGGCTTGTTTACCCTTATTTTAGTAAAAATAATTTAAATCAAAATTCTAAGGATTAAACATGCTCATTAGATTTTATTTTATTTTTTCAAAAAAAATAAAAAAAATTATGTGAAAACTAATATTATTAAGGTGATATAAGTGTTACAATAAAATTAATCGAGCCGAACCGAGTAAAATTAATTGAGCTGAGTCAAGCCGAGCAGCTCATTAGTTGTGTTCGGCTTGATTAACAAACGAGCTCAATCATTTACCTCGGCTCGGCTCGGCTCGGCTCAGCTCAACGGGCTCAAATACCCAACTTAAGCTCGGCTCAATTTGAGACGAATCAAGCCGGTTCATGAGCTGGCTCGGCTCATTGACAACCCTACTTCCATTATTGTATCAATGATTCTTTTATTTTACTTTAGTTTTTGGTATTTGGCGCACGGAGTCTCCAATCACCATCTGGGCCACAGGAGAGGGATCAGACCTTAGAATTGAAGAGTCAATGGATTCAATCCCTTTGAATGAGTTTCATATACATTGGAGTGAACCACGTATATCTTATCTTGTGAGCATGTTCTTTCTCTCTTTTTTCCCCAGTACTATTTTTCTTGATATTTTTTGCATTGTATAACTTGTCTTGTGAGCATGTTCTTTATATTTTTCCTATATTTTTCGCATTGTTATCAATCTCAATTATTGTATTTCCCCACAACACGCCTGAACCAGCCCCAGCAAAATTAACAGGAGCTGATTAGATGTACTTCTTCCATTCCCAATCCGAACCATCTCATCTTATTATAAAAACCTTTGGATGGAGAAACAACTGAAAAGTTCATGCTGGATTCAGTGCTTAAGCTTTACATTCTCATTTTTAAATTCTTTAAAAAAAAAAAAAAAACTGAGTGATATCTTGCACCAGCGAACAATGTGCATGAGAACATAAGGGGGGACCAACTGGATCCCAAATGATCAGTATTTTGGGTCTGACACTCACAATGCAGCTACAGCAAGGGAATGAACAGTATTTTCCTATCAATGGATGTCATTGACATATTAAATACAGTTTAAATATAAAGCGGAGCAAATGTGTAATTATCAATAATTAAACATTTGCCCCTAGGTAGTGTAACAAGGGAGCTCCGCATGATGCAGAGCTCCCCATGAAAATTAATCTCTATTAAATATTGTTTTCATTATTATAGAAAACAGACCAAAGACATTATAAAGTATCTCACTGCCACATGCGACATTCCGATTGGGTGGTGATCTAGCAGGCTGAACTTGTTGAGAGTCACCACCAACTCTCTAGAACTTTCTCTCTCCCTTCCAAGTGTCTCTCTTTCTCTAGAGTTTTCTCTCTAGATTAGTCTCTCTAGAATACTCTCTAGAATATTCTCTCATAGGTTCTCCCTTCATCTCTCTAGAATATTCCATCTCTAGAATTCTCCCTAAGCTTATCTCTATCTCTAGAAAAAGAGGTGGTAGTAGTCTCTAGATACTTTCTAAGAAAGGAGGTGGGAGAATGTTCTAGAAATCTAGAACATTCACATGCCCACTATAAATAGAGGGTTGGGTTCCCTTGTTTTAGCATAGAAGAAATACAAGCTCTTCTAAGTGTGTGAGGTCTAGTGTTAGTCTTAAGTGAGTGTGAGTTCTTGTGTGGGTGTAAGTGTGAGTGTGTCCCCTTGAGTGTGAGTGTCCCTTAAGTGTTGTACATTTTTCAATTAGTGCATCAATAAAAGCTTCTTTATTTGGGTTTCCGTTGCTTCTATACTCAACAATTTAGTATTAGAGCCAAGTTGTCGGAGGCCTGTGTTCGAGCGCTACGAAAGAGAAATCTTGTTCGTGCATAGTCTGGGACTGTGAAGCCGATTGATCTGGGATCAAGCTTACTTGGTAGAGTACGTGAAGACATACCAAGTCACGATGGCGGATTTGGCAAACACAACTGGTGGGATCAAGAAGCTTAACAACCAAAATTACAGCAGCTGGAAGTTCTGTATAGAGTCGTACCTGCAGGGACAGGATCCGTGGGAGGTTGTTAATGGTAGTGACACTAATCCACCTCCTCAGGAGAATGTTGATGCACTAAGACGATGGAAAATTAAAGCCGGGAAGGCTATGTTCGTGCTTAAAACAACTATCGAAGAGAAATTGTTTGAGCACATCAGAGATGCAGACACAATCAAAGCAGCATAGGACGCTTTTACAACTCTCTTCTCAAGGAAGAATGATGCAAGACTACAACAACTGGAGAATGAGCTTATGTCAACCTCACAAGGAGAAATGATGATCAACCAATATTTTATGAAGGTAAAATCTCTTTGCCATGAAATTTCACAATTAGATTCGAAAGCTAATATTAATGAAGATAGGATGAGAAGAATCATCATCCATGGCCTGAGACCCAAGTATAGTGGGTTCATCACGGCGATTCATGGTTGGCCAACTCAGCCAACCATCTTAGACTTACAAAATCTATTGGTTGATCAAGAAACTCTAGCAAATCAAATGACTAGAGTTTCATTAAAGAACAAGGAGGATGCCCTCTTTAGCAGTAGAAGAATAGCTTGGCCAGGGGGACAGAAGGTTGGAAGACCAAAGAAGGAAGAAGAAGGCAGGTCAAGGAGGCCGCATGAGAGGAGCTCTCAGACAGGGGGAGCTCAGCATAGCCGAGATAGACTCACGACAGTTCAAGCGGTCTAATGATGAATGCTACAACTGTGGCAAGAGAGGCCACTTCGCTCGAGATTGCTGGTCAAAGAAAAGGCTACTGAAGGCAACTTGGTGACATCTAGCAATCACCAAGGTGAGAGCAGTAGCGAAGAAGAGTGGGATGCTGAAGTATCATTCGCCGTGTCTGAGCCAGCTGCAGAAATCTACTCAAAAGAAGAGATTGACTTCGACAACAAGAAGGTAGAAGATCAATCTGATACAGTCACAATCGAAATAGCAACAAGTTCTATTATGATTGAAGCAGAAGACATGACACTTGCTGCAATACAAAATCATGGAGCAATCGACTACAATGAAAACTGGATCGTTGACTCTGGATGCTCCAATCACATGACTGAAAATAAGGATAAACTGCTCATTGTGTCTGAGTATAAAGGTGGTCGAGTAGTAGTGACGGCCAATAACTCAAGACTGCCAATCACACACATTGGCAAGACGGTGATTGTGCCTCGCTTCAGTCCTCATCAAGTTCAGTTGCAGAACGTCTATCATGTGCCTGGAATGAAGAAGAATCTATTGTCAGTATCATAGTTGACAGCATCGGGTAACTATGTGGTGTTTGGGCCAGAAGACGTTAAAATGTATCGAAGCTTAGAGCCATCAGATACACCTATCATGGAGGGACAAAGGTTAGAATCCATCTACGTGATGTCAGTAGAATTAGCATATGTAGACAAGACCCGAAGGAGTGAGACTGCAGATCTATGGCATGCACGGCTAGGGCACGTCAGCTATCACAAGCTGAAAGAAATTATGAAAAGGTCGATGCTTAAGAGTCTTCCTCAACTAGATATTCGAGAAGATACCATCTGTGCCGGGTGTCAATATGGTAAGGCTCATCAACTGCCCTATAAGGAGTCAAAGTTCAGAGCAAAAGAACCCTTAGAGCTTATCCACTCAGATGTGTTCGGGCCAGTAAAGCAGGCATCAATCAGCGGCATGCGATACATGGTGACCTTCATCGACGACTATTCAAGGAACGTGTGGGTATATTTTTTGAAAGAAAAGTCAGAAGTATTCTCCAAGTTTAAGGACTTTCAAGAGAAAGTTGAAAGTGAAGTCAGTCAAAAGATTCGGTGTCTACGCACTGACAATGGGGGAGAATACACGTCGGATGAATTCTCAACCTACCTTAGAAAATGCAAAATCCGACGACAGCTGACTTGTGCTAGCACCCCACAACAGAATGGTGTAGCTGAGAGAAAGAATCGGCACCTTGGAGAGATCTGTCAAAGCATGCTATATACGAATAATGTGCCTGGACGATTTTGGGCAGAGTGTATGAAGACAACAGTTCACGTGATCAACCGGCTACCACAAGCAAGGCTTGAGTTTATCTCACCCTTTTAGAAACTGTGGAATATACAACCCATAGTAAGTCACTTCCGAGTCTTCGGCTGTGTGTGCTATGTGTTTGTGCCTGATCATTTACGGACCATGTTTGATAAGAAGGCTCTTCACTGTATCTTCATTGGATATGATAGCGAGAGGAAAGGGTGGAGATGTTGCGATCCCAAAACCGGGCGCTGCTACACATCACGAAACGTAGTATTTGACGAGGCTTCATCTTGGTGGTCATCACAAGATGTAATACTTCTAGATTCCAAAGATTTGGAGAACAACCTACTGGAGAAGCTGGTGGAGTCAACTCAAGAAGAAGATTTACAGTCCAGTCAAGAAGCTGAGCAACAAATTCACCCACCAGGTACTGGGGAAATAAGAAGGGAAGATTGGCCTGCAATATTACAGCCCGACTCGCCAAGATCACCAAATAGGTCTATAGATCCATGGAGAACCGATGTACATCACAAAACACAGGAAGAACTTTGGCCAAGTCAACATGAAAACACTGAAGAAGAGTCAAGGGCACAACTTCGCAGGTCTACCAGGAAAAGACTACCAAATCCGAAGTATGCAAACGTTGCCCTTGTTAAAGAAGAGTTGGTGTTGAGGGGGAGTGTTGAGAGTCACCACCAACTCTCTAGAACTTTCTCTCTCCCTACCAAGTGTCTCTCTTTCTCTAGAGTCTTCTCTCTAGATTACTCTCTAGAATATTCTCTCATAGGTTCTCCCTTCATCTCTCTAGAATATTCCATCTTTAGAATTCTCCCTAAGCTTATCTCTATCTCTAGAAAAAGAGGTGGTAGTAGTCTCTAGATACTTCCTAAGAAAGGAGGTGGGAGAATGTTCTAGAAATCTAGAACATTCACATGCCCACTATAAATAGAGGGTTGGGTTCCCTTGTTTTAGCATAGAAGAAATACAAGCTCTTCTAAGTGTGTGAGGTCTAGTGTTAGTCTAAGTGAGTGTGAGTTCTTGTGTGAGTGTGTCCCCTTGAGTGTGAGTGTCCCTTAAGTGTTGTACATTTTTCAGTTAGTGCATCAATAATAGCTTCTATATTTGGGTTTCCGCTGCTTCTATACTCAACAGAACTTGCGGTCAGTTCTTCATTGCTCACCACCAAGTGATGCAAAAAATGGAATGCTAAGATCACAATTTGACACTGGCCCCTCGTGAAACAACTTAAAGGAAAAGGAAAAAGAATGACAAGAGGAACCTTAGATAATCACAATTTTATGTCAACTAGAGGTAAACTAGACTCAAGGTAAATCTGATCTTCAGTACTCTATTACTAAAGAATTGGATGTTGCGTTACTTCAGGAAGAGATATATTGGAAGCAAAATTTAGAATCAAATTGATGAAAGAATGGGACCCCAATTTTTTAATGCTTTAGTTAAAATCAGAAATAAAAGAAATCGGATTCATCGTTTAAAAGATGCTTTGTGGTTTTGGATTGAATCTGAGTCGCATTGAAAAAATGAGGCGGTCTCCCAGTTTAAGTCCGTTCTGACTTCTCAAAAGATTGTTATTAAAGATGATCTTTTGAATGTTATCCCTAATTTGTTGTCAGATGGTGACAATGAAATGCTCACATTTGTTCCTTCATTACAAGAGATTCGCAATACTGTCTTTAGCATGTCTTGTGACAGTGCTCCGGGACTGACGGTTTTTCTAGTAAATTCTTTCATGTCTGTTGGAACATTATCAAAGATGAATTGTTAGAAGCTATAAAATCATTCTTTGTGGATGATTTTACACTCATTTAAGTAAATGCTACTATAGAATTAATTCAAAAATGTGATGATCCTTCTTTTTTTTGCTGAGTCGCGTCCGATAAGTCTTTGTAATTTTTTGTACAATTTTTTACAAAGGTTAGTGCTACAAGACTTGATGAGATCAACTACCTCTTATGGAAAATCCAAATCCATCCAATCCTTGAATCCAAAGATTTTTTTGGCGAAATAGATGGCTTCTGCACCCTAAAAACACCTAGACGACGGCTTGGGGTGTATCTAAGCCGAGCTGGTTTGTTGGTTCAATCAACCGGAGTTAAGCTGCCATTTTTGGATTGATCAAGCAGAGCCAAGCATTTTTCCTGGCTGAAAATTGTGTTCAAGCCGAGCTCAAGTCAGTATCCATATGATTCAGCTCGCTTCATCTTTAACTTGGCTTGATTTGAATATTATTATATATTAATAATACAATAATAATAAATACTACTTATAATATTATTATTATCAATAAAAAAGCTTTTAATTAATCAAGTCAAGCACGAACCAATTCGAGCTTAGCCGAGCTTAAATTAATTTGAGCTCAAGCCGAACCACTCAATTCAAACCAAGCTTCAAGCCTAACTTTTTGATCTCGAGCCTAGCTTTAACAAGTTCAAGCTGAGGTCAAGCTCAACTCAGCTCATGTTAAATACAACCCTATCGATTCACGCCAAATCCAGCACTTTCCAGCACTTTCGTATTGGAAACACTGCAATAAATATTAACTTTAGTCAATTGATTTAAATAATAAACCCTTGCAAAGAATTTAGAGTTGAAGTTTTAGCTGCACATCATGGTTTGAGCTAAAGAGAGCTTAGATAAGTGTGGCATTAAGACAGATAACGTATTTGTCATAGTGTTTCGACTACAAAAATGATGGATATCGTGTGCCATCATCAAAGTGTTTGTGGTGTAGATGGTGCTGTCGTATATAACGCTGTCGAAGAGATATTGGGATACAAGGATTGGATGGATTTTGATCTTCATAAGAGGTAGTTGAGCCCACCAAGTTTGACTAAAACAAATTGGATGGTATTGGAGATATTCAAATGATGAGACAGAACAAAAGAGGAAGAGGATGATCAAGGCTATCATGTTTCAATTGGTAAGAGTATAATGGTGTTGAATGTCTAAACATGCTTCTGCTGTTTATCCCTTTAAAGAACATGTTATGAGTAAGCAATAATGTTAATGTTTAATTTCGTGCAAGAATCTCTATTTATTAGTAACTTTATAATACATAGAAATCACTCAATAGTTTCTTTACAACTTCTAATCATTTAACATGTAAATTTACTAAAATATAGCCATCAATGGTAAGAGGATGAATTGTGTACAATGAGGATTACATGTCTATAGATGGATTACATGCTATGGATACTCAATTCTTCTCTTTCTTTTTCTTGTTTTTGCAGTTCTTCTTCAGTTGGAGTAGTGTTTAAAGATGTCCGGTTCAAAATTCTTGGGGGGCTATGTGAACCAACATTAGCTGAACCTTCCATATCTTGTGCAGGAGTTAAGGGGTAAACCCTACACTCACCTCTCTTGAAAGTATGTGAAGAGAGATCCTTTTTATCGAAGTGTTTCGCCATTTCAACAAGTTGTTTCCAAAGGGAGTTTCCGAATGGGCAATCTCTAGAACATGCCGGTTATGATAAATGAATAAAAATAAGTATACCGAGAGTATAAAACTTTAGCAATTCCTGTGATGAGGAAGAGGCCCCAAAAGTCATTGATGCTGAGACTACTCGAAGTAGGGGCTGAGGTCTCTCCATCCAAATAAGTGTTTTCATGTTTAAAATGATTTTTCTCAATATTCTTCATTTCATCCCCCTCAATGAAGTTTAGAATTGCCCTTGAAATATAAGGGACCAAGGGTGAGTTTAATGGAAACACCTGCAAGAGAGATGAAGTAAGAAAACACATGCATTATACAATACCATGCCCTTAGTTCATCTATTAAGATTATAAACATTTAACTGCCACAAACACACACATATGGGTTCACCAAGACTAGGTGAACTTTTATGTCCGTACACGCTTAGAGAGAGAGAGAGAGAGAGAGAGAGAGGCTAACAATTCCAAAACCATCAGTTTAGTAGGTGGGTCCAGCTCTTATGAATTTAGAACCGTACTTGACAAGGAAGAGCTTGATATAAGGGATCTCGTCAATAATGGCAGCAACACCACCATTCTGAGTTCCTTTAGTCAAGGCATCATGATACTGCTGAATGCTACTATAATTTTTTAGCATAAATTTCAACTGAATTATTAGAAGCCCTTTCACGAATGAATCCGTCTGGTGGTGTTTGAATATTACATATTATACTCCAAGCATGAGATATTTAGGTTGTTTCCCACTTAGGTATATTCAATCATTCTGCAAAGTCTGAAATAATTTTAAATAGTCAGTTGGAGAGCATGGACTAGCAAATAAAAAAAGAAGTTTGAGAAGCAATTACTTTGAGCAAACAAGAGTGTTGAGAAGGAGAACCATAATATCATGCCGAAATGTTGTTCAAGTGGGCAAACGGTGTTCCAGAATCCATACCACAATACCAATGAAGTTGAAGCCTACCCCAATTGTTAGCCAAAGATCCCAGTTTAGAAGCTTTAAGAAAATCCAACCGTTTTTCATTCCATATTTAATCGGTACTACCATCACCACCCTTGATTCCGAATATGGTAATGTGAAATCTACAAATTTTGATCGATTGGCTCTAATTGTAATGTCTCCCACCGCAGCATCGAATTTCTGTGTTTTCCCTCACAAAGAGAAGAAAAATATTTAGTGTTCATTATTCGAATTTCTATATTGAATTCGGTTTACCGAAATAACCCCTGTCCTACTTCCTTCTATTCAAAAGGTGAGAAGCCCTTAAACAAAAAGGCCCCAAGGATGGGACTGGAGTGTTTTAATACGAATGTCTTTCGAAAAGTGACCGTTATTATCATTATTATTTTTCAATTAAAAGGAATGGACAACATACCTGATGAAGATGAACCTCGGAAACAAGGTCATCATAACTCCGGCACTACTTCCATTAACATTCGCGTAAGCTTTAAATTGAGGATTTACAGCAAATGGTAATCCACCAAATACACCACAGAATACATCCATGGAGAACCCCCCTATATAGGCTGTATTATTTGTCTGAGAATCCCATTTCACTTCTACAAATTCTGTAAAACCTTCTTTCACTGGAACTCCAATCCTCAACGTATTCCCCTCTGTCGATATAGCCCAACCCTGCGGCTTGGTTATTGAATTTCCTAGCCATATGGGTTTCCTGAGATTAGCCATGGAAGTAGAGTATGCTACAATTTTTGCGACATCTAATTCCTGCAAAAGTCCTTTCATTGGAGTCCAGTACCTGATTACTCTCTCTCCTTTTGCAATCATGTTAAGTATTTGGAAGGCTGAAGGCTGCAATTGCCCTTCAACCAAATGGAATTCCCCACTTAAGCCTTCAAAACTATTGTTTAAGATTGACTTGAGAATTCTTGGACCCATTTCAGAGGTTCCTAAGGTTGCAAGATCAGTCAAATTTTCACTAGTTTGTGGTTTTAAGAAGTGATAATTGATAGGTCCAACTCTCTCTACTACCATAGCTAATGCCCAGCAGGTTGTGTCATATGCCCGAATTCCAAAGAGGTTTAGCTCATTCATCTTGTTGTATGGATCTTTCAAGAGAAGTTCCCTTTTCCATCTCATTTCTACATCTTCAAGATCTTTCGACCTCAGTATGTAGGGCTTTATACCTAATACACCTTGCATTGAATCGATGGTGGAAGGAGTCATGAGATCTAGCATACTAGATAATCCATCCATGATAATCCAAGCATACCCTTTAGTCATCATTCCTACTTCTTTTGCAAGTGTAAAAAACCACCCAATTTTTACACCCCTCCCCCTAGGCAAACCCTAGATTAAAACCTAAGCAAACCTTAGTCAAACCTTAGGTCAAACCTAGGCAAACCCTAGTCAAACCCTAGGTAAACCCTAGGCAAGCCTTAGTCAAACCCTAGGCAAACCCTAGGTCAAACAAAAGCAAACCCTAGGAAAACCCTAGTCAAACCCTAGGCAAACCCTAGGTCCAACCTATTTTAACCCTAGTTAAACCCCTAATTTAACCCTAGGGCCCAAGGCCCATTTCTAGGCCCAGAGACCCAAAACCTACAACCAGACCACCCTGTGGGCCCAAGCATGGGCCCATAAGCCTTAGATGGCCGTTGGTAGGGGGCCCATGTGCAAAATTTGAAAACCCAGATAATGGCGGTTAGAACTTTACTGCCATTACTGGATTTGGCAAAATCAACAATGCCCTGACTAATAGCGACTGGGTTGGGCTTGTTTGGTCAAAAACATCTAAATTACAGTAATACATCTACCATAATTATTTTTTTAGCCCAAAACAGAAATGGCGGTACTGAAATTACTGCCATTCCTGGAGTTTACATAAAAACTTGGCTGGCACCCCCCTGGACTCCCCAGATCCGCCTCCCTAGTGTCCTACACCCATTTTCGAATACCCTAAACTATCCTAGGTCTCCCCAATCCTATAAATACAAGCCCTTTCCAAGCTTAATCTCATTCCAAAAAACCCCTTGTTGAAACTCTGGGCAAACCGAATTCCAACCTTCCCAGCCTGGTTCTCCACTTAAGTTGAGACCAAAGGCGAGAGGAGGAGCACCCAGGGACCTCCCCAAGCCTCCCCCAATCATACACCGCTGAGCACCATCACCTCCACCACTATGGGAGTCGAACCCGTAGGGTACGGTCTTCCCCTACCCCCTTTTATTCTGTAAACAACTTGTGTGTGGTTATATGACGTTGTTTACTAACATTTTATGAATAAGATACGACATTAATCATTACATCTTAAGATGAGTTAAATGAGATGGTTAAGATAAACTAAAACTAATTACAAGTATAATACTTTTGGTATGTGTGTATTTTTCACATCACCAGAAAAATTGATTTTAGAATATCTAACAAGTTCTAACACAACAATATAGTGGTACCATGTGATGCACAAGCATGACATTCAGAATTTTGATTTTCAGAATCATTTTGTTTTAATATACCTGCATGTGTAATCTAGTATTACATCAATCATATACTAACAAAACCTATATGCATCAGCTAGTCAATAAGGTACAATGAACATTGAAGTCGAACGTATGGAGGAAGAATAAGAGACTTATCGATTTGTTCAGTGCTTGAGGTATGGATACCCATTGCTGTACAACGAATAATAAAGTGGACTTACTGTTGTTAACCGAGACAATAAGGTACAATGAACATTGAAGTCGAACGTATGGAGGAAGAATAAGAGACTTATCGATTTGTTCAGTGCTTGAGGTATGGATACCCATTGCTGTACAACGAATAATAAAGTGGACTTACTAATACGAATAAGAGAATAAAAACTATGATTCCATTAGCAAAAAAGAACTTTGTGATTCTTCAGAAAAATGTTATTACATTAAGTGTTTAGATAGAAAGTTCGTCATTTTCTTCAGATTCGTCTGAGAGGTCATTCCCTGGCTCTGCCTCGGTGATGGTTAAAGGTACATCAATTGTTGTGTCAAGGATATTTGCCCTAAAATCACTAATATTTTCAACATCTAGGCCAATGTCATCCAATCGTACAAAATTCGGTTGCACGATTTCAGACAATGCCTTACCCAAGGTTGGATGTACTCCCTGTCGCATGTCAAATTATTCACTTGGTTTGAACTGAATAGCGACATGCTAGTCTTTTTCGAGTGGGTCTTCGACGAAAAATACTTGCATTGCATGTGAGGCAAGCACAAAAGGTTCATCGGCTTTTAGCATCCGTTGAAGATTCACAAGTGTCAACTGGAAATCATCTTCCTTGATGCCCCTACATTGAGACATAACATGTACCCAATCATACTTAAATAATACAACATTTCTCCCTTCGTAATAGTCTACTTGTACTATTTCTTTGAAAATGCCAAAGTATATAATATTGCCTATACACGGGGTCTCTACAGTTAGGACCACGCCACTATTTTGAGTCTTCTTGGTACGATCAACCGACTTTGTTCGAAACTGGAACCCATTAATGACAAAACATTTAAAGTAACATGCAATCTTCAATGGGCCACGAGCCAACCACTTAAGATCATTACGTATATGCCCTGGACTTCCACGAATCAACGTAGTAACCTATCAATGTTTAGTACTTCATATTAATAAATAGTAAAACATATTACCTTTATTGCTAGTTTAAACATACTTCGTATATATTACTAACATTGGATGCAAACCAACTTGGAAAGGTACTATTGTGAATGCGGTCAATGTCAATTTGTTACATGTGGTGATTGTCACGAATAACATTTTCTAAGTGTGCCTTGTATTTCAATCATCATGGTTAACGATTGATCCACCTGGAGCTGCTTTTAATTAATATAAATATAGAGTGGAGTGGCCTTACCCAATAAATGGTGCCACTTCAAGATAGTTGTGTGAGTACCTGAATTTAACCACCCATTCCCGATCAGGATTGAGCCCGAAGAGGAATAAGCGATAAATTGCAATTGGGTGAGAGTCGCCACCTATCTAATTCTGAGGGAAATAGGTCTCTGAAATGGTTGGATAAGGCATGGTCTGGAAGTCAGAGGTCAGAATAAGGGATTCATTTGAATTAGGGGAAGGTGTTAGGCACCCCTAAACTCCCATCCGAAGATAGTTACCTATTCCTTAAGTCTGAATCAAAGTGGGGAAATCATAAGAGAAGCTTGAAATTTGATCTATATGCTAAGCAATGTAATATTAACAGAAATAAATGAATTGAGATATACAAGATAAGAACGGAATAGGGATTCTATCCTAGGGGAGCTGAACCAGATTAGGGTTGCCTACGTATCCACTATCAGTGGAATCAAGCTGCACGTAGTTCCGGATGGAAGTTGATGGTTTGATTTGATTATGATTGAGGATGATTTGATTGAAAAATTCGATAGTTTCGATTGAAAGGTTTGATAGTTTTCACTCCTATTTGAGGAGTGAAATGACCTTTTAAGCTCGTGCTGAGGAGCGAAGGGGTAGTTTAAGCTCGTGCTGGGGAGCCTGGCAAGGTGGGTACTTGAAAAGTGTTTGAATCGAGGCTCTGATAGGGGGTTTGACTAGGTAAGTAGGGTTTAACTAGGGTTAAGCTAGGGTTTAGCTTGGATTAAGCTTGGGTTATAGGCTAGATTTGAACTAGAGTTTGGGCAGAGGTTCGACTAGGGTAGGCTAGGTTTGAACCGGAGTTTGGGCAGAGGTTTGACTAGGGCAAGCTAGGTTTGAACTTGAATTCGGGCAGGGGTTTGACAGGACAGGTTAAGTTTTAACCGAAGTTTGGGAGGAGCTTCGACATGACAAGTTAAGTTTGGACCGAAGTTCGGGCAAAGGTTCGACAGGATAGGTTAAGTTTGAACTGGGATTTAGGCAAGGGTTCGACTAGGTGAGGCTATATTTGAACTGGGATTTGGGCAGGGGTTCGATAGGCAAGTAGTCTAAGTATTTAAAAGCGATAATTCAATTTAAAAAACTGATAAAAGACAGAGTTCGGTGAGATTTTAACTTCCTGGAAACCGAAAAGGGTCTCTGAAAAAGAGGTCTTGAGAATCGACCATTCGCAATCGACGTTCTCAGGAATCCGGAGCGCTACGAGGAATTTTGAAGAAGAAAAGGGAGAGAGAAGAGTAAGAATGAGTGAGAATGAAGTAAGGGGTGGGGTATTTATAGTTTTTCAAAACAGGGGGGGCGCTACTTGAAGTAGCGCTCCTATGGATAAAAACCCCGAAAAGCAAGGCAGTAGTGAACAGTAGGGCGGCAAAACGGGTCGAAACTAGGGGGCGCTGTTTAAAGCAGCGTCCCTAGCTGGATTTTCCAAAAAAGCCTGCCAACATGCCTAGAAAAAACAGGCCCAAAAGGGGCGCTGTTTGAAGCAGTACCCATATTATGGGGCCAAATATCATTAATTTTTTATTGTTTTGTTGACTTTAACTCGCCACATGTCGCGCTCTGATTCGTCAAAAAGACGTTTTCCGTTTTAAGCCCGTTTTGAACCCGAAAATAGTCAAAATTGAGCCAAATATTTTGTCAAATTATTCCAAACAAAATATTACATTTTGAACACTTTTAGGGGCATTTTGGTCATTTTTCACCATTCTAACTCCAATTTGCTCCCGAAAACAGCCAAAATTCATCAAAATTTTTCTAAAATCATTTTGGACCAAATGAAAACTTTTTAGCACTTTTTCAAGGGTATTTTGATCATTTTTCACCCTGGGAGTATTTTGATCATTTTTTACCTCTGGGCTGTTTTTGAAAATCGAAGCACGTGGCAAGAGGGTTTTAAAAGAGGATTTTTAAGAGGGTTTTTAGAGGTATAAAAAGATGCTAAAGGGGTGAAAAATTGGGGTGCTTACAGTTGCCCCTCTTTGTCGGAGGGTGTAGGCATGTGAACGACAAAGACTATAAGACCTCAATTTTGCTCGTGCGGAAAAACTTGTGAATTTGAAGACAAAAGAGTCAAAAAAAGTTAAATTATTGCTTAGACTGCTTGCCACAGATGAAATCCTAGAGGACGGGATTGATGAGAGAACCTGTTCGGTAGACAGGGTATAGATGGAAGGAAGGTATGGTTAATGCTCACTGATGAAACATTCGACATATAGGACAGATAGCTTTTCGCCTTATTTTGGAGGAAAGATGGAAAGGAGGAAGGAATGATTCATGCTCAGTGAAGAAATCACGACTCAGCCAAGAGGGCGACAATGATAGAGTGGAAAATGGATGGTTCGTGCTTAGTAACGAAACATCTGAGTTAGGGAAAATAGATTATGAAAATATGAATTTAGCCTCAACACGGGAGGGATTAAAGAAGACTCTACATGGGTTTAACCTCATCATAGGAGGGCTCAAAGCAGACTTGTGGGTTTAACCTCATCACCTCATCACAGGAGGGCTCAAAGCAGACTCGTGGGTTTAACCTCATCACAGGAGGGCTCAAAGCAGACTCATGGGTTTAACCTCTCATCACAGGAGGGCTTAAAGTAGACTCGTGGATTTAACCTCATCATAAGAGGGCTCACAGCGGACTCTACCTGAGTTTAACCTCATCACAGGAGAGCCCAAAGCAGACTTGTGGGTTTAACCTCATCACAGAAGGGCTCAAAGCAGACTCATGGGTTTAACCTCATCACAGGAGGGCTCAAAGTAGACTCGTGGGTTTAACCTCATCATAGGAGGGCTCAAAGCAGACTCGTGGGTTTAACCACATCACAGGAGGGCTCACAGCGGACTTTAAATGGGTTTAACCTCATCATAGGAGGGTTCAAAGTAGACTCATGGGTTTAACCTCATCACAGGAAGGCTCAAAGCACACTCGTGGGTTTAACCTCATCACAGGAGGGCTCAAAGCAGACTTGTGGGTTTAACCACATCACAGGAGGGTTCAAAGCAGACTTGTGGGTTTAACCTCGTCACAGGAGGGCTCACAACGGACTCGTGGGTTTAACCTCATCACAGGAGGGCTCACAGCGGACTCTGAAGATGCGACATCAAACAAGATGTACAAGGAGATGACATCAGATGAGATGTCAGAAAAGATGACAGTGACATCAGACGAGATGTTAGATGGAAGCATCAGACCAGATGTTAAAAGGAATGCATTAAACGAGATGCACGAAGGGTGACATCAGACGAGATGTCAAAAGGAATGCTTCAGACGAGATGCACGAAGGATGACATCAGATGAGATGTCAAAAGGAATGCATCAGACGAGATGCACGAAGGGTGACATGAGACGAGATGTCCAAAGGAATGTATCAGACGAGATGCACGAAGGGTGATATCAGAAGAGATGTCAAAAGGAATGCATCAGACGAGATGCACGAAGGGGGTGACATCAGACGAGGTGTCAAAAGAAATGCATCAGACGAGATGTACAGGGAGGATGACGATGATATCAAATAAGATGCACAAGGACATCAAGATATGTGAGTGCATGTGTATAATGTGTTTAACTGTGTGAATGTGTGTGTATAGTGCAGCTAAATGCGTGAGTGTGTGTACAGTGCAATTAATTACGTCTGTGATTATGAAGTGTATGTGAAAAGTGCAGCTACCTATGCCAGTGTGCCAGTAGTGGATACCTATGTACAGGTGGGTAATGAGATGCATGATGATGTATATAATGAATAGTGACATGCCTAGAATGAATACAAATGAGATTGTATGATAATGTAGGGAGTGGAGAGATAACTCGCTAAATGAAGCTTTGATTTCGCACTTGCCCCTGGCTTGCAATTTATGTGCTTGGTTGCTTTGCTGCTCTTCGGAGAACTGTTGAAAGGGGATCGATCTTTTACCAAGTCATGAGACACACTATGACTCTTGAAGACGACTTGCTTTTTGAAAAAATTGAGTTTTGAAAACAGTTTTTGAAAATTTTGAATTCAATGTTTGAAAAAGAAGGAGGATGCTTTCTTTGCTTGCTAGGTTATTAAAAGGGCCTGCACTAGCTGAAATTTGTGGATCTCTTGCCCCTCTGAGGTAGGATATAGCAATGAGTAATCTTAACCTTTTGAGCCAAAGTGAATGGAGATAGTTACTCAGTTCTGACCTTATTGTATGCTGAATCGGATCTTGCTTGGAGCTAAGGGCATTGGATCACTATGACATTGATTTTCTTCAATCTGAGCTTGCAGAGATGTGTTGCTGGGGAGTGATAGTTTTCTTCCGTCAATCTTTTGCCATCAAACCAAAATTCAACTTTTTCCCTTTTTTACCCTTGGAATGACCAAGTCATTGGGATCGCATAGTTTTTGCGCAATGAGGCCGTTTCCAGTTTCAACTCATGCCTGCGAAGTTGATAATTTGTTCTCTTTTTTGCCCTTAGTAGCTATACTAGAGCTAGGCTCACATTATTTTTGCGCCTCAGTGCCATTTCTGGTTTTCACTGGGCCTACGACTTTTGAGTTGAGCTGAGATGTCTTCTCCCGTCATTACCTTGATGGATTGGATGTGTTGATTTCGGATGCTTGCCTGTAAATCTGCCTGTACTCTTAATCTCTGAGGGATCTGGGAGGACTTAAGATAGGACGAAACGTAGGCTTAGGGGTCGAGGTTTTGGGAACGCCCTTTCGTTTTTTGAACTTTGCTTGAGCACCTCTTTTGAGCCTTTGCTTTTTTTTTTTTTGAGCTTTGCTCTTCTTTTTTTTCTTTGATTTTATTTTCTTTTGAGGTTTGATTTTCCTTTGCTCTTTATTTTTTGAAGAGGCTAATGTGCTTAAATTGAGTGATTTGACCACACCTTATTTTTAGGCTACCTACGTAACCTTTTCAGGATCAGGTCATGTCGTAGTTCGAGCTCTCAGACTTACAATGAAACTTTTGATAGGGGTGTCCCAGTAGATGTGTTTTAAGAAAGAAAGGCTATTAGGCTCGAAAGGCTAATTGATTGGATATATGAGTAGGGAGAAATAGGTTGCCAAACATGGCCTCCTTTCATTTCCTACAGCGAATGAGAGTACAGACAGTTTCCTGACAAGATTTTAAGCATGACATCTTTTGACTTGATCTGTGTTGATTAGCTTTGGGAGGTCTTCATTCTCCATACAACTGTGTTAATGAATACTCTTGGGAAATCTGTTTCCAACCGTATGGGTCTTCGACAATGGATTGATCTTGCCCCTTGGTGTGATGCTTCAATGAAGATAGGGTTGTTGGTCAATCTATTTGTTGAGTGCTTCATATATTGTTCTGTCTCTGTCTTGTATACTACCTCAGTATAGATGATGCATGCTCTGTGCACTTTCTTCTGTATGAATGATTTGCAGTTTGAAATCTTAATACTGGTCTGATAGACTATGCGAGGCCTTTGTTGAAGAAATTTCTGATTTTCCCTCTGCCTCTAGCATAGCAGGGTTCCAATTTTTGCATACTTAAGGTCATTACTGAGTTTTGTTTCTTTCTTGCCATAAGGTTGAGGGTTTCCTTTGGAAATTCCTCTTCCTGCTTATTGACATATGCTGCCCTTGGGGTATTCTTGGAATTGAGTGTTTTAATCATGATTCAGGCGAGCCCTTTTTAAACCAACAAGCTTAGTTAGCACTAGGAGAGAAAACAAATTTTTTAATTTTTTTTTTGTTTTAGGTAGCCTCAGGTTACTAGAGCTTCTGAGAAGTGCTAGATCAACATGGGCCAAATTTAGGCGTAAATAAAATGAGACTTCTTTTTAAAAAAAGTTTACTTTATCGAATATGAGAAGTAAGCACAACATGTTTGACAACAAAAGACAGACTTTACATGGATCGGACTATGGTCCATTGGACGATACTTATAAAACATGACAAAAAACAAAAAAAAAATTTGACAGGCTTGATCTCTGTCGACCCCTTCAGAAGCGTTCTTTCTCTGGCTCTCTGGCCCAAGATACTTCATTCCCAGTGACTATTAGAATGGCACCGGCATGGCTAGCTAGTTGGATGGGTTGGGCGGGCTGGATGTGGTTAGCTTGGTTATTATGTGGTGGCATGGGGGCTTCAAGGATGTTGGTGTTGCTGGGAGCTAACTCAACCTTCCCCTGGTCGAGTAGATCTTGAATTGAATGTTGTAATGCCCAACAACGGTCAGTTATATGCCCTTGTCCTTGATGAAAGTCACAATGCTGGTCCATGGGAAATACTAGGGTACTGGGTTAGGTATGGCGGTTGGAGCTTTGGGTTCAACCAACTTATTTCGCATGAGGAATGGAAGGAGCTGACTAAGTGTGTAGGGGAGATGGGTAAATTGCCTGTTTGGCCCGCGCTGCCTTTGACCCTGGGCTTGGTACTGGGATTAAACTGGCTGCTGAACTTGATGCTGATTAGGGGCCTGTGGTACTGGTGCCCCAAGGTTAGGAACTCGGACTGGTGCTATAGGCATTACCATTTGGACATCTGTTTTCCTCTTCCTGGTTCACATCTCCCTACGGACTTGTTGTTGTTGCTGCCTTTAGCTTGTGCTGACTCTTGGAATAACGCAGAATGTATAGACCCAAACCGGATGGATGCTTCAATACGGACCCCACTTTGGGCTACTATGCAAAATCTGAGGTCTGAACTGCAGCAAGCAAGGTAGAGTAAGGCTGCTCAGAGTCTTGAGAAATGTGTCTATCAGCTCATCATTAGGTAGGGAAACTCTCATCCTGACAACCATCTCTCTCCATCGGGCTGCATACCCGATGAATAACTCATCAGTTTTTTTGAACATGAGCTCAAGGTCACCCTTCTGTGGCAGGAGCTCCATATTGAAAGAATAATGTTCAAGGAATGTAGTTGGCAAGTCCTTCCATGTCTTGATCCTTTCTAAATCCAGTGACGTGAACCATCTCAAAGCCGGGCAGGTCAAACTCTTCTGGAAGCATTGGACTAGTAGTGTAGGGTTTCCACCATGGCCAAGCATGTCTACGTAGTAGAGCCTGAGGTGAGTACGAGGACATCTCTTACCATCATATTTCTCAAAGGCTGGTACTTTGAACTTTTCAGACACTTCTGCCCCAGTATAGAATGTCAAATCTAAGAAATCATTTCCCTGAACTGTTTTCCCCTTCGGCATCTGCCTGAGCTGCTCTTGGACTCCTTCAATTCGCTCTTATTGTTTCTTTATGAACTGTGCTATCTTTGGGGTCAACGAGTTTGGTAAAGCTGTAAAAGGCGGGGCTTGGTTTACTTCATCAACAGGTTGGTCATACTGGCCAAAGTTTGGGTCATCAGTGGGTTGAGGATTAGGGGATCATCTGGTAGGTTGTTCAACAGATGAAGGTCCTGGTTGAAGACTGGGGTGGTTAGACGCCTGTGCCATGGTAAGACTCTTCAGGGATTCAAAGATTGCAGTGATTGAGCCATTGATTTCATGAATTTCACGTGCATTATCCAAAGCTTGCGCGGTGGACATGTCAGCTGGTGCTTCTTCATGCTCCATCTCCGAGAGTGATAGTGGTGAATCTTTGGGGTACTCTTTCTCTTGCTCTGCTTGTGCAAGGGCAAGTGCTTTAGTTATAGAATGATTAAATCTCCGACTCATGAATGTACTATAATTAGAGATGAAATGAATGAGGTAGATGATGACAAAACCTAACTTATGTGACGACGATGATGGTATGAGGATGATGATATAAACAAGATGAATTGAATTATTTTTGAACTTTAACCTTATGAATTAAATTGAATGAATTGAATCATTTATAAATTTTGAATTGAATTGATAAGAATCATTTATGAAATGAATTAAAATGACTGAGTTATGATACTCAGGCAAGGGTGAGTCAACTCAACGTGTGTGACTCAACGGGATGAGTGGATAGGGATCCATTTCATTGATCTGGGTTGTAGGGATCCAGAGTCCGTTGGGTTAAGATCAAAATAAATCAATGGGCTATGATTCATTTAGAGTCTAGGATTTTAGACCTCACATGATGTTGGCTAAAGAATGGGTTAAGGTTAGACATATCTAGCAATCAAGGCTCATACAAAGCTCCGAAAATGGTTAAGTATAGGGATAAGATTGTCCCTATACCTGAACAAATGATAAAGGAGCGGCTTAAACCAGTAGCAGAATAGGGATAAGGTAGTCCCTCTTGACGGGTGTTCTTGGTTTATGCCCAAACAAAAACCTATAATCTATATGCTTATGCTGGGATATGCAAAGTTTTGATTATAAGGTTAAGGAGCACTTGACCATATATGCGACTCCCCGGTATAGAACATACCTAGAAATGGACGATTAGTGCAAGCAGGAAAGACCAGTCGCGTTTACTAGAGATAACCATCCCTCGGTCTACAACCAATACTTTCCACAGATCTTTGGACTCCAGCATCAGGGATAACCATCCCTCGATTGTAAGCTTACCGATCTAGGGTTTCGATGAAACCCTAGCCAAGCAACTGTATCGTTCTTTGTTTTTATTTAGATTTCTTATTTGTAAAACATTGATTGCATAATGAGAGGGATGTTTTAACAATCAGATTTATTGGATTTAAATTTGATTTCAATAGAATTTCTATCTTTGTCTTAGGTATTAGGAAATTGGAATTGAACTCACTTGTGTTAATTTTCGGTAGAATTTTAATATAAGTTTTATGCAATGGTTTTAATAGTTTAAGAGAATAAATCTAAAGATGTTTTATGATAAGGAAAGATGAGTGATCATACTACCCTAGGTTAATGTATTTCACTCGTGCCAACCGAATATACGATACACATATGATTTAATTCTTGTATTTTTTTTTGATCAGTTGAGAGGGGACATGTCGTCACTCTCACTGTAATGTTTGAAAATTGAGAGGTCTTAGTAAAATAAAAGTAAGATTAGTTATAAAGCTAGTGGTGGATTCAAACACCCTAGATTTTCTGAACTGATATATAACCAAAAGATCTTAGTAATTAGATTAAATAAAATATGATAGTTTAAACACAAAACCAGCATAGTCCTCAGAGGTTCGACACCCTTACTAGTACTATTCTACGGAATTATTACTATATTAAATAATTAAATTACGTAATGATTAAACAACACACATGATTTATTCTTTCTATGTATACTTGCAAGAATGATAGAAATCTATATCCATATAAAGACTTGTAATCAATAGAAAGAAATAAGAAGAGAAATACATGACTTCCTTTGTTTCAGAATTTGTTTAAACAATACCTGCAGATGCTGCACCAACAACATCCTTCTTGGAATCCCTAGTGTAAGGAACCATTCTAGTTTTAGAATGAGCATGTGCGGCATAGAAATCAGAGAGAGCCATTGATATAGAAATATTTGCAATCTTCCCGACCGTCGAGTTTAAATCAATAACTACTCCTATGGGAACCATGATCTTAGATTCAACACTTCCATTGCGACTAGTTGCCGACTCAGCCCATAAGCTAAGAGAGAATAGAAGATATAAACTATTGTTTCACCATTTCGAAGTCTAATCGCAACGTAGATTTGGGTTTCAAAGACCAATGAATGGCAGTTCAAGTGCCCATGTAGTCCCTTTATAACCTCTTATGTACAAAGTTTCAAAGGAAAGAACAACAATAAATAGACATCTTATGGGTGCGTCTACGATGAACTTTCTAATGCCTGAAAGTCTTCGCTACACCATGAAAACTTTCAAATGGTGGGCCAACACTCGGTGAAAATGATGTTAGTGTTTTTAGATGAAAATCCATATGGTCCCATAGAAATTTCCTCTTTTATTTAAGTTTATTTTGAGCTCGGATTATGTTGCTGTCGTTAGAGAATTTCAAGAAAACTGGGTCTCACTAGGAAAACGAGATCAATTTTTTTGGACTTGAACATGTTCTTAAACCTAACAGATATGGTTGGGGATGGAAACCATTAGATCATAGTGTGACTCCTCTAAATCCTTGGATCTTATGATGGGTAGGGTTCCAAGGTATTTAAAGAAAGGGAAAAGTCCATCTTTTCTCTCAAGTTAATTGTAGCCCCATTGAAATTAGACTTGAGGACAGAAGAGAAGACTCCGATCCTCAAAGACAATACGTAAGCTTCACAGTGTTTTCGAATTCAGAAGGCAAAGGATATTCTAGCGAATCGATATGTTATTGCTCTCTTCTATTGTATTTTTTGATTATATATATTGAAAACTTTAATTGCATGGACTAGATCAAATTTAATATTTATGTCTAAATGAATATTATTTTATCCTGATAAATAAAACATGGCAACATTTGTCACACAAGCCATAATCCGGAATCCGCACAAGCTGGATCGTATCACTTGTGGTCATGAAGGAGATGTGAGGATCAGAGTTGAACCCGATCAGGGTTGCCTACGTATTCACTGTCAGTGGAATCAAGCTGCACGTAGTTCCGGATGGAAGTTGATGGTTTGATTTGATTATGATTGAGGATGGTTTGATTGAAAGATTCGATGGTTTCGATTGAAAGGTTTGATAATTTTTGCTCCTATTTGAGGAGTAAAATGACCTTTTAAGCTCATGCTGAGGAGCGAAGGGGCAGTTTAAGTAAGGTGGGTACTTGAACAGGGTTTGAGTCGATGCTCTAATAGGGGTTTGACTAGGTAGGTAGGGTTTAACTAAGGTTAAGCTAGGGTTTAGCTTGGATTAAGCTTGGGTTAAGCTAGAGTTAAGCTAGGTTTGGGCAGAAGTTTGACTAGGGTAGGTTAGGTTTGAACCGGAGTTCGGGTAGAGGTTCGACTAAGGTAGGCTAGGTTTGAACCAGAGTTTGGGCAGAGGTTCGACTAGGGCAAGCTAGGTTTAAACTTGAATTTCAGGCAGGGGTTCAACAGGACAGGTTAAGTTTTAACTGAAGTTCGGGCAAAGGTTCGACAGGACAGGTTAAGTTTGAACTGAAGTTCAGGTAGAGGTTCGACAGGATAGGTTAAGTTTGAACAGGGATTTGGGTAGAGCTTCGACTAGGTGAGGCTATATTTGAACTGGGATTTGGGCAAGGGTTCGACAAGCAAGTAATCTAATTATTTAAAAGGGATAAAACAATTTAAAAACCGATAAAATACTAAAAAGACAAAGTTCAGCGAGATTTTACCTTCCGGGAAACCCATAAGGGTCTCTGAAAAAGAGGTCCCGAGAATCGACCCTTCGCAATTGACATTCTCGGGAATCCGGAGCGCTACGAGAAGTTTTGAAGAAGAAAAGGGAGAGAGAAGAGTGAGAATGATGTGAGGAGGTAGGGTATTTATAGTTTTTTAAAAAGCAAGACGGTTGAACAGTAGGGCGGTAAAACGGGTCGAAACTGGGAGGGGGCACTATTTGAAGCAGCGCCCCTAGCTGGATTTTCCAAAAAAACCTACCGACATGCCTAGAAAAAAAGGCCCCAAAAGGGCCGCTGTTTGAAGCAGCGCCCCTATTAAGGGGCCAAAAATCATTAATTTTTTTTTGTTTTGTTGACTTTGACTTGCCACATGTTGCACTCTGATTCGCCGAAAAGCTGTTTTCCGTTTTAAGCCTGTTTTGAACCCGAAAATAGTCAAAATTGAGCCAAAAATTTTGTAAAATTATTTTGGAAAAAATGATACATTTTGAACACTTTTAGGGGCATTTTGGTCTTTTTACACCATAGGGGCATTTTGGTTATTTTTCACCATTTTAACTCCAATTTGCTCTCGAAAACAGCTAAATTCATCAAAAAATTTCTAAAATCATTTTGGATCAAATGACAACTTTTTAGCACTTTTTCAAGGGTATTATGGTCATTTTTCACCCTGGGGGTATTTTGATCATTTTTTACCTCTGGCCTGTTTTTGAAAATCGAAGCACGTGGTAAGAGTGTTTTAAAAGAAGATTTTTAAAAGGGTTTTTAGAGTGTAAGAAAATGCTAAAGGGGTGCAAAATTGGGGTGCTTACAAGTTGAAAATGACATAATGGTGTATTTGCATTGATACTTCATCAAATAAATATGCAATAACCGCCTTTCCAAGAGCATGACCAGGTGCAGAAAAAATGAACAATCCTTTATATGTCCCCGCACCATCTTCGTCATAGTTGCGAGCTGAATGGTTGGACTTTGTTTCAACATCTTACAAATACCTCGATTAAAAAGTGACACACTCTTCAGCAAGATATCCCTCTGCTATAGAACCTTCGGGTTTACTTATGTTCCGTACATATGATTTCAATGTATGGAGGTATCTGTTATAGAAATAATAAAAATGCATTCAATGTCAAAGTCATATGACAAATATGACTTAGTAACATATTGCAGGAAAAATTGATGCAAAACATATATGCATTCAATGTCAAAGTGTTATATAACACTTATTGCTCGATCGGGTACATCCATCGGTAGTGTACTGGACCTGCAACCCTAGCCTCACCTATCAAATGGATGGCTAGATGTACCATGATGTCAAAGAATGCTGGTGGGAAAATCCTTTCGAGGTTGGAAAGTGTAACTGCACATCGAGCCTCAAGTTATGTGAATTCTTCGATGGTGCCAACCTTATAGCATAACCCTCTAAAAAATCTATTGAACTCAATTAACAGTCCACTTACATTCCTTGGCAGTGATTTCCACACTACCAATGGAAGTAGCTATTGCATTAAAATGTGGCAGTCATGGCTTTTTAACCTCGCTATTTTGCAATCTTTCAGGTTGACACATCTTGAAATGTTGGCCGCATATCCATCTGGACTTTTAACAGTTGCAAGTACATTACAGAAAATACTTCTCTCATCGGCAGACATGAAAAAGCATGCAACAGCCAAATATGTTTTCTGTCCCACTGCATGTGGATGAAGCACAGATCTAATACCCATTTCCTTAAGATCAGGATGTGTTTTTCAAGTGTCTTTCATTTTTCCCTCAATATTCAATAACTTCCCTATGATACTGTCACATACGTTTTTTTTCAATATCCATCACATCCAAATTGTGCCTTATCAGTAGATGCTCCTAGTAAGGTAAATTGAAAATTTTACTTACCTTCTTCCATCCAATAAACTCCACATTACTGTCTCGTAAATGCCTCGATTACAATGGGGACAAGCGTACTGGTCCTTAGTGCTCGATCCAGACAAGTTTGCATATGTAGGAAAGTCAATGATTGTCCATAATAATGTTGCTCTCATCTGAAAATTCTGACCACTTAACGCATCGTACGTGTAAAGTCCATCAGTCCACAGATCTAATAACTCATCTACCAGTGGTTGTAAGTAGACATCAATGTCATTTCCTGGAACACGAGGATCGTGAATAAGTAATGAAATCATTAAAAAAGGTTGCTTCATACACATCCAAGGTGGCAAATTATATGGGGTAAAAAAAACACGCCAAGTACTGCGTGCAATGCTAAGGGTACCGAATGGATTAAAACCATCGCTTGCTAACCCAAGTCTGACATTGCGCAATTCTACAACAAATTCACGGTATTGTCAAGATGTTGACAGGCTTCAGAGTCAGCTGGAGGCCTCAAAACCCCATCTTGGGTGCGACCCTTTGCATGTCATCTCATGGAACCAGCTGTCTTGTCTGACATGAAAAGTCTTTGAAGTCTAGGCTTTAATGGAAAATGACACAACCTATAGAACCCCAAATCTAGATGATATGTTATAGCCTGTATTCAAACCTTAAGAGTGTTTTCTTAAGCTTATAGATGTTTGGGATGAAGAAGTAGAGCATAAAATACTCTTAAGTGTTAAGAATAGGTATTAACATTACCCTCAACTTTAAGAAGCTTTAGTTTTGTCACCGCTTATCGGAATCGAGTGGTTCCTCAAATTTTGAAAAGGTATTGGAACCCTCTTCTAGTTTCATGTTATCATTTTTCCATATTCTTAGTTGATGATAGGCTAAGCATCCGATTTAGGAAATCGGATCTGCTGAAAATCTGGGTATTTATAGACCAGTTGACTTTAGAGCCCATTTTGGTAATTAAAAACTCAAATTTTGGATTTACCCATTAGACACAAAATTGTTGCCCATTTAATGACGAGTCTAACACAAGTTGAATCGTCAAAATCTAATAAGGGAGTCAAAAGTTATGGCCAAAATACCAAAGTAGAAAAATCTGGAAACTTTCTATCAAAGTTACGAACAATCGTAAACGACCTACGAACGGTCGTAGAAGAGCTATGAATGATCGTAGATATGTTATGAACGATCGTAGAGTCTAGAAACTGAGTAAAATCTCTAGAAGATCTACGATCGATCGTAGGGAACCTACGAACAATCAAAGGCAGGCGAATCATCTTCGAAAATGTGTGGATTTTAAGGATTTTCACCCCTTTGCCTATAAATAGGAGATCAATTGGAGGGTTTTGGGTTAAAATAAACCTAAATAGAGTTCTTAGAAGAAGAGGGAGAATATTTAGGGGATTTCCAAGAGAGGGTTCTCATTCTTGAGTGAGAGATTGAACATTGGGTGACCTAGATCATCCCCAAATCCTTGGATTCTTCAAATCCAAGGCAAGACACGCAAGGAGCACCTCCTTCAAGCATGGACATCAACTTCCACGACCATTTACTTGGGATTTCTCCCCCATTTGAAGGTTGGTACCCCTATTTCTCAACTTGCCACGTTTTCTTCCCTTCCTTACTATGTTTTTCCATTTTCTTGCTTTTCCCTAAATTTTTAAAAGATATGAGAGAGATTTCGTGAATGGATGATGGACTTGGGCAATGAATGACATGGGTGGCTGAGATGTGATGAGAAAATGAGAAAGGCATTGTACACATAATAAATACACATGATATGTTGGATGAAATGAGCTAGAAAAGCATGATTGTAGATTTACTCGCTTACTAGAATTGCATGATTGTAGATTTACTTGCTTTCAGTTAATTGTTGCATTGAAATGCTATGTTCATTTATTGATGTGTTGAATTGTACACGATCCATGAACATGACAATTAAGGTTTTCAAGCATGAACACCAAGTTTTGATTTTAAAAAAACAAGAATAAAATGACTCGATTCACGAACACGATGACAAGGCCAAATGTAAGAGTTGGTAATAAGGTAGGGCATATCCTCGGTGTATTACCTCATTTTTCACAAGGACAAGCAAGATGTTAGTGCGCCTTTCAAGCATGCATGTTTCCATGAAGGATGCTTCCACCTGACTTCAAGTTGCTTCTATTGCATTTTCACTGAAGGGAGTTTATACACCCAACTTCAAGTAGTTTGACATGTTTCACTGAAGGGAGTTTACACTCCCGACTTCAAGTCGTTCAAGGGCACTAACATTCCAAGCATGCATGGCAAGCAAGCACGTTTAATTTCAAGCAAGCATGTGCATAATCATGTCATGACAAGCATACATGCATTTGCATCCGCATTCAAGCAAGTTTTTCACAAGAGACCAGATATGACAAGACAAGGGACAAGACAAGTTTTCACAAGCACAAAAACTAATTTTAAAATTTAAGAAAACAATTCAAAACCAGAATACGATGATTTACCGAGGTTTTACCATTCATGATTTAAGCATGCATGAATATCCACTGCTTATTGCTTTATTATTGTTGTTGTTCTGCTTATTATTACTATTATTATGCACAACTTCTATGACTTGTTGGTTAGTAGTGGGTATCCGTTGAGTGTTTCAATACTTAGCCCTACATTTGATGTCGGCAGGTGCTAGTGGAGCGACTGCTCCTTTTGATATATGTGCTTCCGGTCCATGAGAGGAAGAGGAGGACGTAGAGGAGGTTCTAGCTGGTGAGCCTCATGGTGAGGATGGGGAGAGATGGACCTATCTAAATTATGTCTAGTGAACATTGAGATTTGGCAAGGGAGAGATACTTGTATATATTGTGGTGGGCATGTCCACCCTGTCTTTTGTGTGTTGTACATTGTTAGCCTCAGGGTTACAACCATGGGTACCCCTAATAATTTTGATAATAACATAATAATAAAATAAAATATTTGGTACTAATAATTCTATTTAAGTGCTTGAATATTTCAGAAGATAAAGTTGACAGTACTCCAATCATGAAAAATGATGGAAATTACCCAAGAGGAAGCCCAACTCAATGTATACAAGATGAAGATCCAAGATAAGACCATAGTCCAAGTCGGGTCCATTGAAGACAAAAAGCAAAACCACGAGACCCAAGTCAAGCCAAGATCACCTCTCAATAATCTTAATGTATTTTTCTTTTTTAGAGTTCATAGGACTTATTTAAGAAGTCCTCAAAAGAATGGTAAGTTGAAAAGCTCAAGAATCATAGATTGACCATAAGAGCCTAGAACACCTTTTTGGAAATCATTCTAAGGCCCTAAGGGATCATAAAATCATGTTAAAACATAACTAATTGACCTAGGAAATCAATACTATCTCATTGGTCTGATCCAAAACAGAATTCAGGATTTTCACTCTAAATTCGTCGACGAATTCTCAGCTTAAGCTGAATTCAGCAACAAAGTCATAACATCATTTTTATAATTTCATTATGTCCTCTGAATTCGGCGACGAATTCTTAGGATAGATTGAATTCGGCAATGAAGTCATGACAGAGTTTTTCAATATTTAATTCTGTCTTCTGTATTCGGCGAAGAATTCAAGTGGGAACTCCACTTCGTTGACGAAATCTTGTTTGAAACTGAAAAATCGTTGTAACGGCTAGTTTTCAACAAATCAAAAAGCATTTAATGCTTCTCCAACAGTATTATTGGATTAAATGCTATAAAAAGAGTTTATTTATGAACTAATAATAACTCTTGATCACAACAATAACTTCTATTGATCACTCATTCATTGCTATTGATTCTCACTCACTCTCATATTTAGAAAATTCTCAAAATCTCTCTTGAGCTCATTCAATTGATCACTCATTCATTGCTATTGATTCTCATTCACTCTCATACTTAGAAAATTCTCAAAATCTCTCTTGAGCTCATTCAACTCCAATTTCTTTTTGAGAGACTTTATTAGAGTTTTATTTCACTCTTATCCAGCTCATTTAAGGAGCTTTCAATTCGAATTTTCAATCCAAAACTCATTTATTGAAGTCAGTCAAGAATCTAGGATTCTTGCACTGAAGCTGTTGCTTTAGTTTTATCAAGAGAAGGGTTGTGCTCTTGAAAGGTTTCAGCTTGGCCTAAAGGAGAGCTTGTAAAGGTAATATCTCGACCTGTAAGAGAGATTGTAAGGGTTTGAACTCCACCAATGAAGGAGCCTGTGCAATTAAGGAATCGTGGTGAATCCTCTAGCTGGAAGCTGAGGCGGGGAGTAGGCTGGTTTGCTAAACCTCGTGAACAAATTCTGAGTTTTCACTCTCCTTATCACTTCTCCCTTTCTTTTAATATTTCTATTGTTTGGCTTGCTGCACATTTAATTTATTCTGCATCTTGAACTTGTAGTTCATAATTTTTAAATCTGTCATAGACACTATTTACCCTCCCTTTAGGGTCATTACCTAGCCAACATACATAACTTGGGATACTTGTTTATATATATATGAGATAGATATTTTGCTTCCGCTGTGTCATGTATTTGCTTTCATTATGCATGCTCTGACTCTGTTTTACAGGATGGTTTGTCAAGTCATGTCAAGTCTCGTCCAAGATTCATTCTAAACTCGTAGGGTGGGTTTTGGGGTGCGACAAAACCTTTGCTAGGATCCTGCCTTCCTTCCTAGATGACGGCGATAGATTGGAGTCCCTAGTCTTCCACCGTGACATACCACAGACGGAACATGCAATCTCATTTGCTTGTTCCTTCCAGTATAGCATGCAATCATTTGGGCATGTATTGATCTTATTATAACCAAGACCTAATTCATTGATTATCTTTTTAGTTCGGTAGAAGGATGTAGGCAACGTCTCACCCTCAGGAAGTGCCTCTTTCAGTAACTCAATTAACATTGTGAATAATTTGTCGCTCCATCCATTGAGACACTTAATTTGATATAACCGAACAATAAAAGAAAGCTTTTTGAACTTTTTACATTCGGGATACAAAACTTGCTTGGCATCTTCAACTTGCTTATAAAATTTTGTGGCTTCTGCGTTAGGACCCTCTCTTGTTCCACTAAGCCCCTCATCAACTATCACTTCGTTTGCTCGATTGGGCCCGAATGTCGCATGCAACATCCCGTTCATATCATCTATTACAGGGTTATTCTCGTCTCTCACCAATTGGGCAGTTGAAGATCTAGGATGCGGTCTTTTCCCGTGGAAAATCCAGGTAGCCGTAACATAATTCTTATTGAATCCATTGCAAATAAAATGCTCGTACACACTGGGCCGTATCTAATAATATCGATTACTGCATTTTTTACATAGACACTTGATAGTACTGCTAGGTTGTGTTGACTTACTAAATGCAAAATCCAAGAAATTGTTCACACCCACCTTATATATATCACTCCATCAGTGTGCAGAAACCCAACTTTTATCCATGGTGGATTGATCAGCTGTTGTAATTACTAACAATAGAAGACAATATATACCTGTCATTAGTGGATGCTACTGGTTGTGTGTAGTAGAATGAATATGTGCATCATTAACTCAATGTGATACAGAACTGACACGGTTGATTAGGATAATGCATTCACCATGGTTAATGAATACATATTGGGTCAGGTGTTCCTATCCCATTCAGGAATACATAATTCCGAAGAATCAGTAACTCACATGCTTTGTTCAATTTTAAGGAAATTTCGGCAACATCTCCTCATGGCTCTCCAAGTACACAATTTAGACAAGGACCATATGCATTCCTTGTCCAAATATATACATAGAGAACAATAGGGATGACTGAGTGACGAAAATATTCCCAAAAATTGAGTGTGCACGGGCGACTAACTCATGTTTCGGGATTATGCATTCCCAAACTGTTCATACGGACAATTCAAGAATCATTTGCAGAAAAATACTCCTCTTCACATACAGGACAAATAAGTTGTTAGATGCAATGTAGTCCACGTAGGAACTAAACATCGTAATCTACAACTAATCCTTCCATAGTGATGATGAGAGAGGCACTTATCAGACAATGATTCTTGAATGAGAGATCTACATTTTAATGCGTGCACATTCACAATGACCTTGAGGGATACAGGAATCAATATGGCTCTTACAACCCAATGATCATAACTGTAGGGCTATGAAAGTCACAAATTTCACAAAGAAATAGGATGCAATTTATAGATTCACATGAGACATGAAGAAGGAGACTCAAAACTAAATTAACAAAACAATACTATTTGAGCATACAAACAAAAAGAATTGATTACAGTAGTAGGGTTCAAATCATAGAAACATAGAAGTTCAACAATGCTAGCTGTGTCTAGATCAAAAAACATAATTTGTTTGTTAACCATTAAGTGGAAAATGCCAATTCCAATTTCAATGAAGTTCATTTAAGACAGGACATTAAAAATCAAGCAGCTACCGTGAATATATATCAAACCTTATACTTAAATTGCATCAACATTATATCCTCAAATCATTCGATTTTTTCTCCCACTATATTTACTAAAACCAAATTGAACACCTCCTAGTAGACATGGACGAATTCAACGAGAACCATTCAAGCCAAAGCAGCTTCAGCTTTGAACATCAAAAGTAGGTTTGACAGAAATTGGGCTTCTATTGAATCGAGAAATAGGTTTGATGATTGTAAATCTTTTTGATATATACAAATCGAACCATCAACAAATGCCCAATCGAAACCCTAAAGTGATAAACACTAATATACATTAGGTTTTAATAAAATAAAATTGATACCCTAAAAAAAAAAAAATATAGGAATAGAAACTAATAACCGAAATGATTAAGGGAAACAAATACAAAATGTTTTTGGGAATTTCTTATTGTATTGAGATGGAAATAATTTGGGTCTTGGGCCATATATACATAATGTTTTTGATTTATTTTGTGTCTTTATTTTCAATTCAACAATAACAAGCAAGGAAAAAAAATCCTTTTAATTAATACGAAGAACAATGACTAGAGAATACACATTAAACATAAACATGCATAATATTTATTGTTTCTATTTTTTCAATTGAATTTTCACTTATCATGAATTATGTGAGTTTACTTTATAAACTCTTCACTACTTACTGTTGTGGATCTCGACAAGAATTACAATAAATAATTACAACAATTTATAGTATTCTTATTCATTTTAAATGAAAGTTAATGCTAAGTGGCCATATTTGTGCACTTCGTATTATTTGTTTATCATTTTATATTTTTAGTTGATATATACTTTCTAAACACTAAGCAAGAGTGTGTCTGATGTGCGCCCTTCAACACTCATAAGCCATGCCATTTGAATTATAATATATAGTTTTAACATCTTATTATTAAACTTCAAATTATAATGTATAGTTTTAAGATCTTAGATTTATTAGTAACATATATGGCTTGATATCTGTTTGATAATTTGTTATTAAGACTATCAAAGAAATTCCTCCCCCAAAAAAATTAAGGCTCTTGAAAAAATAAGGAAGATTTATTACTGATTCATGTTTTTAAATCTAAGATTAATTATAATATACAGTTTTAAAATTTTAAATTAATTGGTAACATATATGGCTTAATGGGGTGATCAGTTACGATAAAATCCGGCCCTTTGTACTGCCGGTCCAGCCCTTCAAATCTAGTAAAATAGAGGTTCTTCTTCTTTGATGTCCTAGGACTGTGTCAGGCAAAATTTCAAAAGACCCTCTTAGTTAAGGGCCGCACCTGATAAGCACGAGCCCAACTGAAACCTCTACTTTATAGGTTATATCATTAATAACATTATATATAACATATTGCATATATAATATAATAGTTTAATACATATAATAACATAAGGTTGAGACTTACTGTCTTTCTATTTTTTTTTTTTTTTTGAGTTCCGAACAACATCATAGTTCATTCAAGATTGAAGCATTACAGAGGGAAGGGGCAGAAGCTTTACAGAAACATCACATAGACTACGATGGATAACATCTACAAGAGCTGGAGATATAATTCAAGGCCTAACCGAATGAATGTAATGTAGTATCTGTTTTTCCTCTTTTAAGAAAAAAACTAACCGGGCTATTGTGTGTATGTGTAATAGAAGTTTAGTATTTTTTCAAAATCTTCTTCTAAGTTGTAATTTGCTTTTAATCTAACATTTTAACTGTAACAATCAGAGGGTGTGGTGATAATTTCGTCAACAGCCTCACTATAATTAAACCTAACCTAACCTAACCCCGAATTGTACTACAAGTGTGAATCAGGCTAGCATCCCTCATCTTGCATAATCTATCCTAAGCTCGAACAAAGGAGGAGTTGTATATTAGGATGGTAGTCAATGTAGAAAAAAATTTGTTAGAACATGTTTTCAATTGTAACCAGATTCAAACAATATCAAGAAAAACATAAATTCAATCAAGCATCAAAGAAAAACATGGCAAAAAATCGAGCAGAGAGAGAGAGAGAGAGAGAGAGATTCAACCTGAGATGATCGGCAGTGGTGGTCAGAGGTCGTCGACGACAGCGGGGTGGTCGGAGATGGTCAGAGCCAAGAGGAGAGAGAGAGAGAGGCACGGTAGCTCCGTTTGGGGTGAAATTTGAGTTTCGCGGGTTAGGGATTATATAATCCGAATATAACATTATTAGACACAGAAATATTTCCATTTCTAATACTATTTAATGACTAGAGATGGAAATATTTCCGTGTCTAATAATATTTAATGATCGGAGACGGAAATTTTCCGTCACTAACAACAACATTCGTGTGTACATATATTAGACATGGAAACTATTTTGTGTCTAATATATGTTTTATTTAGAAAATATACATAAGTGTTCGAATAGATATTAGATACGGAATGTTAGTGACGAAATTTATTTCTGTGTCTATTAGTGAGTTATTAGAGATGGAACTATTTCCGTCTCTAGTATTCCGTTGCTACTTGGTAAATTTGTTGTAGTGCCACACACACACCCAGTACAATATCAACCCAAGCCTATAACCACACACACCCCTCAGGACTTTGGTTTATTATTGTAGGAAAGTGGTTTATAACTCTTGATAGTACCTACTATTGAGAGAGCTCAGCCGCCCACATTAAAATGGTTTTTTTTGGTTAACTCAATTACACCACAAGGCGATAGCTAAAGGCAAGACAAAGGAAACACACACCCTAACACTCACACACACACACACAACCACACTTGCAACCCAACATAAGCATCACCCAAGCACTCGATGTTAAGTGCTATTGGATTTTTAATCCGGGTACTATTGAGAGTTTTAAATCACTTCCATTTAGGGGTGTAAACGAGCCGAGTTAAGCCAAGCCGGGGGCTGCTCAAGCTCGATTCGTGACTATGCTGGCTTAAGCTCGTCTAAAGCTCAATTTGAGCCCTTGAATGTTAGCTTGAGATAAACTCGTCTATTGATAATTGAGCTTAAGCCGGCTTGTGAGCTTGCACTATTATTTAAGCTCGTTTGCCTTTATTTTAGCAAAAAAAATTCAAGTCAAAATCCTAAGGATTAAACATGCTCATTAGATTCTCCTTAAAAAAAAAAAACCTAAGAACTGAACATAGTTATTCTCAAGGGGAGCCAGAAAAAATTTTCATTGGGAGGGGGGAATAAATGTATTAAAAAAATAATGGATTTGAGGGTATGGAAGTTGGCGGTTCGGGGCGTAGCCCCGGAGAAAAAAAAACTTTGGGTAATTTTTTCCCAGTAATGTCCTTGAGGTTGCCACGTGTCCCTATTGATAACCCTTAACTGTGGTTAAGATTCACCCACCTATCCTTGGTTTTTCAAACCCTAGTTATTCACTAACTCCTAAGGTTAAAAAAATTTTAATTTTTCTTTCTAAAAACCAAGGATAAATAGGTAAACCCTAAGAATGAGTGAATTTTAATCGTAGTTAAGGGGTGTCAATAGGGACATGTGGTGACCTAAAGGGCATAACCGAACTCCAATGGAAGGCCCACTATATATGTGACAAGAAATTGGGAGCTAATTGAAGAAACATGAGCTACTTGAAGAAACATGATATTGCAATTTTATAAAATTTTGAAAGATGAAGTTATATTTAAGTTTCTTAACTTTTATGTGAAAACTAATATTATTAAGGTATTATAAGTGGTACAGTAAAATTAATCGAGCCGAACCGAATAAAATTAAGTGAGCCGAGCTGAGCCACTCATTGCTTGTGTTTGGCTTGTTAACAAACGAGCTCAATCATTTAGCTCAGCTCGGCTCGGATCAATGGGCTCAAATACCCAACTTAAGCTCGGCTCATTTTGAGACAAATCAAGTCGACTCACGAGCTGGCTCGGCTCATTGACAACCCTACTTCCATTATTGTATCAATGTTTGTGCACTGGGGATTTGGGTTTTTACTTAAAAGGTTTGTAGCAACGGAAAACATTCCATCTCTACTTCATCAGAGCATTAGTGACGGCTATAATTCCGTCGCTATATATTTAAAAATCTGTAGTGACGGAACCAAATCCATCCCTATTTCATCTGACCATTACTGACAGAATTATAATGCTACATATTAGCGATGGACAGGTGCCTGACACTAGTGTATATAACCGTCCCAACTTAATTATCTATTAATATTTTTTATTATACAATAGTATTCTGATATGTAATGACGCACATATAGCGACGGTAGTATTTCGGTCGCTGTAACACTAATTTAGCCACGGTTTCCGATGCTAAATTTCTGTAAACCATTTTGTTGTAGTGTCATATTATAGGTTTCTATGTTAGGGAAAAATTTAACATAATTAGAATATATGGTCCGGTTTTGTTTTTTTTTTGGGTTAAGAATATATGGTCCAGTTCAAAGGAAGATTATTTTATGGGATAGGACACATGTTTGTGGTTGACCCTGCAGACTGGGCTGGTGGTATTTGTATGTAAAAGGACACGGTAGTGCACGTGCATGAAGATTATGTGTGTAAAATAAATATGAACAACGGGAATTGGAATAGGGAGAAATTAGAACAACGAGAAATTAGACCAGGCTTAAACTATATTAAGTCTAATTGATTAAATGGACTTATTCCTTGAAGCAAATAGAAGTATATGATAAATGATGGCCATCAAACCCTAATAAATTGGTTATTATAATTTTTTTTCTTGTGCATCTTAAAAAAGGTTAAGTACCTCATTTTTTTGTCGAGTAGTGTAAGCTCATAGGGAAGATGAAAGAATTCGAGTTTAGTTGTATCCCGAGCATAGTTTTGTCATATAATATTCCTTGCACATGAGAGGCTCGACTATCTTCAAGAAAGGCTTTTTAAAGTGCTCTCAACTAAGCAATTTTCATTTTGATTAATCATCTCATTCTATTATTATATATGCACTTTTGAAGTGGCTATGTACGTAGGGATTTATCCCAATAACGCAACAATTGTTACATCCATTGGATGATGAACAAGTTTTGCGATTATGATTATTAAAGGCTTATCCTCGGCCATGGCCATAGTTATTGGCTTGTGTTAGCACTAGCAGTAGAAAGCCATGGAGGGATTCCCATCATGTTTGTTGGTATAGACTAAAACTCTGTTCAGGACGCTGCTCATGAATTGAGGAGCTAAACTTTGTGTTCAAAAAAGATGATTAGTTTGACATGATGAGAAATCATGGTGACAAAGGATTCATACTCAACAAACGTATCATACTAATCAAAAAAGATGATTAGTCAACCACCAAGATCAAACATAAGAAGGTTTCAATTAGAGATGCATTTCTTGACTGGTGCCAAGGCATTGACAGTAGTCAATTGATTTAAATAATAAACCATCCGAGTGATCCCCTTGCAAAGAATTTGGGATTGAAGTTGTAGCTGCATGCATCATGGTTTGAGCTAAGAGCTAGGTTTTAGATAAATGTTGCATCAAGACAGTGTGACATATTTGTCATAGTGTTTCAACTACAAAAATGATGGATTTCGTGTGCCATGATGAAAGTGTTTGTGATGTAGATGGTGCCGTCTACGACGCGGAAGAGATCTTAAGATACAAGTATTGGATGGATTTTGTGAGTATTTGGCTCGAATTTTGGGCAGGGGGATCGATCGCCCAAACGGTGTTTTGTTATGGGAAATTCCTAAAACTTATTTTAGAGAGCTTTTAGCTTTGGGAAACTTCTATTTAGGTAGAGTTTCGTTTCCTCTTTTGTTTGGGGTCTCTTTTGGGCTATAAAAGAGAGGCTAGGGGTTAGGGTTTGTAAAGAAAGAAGTCAAGTAAGATTGTCATAGTTAGGGTTTGGGTTGAAAGAGCAAGAAGACTTTTGTGAGAGAGAGCATTGTGGGCTTTTCTTGGGGTTTGTTCTTCATTGTGGGTTCTTCTCTTTTATATTCTTCTCTTCGATTAGGGAAGATATTTGGTGTGCTGTGACCGTGGACGTAGGTATTTAGGCCGAACCATGTAAATCTTTCTTTGTGATGTGTTTTCTTGTTTTGCTATATTTATTTTCTTATTGTTGTTTATTCTATCTAAGGGATTTCCACACAACATTTTGATCTTCCATAAGGATAAAAGGTTTACTCTTGTGCTCCCAAGAGTATCTCTCTTGTGAGCACAAGATCAATGGACAAAAAAATTGACTGGGAAGAAGTCAAAAAATTGGGGGGGAGGGGAATGACTTATGGTGAGGTGGCCTTTTTTTGTCCATTGATCTTGTGCTCACAAGAGGGATACTCTTGTGAGCACGAGAGTAAACCTTTTGCCTCCATAAGAGGTAGTTGAACCCGCCAAGTTTACATAAAACAAATTGGGCGATATTAGTGATATTTAGATGACAAGACAGAGCAGAATTTTCTAAAATATAGTGAACAACGATAAGAGAATGAATTGTGTACAATGAGGATTGCATGTCTATAGATGGATCACATGCTATGGGAACTCAATTTCTTCTCTTTCTTTTTCTTGTTCTTGCAGTTCTTCTTCAGTTGGAGCAATGTTTAGAGATGTCTGGTTCAAAATCCTTGGGGGGCTATGTGAACCAACATTAGCTGAACCTTCCATATCTTGAACAGGAGTTAAGGGGTGAACCCTAGACTCATCTCTCTTGAAAGTATGTGAGGAGAGATCCCTTTTATCGAAGTGTTTGGCCATTTCAACAACTTTTTTCCAAATGGAGTTTTCCGAATGGGCAATTTCTGGAACATGCCAGTTATGATAAAGGAATAAAAATAAGTATGTCAAGAGTGATAAGCCTGTAGCAATTCCTGTGATAAGGAAGAGCCCCCAAAAGTCATCAATGCTAAGACTATTCGAAGTAGGGGGTGAAGTCTCTTCATCCAAATAAGTGTTTTCATGTTTAAAATACTTTTCCTCTATTTTCTTCATTTCATCCCCCTCGGTGAAGTTTAGAATTGCCCTTGAAATATAACGGACCAAAGGAGAGTTTAATGGAAACACCTGCAAATAGAGGAAGTAAAAAAATCACATGCAATGTACAATACCACATCCTTTATAAAAAAATTATGTCAACAACATATATATATGTGTGTGTGTGTGTGTGTGAACGTGCATGCTTAGAAAGAGAGAGAGAGAGAAGCTTACAAATCCAAATCCATCAGTTTTGTAGGTGGGTCCAGCTGTGGTGTATTTGGAACCATGCTTGGCTAGGAAGAGCTTGATATAGGGGATCTCGTCGATAATGGCATCAACACCACCATTCTGACTTCCTTTAGTCAAGGCATCATGATATTCACTAATGCTACTATAATTTCTTAGCTTAGTTTCTTCGAAGTTCAACTGTTTTGTTAGAAGCCCTTTCACAAATGAATCCGTCTGGTATCCAACGTAGCAACCTTTTTTTATGAGCTCATTCACATCAGTAACTGTTGGTTGTAAACTTTGTACAGTCAACATCGAACTTAAGCTTGCAGTGTAACTCTGCGTCAAGATGAGCACTACAAACATCCATATGATTAACACAAATCTTGTCCAGTTGTTCACCACCTGCTCTCCTGTTTCCATCATAACAAAGCATCTATTTATTATCTTCATCACTATAATCAGTAGCTAAGATAGTTTCAATTTTCCCTTGAATAAAGAGGATAACACATCAACTTGTAAGCCTACCAACCAATGCTTCTAATATTTTATCCAATTTTTCCAATAAAATTGAAATAACTTGAAGAATACTAATCATCTAACAAACAATATTTGTGTTAACATTTCAAAGTAACTATTAGATGCTTATAATGTAAGATTTCCTATCCAGTTTATGTTTTGGGCAATATTCATTGTCTAACATTTGAATAAATTCCACTCTAATTAGGGCTTTAGTTATAGCCAAACAATAGTGTATTATGAATTAATTAAGTAATTAAGGTTTTAAGGAAGTTCAATGTCTCACACAACTTGGGGGCTTATTTGGTTAGATTCCTTGATAGGTTAAGACACTAATAACTAAATACCCGATATACTAAAATTAAGCAACTGGTCCCAGTTCCATCTCTAGAAAATGCCTATCGAAAGCATTTTCCGAACATTAGAAGTTAAAGACCTATGCAGTTCGTGGATAGCAATCAGTATTCGTTGATTCTTGAACAAGGCTGAAAGGTCCCACATGTGTTATTGTTTGAATATTACATATCATAGTCCAAGCATGCAATATTTAGGTTGTTGCCCATCTAAGGTATATTTCATCATTCTTCAAAGTCAGAAAAAAATTCTAACTATTGAGTTGGAGGAGCATGAAGTAGCAAATAAAAAAAAGAAGTTTGCGAGGCAATTACTTTGGGCAAACGCAAGTGTTGAGAAGGAGAACCATAATATCATGCCGAGATGTTGTCTAACTGGGCCTCGAAACTCTGTGTTTAAACGGTGTTCCAGAAACCATACCACGATTCCAGTAAAGATAAATCCTAGCCCAGTTGTTAGCCAAAGATTCCAATTCAGAGGCTTTAAGAAAATCCAACCATTTTTCCTTTTGTATTTAATCGGCACTATCATCAACACCCCCGATTCCGAATATGGCAATGTGAAATCAACATATAACGATCGATTTGCTACAATTGTTGTATCTCCCACCATGGCGTCAAATTTCTGTGTTTTTCCTCGCAAAGAGAAGAAAAATAGTTAAAGGCCATTTCTAACAAGTGCCCTTTGTTTGTATTGAAATTAAAAGGAATGACCAACATACCTGGAGATGAACTTCATAAACAAGGTTGTCATAACTCCCAGCACTACTTCCATCAGCCTTCATGTAAGGTATAAAGTGAGGAGTGACACCAAATGGTAATTTTCCTAATACACCGCGGAATACGGCTATGGAGAACCCATCTATATGGGTTGTCTTTTTCGTCTGAGAATCCCATTTCACATCTACAAATTCTGTAAAACCTTTTTTCATTGGAACACCAATCCTCAACGTATTCCCCTTTGTTGATATAACCCAACCCTTCGGTATGGTTATTGAATCTCCTGGCCATATGGGCTTCTTGAGATCAACCATGGAAGTAGAGTTTGCTACTTTTTCCGCAACATCTAATTCCTGAGAAAGTCCTTTCTTCGGAGTCCAGTACCCAATTACTCTCTCTCCTTTTCCAATCACATTGAATATTTGAAACGCTAAAGACTGCAATTGCCCTTCAACCAAATGGAACTCCCCACTTAAACCTTTAAAACTAGTGTTTAAGATTGTCTTGAGAATTCTTGGACCCATTTCAGAGGTTCCTAAGGTGGCTAGGTCCGTCAAATTTTCACTAGTTTGCGATTTTAAGAAGCGATAATTCATAGGTCCAACTCTCTCTACTGCCATAGCTAATGCCCAGGTTGTGTCGTATGCCCGAATTCCAAAGAGGTTTAGCTCATTCATCTTGTTGTTCGGATCTTTCAAGAAAAGTTCCCTTTTCCATCGCATTTCTACATCTTCAAGATCTTTCGATCTTGGTATGTAGGGCTTTATACCTAATACACCTTGCATTGAATCAATGGTAGAAGGAGTCATGAGATCTAACATGCCAGATAAACCGTCCGTGATAATCCAAGCATACCCTTTAGTCATCATTCCTTCTTCTTTTGCAAGTGCAAAAAGGCGTGACCCATGAGAAGCTGTCATGTGCACCACGAATACCCTAGTCTGATTCCCCTTCAACTTCTTGAGCTCTCTTATTATATGAAAATCATTGGCAGATGGAGGAATGACAGACCTATAGGGGACACGAGTGTAGATCCCTTGAAAACCATCGATTAAATAAGGTATGAACCCATTACCATATTCGGTGTCTTCGTAGATAGGGACAACTTCACCCCATCCAAATGCTTGAACAATGGCGACGATGGCTTGAACCTGAGAAGAGTCATCTTGGGTTGTCCGAACAAAATAAGGGCTATGTGTGGGAGAAAGAGATGGACTCGTGGCCGAAAAAGAAATAATGGGCACATGAGCCTTCTTTCCAAGATCTATCATGAACTTAGCCTCTGCTGACCTTTGTGGCCCAATGATGGCTTGAACTTGTACATTTTTCATTAAGTCTAGAGCTGAATTTCATGCAAAAAACAAAGAAGAAGATGAATTAGAGCATAATATTAGAGCTTATAGTAACCTTCTAAATAGTTGTTGAAAAAGAAACGTAAGTAATTTAACATATGAATCAAAAAATATTCTTATCGATCAATTAGACAGAATTTGGAAATGCTTAATTGTTAAGTTAAAGTCTTTAGCTTTAAGGCAATGTCAATAGAATTTTGCTAGCCATACTCACATTTCTACACTCTCACCCCTTTTGAAAATACAACAATTGACATTGTAAGGAGCCAAAAGTGGACTGACACAAAAAAAAGCTCTGTTGTCAAAAGATGTTTTTATTTATTTATTATTTTTTATATATATATTTTGAATTGTGAGAGCATGGCTAGCACTCGGCATTATATAAATAGTGTAAAGATTCTGAAGGGCTAAATTTAAACATACAAAATTTCAATGCATTTGCAATGAATCTATAATTTTATCAAGAGTGGTTTTTAAATTCTATTTCGTCTTAATAAAAAAAAACAAGAGAATGTGTATGTCTATGGTATTCCTAAATCCTGACCCTTTTATTCAATTGTTCAACGGTCAAGATTAGAGGTGATGTGGCATTAGAAGAGAAGCAAATCTTGACCCTTAGTGATTACTAGGGTTGTCAATGGGCCGGGCCGGGTTCTATCCAAGCCCAGCCCTCACTTATAAGCATTCGGTCCAAGCCTTGGAAGGGTTTGAACTACCCATGAGGGTCAAGGCTGGGCCTAAGCCATGCTTGGGCTCAAAAAGAAGATAATTTTTTTTTTTTGTCACAATATTTATTAAAATTTTTATAAACCACCACTAATTGATGAGTGGCCACAAAGACAATAGTGTAATAAAGAGAACGAAATGGAGGAAGATTAGATAATTTATATTAGAAGTCTCTCGATGGTGGATGGTTTTTTTTAGTAGGGGATATGATAATGAAAATATTGCCATTCGTTTAGGTTATAATATATATATATATATATATATATATATATATATATATATATATATATATATATAATGAGGGATTGGGCCAAGCTTTAGGGACCCTCATGTCGGGATTAGTTTTTTTGGGTCCACTTTGATTTGCGGGCTTTATAAATGGAGAAAGCCCTCAATTTGTGGGGTTTTGAGGTCCAGGTACCCTCACATGAAGGCCTAATTGAAAGCCCTATTTGTTGGCTATAGACGGGTTAGGATGAGGGAGTATATTTCCAAGTATCCATCCAAGAGAATAATGTTATAAATGATACCATTATTGGCAATTGTTTGCCTCATGCAGCAACACATGGCACTCCTTTGTGCGAACTCCCCCCTCCCCCCTCCCCCCAAATCCATGGCTCCTCTTTCCCTAATACCAGGAAAAAAGAAAGTTCAATCGAGGAAGTCTAAGCTATCCATTTATATGATGGAAACTACAACCTAGGTTGGTTTGTATGAATCCTAGAGGTGAATACTGACCAAATATAGTTAATAACAAACATTTCTGACGTCGAATTGTACGACATAAACTTCTCCGTAAACATTTTTTGTCATGTATTAGGAAAAGAAGGTTGTCTATGCTCACTAGAACCACTAGTGAGTGTACTTACAAACTCGACACATGGCATGTTGTTTTATATTTCGATCATTGGATGTCAAGATAGGTCATTTGTAAAACACGTGCTAAGCATGCAAGGTGGTGGCAACAAGTGTCAAAACAATACGCCTTTGAAAAGAATTTGATTTAGTGCATCTGGGGCTAGCACACCTCTAAAAATATTGTGGACTGTTTTTAATTGAAGAAGTAAGTATAATCCGAGAAGGAACCTATGCATCGTATATGAACAAGCTATCAACGCATGATGATAATGAGGAAATGAAACGATAACCTGTACTTACCAGCAGATGCCGCACTGACAACATCTCCCTTTGAATCCCTTGTATGGAGTACGATCTTTGAGTTATAGTCTTGATGACGGGCATAGAAGTCGGATATTGCCATTAATGCTCCGTTTGTTTGCACGTAAAATATTTTACGGCGTAAAATCATTTACACAGAAAATGTTTTACAAGAAAACAATCGTTTTCCAGCTTGTTTGTGCTGTTTGGTTGCCATACTGAAAATTGGGTGGAAAATGACTCCATTTTACTTTCCAGTGTTTGTTTGGGAGGAAAATTCATCAATGAGAAAATATACTTCCTAATAATTGCATAATAAATTTCTCAATTCAATAAACCCACAAACCTGTCTCAAAATCCATATTAACCTACAAACATATCTCAAACCATATATCAATTATCATTCATCAATTTCGATCTATATTGTCCAAAATTAACATATTCAAATGGTACCTACCCACTATATTCACAAACAACAAAACATACCATAAAAAGTTTTTGTATTATCCTAAAAATAAAAAAACTATATTAAACATGTTCAACCCCTAAAAAGAATATCATCAAAACAATTCATGCCACTATTAACATATTCAAAACAAACAATCACCACTAGAAAAACCCTCCCTCTGAGACTGAAATTTGAGCATCCATTGCTTGCGAAACTCTTCACTCTTGGCTAAAAATCCATTTCCAATCACTCGGCGCTCTAACAAGTAATCAAAGGCTGAAATAAGTAATGAAGAATCAAAGCCTTCTGTTTTCATTACTTCTTTAAAGAGTTCTTTAGGAAAATTATCTTGATTCATTTCCCTGATTGCAGTAGCCATCTCTCCAATTTGTTGCGCCATCATTTCTATTTTATTTTCCATCTCTTCACTTCGACGAAGCCTTTTTCCATGCCGTCGTACATTGGATGATGTACTATTCGATGAAACTTGTTGCTTTTCGGTATGCGTCCGCTCTTCCATCCCTTCAAGACCAATACAATCGTCCATCAATTCATTCCTATCAAAAAGAGGAATAGATGATTCTGTATCTACATCGGCATATGATTTGGCAAAATCCCCCTTCGCTTGATCCTCACCGACTACAAGAGCTATTTCCTCGTACATTTCAATTCTCTTGTTTAGGTATTGATCATTGTTAGGATGTGTCTGATTTACAATCACAAAGTGTTAAGTTCATATTATAATATTTTAAATATAAAATTTGGAAATATTATAACATACCTTAATGTAGTCATTGTACACAACAAAACTAGCTGTGATCATCTTAAGATTATCATCCCATCCAAATCCACTACCCTTACGAACCTCTTGAATAATCCGCCATGTGTTTCGAGTAGTTCTAAGGTGATTTTCCACATGTCCGACGCCACAAGACACATTGAACTTATCGCTAACTTCTTTCGCTACTCCGGTGAAAGAACTCTTCTTGAATATTTTGTCGATCTTATTCCCTATTTTTGCCTCTTCTGCTAGAATTTCCAGGCATAAACGATCCATAGTTTTTGTCCACCTGAATTGCTTTTTTGTTCCCTCTTTTCTTTTGTCACCAACTTGATTTTTTGATGATTCCATTTCTGTAGGAAATAAAATCAAATGAGGTAAAAGATATCCTAAATAAAATCATTGAATCAAAAAATGCATTTCATCTCATCATAATGGATAAGTGTTTATATAAAATTACATATACAAGGTATAAGCAATTAATAGATGGAAGTTGCAAAAGCCTTTGTAGCAAGTGTCGAAGTAAGCACTTCTTACACAAGGTATAAGTAATTCCAGAATATTTATAATGAGTCATGCTCATGGAATAACAAGAAAGTTCACCTTAACACCTTACACAAGGTATAACAAAAAATGCATTTCACCAGAATATTTAAATTAACACTGAAGTACTAGGGATTGAAGGATCGCGGTTACCAGTTTTAAAAAACTATCTTAAGGAATAACAAGAAAGTTCACCTTCCCAAGCCAGCATAATATTATGGAAAACTGATATACAACCTCAACAAAAATAAAATAAGATTAGACTATGGATTTAAAGAAAGTGAGATGGATCCAAGGATGCTTGTTTTCTGTGTTTGATGAGTTCTACTTGGTATGAATATCTTAGATATGGTGTTGCAGAAGAGATTAGACTATGGATTCCATGGTTACCAGGTGCCTGCCATTCCCCAAGCTTCCAGATCAGCTCGGGTAAGTGTGTGCTATCATAGATCATTCCTAGGCTGCCTGTTGATACTATATCTGTGTGTGTGCTCAAACACAGTTCTAATCTTTAATTATTTGTTACTGATTTTAGGGGAGAGGTTCGCTTAGAATCAATGTCAACTACAATCAGATGTGTGCTTTTGAATTACTGGCTACTGTAGCTGACAAGTTACTACAGGAGGGGAAAAGTTCCGCTCCTAGTAATGCATCAGCTGGAAAAGATCCATCTGCCACTGTCAAGGATACTGTTAAACAGGAACAACATGATGAAGAGAACGTGTTGAAAGTAGAACCTTCTGATCAAGTAAGCTGCGAAGAGAGTGTATTTGTTTCTGAGATTTTCTCACAAGGGCACAATCAAAACTATACTTTGAAAAAATTCTTGCATGCCCAAAATGATGATGGTTTGGGATTCTCTTCTGAAATAGCTACTTCTGAGCACTCAGAGAAGGTTGGTTGTGCTGTGAAGTTGACAATCTGCAAGCACAAGAATTTATTTGGAAATTTTCCTAGCAAAGTAGAGGGAGGCTCCCCCAACTACGGGGAATCTTGTGATGATATAGTAGAGGATAAAATTGACAGAAAGTTAGAAGCTGATTGCGGGATTTATTATTAGCTATGAAGAAGAAGAAGTAGAGGGAGGCTTTGTAATGGTGTATGTTAGTACACAAGGCTAGAGAAGCAACTTAACGCTAAGCATCCATGTTTTGATGAGAGAATTTTATTTTTAGATGACAAAAGGAAGCAATATGACGATCATCTGCCATAGCACATTCAGAAAACCCAGTAGAGGTTGGTTGAGGGATTTCTTTTGAGTGTAATACATGTAGTAATATGACGATCATCATCATCTGCTTTCTTTTGAGTGTAATACATGTAGTTGAGGGATCAAAATACACGCACGAGATCATTTACCTCATATTTTCATCTACTTCTTAATTACTACTAAGCTTGCAATCTCACAGGCCCGGTGGCTCATTTTGTTTTGTCAGAATACCACTTTACATATGTTACCTTAATTGTGCTCTTCAGTTCTTAGGAGGGAAAAGATCACCTCTTTGGAGGTCACCGTCTGATCCATTGAAATTCTAATGGCCCCAAATCTTTAACAAGTACTCTTATAATTCTAGGAAAGTGCCTAAACCAAACAATCTTCTTATAAAAAGTGACTTATTTACAAAAACAAACAAACAAAATACTTAATAGCTTATAGAAAAACTTGACTTGTTTAATATTTTCCAAAAGCTACCTAAAATCCAGCCACTACTTCTTTTCTTAACTCCGGATACAAACAATTCCACGCATGTCCATGATCCATTTGACTTTTGATGAATTAGAATGCATGTTAAATACTAAACTGTAACAACTTGAAGAGAAAGGCAAGGCGATGAGTAACAGTTTAATTTCAAAGAAGAGGTTTAAACTACATCAGATATATTTCAATTTAAAACAGTTCCATCAGCAGAATTGACCTAAACTATGGAAGCATTCAAAATCTCATCAAGGAGTTAAGAGTATCTCCCTCTGCAAACACATACTGGAACAAAGTTCTCAGTTGCCTTCATATTTTGGGTCAGCCGTCACATAATGTTAACCATGTGATCAACACAAGTAGGAAAGATAGCATGCTCCCTTTTTTCCATCCAAAGTTGAGTATTGGTCACAGAGAAAGCAAAAGTGAAAAGAAAGACAAAAAGAAGATGAACCAGAGAATCATAGAAGGAAGAAAACATAAACAAGTAAGAACATTATATATATATATATATATATATATATATATATATATATATATATATGTATATCCGTCGGAGGAAATAGTAAGGCAAAGAATCCAAATAAATGCAAAATTAAATCATTGTAAGAAGAGAATAATCCAAACAGTGTAGCATAAAAACAAGAAAAAAGAAAAATGCAAAGCACATTACTATAAGAAAACTACACGATATTTTCCATGGGAAAAAGCTTAGTTTTCAATTTTGGATTTTGAGGAATTCTCAGCTAGCCTCATGACATGAACTGCGGATATGTAATCTCTGTATAGTCACTCACATAACAAGGTCTAAGAAACTGGGGTTTTTTTTTTCCAATAACAAGAACATACAAAGAAAATCAATTTCAGAAACCCACAATCCAGAAGAACGAAACCAACAAACCTTGATTCTAAAATTAGGGTTTTACACAAACAAGCAGAGAAAGTGAGACGGAATGAAAAAATCAAAAAACACAATAACAGCTTAGAAAGAGAAAGGCATGATTCTTGAACTTGAAAACCAGAGAGGAGAGAAGCAAGAAACATCTGCCATAGCACATATAAAGATCCCAAGAAAGTTCTACGATTAACAAAGTTCTATGATTAACAGAAGATCCCAAGAAAATTGGTCAAGAATCCCAAGTCCTGATCGTCGATCATCTGCCATAGCACAGATAACCATCCATGTTTTGATGAGAGACACTCTAGAGTATGAAGAACCAAAAGGAAGCAATAAAAATAAAATTTTGAAATCCCAAGTCCTGATCGTCGATCATCTGCCATAGCACATTCAGCAGCATACAGCTCTTTCAATGCAACAAGGCCGACATGCAATCAGATTCTAATAAGAGCAGCTAAAACTCTAATTTTCTTATCTAATAATAACAATCCAGTCTCTTTCAATTTGGGAGTAGCATAAATTCAATTTGGGGGTAGCATAAATTACGCCGTCCTTACACGAAGTCAGTAACATGTAGAGATCTTCCATGTGAAATGACACAATTTACATATGCTAATTCAAGAAAAACCAATGGTAAGCCTACTGTAATCGCTATATTATCGAAAAGGGTCTCTAGTAACAGATCAAAAAAGAGGATATCTAGTATGAATAGGACATTACATATGCTGCAGACTATGCCTATCAAATATCTCCTTCACTCTTCATAAGACAAAAAGATATCAAAATTGCTTCCTCAAAGGATTCAAAGCTAACATGTAGGGTATCACAAAGGAAGTTAAACATTAGCATTATAATCCTTGTAAGGCTTAATGAACTGAAATTCAATTTGTAACACAACTAGCATATGTTTGTCTCTACACAAAACAGAGTTTAACATAACAAAAAAAACAAGTAATCAACGTAGCATATTTCCCCTATTTATGTAGTCATTGTACATAGCATTTGCTATGGCATCTCTCTTTATAGCCCATTCTCTATTTTCTTCCCTCTCTTCCCTTTGTGTCCTTCTTATAAGTTGTGTTCCTTGTGTTTCAGAATGCAGTTCTCGTTCAACATCACGTGTGATGTCGTCAGTTGGATCGACACCCATTATATGATTGTGTAAAACACAACACGCAAGAATGATATCAACTTGAGTTTTATAACTCCAATATGGCTCAGCATCTAGTACTCGAAAACGCTTTTTTAGTACTCCAAACGCCCGTTCAACAGTAGTTCGCAAAGAAGAGTGTCGAAGGTTGAATAACTCCTTCTCATTTTCCGGTGAGTGGTTACTATACTCTTTCAAATGGTACCGAACTCCTCGATAAGGAGGGATAAATCCATTTCGAAGCCCATACCCGGCATCACCCAGTAAATATTTACCTACATTTATAGTAGAAACATTAATATTCATTACTAATGTCTCATCATATATAATGCACATGCAAAATAATAGTCATTACTATTTCAATATACAGATAATACCTTCGGGGACTCGAAGTCCGTTAGGTCTCGACAATGCATCATCCAATATACGAGAATCATGTGCCGAGCCTTCCCACCCGGCAAGCACATACATGAACTTAAGATCAAATGAAACAACGGCTAAAACATTTTGTGTGGTTCCCTCTTTTCTACCACGAAACCTAGCTTGCAAAGCAATTGGAACTGATGCACGAACATGTGTTCCATCTATTGCTCCTAAGCAATCCTATTAATGGTTACAAGAATTAGCTAAAAGTAAGATAATTAAAGAAATGCATTCATATAAGAGTTGGTATGTACATAATGTTTACCTCGAACCATGGCCAATATCTTCGGTTACGTTGTATTTCTGGAGAAGTACAACATATGGGTGGTCTAATGAGGTCCTTATGTAGCTTCATAATCGCTCGTAACACAACGTTGAAATATCGGTGAATAGTCTCGCATGACCTATGAAAACGAGAGCCGATAACCCGCAATCTCACGTTGTGACCAATTAGATGCAAAAAGGTTACCACTTGTTCCTCAATAGACACATTGATTGTTGGACGTAGTAAATTTTTATTCTTGAGGACTTCACAGAGCCTATAAAAAGCTCGGGGGCTCATACGTATTTGATCAATGCAATGAGAATCACTGCCATGTATTATACTACTTATATAGTCCTCTCTTTCCTTTTCTCTATTGATACGGGGCTCCTTAGGTATGTTATACATAGAGTCCACTACTAATACAATTGTAACACCTGCAGCAATAACTGTAGAAGCAGCACCTGTAATGATTTGAGAGATAACTCTCGTATTGAGGTTGTTATCATCGTCCATCTACAATTATTTTAAAAAATGTGTAAGTTACGTAGTTTATTTAAAACCATTCTTTTGAAAGCCATAAATAAAAGCACAATTCCACTACTAATTAATCTACCTTACTAGATGATAAATAAGTAAACAAATATGATTCTAAACAAAGATAAAATTTAGTACAATGATAAAACCGGTGAGTCTTACTTGAGAAGCTAAATTTGAGCTTTCAAATCAATGAATATCTACCATGAGAATTTGCTTCAGGAATTTTTTTTGGAAATGTGTGTGTGTGTGAGAGAGAGAGAGAGACTTATAAGACCCTAAACCTTGATTTTCAAACCATTTCTCAGAATCCATCAATATTAAAGGAATTCTCCACTAATTATTGAAGTTCCCTCACTCTTGCAACCTATCTACAGCCCCCACAACAGCAACACACATCATATTTCATCTTCAAAAAGCAGAGGTCTTGAGTTCGTAATTATTGAAGTCTAAATAAAAGAAACTCCTAAAACATTAAGATACGTAACCTACTAACTAAAAGACTTCTAAGATAAGAACAATTCTAAGATAGATCTAAGATAAGCATGCACATGTCATTGAGTGTGAATCTTATCAAGAGGAGAAGAAGGGTCTTCGATTATTAATCTCTTCCTATATCTTACTGCTGAGCCTCTGTGGGGTACAATAGGGCAGAAATTAAAAGCTCTTACACTTGGACACACACTAATTAGACCTCTCAAAATTCAAAAGAATGCTTGTATATAGATTGCAACAAAAGTAAGAAAGAAAAAATATATCTCCACTCCTAAACCTATATCTACATGTTGTGTGGACATTGATTGTTGTCTAGAGTGAGTTTCCCTCATGAACGAACAAGGGACTAATAAGCAGAGCCATTCAACCCAACAAAATATGGGTTTGTCTTCATAATATGGATGGTAAAGGGTAGTTGGCCATAACTATTGGCATTGATCAAAATACTGCTAGAAATGACCAAATAGTATATTTTTGCTTTTTACAAGGAACATAAAGTGTACACAAACTGAGTCACTATGATCACTAATAGGGTTGTTTTGGACAATTGAAAAGGTCACTATGGGTTTTTCCAAAAATGGTGTTGGGACTTGGGAGTAAGTGGTTTTTCATTGCATATATCTAAATGTTTTAGGAAAACAAAAGATTTAAGGGAATGCTGGCTTGTCTAAGATTTTACTTCTGTGTCGTTTGCAGCAATTGCGATACATGCAAATTACAAAGAATGCTTTTGAATGTGCATTATTATACATTATTTTCATTCTTATCCTTACCTTTAAATATTTTAATTGCTGGGAACAGTTGTACCTTAAATGCTTGGAGATATTCAAAGTGAGTTCATAATCTTTCTAATTTCAATGTAAACAGGCCCAGTAGTTATTCCAAAGGGATGCACAAACAATCACCCCAGAAGCTCTTGAGAGTGTAAAAGCTGCTCTTGCAAGCAGTGAAATTGAGCACAAAGCAGAAACCAAAAAGAAGGCAATACCTCGTAAAGTTGCTAGGCAAAGTTGGGAGGATCCAACACTTACAGAGTGGCCAGAAATGCTAAAACTTTAAAGCTCGAATTTCAGATAAAACTTTCACTTTGGCAATATGACAAACACTTGGTGTGAGCTTTTTCCCCCATCAACAAGAACATCGATAGTAAAAAGCTCAAACAGCCAAAATATATTGATGTTGTGACCACGCATGTTTGTTTTAGAAATGAAAAATCAAAACCTTAAAAACTTAAAAAACATTGCTCGATTTCCAAGTATCCATATCCGTGTTTTCATACACAAACAGCCAACAGTGTTCTTGATTATCATGGAAAAGCTAGAAATCAGCAAACAAAAGCATCTCAGTTCCCATGAAAGTCTGAAATTATAAATAGCATAAATCATCGTATGATTTATGAGGCTTTTCTACTTGAGAGGTTGATAAAATAGATTAGATTGATTGATAGGAGGAGAGACAAGAAGAAAAATCTAACAAAGCCAAGGCTCATATGGAGAAGATCTGGGAAGAACTGCTAAGAACCCTAAGAGAATTTGTGTTGGAGAAGAGAGATTACCGATAGCGATAGCGATGGCGACGGCGATGAGGTCGGTGACGGCGATGAGGTCGGCGACGGCAATGAGGTCGGCGACGACGATGGAGATCTTCCTCAGATCTACTTGTTCTGTGTGTGTGGTTTCTCCAGAAGAATCATTGAGATTTCCAGGGTTTGAAGTTTAAAAGAGTACGGGCTCTTGCCCGATGCTTTTTCCAGGAAAACAACTTACCAAAATTTAATACGAAAGTCATTTTCCTAAAATACTGTTCCTTTTCCAGAAAACAGTTTCCTAAGAAAATATTTTACGTACAAACAAACGGACGAAAATAATATTTTCATGGGAATTCATTTGTTTTCCCTTATATTACGTGGAAACAAACGGAGCCTAAAATGCAGCTCTGCGCCACCTTCCCAACCGATGAATTCAAATCAAGAACGACGCCAACATGGAATAAGGCCGTGGAATTTGTACTACTGCCCACACAGGCAAAGAAGCTCAGCTGGGAGATAAAGAAGAAGAGAAGAATGGGATGGTAGCTCGGTTTCATCGTCTCTAGTCTGTGATCAGTCCTAAGCCATAGATCTCTCAAGGTTGTGCACTTTAAAGAGAGTGAACCAAGGAGAGAGTCAACTCCACAGAATCAAGTTAAAATATTTCATGGAAGTTTCCGTGGCGTATGTTACATTGTAACCGTGAAATATTCTAGAGTCGAAGGAGATAGAACTATGGATTCTTCTAAAAAGGAAAATAGTTAAACGTACCAAATGGGAATGGCCGATCCAACCATGGTTAGTATTCACTCATCCCTAAGGTTAAGCAATCCAACCATAGTTTTTCCATTAAAAAAAATCAAAAAACCAAAATCTTACTTTTAATTTAATCGCACGCGGACACGGGTAAGATAGGAAACCGAAGGGTCCACTAAGCACTGCTCAAAAAAAAAAATTATATCCTAAAGAGAACAAATCTGATTACCGAAAAAAAGAAAAGAAAAAGAAGAACAAATCGGCTGATGCCCGAGTAGTAGACTCTAGCATCCCTCTTTGCATGCCACTTGAGAAAGGCATTTAATGGAAGAGGTGATAGCATGCCCACATGTATATCACTGGCAATACATGCATACCTCGAAGCTTGTCCCATGTCCTCTGTGACACTCATTAACTGTAATTAAGATTCACTCATTCATATGGTTAAATAATATAATATAGATTTTTAAAACACAATATTAAACACATGAGTGACTGAATCAAAACTCATAAGCAAGGTTAAATTAAAAAAAAAAAAAAAAAAAACAGAGGTTAGATTATTTAAAGGATGGGTGCACAATTAATAGATGTCAAAGAAGAGAGTAAAGTGCTAGCCCTATTCTCAGCTTACACCAACCACATATTCTGCATGATAGAGAATGCTTTAATCATTGAAAATTTGACAAATGGTTTAATCATTGAAAATTTGACAAATGGTTAGTGGAGACTAAGAGTAGGGATTGATTGAGAGTAGGGCTAGCATTCCTCAAGAAGAAATGTCGCGAGCTTGGAGGTGCACAATGTACCACCCATGACCATGCAGCTTCCTTAGTTAATACTTAGTCAATACTCGGGCATCTGCAAGAACAAATCCGTTGCCAAAAGAGTTATAGTATAGTCCCTAAAATTTCCATGTCTTTCGTATTAGTCAACGTGAGTTTACCAAAAAAAAAAAACAAACTGAAAGCAATTGCTCAACTGTCCATAAATTATATATAGTGAAACTCAGTGCATTTTCAGGACAGGTACATGGTGTGGTATACTGAAGTGCTTTCTCTAGACAAGGGAATCCTCATGTCAACATTCTCTGTGTTGTTCATGAAGCTTTCTGGGAACCTTCCTGGTTCCCGTGACCTCAATTGTAGAGTCTCTGAAGAATAAAAAATAGAAGATTGGTTTAGCATTCAAGAAACCTAATTTTCAACACGAATTTTGTATTGAATTGAAGTTTGATTGAATAATAAGATAAGAACAGACTAAGACATCTTTAAGATTCCTGAGCTGGATATTCCATCCACCATTTTATATGGGGAGACGTTATTTCATGATGGACCCCATTGAACCTCTAAAGCGGATCCCATGGGTACCTCAGTAGTGGTGTTAAAAACATTTATTTTTTTACAGTTCAAATACTAAGAGGAGCTCCGCTTTAGGGCAGAAAACAGAGCTCCTCTTTTTACATTTGGCGGCGGCATTTCTGCAATTATGGAAATAAAGTGTTCTAAAAAAATTGCCACTGTTTTTTCCATAGTTACAACAATGGTTTTACACTAAAAAAAGAGTGCTTTGCTTTAAGCAGGGCTCCACCTCTAAATCATTCGTTTTTTTATCAACTAACTTTGAATAGGAGATCGGTTGAACAAATAATTGGAGCAACACAAAAAAATAGCCTTGCACAGTGGTAATTTTGAATACATAAAAGGATATTTTCTATTACTAATATTTTTTCCCAAAATATCGCTTCTGAAGTCTTTTTTTGAGTTGCTCCTGTTGCATTTCAACCGGAGCTCTTGTTTATAATTAATCTCTATTTTTTAATCAAAGACTTTGGGTAACTATTATGACATCAACAGCCTTTATTGTTTAGCTCTAACACTACTTTGTGGTGCACAAAAGAGATAGTAGGGTGTCTATCCGAGCACGCATGTCCTTATAAGTTCCATGGCGTCTCAAAGGACGGTACCTGTTTTGGGAAGCTCTTGGGTGAAGCTTATAACAGCTGTGTGTGTGGTCTGTCTGCATGAGTGTGTGTGTGTTTGCATGTGGGATGTGAGTGTGTGTGTTTTCCTTTCTTTGCCTTCAGTATTCACCTTGTGGTGTTACTGAGTATAACAAAAAAAAAAAAAAAGGAGATAGTAGGGTGAACAGTTACATTTCCGGTTCAGTACAATTTGATTTGATTCTAAAGTGGCACTGGGCTTAACCCAAATCTGTTTCATCCGGATAAATCCGACCCACGTCTACACCCTACTGAGCTCCCAAAACATGACCTATCTAAATATGTTGTCTGTTGTGGGCCTTGTAGGAAAATTTCTTAATTATTGACCAAAAAAAGGGGGATAATTTCTTGTAAGAATTGGGAGAGTTTATTTTTGGTGAGAGAGACGGGGTTAGGCTGCAACCCCGGATAGTAGGTTAGTATTTGTTCCAGGTCATAGACCGGTGGAGATGACAACACATCCTCTCGGGAGTGGAACCCGGATCAATGGACTGTGACTAGCACACACTAAGCGATGCTTCCCAAAAAATAAGAAGCATTAGCATAAGTTGATTATTTCATTCAGAAAATAAGAAAGGGGCAAGCGATGCTTCCCAGAAAATAAGAAGCGTTAACATAAGTTGATTATTATTATTATTATTATTTTTTTATGGTAGTCCTAATCATTTATCTAACTATGTCAGGGGGTTAGGGGTCAGCAGGATTAGCACTCAAGGTGGGCGTCAACAGCCACACCAACGACTCGAACAAGAGCCTCCACTCCCCAAAGGGAGATGCACTACCACTGGGACAAAGCCCTGGTGTGTATAAGTTGATTATTTTTATCTTTTTACGAGGCAAGCTAGACGAACCACTTGCAGAAGTATTTCTAAAATTCCCTCTTTTTCCCTGTTCCAATAACCAAAATACCGCTACTTGGACACGTGTATGTCACACAATGCTACCCCTGCAAGTTAGGTGAGTAATCTCATTGATCATTTTATTAGTGATAGCTTGGTAGTAATAAGCAGTCAATGACTCTAAAGTCATCTTCTCTTTGTAATTTTCTTGAACTTCGCTTAGAGTCAGAGAGCTGGTATGATGCTGTTAACATCATGATACCGACAAATGATTAAATTATTGGAATTTTTCTTGTAATTTCCAGTAGTGTTTTGTTATGACCAAGCAATTTAGTGCATAACCCAGTGGCCAACTCGCTCGAGCAAGTATGAGTTGGATCAAGCGAGCTCCAGCGAATTTGATTTGTTCTTTCAGGAAACTCCTATTTTGAGTAGGACTTTGTTTCCAATTAGGTTTCTACTGTCTATATAAGTATATATTCGGTTTAGCATTTATTAGTGAGAATAAAAAAGATTTGTGTGAGCTTTGGGATAAATTGTCTTCTTAGTTGCTCATCTTTTGTAATCTTTCCAATTATAGTGAAGGTTTTTCGGATTGGTTTTGATCGTGGACGTAATCATTGGTTGGTGAACCACGTATATATGGTCTTTTGTGGTGTTCTATCTTTTTTATATTTTTCTATTTACTTTATCGTTATTAATTTGCATTGTCGTTGATCTCATTATCACATTCCGCACAACAATTGGTATAAAAGGTTTTGGTTTTGAGTTTAGGATGACGACAAAGGTTTCAAGTTCGAGGATTGAAGTAGAAAAAATTTGATGGAAGGAACAAAATTCTAGTTATGGCAGATCAAGGTTCATGATATGTTAATTCAGTAAGGTTTGCACAAGGCTGAAAGGAAAGTCTTAACAAACTTGAAAATTTGATAGATAAAGATGGAAAAGATTTTGATTTGAAGGCTATGAGTTTAATCCCCTTATGTTTGATAGATGGGGTGTTATATAAAAATATTAATGAGGTTTTGGCATCAGGACTTTGGTTATTCTTTCGGGAATTCACTTGTCAAACTGCTTGACTGATCTGGCTAGCCAGGAGCGTATTTAAGCAAGTCATTGTGCTACACGTCTATCTGGGTTAAGGATAATCTAGCTGTTAACTCGTGTTAGTACTAAAAGGTTAGCTTGTGAGTGATAGCCTTCGTGAGAACCCCCGAGTGCAAGTTAATCTGGCGAACTAATTCATGATAAAACTAGTGGTTCCGCCCACTGTCATAACTCATTTGCCACCAAAGATAAAAAGATTCACCTAAGATAGTGTCTCTATTTGGCAACTTTTTGCCAGGTCTTGGGTGTGTTTCTTCAAACATATGTCCAGTTGGGTTTGGCCCAATCTCTGTTTGATTCGATCTAAGAGTCATTCTAACTTGGAATCTTTTCTAGAGTCTTCACCTCCACCCTCTCCTCAAGCACCAAGAGTACCCATGGCTGCTGAAAGGCCTCTTATTGAGACTTATGCACCCATTTCTGCTAACCCTCCCAATTGCATTGTACTTTCACTAACGGATGTGGCTCAATTCGAAATCAGCCCGTATATAGTACAAATGCTACTACCTTCCATGGTCTTGCCAGAAAAGACCCATACACTCATTTACGGCAATTCCTAAATATCTGCCCATTGTTTAAAAATCAATACGTCAATGAAGTAAATGTTAGATTAAGAGTCTTCTCATTCTCTCTAAAAGATAAAGCCTCTGCTTGGCTTTACTCTCTCCCTGCTGACTGTATTACAACTTAGCTAAGTTAGTTGCTAAATTCATGTCCAAATTCTATCCAATGTCTAGGACAAATGAAATGAAACAAGTCATTCAAGACTTTCGACAGAAGTCCAATGAAAAATTCTATGAAGCTTGGGATAAATTTCAAGATTTTCAAACTAAATGTCCCCATCATAACTTCGACAAGGGCAGACATGTTAACTTTTTCTATAGGGGACTTACTGATGAGTCTCGAAACATGCTGGAATCTGTGCTAGGGAAAATTCATACACAAAACTCCTACAAACACCTACACATTTTTTAACGAAATTAGGAGAGAACTCCCAGCATTGGACGACTAATTTTGAATTTAGTCATACTACTCTACTCTCTAGGACTTCCACGGGACATGAGGTCAAAGGTGATCCAGAGTTGAAATCCCTGCTCCTAGAACTCACAAATCTGTTTCAGCCCTAGCCGTATCGATTCAGAAACCAATCCCATCAAATACTATCATGCATGTGGGTTAGGATAACCCAATCATACATTGTGACTTCTGTCTACAGAATACCCATTCCACTTCTACATGTCCTTTAAATGAAGGAAGTGCCCCACAAATCCAAGAAGAGGTCAGTAATTTCAATCAGTACCTTTAAACCTCCCACTCAAAATTCCTATAGCTAAACTTACCATTCGGATACTAGGAATCATCCCAATTTTTCTTAGAAGCAACAATCTGCCCCATAGTAGCAACCGCAATAGGGCACTTATCCTCCTGGGTTTCACCAACCTAATAGGCCATATAATGGGCAGTACTTGCAACAGTAGTACCGCTAGTATCAGCAACCTCACTAGAATCCTTATTGTGGACAGTAGAGAGCCCCTCCACATCAACAAAATCGGCAATTAGTACCAGTAGCACCTCAATCCTACAATTATTTTTCCCCACTGAGCTCCAATAAAGAGTTGGTGTCACAGCTTCCCTTAGTTGCTCCTCAACATTCTGCTCCTAAACTAGGTCTAGAAGACCTTCTCTCAATTTATCACTCCACAAGAACAATCCTTCCACCGCCTAGAGCAACGTCTAGGTCAATTAGAGGCTGAGTGAAAAAAAAAGGCAAGTTCCCTAGCCAATCTATTGCTAATCCCAAGGGAAATTCTAAGGAGGTAGTCTATATGAAGTCGGTTAACATTCCACGAACCAAACTTTTAGAGTGAGGTACAAGTTGTTATCATACTCCGCTCAGGGAAAACTGTTGACATAGGAATGAAATCAAGCTCAGTTCCGTTAAAATCACCACCTTCTAACCCCGACTCAGAGGAACCCAATTCTAAATCTAAAGCCTCTAGATCTGCACCCAAATCTACTATTCATGTGCAGACACCCAAGGGAAAGGACAAGCCTATTCGTCAAATCAAACCACCTTTCCCAGAATGACTTGTTCAAAACAAACAGGACCAACAATTTGCAGAGATCCTGGAAGTCTTCAAAGACTTGTAGATAAATAGCCTGTTCCTAAATGCGATCAAACAGATTCCTCCTTATGCTAAGTTCCTCAAAGACTTATGTACCGTCAAGAGGCATACTTATGTACCCAAGGATTCCTTTTTAACTGAGAAGGCCACTGCATTCATTCAACGCAATGGTATTATTAAGTTTAAGAATCCTAGAAACCCTACCGTCTAGTGCGAAACAGGGAATAACTTTACTTACACCACCTTGCTCAACTTAGGAGCCAGTGTGAATCTCCTACCCTACTTAATCTATCAGCAGTTAGGCTTAAAGGACATGAAGCCTACTAGGGTCACATTGAAACTTGCAGACCAATCTATAAAGATCCCTAGAGATATCATTGGAGATTTCCTCGTAAAAGTCGCGGACTTTTATTATCCGGTCGATTTCATCATTCTCGACATTGAACAATGTCCAGATAATAAGATTCCCATCATTTTAGGTAGACCGTTCCTCCCCATAGCTAACGCACACATAGGGTGTCGTGACAGGAATATGTCCATCGCATTTGGAAACCTCAAAGCTGAGGTTAACATCTTCCATTTAATGCAACAACCAGCCGATAATATGGTTGAAGAATTGTGTGCCTTTGCGAGTCTAACTTAGAATTCTCTCGAAGATATGCTCCGTCAATGTCTTGAACACTTTAGGGCAGATTTTCAATTTGAAACAGTCATTTCTGAAGTCAATGATCTCTTACAGTCTACTCCATTGATGTCTACTCCCGCTCCACTCAATAATTTTGAGCCTCTGATAACCTTGTGTAAAGTCCATGTTTTAGTGTTGGCTTATTTCGTTGTCAAAATAGTGAGTCTGGTGTATCTTGTGTCATTGCCTACAAGTGTCTAAGACAAGTGAAGATGAAGACCGAAGAAGATAAATTGAAGACATTCCGATCATAGCCTTCGTTTCACTCATAGGATGACAAGTGACCTAGATACAGTGTTACCTTAGGTGGCAATTGACTTAGAATAATCATAAGAACCTTAGGTGACTAGATATGTAGCCTTAAGACTGTTAAAGGATCTTAAAAACCAAGGTTCCTTGTAAGAGGCATATCTCATTGACCGTAGCTCCAATTTTGCTCCATAATATCTGTGAGTACCTGGATTTTACCCTCCCTTCCCGATCAGGATAAATCCCAATAAGGAATGGTGATAAATTGTAATTGAGTTGTGAGTCGCCACCTATCTAATTCTGAGGGAAATAGGTCCCTGAATTTGTTGGATAAGGCATGGTCTAGAAATCAGAGGTCAGGGTAAAGGATTCATTTGAGTTAGGGGAAGGTGTTAGGCACCCCTAAACTCCCATCCGGAGATGGTTACCTACTCTCTAAGTCTGAATCAAATAAAGGAAACCGTATAAGAAACTTGCAAATTCGATCTATATGCTGAGCAATGTAATATTGACTGAAATAAATGAATTGAGAGGGATAGGGTAGAAATGGAATAAGGATTCTATCCTAGGGGAGCTGAACCCGATCAGGGTTGCCTACGTATCCACAGTTAATGGAATCAAGCCACACGTAGTTCCGGAGTAGATGTTGATGGTTTGATTTGATTTGATTGGATTGGATTGTGGGCGATTGAAAGGTTTGAGGGTTTTTGCTCTTATTTGATGAGCGAGGTGGCCTTTTAAGCTCGTGCTGAGGAGCGATGGGGCAGTTTAAGCTCGTGCTGAGGAGCCCGGCGAGGTAGGGATTTGAACAGGTTTTGAATTAAGGCTCTGACAAGGGTTTGAATAGATTGGGTTTTAATTAGAGTTTACCTAGGGTTAACTAGGGCTTAATCAGGGTTTACCTAGGGTTAACTAGGGATTAATCAGGGTTTGATCAGGGTTTAACTAGGGTTTACCTGGGTTTAACTGGGGTTTTGGGGTTACCTGGGGGTTACCTGGGTTTAACTGGGGTTACTAGAGTTAACGGGGTTTAACTGGGTTTAACTGGTGTTAACTGGGTTTAACTGAGGTTTACTGGGTTTAACTAGAGTTAACTAGGGTTTAACTGGGGTTTACTGGGTTTAACTGAAGTTTACTGGGTTTAACTGGGTATAACTGGGGTTTACTGGGTTTAACTCGGGTTAACTAGAATTAACAGGGGTTAACTAGAGTTAACTGGGTTTAATTAGGGTTAACTAAAGTTAATTGGGTTTAACTAAGGTTTTTCGGACAGAGGTTCGACTAGGCGAGGCTAGTTTTGAACCGGGATTTGGGCAGAGGTTCGACTAGGCAAGCAGTCTAAGTATTAAAATAATTAAAACCAACTTTAAAAAGGGATTAAACTTAATTTAAACTAGTGAAGGACAAAGCAAGATAGAGTTTTGAGAAAAATTACCGTCCGGGAAATCTGAAAAGATTTCTGAAAAAGGGGTCCCGAGAATCGACCCTTTGCTATCGACGTTCTCGGGAATCCGACGCCCTTTGGAGGCTTTGAAGAAGAAAAGGGAGAGAGAGAGGAGGAATGGATTGAATGAGAATGAAGGAAGGGGGGTAGGGGTATTTATAGGAAGCAAAAACAGGGGGGCGCTACTTGAAGTAGCGCCCCTTTTGGATAAAAACCCCAAACAGTAGGCGGTTGTGAACAGTGCGGCGGTAAATCGGGTCGACATTGGGGGGGCGCTACTTCAAGTAGCGCCCCTTTTCGGTTTACGTAAAACGAACGGCCGACATGCGCAAACGAAAGGGGGTTCGCTCGGGGCGCTACTTGAAGTAGCGCCCATCTAATAAAATGGGCAAAATAGGGTGGGCGCTACTTGAAGTAGCGCCCATCTAATAAAATGGAGAAAATTGACTGGGCGCTACTTGAAGTAGCGCCCCTATTTAGGGGCCTTAAACTATTATTTTTTTGTCCTTTTGTTGACTTTTGACTTGCCACGTGTCATACCAATACCATTTCTTTGTTTTAAGCCCGTTTTTAGCCCGAAAATAGTCAAAATTGAGCTGATAAAATCCTGAAAAAATATTTTAGATAAAACATAGATTTTTCAGTACTTTTCAGGGGCGTTTTGGTCATTTTTCACCCTAGGGGCATTTCGGTCTATTTCAACCGTTTTAAGTTTGATTTAACTTCAAAAATAGCCAAAATTTACCAAAAAATTTATAAAATCATTTTAAACAAAATGATAACTTTTTAGCACTTTTTTTAAAGGGTATTTTGATCATTTTTCACCCTAGGGGCATTTTGGTCATTTTTCACCTGAGGGGCGTTTTTCGGAACCGATGCACGTGGCAAGAGGGTTTTAAAAAAGAGATTTTTTCAAGGGTTTTTAGAGGTGTGCACAGAGATAAAGGGGGTGCAAAATTGGGGTGTTTACAATATCAAATCAACCATATCGAAAAGATCTACATTTAATGTTTAAATAAGGAGCAAAAAATCGGTTTCTAAATCCCAGTTGACCAAATTTATGGGCGGTTGACCTACTGTCAGAAATAAGCTACTGTTTTTGTGTTTTTAAAAAAAGTTTGACAGGCGGTCGACTGCCCATGAAGGCCGGTCGACTGGGAAGCACATTTTCAGCCTAATTCTTGTTTCTAAATTGGTTTTTTGCTTCTATATAAGTTGGGATTGATTTCCTATTTGAACCAAGGAAGTTTGGGAGAGTTTAGAGTGCTTCTAAGGGATTTTTGGGATTACTCAAACTCATTCTCCTCTCCTCTTCCACCCTAGAGATTGCAAGGTATTCTTTCATCCTTACTTGCTTGATATTCCTTTGATGGAGAACTCATAGGGATTGTGTGATTAATTAAAACCATCAACCCGTTCTGTGAAGAACACTTTGGCCGGTGTGTTCCGGAGTCTTTGTGAAGGAGATTGATCCAAGAAGGATCGTGGAAATTTGGTCAATGGAATCCAAAGCCGTCATGAATGGAGATTGATCTTTGGAGATCGTGGTTGTCGAGACTTAAGAGAAGTAGAGGCTACTGGGGTTGTTCACGGGTCTTGTAAGAACTTGTTTACTTATTGAGGCATGTAGGACTAGCCGTGGATTGATGAGTTCGAGTCCTGTTTGGGTGAGGTTCGAGTATGTAAGTATCTTTACTGTCTTAGTGATCTCTTTGTTGTATTAGGTCCCGTGGTTTTTCCCAAAAGGGTTTCCACGTAAAAATTTCTTGTGTTGTGGTTTGCTTGTCTTCCCTTATTCCTTACTTTATTGTTCTTACTCCCTTAGTTAATAATTTAATTGTTAAATCTTAAAAATGGTAGATAGACTTTGTAGGGAGACCTAGCTACCCCCTTAAATTTGTGAGTTCTCAATTCAAATATTATTTTTGAGGTTCATTGGATTTTTTCAATTAGTATCAGAGCGAGTGCACTAATTTATTAGTGCGATCTCATTATTATGTTTGATGAATATGAATCTTCAAAGAAATGGAGGATCCCTCTCTTGTCTCTTATTATTTGATGGGAATACTTATGCCTATTGAAAAGCTCGAATGAGAGCGTTTTTAAAATCATTGGATGAGAGAGTATAGATCTCCATTGAACAAGGTTGAACCCATCAAACAAAGACCAAAGATGACCAGACCATCCCTAAACCTTCTCCTGAATTGACCAATGTAGATCTTGAAAGTTGTAGATAGAATAATAAAGGTTTTAATGCAATCTTCATTGTTGTCACACTCGAAGAATTTCGACATATTTCTGAATGTGACACTTCGAAGAAGGCATGCGACATTCTTAAACTTACCCATGAAGGGACTATAACAGTCAAGATCTCCAAACTTCAAATGTTTACCTCTAAGTTTGAAAAGTTGAAGATGGATGATAATGAAACTTTTAACAGTTTTTATGCTAATCTGAGGGATATTGTTAATTCTAGTTTCAACCTAGGAGAAAGAATTCTTGAGTCCAAAATTATTAGAAAATTTTTGAGATCTCCACTTAAGAGATTTCGATCGAACGTTACAGTCATCGAAGAGAGCAAAAATGTTGATGCTCTCAAATTAAGGAGTTGGTTGGTTCTCTCCAAACTTATGAGTTAAATCTGAACTCATCTAAGAAACCAAAATCTATTGCCTTAAAATCTGTCAAGGAATCCATAGATCGTTCAGATAATGATTGTAGATAATGAAGAAGAGTTGGTTTTATATACAAAGAAATTCAGAAACTTTCTAAAATTTAATAAGAGATTTAATCCGAAAGGACAAAAATCTTTTGAGAAGCCTAAATCCAAACACTTTTAAAACAAGAAACATTTTAAAAGTGCATACAAAAAATCCAAGGTGTTCAATGCTATGAATGCCAAGGCTATGACCATATTGCCCTTGGGTACTCTAATAAGAAAAGATTTAAGGGCAAGGGATGACAGTGAAACTGAATTTGAGAAATCAAATAGTTCTTCTTGTGAGGAGACTGGGGGTTATATGGCCTTCACTGCATCCTTATCTGGGGTTGAAGAATCTTCTTCAAATACTGTGAGTAACTAACACCATAGTAATGGTGAGGATGATGAAGAGAGTTAAAATGACTCAGAGTCTAAGGGAAACCTCGAGTCAACCTATGATGAGCTGTTTGAGGAATGCCTAAAGTTGAAAAAGGTTCAGTTTTTCATGTCCAATAAGGTAAAATCAATTAGAATGGAAACAGATGTCTTAGACTAAGTGGCTTCAGGTTGAAAGCACTTATGTTGTAGCTTGAGGAAGAAAAGGCTTCCTTCCTTGTCAAGGTTGAGTTACTTGAATCTGATTTACATATTTGTCTTGATCAAAAGACAAGTCTTGAAATCAAGTTGCCTGATCTTGAGAATGATCAGAGGTGTGGAGATGAGAAGGGAACTCCATCCACATCGAACACTAAGTCTGGTGCTAAAAGGCACCCTCCTATAAATAAGAAGGACCCTTTAACTCAGAAATTCATTCCTACATGTTATAAATATGAAGTAAAGGGTCATATTAAACCTCGATGCCCTAAACTTTGAAGAATGTGCAATCATGGTTTTGAGAACCAAAATAATCTTAATGGAAATCTTCAAAGAAGAGTTGATATCCTAGTGGATATGTCTAGGAAGTTAAATGATGGTATATTGAATATTTATAATGACTCTACAGTGGCATAGTCATGACACTCCTTATGCTAGAAATAAAGGAGGTAATGACGAGAACCATAATGCCCACCATAATTCTAGAACTTAGTCTTGGAAAAAGAAGAATAGGAGGAAGAGGCAAAATGTCTTGTTTGAATCTTCATCTAAAACAGATAATGACCAAAGGGTCACTAAATTTGTTAAAGCCGTTTGGGTAAGAAAGGAAGACCAGAAGGGCTTCACTTAGCACGTGCCTGTCATAGCTTAGGATGTGCTTTGTTTGTTATATCTTGTCCTATTGTTATACTATTTGTGTATACTAGTAGTTTTTTTTTTTGTTATTTGCTTTGATTTGTTTTTCTATTTTATTTATTTTGAAAAATTAAAAAATATTGAAAAACTATAAAATTCAAAAATATTTTCGTTTTGTTGCTCTTATTTGATTTGAATGATCTGCATTCCTTATGTGATCTTTATTTCTATACTTATCCAAGGTTAAACATGAGTTTGTTGCTAATTGAGGATATATCACCTTCATTGTCTCCTAGTTAGGCTGAAAATTAGACTAGTTGTATCTTGCACAGATAGACTTATTCTTGTGTATAAGTTTTGCTATTTCACATGCACTCTGGCTGATTCTGTTAAAAATTCTAATTATCAATCTGTAGGGGTATGTCTTATTCCAAAAGTGTGACCTAGGATGACCAATCTAGAATGACCAAATTGTTAGTCATCCCCATTTTGTGTATCCTCCATGAGCAAAAATTGTTACAACGAAAAGGGCTACCTACTGGTTAGTGTGAAAGCTACTATTGGGTGCAAACAGTAAGTAATGGATACCTATGCAGACAGTAGGTATCTATCTGGGTTACTAATGTGAAAGCCCCTACTGTCAATAGAAAAGAGATACCTACCCGGATAGTGTGAAAGCCAGCATTGAATGAAAAGATATGTTCAGATAAAGAACATCAAAAGAAATCTTTCAAAGTTCGGAGCTATTTAACCAAAAGTAAAAGAAAAATATTTCAAATAAAAATGGATATAATGTAAAAAAAATCAGCATATCTGGATCTAACTAGATTTGACTTCTTAGATTTAAGTCTCCGGGAATCCCCTTAGTGGTTAATGTCATATCCTTGGAAAGGGAAAAAAAACCTTGATTTAGTATATCTAGTCAGGCCACCACTACACACAAAGCTTCACTTTTAAACTATTCACTAAATGTGACTAAGTGAATTGGCTATGCTTTAACATTCTGTGAGATTTAGTTAGATTTGTATCCTCAGTCGGACTAACTAATCATATTATTGATTAGATTTGTAATTTTAAATTACTACTACTTGGAATGCTTTTGATGAATGTTTGTGCGAGACATGTTATTTTTTTAGTATTATTATTATTATGTGTTTCTTTTTTAGCTTGCATGGGTCGTTCTAACATAGGTGCCCTGCTTTTTGTGGTGTCCTTGATCTTAGGGGGAGAAGATGAAAGTTGAGTTGTTGAGAGAGAGTTTTTGCTTTGTATTAGTATATTTATTCCTTGCTCTATAGTCCCTGCATTGTCTATAGTTGCTTGATTGTATTGTGGTTGCCTTGATATTGCATATGCTCTAAATTGATATATTTTTGTGATATTGGCTTTCTGCTTACCTTTGGCAATTGTGCTAAAAAGGGGGAGAATGTTAGGATAATGGTTCCCTAGTTCCATACATTCCTTGCAATACTTGTGTATGTATTTTCATATTCCATACATGTTTTATGAGATTTTTATTTAGCATGTGCAAGTGCAGGTTTGCAGCAAACAGATCTTACATGACAAGAGCTTCAAGTGTCTCCATGTTAGGTTGTATTTCAATTTGTGTCATGTAATTGTATTGGAGTCATGTAATGACCTAATTCTCTATTTGATGTATTTTGGGAGAGTATGTGTCAAGTCATGTACCTTCAGTTTGGTTTTGCCACGTAATTGCCAAAGAGGGAGATTGTAAAGTCCAAGTATTAGTATTGGCTTCTTCTGTTGTCAAAACAGTGAGTCTAGTGTATCTTGTGCCATTGCCTATAAGCGTCCAAGACAAGTGAAGATGAAGACTGAAGAAGATAAGTTGAAGGCATTCCGATCATATCCTTCGTTTCAATCAAAAGATGGTAAGTGACCTAGTTACCATGTTACCTTAGGTGGAAATTGACTTAGAATAATCATATAAACCTTAGGTAACTAGATATGTAGCCTTAAGAGTGTTAGAAGGTTTTAAAAACTAAGGTTCCTTGAAAGAGGCATATCTCATTGACCGTAGCTCCAATTTTTCTCCATAATGTATCAAATCGACCATATCGAAAAGATCTACAATTTTTATGAAGAAAAATGAGCAAAAAATAGGTTTCTAAATCCCAATCGACTGAATTTATGGGTGGTCGACCGGCTGTCAGAAATAAGCTACTGTTTTTGTGTTTTTAAGAAACGTTTGACAGGCGGTCGACTGCCCATGAAGGCCGGTTGACCAGGAAGCACGTATTCAGCCCAATTCTTGTTTCAAAATTAGTTTTTTGCTTCTATATAAGTTGGGATTGATTCCCCATTTGAACCGAGGAAGTTTGTAAGAGTTTAGAGTATTTCTAAATAATTATTGGGGTTGCTCAAACTCATTCTCTTCTCCTCTTCCACCCTAGAGTTTGTAAGTTATTCTTTTATCCTTACTTGCTTGATTATTCCTTCGATGGGGATACTCGTAAGGATTGTGTGATTAATTAAAACCATCAACCCGTTCTGTGAAGAACACTTTGGCCGGTGTGTTCCGGAGCCTTTGCGAAGGAGATCGATCCGAGAAGGATCGTGGAAATTTAGTCAGTGGAATCCGAAGCCGTCATGGATGGTGATCGATCTTTAAAGATCGTGGTTGTCGAGACTCAAGAGATGTAGAGGCTGCTGAGGTTGTTCACGGGTCTTGCGAGAACGTGATTACTTATTGAGGTGTGTAGGACTAGCCATTGATCGATGAGTTCGACAACTGTTTGGGTGAGGTTCGAGTCTGTAAGTATCTTTACTTTTTCTTAGTGATCTTTTTAATGGATTAAGTCCCGTGGTTTTTCCTAGAAGGGTTTCCACGTAAAAATTCATTGTGTTGTGGTTTGCTTGTCTTCCCTTATTCTACGCTCTATTGTTCTTACTCCCTTAGTTAATAATTTAATTGTTAAATCTTAAAAATAGTAGATAGACTTTGTAGGGAGACCTAACCACCACATTGAATTTGTGAGTTCTCAACTCAAATATTATTTTTGAGGTTCACTAGATTTTTCACCTTGGACACAGAACTACCTTCCATCCTCTCAGTATCCACTAAGACTGAATCCACTGATGCTTCAGTGCCTAAGCTAGAACTGAAACCTCTTCCTTCCAAGCTCACATATGCCTACCTTGGACCAGAGGAAACTTATCCCGTCATCATTGCATCCACTCTCTTAGAATTCTAAAGAGAGCAACTTCTAAAGCTATTGAAAAGGCACAAGACCGCCATTGCTGGACGATTGATGACAATCGTGGGATATAAACCCTTCTATTTACCAACACTATATCTATCTGGAAGAAGATTCCAAAACTTCTATGGAGCCTTAGAGGAAGCTCAACCCCATCTGGAAGGAAGTTATCTAAGATGAAATCCTAAAACTGTTGGATGCATAAATCATCTACTCTATCTTGAACAGCAAATGGGTCAGTCTAATCCATGTTGTGCCCAAGAAAGCCAAGTTCATTGTGGCGGAAAATGAAAAACAAGAAATGGTCACCCAAAAGACTTAAAAAAGGTTGACGAGTCTGTATTGATTATAGAAAGCTCAACCAAAACACTAGGGAAGACCATTTCCCACTTCCTTTCATTGATCAGATGTTGGAAGACTAGCTAGTCCCTCCTTCTACTGCTTTTTAGACAGATACTCAGGGTACAGTCAAATACCCATCGCCCCTAAAGACCATGAGAAAACGACTTTCGCCTGTCCCTTCAGCACTTTTAACTATCGGCGCATGCCCTTTGGCCTCTGCAAAGGTGCATGATGAGCATTTTCAGTGACATGGTGGAGCGATTTCTTGAAGTCTTCATGGATGACTTCTCTATATTTGGTTCATCATTTGATGAGTGTCTCCATCACCTCAACCTAGTTTTAGAGCGGTGTCAAGGAAAATGTCCCGTCCTAAATTGGGAAAAATGTCACTTCATGGTGATGAAAGGAAATCTTAGGAATCAAGGTCAATAAGGCAAAAATCGATGTTATCTCTAATCTACCGATCCTTAGGTCTATTCGTGACATGAGATTGTTCCTAGGACACGCTAGATTTTATCAGAGATTCATCAACGTTTATTCTCACATCACTCGCCCAATGTGCAATCTTTTGGCCAAATACACCCCTCACTACAATAATGAACGTTTTTTATGGCGGTTAAAAACCGCCGTACCATGTAACTTACTGTCGTCATAGTGTATCACGGCGGTAAGGTAACCCACCGAAGAATATCTTGTCGAGGATTCCTGTAGCGGCGAATCTGCATGGCGGTTTATCGAAACCGCCATCTTATCTCAATAAATTCCTGCGGTTTCTAACTGCCATTCTTTTATTTTTCATATCATTATTAAAATCACCTATTGCGTCATATATTTACCGTCGTTATATAACCGCCGTTAGATATTACGAATATCACGGCGGTTGAAACTGCTGTTCTTTAGATTTTAGATCATGGCGTATTATCCCACTGTCCTTTATTAATTATGTCACAGTGTCTCCTACCACCGTTATTGATAACCAATTTCACGGCGGGTCCAACCGCCGTCATATCTAACGGCGGGTCAAAACCGCAGTGATTAAATAAAATTAATATTTAATATTACCGCGGTTTAAACCACCGCCACCTAAAAAAAATTATTTTTGCAAAAAAAAAAAATTTCCTGTATTATTTGTACCTGTGAGCAATATAAATATAAATAAACATGTATTGTACCTATAAGCAATATATAATCCCAATTAACAATAAAAAATTCAAGTAATAAAAAAACATGCCCCAAACATGTAATATTAAAATTATATATACATGCCCATAAAAAGTGTCATAAACAGTACACACAGTCCCAAAGGAAAAAAAATCTAAAAGTAGTGGCCTAGCTCCCACCTGGCGATGGTCAAAAACCCGATATGTGTGTGCTACCGGCTCCCTCCTACAAAAAACAATAATATACAATTTATTAATCTTTTTTCTAAATGAGAAAATTTGAAAATGTAATAATTAATAAATATGCAAAGAAACAAACTCATCTCAGAATATTAATAGTTTTCAATATTACTTTGGCCTAAACCTACATCGTCCCACCATTTCCAAACTGGGGGTCGGATTTCGATCCCGTTTCTTCTAACGCATGTATTTCAATACATCCTAAGTATTGGAGTTGGTTTCAAGCGAATCCGATGCCGTCTGCCTGATTTGGGTGCCGAGACGGCCGAAATCCATACTCGAATACTATACTTTGGCCAAAACCTACATTTTCCCACCATTTCTAAACTGGGGGTTGGATTTCGATCACGTTTCTTCTAACACGTGTATTTCAATACATCCTAAGTGTTGGAGTTGGTTTCGAGCGAATCTAAGGCCGTACCGATTTAGGCGCCGAGAAGGCCAAAATTTATTCTTGGATACTATACTTTGACCTAAACCTACATCGTCCCACCATTTCCAAACCAAGGGTCAAATTTCGATCTCGTTTCTTTTAACGCGTTTATTTCAATACATCCTAAGTGTTGGAGTTGGTTTCGAGTGAATCCAAGGCCGTATGCCCGATTTGGGCGCCGAGACGGCCAAAATCCATACTTGAATACTATACTTTGGCCTAAACCTACATCGTCCCCCCATTTCCGAACCGGGGTCAGATTTCGATCTCATTTCTTTTAATGCATGTATTTCAATACATCCTAAGTGTTGGATTTGGTTTCGAGCGAATCCGAGGCCGTATGCCAGATTTGGGTGCTGAGACGGTCGAAATCCATATTTGGATACTATACTTTGGCCTAAATCTACATCTTCCCACCATTTCCAAACCGGGGGTCAGATTTCGATCACATTTCTTCTAACACGTGTATTTCAATACATCCTAAGTGTTGGAGTTGGTTTTGAGCGAATCCGAGGCCATATGCCCGATTTGGGCATCGAGACTGCCGGAATCCATACTTGGATACTATACTTTGACATAAACTTACATCGTCCCATCATTTCCAAAATGGGGGTCGGATTTCGATCTTGTTTCTTCTAACGCATGTATTTCAATACATCTTAAGTGTTGGAGTTTGTTTCGAGCGAATCCGGTGCTGTATGCCCGATTTGGGCGCCGAGACGGCCGGAATCCATTCTTGGATACTATACTTTGGCCTAAACCTACAAACTCTCACCATTTCCAAACAGGGGGTCAAATTTTGATCTTGTTTCTTCTAACTCGTGTATTTCAATACATCCTAAGTGTTGGAGTTGGTTTCAAGCGAATCTGAGGTCGTATGCCCGATTTGGGCGCCGAGACGGCCGAAATCCATACTTGGATACTATATTTTGACCTAAACCTACATCATCCCACCAATTCCAAACCGGGGGTCGGATTTCGATCCAGTTTCTTCTAATGCGTGTATTTCGACCCAAGCTTCGTGTGAGAATTTGTTTCGTCGAAATCCGATGTCGGTTCCTGCACGACTTATTACAACCGCATTAGTGAAGAATAGACTTGATAAATTTTCTTACTAAATGACCCTTGCATGGGTCAGGAATGTTCTCATTCTTGGGCCGCTCATGCGGACACTCTTTACAATAAAAGGTCCGGTGATGGTGTGGCCCGTGATGCATAGATATACATTTTTTAAAAACATCTTCCTTGACCAGGCCTTCACGTCAGCATGCACACGGAATCGATGATGATAATATACAGTGAACAATACAACTTGAACAACAATATTCACTTTCCGTATGTTGTTAACATCGTAGAGTATTCCGTGGTACTTAAAAACCACCAAACTACGTGAATTTGAATAGGCTGAAAATTTTGATTCTTTTCTCTTATGATCCCTTGCACCAATACTGTTCGCGACAACTTCCTTCTTGGGATAGAGGTCATCCAAACCATTCAAAGATGGTTTGTTAACCGTCGAGTTAGTACCCATTTCCAAAAAAGCAGTCGCACAATTTTTTCATTAGTTTCATCAAAGAAAAAGTAGGTACAATAATTATATATGATTGAGGATATTTATCTTCAACTAATTTTAGAACTGGATTCAGACTAGGTATGTGGAAGTCAGGCCAATTTGGGCCCCGAGAGGCCCATACGTCTATCTCTGAATGGTTTAGATGACCTTCATCTAAACCGTGAAGAAAGTTTTCGGGAACGGTAATGATGAAAGGGATAACTGGATAAAAAGAAAAAGAAATAAAAAAGGTACAGGTTATTCAAATTCACGTAGTTTGATGGTTATTCAGTAGTACGGAACCCTCCACGATATCAATGACATAACCAAAGGTGAACATTATTATTCATGTTGGTTTGGTCACTGTATGTCATCATCATCCATTCCGTGCGCATGCGCACGGGAAGACCTGGTCAAGGAAGAGTTTCTAAGCGATTGTATATCTATAAATCACCTAACTCAACATAACCGGACTTTTTATTGTGACGAGTGCCCGTATGAGCAGTCCAAGAATGAGGACATTCATGACCCATGCAAAGGCCATTTAGTAAGAAAATTTATCAAATATAGTCTTAAGTAAATGTGGTTGTAATAAACAGTGCAGGAATTGGGTGGGTTGTACATTGAGGCATAACATGTAATTTGCAAGTCAAACTTGATCCTTGTTTTGAATTTAATGCTAGCTAATGTTGGAGTTACATCATCACCGAGGCCGTATGCCCAATTTGGGCACCGACAAGATCGAATTCCAGATGTGGAAGTCTGCTTTAGCCTAAACCTACAACCTTGCACCAAATCCTAATCGGGTTTATTTTCAAACAACTCAAAGATGGATCAAGAACCATGTATAACATATGTTTATACCTGGTAGATCTAACCTACGAATCAACGAAAAAGGATTTATTCTAAACTACGATTAGAAATAAGCATACACCCACCCACCACCACTACCATCACTACCACCACCACTACCATACACCCACTCACCACCACCACCCCTACCACCACCACCACCACCACTACCATCACTACCACCACCACTACCTACCACCACTATCACTACCATCACTACTACAATCACCCACCACCACCATTAGTACCACCACTAACTTTTTGTGAGTTTTGGCTATTTTGGTGAGTAAAATTTGATGAGGCTGCTAGGAATGCTCTAATACAATTAAAAATAGTAAATACAACTTTTTAAATTAACATTTACCTGCTCCGACTCGTGTGGTGCTATCGAAGGCTCACCTGCATGTTGTTCGTTATGTATTTGAGTCAATAAATGATTCAAGATCACATTATTAAACATGTTTAATTAATGTCGATTAGATTATATACCTGCCCCTGCCCCTGCCCCTACCCCAGCCCCAGCCCCTGTAATACCCAATCGAGGGTCGCCTGGATCTGAGCGATCTGAGTTTGCTGTGTCGCCACCAGTGCTCTCGTATCCACGAGTTGTTCCCTCAGCATCTGGGTCTCAGCAGCTCCTAACACAGAACCGGAATGGCTCGACAATCGTGACCAGCCTAACTGGGTGGCGGTCGGGCCTAATTCGAGACCACGTATTCTCCCAGGATGCTTAGGCGGCATGACCTAGGAGAATACATCATCTCGCTCTGTGCTATCCTATGACCCATCCAGTAGCTGCGTCAGGAGCTCCCTCATGCATCTCTATAAACAATTGGAAACAGTTGTTGGATGTCGTATATGTTAAAAAATTTAGTATTTTATATTATGGATTATTCCAACTTCTAAAGATTACCGAACCATCAACTCTCCAGCCTCCTCATTCACCGGTGTACCACTCTTGTCTTGGTGCGTGGCGATCCACACCTCTGCACACCCCGGGGCTGTTTGGGTCGGGCTTGCCTTTTTCTGTGCTCCCAATAATGACAACATCAACCAGTCAACACAACTTAAAGATATGATAAATTTCAAATTTAGGAAACGTTTCTTCGAACATACCATCGCGTCTCTCACACGAGCAAAGCTCTTCGACCCAGAAGTGTGCATCACATTCTGCTTTTTCCGATTCTCTTTATTTTGAGCACTTCTTTCTGCAAAATTGAAATTTATTCCTGTTTAGAATGGAGAAGTGACATAATTAAAGTCTATTACATATTAAAATAAAGAGGTTAATGAAGATATATCATCCCCGTCTCGGAGAACCAATAATCGACAAGGTCATGCCACTAGCTCTTTGGAATATCTGAGGGACATCTGGCATAGATGCCCGCCGGTCCAAGCTCCGCGATCATGTATTTCGTCCTCAACCTCGACCTCCAATCCCTCCCCTTATGCTTGAGTGAAAGGAAGACATTATGCTCGAGGGTAAGCGGGAGCCGAAAATGTTCCTGGATCACATTGTCAATTGCTTACTTTTTCAACTAATATAATAAATGCTACCTAATCAAAAATAAAAACTATAAGACATGCATATTTTTTGCGTCTTACCTAGGATAGATGTTAAACACGTGCCTTGGCCTCGGTGCTGATGTCCCTCTAACCAATATCGAAGCACAAAAGGTGCGGGTCACGGGCTATAGTACCCAAAAACTGACCTAACGTCTTGCCACCCACCCCTACGGGCTGGACAAGATCGTCGATCTTAACCTCTGTCAACTCCCAAGCTGGGCACTGTGCATACTCAGCATCTGGGTACGGCCTCGGGTCTTCTTCCTAGGCCTGGGTGTAGGTACAGAGGACTCCGCATGTGGTGGCGAACCACTAGGTCCTGCAAGATCCATCTGAAAAAGAACATGCAAATAAACAACCCATTAATGATAATTTCATACTTAGAGAGTTTAAACACATAAAAATATCTGAATTTCGTCATTAACATACAAATAAACACTTAACTAAGTAAATGAAATTTCATACTTAGAGAGTTTTCTCAATTATAAAAGTATCTGGATTTCGTCATTAATATGTAAATAAACACTTAACCAAGTAAAGAAAATTTCATACTTAGAGAATTTAAATGCATAAAAGTATCTGGATTTCGCCATTAACATGCAAATAAACATTTAATCAAGTAAAAGAAATTTCATACTTAGAGAGTTTTCTCAATTATAAAAGTATATCGATTTCGTCATTAATATGCAAATAAACACTTAATGAAGTAAAAAGAAATTTCATACTTAGAGAGTTTAAACACATAAAAGTATCTGGATTTTACCATTAACATGCAAATAAACTTAACCAAATAAAGGAAATTTCATACTTAGAAAGTTTTTTCAATTATGAAAGTATCTGGATTTCGTCATTAATATGCAAATAAACACTTAACCAAGTAAAGGAAATTTCATACTTAGAGGGTTTAAACACATAAAAGTATCTGGATTTCGCCATTAACAAGCAAATAAACAACCGATAGCATCGCTCTTTAAAAAAATAACTTCGTTTACCTCCGTGATTCGATTAAACTTACATTATTTCTGTTTGTATATTAGGTACATATTATTTGTTTCAATCTGTTTCATCGTTATAGTCCGATTCAACTTCATCCTCACTAGATTCGGTCGAAGGAGTTTGGTGGAGTTGCATTTGAGGTGGAGCATCAACAATTGTTCTGGTAATCCCTAATCTCACCCAACTGACATCACTTTCATCGTCATGTTTAATGACATCTAAATGTTGGTCGTTGAATGGCTCATTTTCTCTGGATGCGCTATTATCCACAATAGATTCTTTATTCATGTCAAAGAAATCTCTTGGTTTTGTCTTGATGACAACATACCAATTTAGGTCAGAAGGATCTTCTACGTAAAATATCTGCTCTGCTTGAGATGCCATAACATATGGTTCATGAGACACAGCGTGTGTCGGGAGCAGGCGTGTAAAGTTTACAAGCGTAAACCCATACGCATTGGTCTTTATTTCTCTACTCTGTGACGTCACATCAACTCAGTCGCACTTAAACAATACAAATTTTAAGTTTTCTGAATACGTCAATTGCACAACGTCAGTTAAGCGGCCGTAGTAGGTTATATCTCCTGCAATGGGAATCCTGTCCCTAGAAGATGCATAACAAGGAGTCATTACAGTGACCGTAACACCACTATTTTGACTTCTGCGTCCGCACTCTCTATCTGTAGTACAAAACTTATATCCATTGATGACGTAACCCTTAAAACTTTGTGCGACTGTCTGTGGATCGTATGCGACACATTTAATCTCATCAGACACCGAACTGTATGACGCTCATAGCCTTCCTATTTAAAGGCCAAAGGCATATGACTTACATAATAAGATTGGTTCAATATGCAAAACTTCATGTATGTGTTGTGCAAATATAAAAGTTAAGAGCATATGACTTACATAACCCCTAAACCATTCAACAAACTGATTGTTGTGCTTTCTTTGGAGTTCATGTGGAGACGATCTTAGTCTGGGATTGGTCATCTTTAGTACATTCATGTGTTGACTGCAAATAACGAATCGATCCATGTTTTTCAAAGTCAGATCAACTGTTAAAATGAAAAATGAAAATTAAATTAAAGACAATTAGCAAAAAAATCATGATAGTATTCGTCTTACTCTCAATATGTTGTGAGTCTCTCATTGTTGAACAACACATAATGATGTGTCTGCTGCCATTCTAATTCACTTAGGGAGAATGGCTGCGCACCCCCTATCACACTTTCATCATCATTCTTCATCGGCCGATTCAATCTCGATTCAACATTATTTAGGTACCTTGAGCAGAAGGTCAAGCATTCTTCGGCCAAGTACCCTTCTGCTATGCAACCTTCTGGTCGAGCTCGATTACGGACATACGATTTCAGTGTCGACAAGTACCTTTAGGAATTAAATTTAGTCTAAACAATGAGACAATCATATAACCACAAGAAGTTTGAGCAATTGATACATTATAATTGAAGTCATACCTTTCGATGGGATACATTCACCGGTATTGTACAGGTCCACTTAGCCTTGCCTCTGTTGCCAGATGTATAGGCAAGTGCACCATAACATCAAAGAATGCCGGTGAAAAAATTCTCTCTAAATGACATAGCATAAGCGTAATTTTCTCCTCTAACCGTCTCAATTCCTCGACATCACAGACTTTGGAACATAAAACCAGATTGAAGTTGCTCAATTCAATTAGCACTGAAGTGACATTCTTCGGCAATGTCTTCCTCATAGCCAATGGTAGAAATTGTTACATTATGACATGAGAGTCGTGGCTCTTTAGTCCATAAATTTTACACTGCCTAATATTGACATGTCTTGCAATATTAGACGAGTAACCATCTGGCACCTTCACACTCTTCAGAACTTTGCAAAACAACTCTTTCTCATTTTTGTCCATCGAAAAATAGGTTGGGAGCAGATACACTTTGTTTGTGCCGAACTGCAACTAAGGGTGAAGTGCTGGTCTTATGCACATATCAACCAAGTTGAGTCGAGCTTTTAAGCTATCTTTTGTTTTTCCTTACAAACCCAACAATGTTTCAAGCACATTGTCGCATACATTCTTCTAGATATGCATTACATCAAGGTTGTGCGTCAACAAATTGTGCTCCCAATATGGCAATTCAAATAATATACTCAGTTTCTTCCAGTTATATGGCATGATATCCTGGGTAGCCTACCTTCGTCGTTTTTTTCCCTGTCTGCTTCCCAAGGGAGAAAGCAATCCCCTCCAATTGACAGTACACATCGGACCCAGACATTGTAGTTGGAGCAGTGCTTAACTCTAGAGTGCCATCAAAAGAATGTTTCTCCCTTCGAAACCTGTGATCCGCCTTTAGGAAACAACGGTGCCCCATGTAACATTATTTCCTGCTATTAGACAAGTGTCGACTGCAAGTGTCCTTGTGGCAAGACGAGCATGCCAACTTTCATTTTGTACTCTAACCAGACAACATAGCATACCCTAGGAAATCGCTAATAGTCCAGAGCAATGTCGCACGCATTACAAATGTCTCCTTTTTTGACGCATCATAAGTTGACAAACCATTCTCCCACAAATCTTTCAACTCATCGACTAGAGGCATCATGTAGACATTAATGGTATTTCCAGGCTTGGAGGAACCAGGAATAAGTAAGGACAGAATGAAGTTCGGCTGCTTCATGCACATCTACGATAGTAAGTTGTATGGGATAAGAACCACAGGCCATGCGCTATAAGCAATACTCATCGTCCCAAATGGATTGAAGCCGTCAGTAGCCAACCCAAGTCTCACATCTCGAGCATCCGAAGCGAAAAAAGGGTAGTTATCCAAATTTTCCCAGCCCGGTAAGTCTGCAGGATGCCTTAACCTTTCATCTTTAGTTCGACCCTCATCATGTCATCTCATTTCAGAAACAGTCTTGGACGACATAAACAATCTTTGTAACCTGGGTTTCAATGGAAAGTGACGCAATTCTTCGCAGGAGTCTTCTTTTTCTTGCCTCCTGACTGATCATCCCCTGTCTTCCATCTTGATTCACCACAGATGTCACATGTTTGCTTGTTCATAGTATCTTTCCAGTAAAGCATGCAATCATTGGGGCAAGCATCGATTTTTTCATAGTTAAGCCCCAAGTCAGACATCATTTTTTTATTTGAAAGTATGTATCCGGTAGTGTTGATCTCTCGGGGAGTATCTCCCTCAACAACTCAAGCAACAAGGTGAATGATTTGTTGTTCCATCTACTAAGACACTTAATGTGATATAATCTTACAATGATAGACAACTTCGTGTGATTCAAGCATCCTGGATACAAAGCCTGTCCCGCATCCCTTACCAATTGAAAAAATTCATCCACCTCAGGAGTGGGATCTTGACTACTGGCATTGGTTTCATCTCGATTTAGTACCCCAAACAAATCGTGCACTAGGTCTTCCATCTCATTCTGTCTGTCGTGCACGTCAAGATTCTGAGACTTTCTTCCGCCAACCGATGTGTGTTGTAATAAGTCTTCTCCGTGATAAAACCAGATTGTATAATTAATGTCAAATCGATAACAGATCATATGGTCGTACGCTGTACCTCTCTCTTGATAAAAGACATTGTTGCATTTGGGACATGGACACTTTATACCGCCATTGTTATCAATCGCACCATAAGCTAATGCAAACTCTATAAACTTCTTCACTCCTTCTATGTAGTCCTTTGAAACCCTATGTAAGCAAAAAAATATCATATGCTTAGATACAGATATTTTATCATTCTGAGTTTTGTCAAAACTTATGACAAATAGTTCCTTGACTTTCTAATCTAACTCCTATCTATGAGGTATGAGATGAGATGTCTAAGCCCTGTTTCGTTAGCTATTCTGAGAAATAGCAAACGTTGATCACGTCAATCAATTGCAATAAAACAGCTATCAAATGACTTCCCTATCGTTTTCAACTTCTCTTCTAACAGGTGGGGTGTTCCTATCCCATTCAGGAATGGATAACCTCCAATATTCAGTTGCTCAAGTGGTTTATTTCATTTTAAGGAAATTTTGACAGAATTTCCCTATGGTTCTCCAAGCACACGACTTAGACTAGAGGCAAGCATGCCACATAATCTAAATATGTACCTAAAGAACAAGAGAAACAATTTCCAAAATTTTCCTCAATCTGGACAAACAATGAGCAACTGAATATACTGGAGATTATGCATTCCTAAACTGTTCAACCAGACAATTCAAGAATCATATATAGACAAATACACTGTATCACAAACAAAACCGAAAAGTTGTTAACCTGCATTTAGCCCTACAAGAGAACTAAATGACATAGTTTACAACTAATCCGTCCAAATAGGTGATACAAGAAATGCACTTGTCATGCAATGATTGTTGAACAGGAAATTTAAGCTTCAATGCATGGATGAGTATGAACCTATGAACTTAAATTTCCATTTAGTCACTGATAATATCCTTCATAGGGTAATATGTACATTATCTGCTCCAACATTGACATATAGCATAGAGATCAACAAGAAATATCATATAACCACTCAAACAGTTAACATAGATCACAAGGTTCAATCATGCATGCACTATACAAAGTGTACCAGAACGGGAACAAGGATGTTAACAATTAAGTAAGCACAAGATACATACAATTGAACTACAAATCTTACTAAGCATTTATACACTCACCTCCCTTGAGGTTTGATGAAATTTCAGAAACCTCCCTTCTAGTTATGAAATTACACTGCCCTCCCCTGTCAGGGTCTTAATATTAACACTGTTAACTAAAGTTACCCTTTTCCCATTTTGCCCCTATTACTTGAATACATACATTAACTATGATTAAGATTTACTCACCCCTAGGGTTTATCCATCTAACCTTAGTTTTAGGGAAAAAATAACCTTAGGTTGATTATGCTAAACCACAATTAAAGAGGGCTCTACAAGCCGTCATGTGTCTTGTTTAACACCCACTAGATTCACTTATCATCAGGATTCAATAATCTAACCTTGGTTATAAGAAAATATAATAAAAAATATTAATCTTAGGTTAATTATGTTTAACAACAGTTAAAGGATCTCTATAAGCTGCAATGTGTCCCTTTCAACACCTGCTAACTATGGTTAAAACTCACTCACACCTAGGGTTCATCCATCAAATTAACCTTGGTTTTTAGAAAAAAAACCTTAGGTTGTTTATGCTTAACCACAATTAAAGGGAGCTCTATAAGCTGCCACGTGTCCCCTTTAACGCTCACTAACTGTGGTTAAAATTCACTCACCCCTAGGATTCATCCATTTAACCTTGATTTTTAGAAGAAAAAAAACTTAGGTTGATTATGCTTAACCACAATTAAAGGGGGCTCTACAAGCCACCACGTGTCCCCTTTAACACCCACTTAATTGTGCTTAAGATTCACTCACCCCTAGGTTTAATACATCTAACCTTGCTTTTAAGGAAAAATTAAACATATTAACCTTTGGGTAATTATGCTTAATCACAATTAAAAGATCTCTATAAATCGTCAAGTGTCCATTTTAATACCCACTAACTATGGTTAAGATTTAGTCACCCCTAGAGTTCATCTATCTAACATTGATTTTTAGAAAAAAAAAAATATATATACTTGATTTTGGAAATATATATTAACCTTAAGTTGATATTATTGAACCCCAATGGTTAGTTAATCAAAACCACGATTGATTTGGGTTAAAAGGGACACGTGTTGGTCGATGGGTGCTTTTGAACTCTCCCCATATCCAATCACAATTGGCTGTGATTCGATCTCTAGGATTAGGAATGGGGGTAGGTGCCCCTAAACTTTGAATTTGTTTTTTCTTTTTGCGTTGAGATCATATTGAATCACGATTGAACTTTTCTCGAGTTCAATCACACCCCGAGTTCAATCACGTGCTCTTAGTTTAATACATTATAACTTTAGAGGATTTTAAAGCCAATCACGATTGAACTCGAGGAGAGTTCAATTATACCCACGGGCCAACACGTGTCCCTTTGAACCCCTATTAGATGTGGTTAAGATTTATTAACTCTTGGGGTTTAACAATATAACCTTAGTTTTTAGGAAAAAAATATTAAACTCTAGTTAAGAATTTTTTACCTTTAGGGTTGATATTTTAAAAAAAAAACTGAATTTATATTGTTAAACCCCAATGGTTATTGAATCTTAACCACATTTAATAGGGGTTAAAAGGGACACATGTTTGACCTATGGGTGCGATTAAACTCTCCTGGAGTTTAATCACAATTGGCTGTGATTAGAAATCCATCCACCTCCATGCTATTCCAAATTAATACATACATAAAAAAAAAAACAATTCAAAAGTTGAGGGGGGGGCACGTGCCCCCCAAGCCCCTCTGGCTCCGGCCCTGTCTTTAATTGTGGTTAAACATAACCAACCTAAGGTTATTTTTTCCCTAGAACTAAAATTAAGCAATTAAAATTAACCTAAAATTAATTACCCTACACTAATTCACAACTTCAATAGTAGTAAAAATCTAATGTCAAATAGGACCTCTTTAACAATCCATAAATGAGTTATATGATTTCTCATAATTTATTTGGTCTTAAAAAAATTACCTATAACAGAATTTAATTACAGAAATTAATCTAAAAATATAAAATTAAAAATCATCTAATTTATTCAAAGATTAAGCATTAAAAACACATTTCAGTAACCTAATTAAATTATATATTAAACAAATTATAGAAATTAAACTAATTATACTACTATAATCTAAAATAAATGTGACTTACCTACTGTTGTCGGGGAGAAGAAGAGGATCTACAAGCTTCCGGAGCTGCCGGAGGTGGTCGAAGGTGGCTAGAGTTAAGAGAGAAAGTTAAGAGAGAGAGTTAAGAGAGAGAAAGCTAAACAATAAAAAAAATGGCATACATGCATAGAGAGAGTGATTACTTGAGCGTGGAGAGGGGAGAGCAGAACGTGCCGGATGTGTGCTGGGGGTGGCCGCCAAGGGAGATCGTGGAGTTGCCGAAGATAATAAAGTTGTCGGAGGTGACGTCGTCGGAGATCGTGGAGTTGTCAAAGGTCAGGTGGTCGGCGGTCATGGAGTGGCCCAAGAGCATGATATGCAGAAGAGCAGGAGAGAGTAGGAGAGCATAGAGTAGGAGAGAAGGGGAGGAAGAAAGAAGAAAGTATCTGGGTTAATATTAATTAGTATCACGGTGGATTCAAAGTACCACTGTAATATATATACATACAACTGGGGTTATTTTATAACCGCCACCCATCCTACAATCTTCACGATGGTCATTTTTAAAACCGCCGTGCCATGTTTGCCGCCAATACGAAGGCAGGAAACCAAAAGGGTTGGAGGGAAAGCCTTCCACAACGGTATGGATAAAATCGCCGCAATATATTACACACTACAGCGGGTATTAATTACCCGCCGTGAATTTTGTTCCGAAAACAGTCATGGACGGTGGTATTATAATACTGCCATGGTATACCCTATATTGCGGCGGTATTATAGTACCGCTGCAAAAAAATCTGCCGCCATAGGCCATTATTTTTGTAGTGCCTTTTGACTTCAATACGGAGTGTGTCAATGCATTTGAACGCCTAAAAACTTAACTCACCCCAGCTCCTATCATCTATGCTCCTGATTGGAACCTTCCTTTCAAAGTAATGTGAGATGTCTTCGATTATGCCTTATGTGTAGTTTTAGGACAGAGAGTCAACAATCATCTACTATGCCAGCAAGGCTCTAAATTCCACACAACTGAACTATTCCACTACTGAGAAAGAACTCTTGGTCATCATGTTTGCACTCGATAAATTCTTATCCTACTTACTCGACACGAAGGTCATAGTATACACTGATCATGCAGCACTTCAATATCTCCTTTCCAAGAAGGACACAAAACCAAGACTGACTCGATGGATTCTTTTATTACAAGAATTCGATCTCAAAATTCGGGAAAAAAAAGGAACTGAGAATGTGGTAGCTAAACACCTCTCTCGACTAATCGTAGAGTTCATTTTGGAACCCTTACCCATCCTTGAGACCTTTCTAGAAGAACAACTATTCGCTATCTCGACTTCTCCATGGTATGCTGACATTGTCAACTACCACGTTGAAGGAGGATCCGGATAAAAATTATGCGGAAACTGGATCCCTAGATCTTAACACCATAGAAAGCATTATAAATTATCTAAGAGTTTTAGTCATATCACCTTGGTGAATGATGTTCACCGCTGAAGCTTAATCCACTCAAACCGTCAGAACTCTTAATAGAGATTTCTCCGAAAAAATACTAGAAGCTCGATCATTATTCTTCACTATCCCCACAAAGCTTTAGAATCTCCTTTGGAATTATAGAAGCAAGAGGAAGAAGATGGAGTAATGGTGTAGACCTTCTATTACCAAAAGTACTCAGGTTCGAAACCCTAGAAAAGCAAAACCCAACTTGCACCACCAATGAAGCTTACGAAAATCCCTAGGGGTATCCCTTAGGGCTCACGGTTTAGAGAGAGAGGAGAGGAGAAAAAAAATTCTGGAAGAAAGTGCTTAATGGTCTAGGGTATTGGGGTATTTATAGACTGGGATCCTATCCTAATCCTACTCTAACTTGATCTTATCTAGTAGGATTTATTAATTAATAATAATTCTTACTATTAATTAATTAAACTCTTACTTAATCTATAACTACTTTAGTTATAGTAATCCTACTAATTAAAGAGTCCTTATTGCAAGGGGATTCCATAATTAAAAGGGATAAGTCAACATCCAACAAAAAGAAGGAAACCTAGTCAAACTAGGAAACCTTACAGAAGGGTGGGCATGAGCTTCAAGGGGCATGGACTTTGTGGAGTTCAACACTCCATGTTGTAATCAAATTACAACTTATCCTCATACTTATTGTAATCCAACAATTGGATTTTAATTCTATAATTATAGTAATTATATTTCAACAATTATTCAATTAAACAAATCCTAATCCAATTAGGATTACCAAAGTGGGTGCCCCACCCTAGGGTTTAAACTCATGGGCTTTGGCCCATATTAAAGGTCCATATTAAATGGGTTTATGGATATGGGTCAAACCCATTTCCCCTTTAATTATGTTAATTAAATAATTATTAAAATCATCTCTATATTTAAATTAACAATTAATTTAAATCATAGATTAACTTTTAATCTATTTGATTAACTTTTAATCACTTAAATAATTGATTAACTTTTAATCAATTACTTAGCTTGTATTTCTTATGTGAGCACTTCCACAGATTGCTCTGAGACATTCTTACCCTGGCTTACCCAATGTTATCCTATTGACCCTAAACAGGAAATACATCGAAATTGCAAGTGATGCGTGATATCCATGTTGCAATTGAATTCCAGTGTATGAACATTAACCATTACGGATCCCGCCACATGAACTTTTAAATTCGATTTATCCTTCCAAATAAATTATCCCTAATGGGCCTTCGAGATTGATATACTATCTAATCCACAGCCCATTGCAAATCATCCAGGTTTCCAAAACTTATGATTAAGCCATGAAAAACAATTTCTCATGAAAAACATTTTGAGAAAATCCTTTTATAAGTATAATATCTTTTAATAAAGTATATTTCAAAACTTATTTTCTTTTCAAAATCACCTGCGCATGATTTGAACTTAATCAACTGTCTTACCCCGAACTTGGATAATCTCTCAAATTAATGAGCATAGATTTCTTGTTTGAAATTCATCATGACTCGAACAGCTTTCTGACTATCCAACTGTCACTGAATTGTATTTCCTAAGTTAAAAAATATGTTGGTAGAATCAAAATAGTCAGATCACTGCTCAGTCATAGATGAACTCATCAGATCTAAGGATCATCGAAACTGTTCAATGTGAATGAGAAATGAACTATCTGATAGTATGTTTATGCAAGAGATCTCTCATTGAATACAATCAGTTAGTGTACATTTAAGCACCCATATGCTTAGGTGTAGTCTCCACTACAATAGTTCGAGATAGAACTACATCTCAACTATTGAGAACATCTTAGCATTTTGGCAGCCATATAAGTGAAGTGCCCAGCTTCACCCGCAGCTATGACTATATAAGGTATAAGGAACCTGACAATTATATCTGCCTGTGATAATCCAATCACATAATTTTCTTACAATATATCCTATGAACCTTTATCGATATCTCATATTGTATAGATCATCTCATAATCATAGTCAATTACCCATAATGAATACACAATAGATTAATAAGAATTCTTTATTAATCAAATTAATAAAAGTCTAACAATCTAAATGACTTTTCTGGGCATCATGTCTAACAATCTCCCACTTGCCCTAAAAGTCACAGTGCCATCGATTTCAATCTCATACTATCTAAGTGTGTTACAAATGCTTTATCTGATAAAACCTTGGTCATCGGGTTAACAACATTAAGTTGAGACCTAATCTTTATAACCACTACATCTTGCCAGTTAATGATCTCACGAATGAGATAATACTTCCGCTCCATATGTTTCGTCTTTTTGTGGTTCCTAGGTTCTTTGCTGTGGGCTACTGCACCATTATTATCACAGAAGAGAGTGATAGGTTTGAGTGCTGAAAGAACATTTCCTAGCTCTTGCAAAAACCTTCTGAACCAGACTGCTTCTTTTGCTGCTTCTAAAGCTGCAATATATTTTACTTCTGTGGTGGAGTTATACTGTGCCAACTGACAACAGCACCACCCAGTGTGAACACATACACAGATGTGGAAGCTCTATTGTCCGGATCAAATTGAAAATCAGAATCTATATAATCCAGTCCAACTAAATCTTCTGATTGAAAGGTAAGCACATAATCCCTAGTCCTTTTCAGGTACTTCATAATGTGCTTCACTGCAGTCCAATGACTAACACCTGGATTGCTTTGGAACCTACTAACAACTCTCACTGCATGACAGATATCCAGTCTAGTACATAACATGGCATACATGAGGCTCCCAACTGCCGAAGCATAAGGGCACATCTTCATCTACTCGATCTCATCAACTGATATAGGGGTCATCTTTTTAGACAAAGTGATACCATGTCTAAAAGGAATAAGTGACGTCTTACAATCACTCATACTGTACCTAGACAAAATCTTGTCTATGTAGGAAGTTTGGCTTAATCCCAACATTCGCCATTTCCTGTTTCTTAGAATCTTTATTCCAAGAATATAGGATGTCTCTCCCAAATCTTTCATTGAGAAATGCTGATAAAGTCATATCTTGACTAATGACATCCCTACATCATTCCCAATAAGTAGGATGTCATCTACATAAAGAATTAAGTATACTACCGCTCTCCTATTGTCCTTCTTGTAAATACAAGATTCTTCCAAATTCTTTTAGATTCCAAACTCTTTGATGGAAATATCAAATCTTTGGTTCCAGCTTCTTGAAGCTTGTTTCAAACCATATATCGACTTGTTGAGTTTACATACCATATTCTCCTGGTTAGGAACAATAAAGCCCTCTGGTTGCTTCATATAGATGTCTTCATCTAACATTCCGTTAAGGAATGCAGTTTTGACATCCATTTGTCATATCTCATAGTCATGGTATGCAGTTATAACTAAGCAATATCCTGATAGATTTAAACATAGCTACAGGTGAAAAGGTATCCTCATAATCGACTCCTTGAATTTGAGTATAACATTTTGCAATAAGTCTAGTTTTATAGGTCTCCACGTTACCATCGGCACCCTTCTTTCCTTTGTAAATCCATTTGCATCCAATTGGCCTTGTACCATTTGGCGGATCTACTAAAGTCCAGACACTGTTGTCATACCTAGAATCTATTTCAGCATTCATGGTTTTATTCCATTGAAATACATCTACATCTAATGTAGCTTCCTAATAGGTATTGGGATCCATATCCTCATCATCAAGGGTAACTAGACAAACTTTATTATTGTAATACTGAAGTCTATCCGGTGGTCTAGAAACTCTTTCTGACCTTCTCAGTGGAACAAAATTAGGAGAAATTAAAGTGGAAGGATTAAGTTCAGGTTGAATACTGGCTATGTCGTCTTTCATCTCATGAAATTCAACCTTTATAAAGAGATCCATTTCTTCCTCAAAGAAAGTGGCATGAAGCCTAGCAACTATTGTTTGGTCTGTCTTGGAGTAGAAATAGAAATTCTTAGTTTCTTTTGGATACCCTACAAAATTTCATTTCTCTGTCCTAGATTCCAACTTAGTGGGTTCGAGTTTGCGAACATGCGCAGGACAACCCCATACCCTTAGATGTTATAAACTAGGTTTTCGCTCAGTCCATAATTCAAAAGGTGTAACCAGAATAGACTTAGATGGAACCCGGTTCAGAATATAAATGACAGTTTGTATAGCATATCCCTAAAGATATGAAGGAACATCGGCATGGCTCATCAGAGAGCAAACCATATCTAATAAGGTCCAGTTTCTTCTTTTAGAAACTCCATTTTGTTAAGGAGAGGTAGGATTTGTCCATTGCGAGATAATCTTACTATCCCTTAAGTAATCCATAAACTCGTTGATGAGGTATTCACCACCTCGATTTGATCAAAGTGTCATTATGGATTTGTCAGTTTGATTCTCAACTTCTAATTTGAATTCTTTGAACTTTTCAAATGTGTCAGATTTGTGTTGCATCAAATAGACATATCCATATCTGGAATAGTAATCGGTAAATGTAACAAAATACCGGTATTGACCTCATGCAACAATGTTAAATGGACCACATACATCATTATGTATTAGTCTTAGTTTTTCTTCGGCTCTTCCTACCTTTTTAAGATAAGGCTTCTTAGTCATCTTCCCTTCGAGACAAGACTCGCAAGTAGGGAGTGGTTCTACCTTGAGGAAATCAAGGGGACCATCTTTTACTAACCTCTTGATCCTATCAAGATAATGTGACCAAGTCTCTTATGACAAAGATAAGTAGACTTATTGCAATGTCTCTTCATTCCAGGCATTCTAGATGATGAGGCATTGTCACTTTACAGACATTCATTATTTACCAACGGAAATATTAGATAAAAACCATTAATGAGATTACCAGTTATCAAGACCATTCCATCTTTCTTAATTTCAACAATTGAATTAAAAATGATAGAGAATCCATAAAATAAGAGTCTAGATACTTAAATCAAATTACGATGTGCAGAAGGCACATAAAAGCAGTCTTCTAAAATTAATGTCTTTCCATTAGGTAAATAAAGAGTAAACAAACCAATTGACTTCACTGCAATATTTGCACTGAAGCCAACTTTAAGCTTTGGCTCCTATTTGGTCGACTTTCTAGTTTCCTTGAACCTCTGCAAACAATTGCATACATGTACAGTGGATCCAGAATCCACGCACCATGAGTTAGGAGGACCGTCCAGAAAGTTAGACTCAACAGTAATAAGTACTTCAAAGCATCTCATACCTTGAGTACTTCCGCCACCCTTCTTACGAGTTGCGAAGTAAGTCCTACAGTTCCTCTTCCAGTGGCCTATTTTACCACAGTGGAAATACTTTCCATTGCCTTTATTTTCCTTACCAGCTTTTCCTGAAGAACCTTTGGCAACTCTTGCCTTACCCTTCTTGTCTTAAAACTTTCCTTTGCCTTTATTCTCATTTTTAAACTTTTTAGATTTCTTGGAGGTATCAGGTTTATCGACGATTAAAGTTTCACCTTTAGTTAACTTTTTGATCAAATCTTCTGCAGTCATAAGTGAGTTCATAAGCTCACTAAGTGACATTTCACTCTTTTTTATGTTATAATTTAACACGAACGAATTGAAGGACGAAGGTAGTGACTGCAGAACAATGTCAACTTGAGTGATGACATCCATCTCTCCACCAAGAATTTTCAGTTCATTCAATAAGCCCATCATCTTTATGATGTGCTCCATGACTGGAGTTCCCTCAGCCATCTTGGTGTTAACAAGGGATTTCAACTTGTCGAGTTGACCTATTTCGCTCACCAAACATCTCATTAAGGTTTTGCAAAATGTCAGAAGCCTTATCCATGTGTTCATGCTGGCTTTGCAAAATGTCTTATATTGTATAGATCATCTCATGATCATGGTTAATTACTCATAATGAATACACAATATATTAAAAAGAAGTCTTTATTAATCAAATTAATAAAAGTCTAACAATCTAAATGACTTTTCTGGGCATCATGTCTAACACTCGTGACTGAAGAAATCCCTTCCCACTGGTCCAAATAAGATACACATCAATTCTTAGCCAGGGTGAAGTATTAGTCATGGGACAAACCTTACCTCTATAAATATTGTCCAAACTAGCTTACTCGTTTGTGTGTCCCAGAGTATGACCAATTGAACATTTTCTCCTCCTATTATAACCAACTCTGTGGGGTTCATTTCAGTACTAAAAAGACTGCCAAGAAAATTCTGCAATGTGGATTCTACTGGTCATCTCTTTTTCGAGATGCGCATATCTACTGCAAAGCCTGCCCTAATTGTCAACATCTAGGCAGAATTTCTCAAAAAAACATGATGTCCATCACCCCTATTAAGGTTGATGAGATCTTCGATATCTGGGGCATTGACGTCATTGGACCATTTCCCATCTCGAATGGTTACTAGTACATTCTCCTAACCATCAATTATGTCTCTAAATGGATAGAGGTCATTCCCACCACAACCAATGACCATAGAGTAGTGGTTAGCTTTCTAAAAGAAAATATCTTCTCATGATTCAGAGCTCCCAAAGCCATCATCAGTGATGGGGGAAAACATTTCTGCAACAAAATCTTAGCACAAATTCTGAAAAAATACGGTGTCACCCATAAGGTTGCCCTTCCTTATCATCCGCAAACCAACGGTCCAGTAGAGGACTCAAACCCGTCATATCAAGCAAATTCTAGAAAAAATAGTCAATACTAGTCGTAAAGACTGGTCCCTTCTTCTAACGGACTCTCTTGAGCTTACTGTACCACCTTCAAAACTACTCTAGACATGTCTTTGGATCGACTGGTTTATGGGAAACCATGTCACTTCCATGTAGAGTTAGAGCACTGAGCCCTATGGGCCATTAAAAAGTTAAATTTTGATAGACTCTATAGGAGAGGAGAGAAAAATGCAACTTCATGAGTTGGATGAGCTAAGAAATGATGCTTATAGCTTGTCGAAGCAATACAAAGCAAAAATGAAAAATAATCACGGCAAGAGCATCTTGAGAAAAGGCTTCCTCCCAAGACAGAAGGTATTATTGTATAATTCTAGACTCCACATCTTTCCAGAGAAATTAAAGTCTAGGTGGTTCGGTTTATTCATTGTGACCGAGGTCAAGCCCAATTGGGCATCACTATCGAGGATCCAAAGGACAACTCCACTTTCAAGGTTAATGGTCAGCATCCGAAAAAATTCCATGAACTTGATGTTTCATCCATCCAAGCTGATGAGATTGATCTAATTGATTTTGTCTATAAAGACTGATGACTCACTCAGTCTCTATGAGCTTCATTTCGTTTGGGGGTTCTTTTATGTATCCCCATTATGTCTAGCTGAAGACGTTAAACTTAGCATTGTCGAAAATACAAATCTGAAATTCTTAGAGTCACATGAGTCGCATGCTTATTTTACATATCTGATGGCAGTATTTTCAGGTTGTACAGATATCATCACTTTTGCAGATCTTTAGATACCCAACACTATACAATTTATGCCAAGCTGGTAATATCCTTCCGAAATTTGTGCATTCATATCTTTCTGTCTTAGTGATGAGTACCGAGGAAGGTGCTATCTTTCATTTGGGGGTGGATGTTTTCCAAAACTCATGTTTTCCTTTTGCATTACTTAAAAAAAAATCTTTGAAGCTTTAGAGACTGTGAAAGCTTCCGACCTGTCCCGTAGGCCGATTAGGAGGTAGAACTCTAGGTTTTACGGGTAGGATATCTAGGTTTATTTTCTTCTTTTTGTTAGAGTCCTCTAGTACTTTCAAAATCTTTTCAAGTCCCTTTACAATGATGAGACAAAAACTAACTGTTAATCTACTTATTGAAAAGGATGTCATCTTTTGAATACATGTTATCTCTTAGTTCAATAGTACTACTATGGATTTAAACACTTAGAAAATTCAAATTCGGCAAAGCTTGCATAAAATCAACATCAGAGTCATCCTAAGTTCAGATTCTCTAGAGATCCAAGAAGAATATTGGTGGAGACCTAACTTTTAAGCATTTCATCATTTCAGAGGGTTATACAAAAATTCTGAGTCACAAGTTGACTTATAATTTCTTCCAGCCAATATTTATTCCTTTGAGAGATCTGATTAATTATTGGTCTGATCATTAAACTTGGAACAACATCAAATATTGGATTATTACAACAGAACTTTCTCTGTATCCATTCAAAACATAGGACAAGAGAGTGTAACCCAAGAAAGTGATTTAGGCCAAGTTTGTAACCTTCCAAAGTTTTTAGCTTACCTAAATTTTGCATCTTTAGAAACCCTTTTTAAGTCTTCAATGAAAACCTTTTTTTATTAACTCATTAACCGAAAAGCCAATCCTGATAAGAAGTATGACTCGTGACCCTATTTCTAAGAAAGATAAAAGAGTGACTGGTATGGGTACGCCATGAAAGGTAGAAATTAAGAACTGATAGAAAAACCAAATGAGTTCAAGCTGAAAAGAAAATTTGAAAAGAGAAAATGGATATAAATAAGGTAGAAAGCTGAAAAGGTACAAAGAACATTGAGATATCCTCTCAGAACTTTGAATCTCTATGACTCCTTATTTTTCTAAGCTTATTCCAAGCCTCAATACAACCTAGTAAAATCCTACTTGATTCTGAGTTAACACAATCATAGAATGTGGAGAATTGAAAAAGAGAAACTATAGAGTTTGATCTGAGGTTCTGAGAGACATGATATTTCTATCATGAGATCTTGTGATTTTCTAATATCCTTTCTAGACAATATATGTGAGATAATTTTCTATTTTCATCAAAATATCTCCTCACAATTTTTGTGGATTTTCTCAATTTTTCATTGTTTGTGCATTTTTCAAGGACTAAATCAAAAACAACTAAGTAACAAAACAGAAAAAACCTAACTAACATAAAGGAAAAAGTTTTGTGTTTTTTTATATGCAAGCAAGGTAAGTGAAAATATAAACTGAAGTAATTAAAGACAATCCTACTAATATACATTACTAAGCATAACACTAGGTACAGATATAGCAATAAAAGCACAATCTAGGCTATGACAAGAATGGTCTAATCATAGCCCTAGAGGTCTTTCTTCCTCATCCACATGGTTCTTACAATTTGCTTGACCCTTTAGTCCTTAACCATTTCAAAAGATGTTTCTTGCTTGACCTTCTGATATTCGCTTAAAAGTGCTTACTTTCACTATTATGTTTTGGAGACGTTGTTAGACTCTACTACGTAAACTTTCATTTTTATAAACTTTTCTACGTAAGGATTCCCTTCATTGCATAACACACATTTCTAGTAAAAATAATACGTTTGCATGAATTTAACATGTTTCTAAATGTCACGACCCAAAATACCCCCTAGTAGTTAGGATACTTTGGCGACGTGAACTCATTACCAAACCATCCTATATAACATATGAATCCTGTACAACATATAAAACCTGTGATAGCGGAAGCGTAATACTAATCTATATATGGTAGTGGAAGCGGACTACAAATTTTCTATCAATACTATATGTCTCAGTTTATACATGACCCAAAATAAAGAGCGAACATACTCGCTCAACAAAATATATGTACATGTCTCTCCCTCTCGTCACTCAAACATGAGGCCACCTCTTGAGCAACCTTTGATGCTCCTGAAGCTCAGCAGGAGTGGACTCTTCCTCTATGTACTCCTCCTCAACCCACGGCTCCTGAGGGCGCTCGCCACGGATATCGAAGGGACCTGCCGACATAATATGTACGGCTGAGTATGGAATACTCAGCGTATACAAACCACTAGATAGTAATATCATAAACAGTAATCCAACATATATCACGGTTTATCATTTCACATGCATTTCTGAAATCAGCGCGGAAAACAAAATCATATCATGTGCATATATCTCAGAAAATACTATCGGAAAACATCTTCTTATCATCTTTTGTCTTTTACATCTTCTTATCATCTTTTTTCATCTTATACCTTTGCATATACGGGTATTTAAAATACCTTGGCTTTTATCTTTTATCATCCTGTACGGGTATTTAAAATACCTTGGTATTCATCATTTGCTACCTCCGGAGTAGGACAACTAGTACCTGTACCCACGTAAACTGGGTGGCCTAATGTTCTCCTCACCTTCGGCTACCTCAAGGGTAGACGACCAGTATCCATCTCCCTTCCGGGCGGCCTGCTATCATCGGAGTCCGATGCCAGTATCCCTTTCCCTTTCAGGCGGCCTGCTATCGTCGCATCCTTGTCGGCTTTTTCCGTATACTTTCCATCTTCTTGTATTTCTTGTAACATCTTATGCTTCTTGTATTTTCCGTATGTATCTTGTGCTTCTTATGCTTTCCGTATACATCTTGTGCTTCTTGTACTTTTCTTATACTTCTTTTGCTTCTTGTACTATTCATGTGGTTCATTTGCATCTTATACTTTTCATGTAATTCATTTGCGTCTTATACTCTTCTTCTTCTTATTCTTGTATTGCATCTTATATACATGTACTTCTTCTTTTGGATACCCATAATATAGAAAAACTTGATCATGCATATGCGTATGTGTCTGTGTAGCAGTTGTGATATAACATGGTAGACATTAGGGAAAACCCTTTACATATGGTCATATGTCTCATACTCAACATAATTCATCCATCACCATAATCCATATACAATAACATCACACCATTCCAATCACATTTAAAATAAGGTTTTTCTACTTATTCTTCCCAAAACTTGTTGCTTTTAACATGCTTTTCATCTTGGATACTAACATATAGAACAACTCAAAAATTACCATCTTTTATTTGTTAGTTGAAAGCATAACATCATCACATTTAATTAACACCATCATTCATGGGATTTTATCTTGATGTAGAAAGGGTTTCATGAAATCAATTGCTAGAAGAGTGTATTTTTACATATAAGAGGCTATATATAACTATATACTTGTCAAGAAAATCATACTTTTCATTAAGGGTTTATGAAATTAGAACCTAGTAGAGTGTATCTACCTTATGGGATGAAATCCCTTTGATCCAATGCTTGAAAAGGCTTGAAGAAGCTTGTAGAAGACCCAAGCTTGATGTTGGAGATCCAAGCTCCAATGGCGCGTAGGAGCGAGATCAAGGCTCGATTTGTGCTCTTCTTCTCCAAATCCAAAAACCCCTCTTGCAATCCTCCACTCTCTTCCCTTCTCTTCTAAGATCTCTCTCTAGGTTTAGGGTAACCCAAAACCCCCAAAAATGACTCCTATTTATAGGCCAAGGGGTGAAAACCCTAAAAAAACACGCACTAAAGAGTTTGATTCGCGCACCTACGATCGTTCGTAGGCTTCCTACGATCGATCGTAGGTCTTACAGTAAGTTTTGCTCAGTTTCTGGAGTTCTACGATCGTTCGTAGGCTTCCTACGATCGATCGTAGCTCTTACAGTAAGTTTTCAGCATTTCTGTAACTTTACGATCGTTCGTAACTACAATCGTTCGTAGGTCTTCTACGATCGATCGTAGCTTTGACAGAATGATTTTTAGATTTTTCCCGCTTTGGTATTTCGGCCATAACTTTTGACTCGCTCATCCGATTTTGACGATTCAACTTGCGTTGGATTCATCTTTCGAAGGAGAACAACTTTTATGTTTTGTACAACTCATAATTCATATTTATTATTGGACCATTTTACCCCTAAAGTTTACTGGTCTGAAACTGAGTTTTAACAGTCCAGATTTCCAACAGTCCCGACTTTGGAAATCGGACTTTTGACTCAACCCCGGCTCAAAATCAGGGAAAGTGATGAACATGAACCCTGAAGAGAGTTCAAATGCCTTTCCAAAAACTCAAGAATCACTTGATTCTGAGCAATGGAACCTAAACTAAGGTTTCGTAAAGTTGAGGGAAATGCTGAAACATACCTCTTCAACACTTAGAACACTTCGAGTGTTTTCACACTCTTTTCCCTCGGGTCCAAAACAATACTCACACCTCATTAATCATTCCCCATATATTTTTAAATCCTTCTAAGTGATCATTTAACATACACCAACATGCATGAGAGGGCCCGGCCTCCTTATGCCTCGCGCACAACACTATTCACTACACTATTCACTCACAACCCATTAAACACCTTGGGTATTTATACCCTTGTTTTTAACCACTTAGAGTATCTTTATACTCTCATTTTGAGACTCCAAATACATACCTAAGACCCTCACCTGACTCATCATAATACCAAGAATACTATGTAAGGCATTAGGCCTTTACACATACCATACCAGGGCTCTATTCACATGAACAGTGAATCAAATTTTCGGGGCTCTACATCCTCCCCCCCTTATAAGAATTTCGTCCGCGACATTCATACGAGACACAATGAAGCAGGGATACTCTTCCCATGATTTATTAACTCCTACACTCTATCATCCACAATCATCAAATAATGCATCACAACACATATAGAATATAAGTAGCATGTTGTATCAACATATATCATATATTTTACACATCATATGTTCAAGCACTGAAATAGCGTACCTTGCACAACATCCTCGGATGCATGTGCGCCTTGCTCGGTTAAGGCAAAGACTCTACCCTGATTCGCCTGTCGAGGCGGCTGTATGGGTTGTGGGGGACCAGAGGCCTGCGGATACCTCTGTTGAGGAACCGATCTACCTGGGAGCCTGGAGGCCTGAGAAGACCCCTGCTGTGTAGCCTGTTGGGCCGGAGGCCTATTCCCTTGCGACGGCAATGGCAACTGGCGACGTGGGCAATCTCTGAACTGATGTCCCCGATCACCGCAGTAATAACATGCACCGGTGAGTGTACGACAATCGCCCTTATGATTTCTCCCACAGTGGCTGCACATCCCAGAGGTAGTCGATCCAGAAGACCCATATCCCGTGGCCTGTGAAGTAGTAGGGCGGGGAACCTGTGGTGTAAATGGGGACCTCTGAACCGGCACAGACATAGTAGTCTGGTATGGGGAAGGTCTAACCCTTCTCTCTAGTGGCACTGGCCCACTGGACTGGCCTCGAACCATGCCTCTCCCTCGGCTACTATCACTCCTCAAGAGAGACTCCTCTAAATGTCTCTCAGCAATCTTCGCCTTTCCTACAATTTCTTTCCAAGTTTCTACTTGCAGTATAGCAACCCGCTCTCTAATGGAGGGTCTCAAGCCACCTTCAAACTTCCTGACTCGCATACTCTCGGATGCAACTAAGTGTGGAGCAAACCTCGAGAGCCCGACGAATTTGGCCTCGTACTCGACCACACTCATCTCTCCTTGTTCCAAGAACATGAACTCCCTCTCCTTCTGCTCCTTCACGAACCTGGGAAAATACTACTCATAAAAAGCATCCAAGAACTCCACCCATGTCCATGGTGTCCCTGCCTTGGCGGCATCCCTTTGCCTCAGTGCAGACCTCCACCAATGCTCGGCTTCACCTTCCATCACGAAGGAAGCCCAGTCAACCCTCTGCTCGTCCGTGCAGTGAAGAACTCGAAAGGTCTTCTCCAACTGCATGACCCAAGCCTCTGCGACCATGGGGTCAGTAGTACCATAGAATGTGGGAGGCCTCAATCTCCGGAATGCCTCAAGTCCTGCTGTGGGATGTGCAGGAGGAGTTGTGGGTACTACGGCAACAGGAGTGTCAACCCTGTCTGCAAGCCTAATAATAGCCGTGGCCATAACCCCAAGGATCTGAGTCAAATCTGGCTGCTCATCTCCCATAGGAATACCTCCTCTGCTTCCTCTAGTCTGATACCCTCTACCTCGGGTGCCACGCCTCATGATCAACTCCTGAGGGCAATAGCGAGACGTGAGTCTAACGTAAAGCAAGCTCCTTGAACATAGCAATTCAACGAGCATGTCTAGTCTATATAAGCATATCATATAAAATCAAGGCACACACATAATAATATCATATACATTCTGGTTTCCTAGCGAAGCTACGTTCTAAAACACGGTTAAAACACTAACCTATGACCTACTTAAGACCTTGACTGACTTAAGGCTAAGACAAATGATTACTTTACAACCCTGGAGTCATTTAACCAATTTCCTTTAAATTATTTTGACATGTATGATGCATATGAGATGTGCATTATGTATATGATATGTATGAGGTGAATGCTATGCATGATGCCCATGCCATGTATGATGCTATGTGTGATGCCACGTAGGGTGCTCATGTCATGTATGATGTTCATGAAATGGATGATGCTTGTGTATGATGAAAATTTTCTTTGGAGTTTTATAATATGTTTATCAATTTGGACGAAGCAATGGGTCTAGAACGTGCTGCAGAATTAACACGCATCTGTATCTAGACTTGGACCGAGCACTGGGTCTAGAACGTGCTGCAGAATGAACGTGCATCTGTATCTAGAAGCGTGCATGCAGACATCCGTGTGCTTGTTCAAAATTATATCTTTTATCAATTGGGACCGAGCACTGGGTCTAGAACGTGCTGCAGAAATGCGCATCTGTATCTAGAAGCGTGCATCAAACATCCCTGAGCTTGATAAAATTTATACATATATATTTATACATTTATTTTTATTAGTATTATTATTATTTCTTTCTTCCAGGGTTCCTAAATGTGATGTGACACCGTACATATAGTATACCCAAAATAGGGATTCCTAAATGACTTAGCGAAGCTAGGACTCAAGTTAGTAGAAGTATCCACGTAGTCTATACTTGGAATACCATTTCCTATATGGACCTAATATCCTTACTTTGTATCTACTTTGTCGTTTGTATTATCCTAAACTTCAAGCTCTAAGTTTAACTCAAGGATCACTTCTACCCATACCGTTTTAATGCCTAGACTTGAACATACTCCAACTTGAAGGAGACATGTCTACCCTAAGACAACAACCCCAGCCCGATGGAATCTAGAGCCTAAGCTCTGATACCAAACCTGTCACGACCCAAAATACCCCCTAGTAGTTAGGATACTTTGGCGACGTGAACTCATTACCAAACCATCCTATATAACATATGAATCCTGTACAACATATAAAACCTGTGATAGCGGAAGCGTAATACTAATCTATATATGGTAGTGGAAGCGGACTATAAATTTTCTATCAATACTATGTCTCAGTTTATACATGACCCAAAATAAAGAGCGAACATACTCGCTCAACAAAATATATGTACATGTCTCTCCCTCTCGTCACTCAAACATGAGGCCACCTCTTGAGCAACCTTTGATGCTCCAGAAGCTCAGCAGGAGTGGACTCTTCCTCTATGTACTCCTCCTCAACCCACGGCTCCTGAGGGTGCTCGCCACGGATATCGAAGGGACCTGCCGACATAATATGTACGGCTGAGCATGGAATACTCAGCGTATACAAACCACTAGATAGTAATATCATAAACAGTAATCCAACATATATCACAATTTATCATTTCACATGCATTTCTGAAATCAGCTCGAAAAACAAAATCATATCATGTGCATATATCTCAGAAAATACTATCGGAAAACATCTTCTTATCATCTTTTGTCTTTTACATCTTCTTATCATCTTTTTTCATCTTATACCTTTGCATATATGGGTATTTAAAATACCTTGGCTTTTATCTTTTATTATCCTGTACGAGTATTTAAAATACCTTGGTATTCATCATTTACTACCTCCGGAGTAGAACAACTAGTACCTGTACCCACGTAAACTGGGTGGCCTAATGTTCTCCTCACCTTCGGCTACCTCAAGGGTAGACGACCAGTATCCATCTCCCTTCCGGGCGGCCTGCTATCATCAGAGTCCGATGCCAGTATCCCTTTCCCTTTCAGGCGGCCTGCTATCGTCGCATCCCTGTCGGCTTTTTCTGTATACTTTCCATCTTCTTGTATTTCTTGTAACATCTTATGCTTCTTGTATTTTCCGTATGTATCTTGTGCTTCTTATGCTTTCCGTATACATCTTGTGCTTCTTGTACTTTTCTTATACTTCTTTTGCTTCTTGTACTATTCATGTGGTTCATTTGCATCTTATACTTTTCATGTAATTCATTTGCGTCTTATACTCTTCTTCTTCTTATTCTTGTATTGCATCTTATATACATGTACTTCTTCTTTTGGATACCCATAATATAGAAAAACTCGATCATGCATATGCGTATGTGTCCGTGTAGCAGTTGTGATATAACATGGTAGACATTAGGGAAAACCCTTTACATATGGTCATATGTCTCATACTCAACATAATTCATCCATCACCATAATCCATATACAATAACATCACACCATTCCAATCACATTTAAAATAAGGTTTTTCTATTTATTCTTCCCAAAACTTGTTGCTTTTAACATGCTTTTCATCTTGGATACTAACATATAGAACAACTCAAAAATTACCATCTTTTATTTGTTAGTTGAAAGCATAACATCATCACATTTAATTCACACCATCATTCATGGGATTTTATCTTGATGTAGAAAGGGTTTCATGAAATTAATTGCTAGAAGAGTGTATTTTTACATATAAGAGGCTATATATAACTATACTTGTCAAGAAAATCATACTTTTCATTAAGGGTTTATGAAATTAGAACCTAGTAGAGTGTATCTACCTTATGGGATGAAATCTCTTTGATCCAATGCTTGAAAAGGCTTGAAGAAGCTTGTAGAAGTGAAACCCAAGCTTGATGTTGGAGATCCAAGCTCCAATGGCGCGTAGGAGCGAGATCAAGGCTCGATTTGTGCTCTTCTTCTCCAAATCCAAAAACCCCTCTTGCAATCCTCCACTCTCTTCCCTTCTCTTCTAAGATCTCTCTCTAGGTTTAGGGTAACCCAAAACCCCCAAAAATGTCTCCTATTTATAGGCCAAGGGGTGAAAACCCTAAAAAAACACGCACTAAAGAGTTTGATTTGCGCACCTACGATCGTTCGTAGGCTTCCTACGATCGATCGTAGGTCTTACAGTAAGTTTTGCTCAGTTTCTGGAGTTCTACGATCGTTTTTCGTAGGCTTCCTACGATCGATCGTAGCTCTTACAGTAAGTTTTCAGCATTTCTGTAACTTTACGATCGTTCGTAGGTCTTCTACGATCGATCGTAGCTTTGACAGAATGATTTTCAGATTTTTTCCGCTTTGGTATTTCGGCCATAACTTTTGACTCGCTCATCTGATTTTGACAATTCAACTTGCGTTGGATTCATCTTTCGAAGGAGAACAACTTTCATGTTTTGTAAAACTCATAATTCGTATTTATTATTGGACCATTTTACCCCTAAAGTTTACTGGTCTGAAACTGGGTTTTAACAGTCCAGATTTCTAACAGTCCCGACTTTGGAAATCGGACTTTTGACTCAACCCCGGCTCAAAATTAGGGAAAGTGATGAACATGAACCCTGAAGAGGGTTCAAATGCCTTTCCAAAAACTCAAGAATCACTTGATTCTGAGCAATGGAGCCTAAACTAAGGTTTCGTAAAGTTGAGGGAAATGCCGAAACATACCTCTTCAACACTTAGAACACTTCGAGTGTTTTCACACTCTTTTCCCTCGGGTCCAAAACCATACTCACACCTCATTAATCATTCCCCATATATTTTTAAATCCTTCTAAGTGATCATTTAACATACACCAACATGCATGAGAGGGCCCGGCCTCCTTATGCCTCGCGCACTAGCACTATTCACTACACTATTCACTCACAACCCATTAAACACCTTGGGTATTTATACCCTTGTTTTTAACCACTTAGAGTATCTTTATACTCTCATTTTGAGACTCCAAATACATACCTAAGATCCTCACCTGACTCATCATAATACCAAGAATACTATGTAAGGCATTAGGCCTTTACACATACCATACCAGGGCTCTATTCACATGAACAGTGAATCAAATTTTCGGGGCTCTACACTAAAAGTCTAGATTCAAAGTCATTTTTATGAACTCTCATTACGCACTTTAATGTTTCAAGACCCCAGATTAGAAGAATTTCAAGAACCAGGAAGCCAAAAGCAACCATCAAAGCCCATTATTGAAAGCTAAAGGACCAACATGCTACATCATCTAGAGACGAGCCAAGCATGGGCTGAGCTAGTGACTGAAGAAAGCTAAATAACCAAAGAATATATTTCCAAGAGGAATGGACTCAATTGATAAATATTCTTTCCAAGACAAAGAAAGAAGCAAGCTTAATTGGCAAAGGCTGGGGGAGATCATCACCAAGATCAGGGTTCAAGACCCTTTGTGTACCTTTTTTGTTCTTTCTAAATGTAATTTTTACTTTATTCCCCTTGTGAAAACACCCTAATTTAAAAATCATAACTCCAAGCCATCATCCTAGCCTAGCCATCCTTCTAGCCTACTATTTAGCCAAGCCATGACCGTCCAACCCTATTAACCTAGTTATCTTTCCATCCAAGTCATCCCTACACCTCACTTTCCTACTTTCCCCAATTTCCATGTTTCCAACCTTCTATTCTAGCCATTCTTCTTTAGTTAGAAACCCTTGCTAATTCCAAAACCTTTCCCTGTTACTAAAAAAAACGTTCCCTTGACTAATTCAAAACATTCCACTTTCGAAATTCCTAGTAACTAATTCCAAAATAAATCAACCAAGCGACTAAGCCAAAACTGTCCATCCCTAGGGCTTGAAATTAAACTATCCACTCCCTAGTATCCATTCCTCCAATTTCGTCCATCCCTCTCCCTTAACTCTATATAAATCCCTCATTGGACTACCTGTCAACATCATCTCTCTCATTTCTCAACCCCTTATTTTCTCAAAACCCTTTTCTATCTAAGCCTCTCAACCTTTTCTTTTTTCAACCCCTTCTCAAAAACCTCCATCGAAACACTTACAACTACGCTTAGTACGAGTTTCGGGCTTGCTGAATTTTTCTTACAAATGTAGTGCGAGTTCAATTCTAGTTATAAGTGACTTTCTTTATTTTAATGCAATGAATTTTATTTTTATTTAATGCTTTGATGTCTCTTTTTAATTCAGTTGATTTTATGTTCATGTCATTTAATTAGTAGATTTGAATAAGTCTCTCAACTTGTTTTTAAAAAAAAATCTCATCGATTCCATCATTCTCAACCCTCCATCGTTTTATAATTTCCTCTTTTTTTTGTTTCTTCTTTGTACTAACTTCATAGTTCAAGAGTGAGGATTCGACATCCGACATAGGCCCTATACATATTATATTTTGTAGGTCTCAAATTACACTATAAAATTTGTGTGAGCACATAAATTTACCGCCTTTCCTCCTTTGTCAACTCTAAATGTCAATATATGGCCCGAGAGTAGATGAATAACGCTAAACTTATTTGAAGAGTCGCCACCTATTTTTTAAGGGAGATTACAAGATTTTGAGATAGTTCAAAATAGGGGCCTACGGTCCAGAGTAGCCTAGGTAAGAGATCCATTTAAGTTCTAAGGAAGGGATTAGGCACCCCAAGACTCTCATCCAATGATGGTTACCTACTCATTAGGTCTAAGCTAAACATTTAAAATCATTTAAAATTTCATAAACAATTAATAATTTGCTAATCAAGCACAATCAAGCATAAATGGGGTGTAAAAGTCCTATCCTAGGTTGGGGTCGAACCCTGGCTTGGGCCACCTACTTATCTAGTTAGTCGAAATCAGACCCTAATAGTAGTTCGGGGTTGTGATTGTTTTTATATTCGTTTCGGAGTGTTCAACAGTTATGACTCGTGCCTGAGTTGAGGGAAGCGGAGTTGAGATTATGAAGTCTCATTTCGGGATTAGTTACGTGCCTAAGTGCTCATGGGGGAGCTCTAGGGAGTATTCATTTATTAAGGTAGGTCCTTTTAAAATTTTGTGGGTTTTTTTGAATGTTTTTGTTGTTTTGCATTTTTTGATTTTTTTTTTGTATTTTTTAATGGTAGTTTATAACCTCATTTCGAAGGACTAACTAGCGGGGCAGGCAAGTTGTTTAGGGTTGAGAATCCACCTAGGTGCCCGATGTAGGCAAAAAGAGAAAAGAAACTACGGCTTAATCCTACAAGGCACATACATACATGGAGTAAATTATAAATAAAAGCCAAACTGTGAGTTGGGCTAGCTGGGCCTAAACCAATTGGGCCCATAAAAATAGGGTCTGGTTTAAACCCAAAGACCTTCATTTTCTCCACATTTACAATGGTATAGAGAGATACAGATTAAATTACAAGTAAAACCAATTAAGGCTAAATTATACAAAGGATCATATAATTAAAGCTAATGTGCTGAGGCCATTGATCATTCTAAATTGGTCAATTGACTTTAGCACATCAACCAACTCTGAAATCCTCTCAGCCTCAAATTTAAACTCAAACAAACATTCAAGGAGATGCATAATATCTAAACGATCCAGTGAAATAAATCGGAGACAAGGAACATACCTGCGTGGCTTGGAAATCAATGATGATGAAGGACTAAGGTAATGGCAACAGTTGCTCCGTTAAACCGAGAGAAGAACACGGACAGAAATCCTCCCTCTCAATCACTCAAATATACAAATCCAGAATGAAAAAATAAATAATAAAAAACTAGCGGGTGGCACGTGCGATGCACGTGAGAGTGAAGATTGAACTCTCCCGTTCAATCACAATTGGCAGAATGAGAGAGAGAGAGAGAGATTAGATGGGCGTTAGATAAGGGGAGATATTTTAATTGAGGAATCGTGCTCTATCCGAGTGCTATATAAAAGGAATACAGTTATTAAGTTATGTGTTATCTTTAAGAGTTTTAAAATTTTAAAACTCAATAGTCCACCAATTCTCACTTTAAGAGATTTAAAAAATAAAAATTCAATCAATGCCTCAACTATTAAGTTATGTGTTATCTTTAAGAGTTTTAAAATTTTAAAACTCAATAGTCCACCAATTCTCACTTTAAGAGATTTAAAAAATAAAAATTCAATCAATGCCTCAACTATTAAGTTATGTGTTATCTTTAAGAGTTTTAAAATTTTAAAACTCAATCAACGCTTGAGCCCACCAATTCTCACTTTAAGAGATTTAAAAAATAAAAATTCAATCAACACCTCAACCCTCCAATTCTCATACCGGATCACAAGCATAGCTAATGGTCTCTCTTTTTTCTCCTTTGAAAATGAAATCTGGATCAAGGAAAATTACCAAGGTTAGTCATGGACTGAAAAATACTCACAATAAGAGAAGTTATACGCACATGGATTTAGCAATCTAAATCTGGAAATCCACATTTAGAAGTCTAAATCTACAGCCAAATCCAACCAGGACCAAAGGAAATGAGGGCTGGCCGGATACAATTCATACAGAGAGAATTGGGGTGTTGTGGACATCCCCACTCTAACTCACAAAAATAATAAATAAAAAACCAGAAATCAACAATCAAAAGGGTAATTGGATAGATTAAGAGGAGAAAACCTCAGATCTGGAATTCTAGATCTAAAGAAATTGAGGATTGGAACTAGAGAAAGGGACTGGGAAATACCTCAAGTACGAACCAGAGGGTGGCTGCAACTGAGATTGGAGGAGAAGATGAGAGGGAAGAGGAAGTTGCTGCTGGTGGTGCGATCTCACCGGAGATGAAAACGATGGTGGAGATAAATCTGCCTGAGAAAAAATACCAGAAATCTGACTGGCTATGGAGCTGGTTTGGCAGAAATTATGATCGAAACAGATTGAGGCCGAGATGAGCTGCTGGCCGGATCAGATGAGTGGGAGAACTCAGGTGAGAACTAAAAAAAACTAGATCTAGAATTTCTAGATCTAAAGCCACAGAGAACTGGAACAAGGGAGAGATCGAGTGTTTACCTGAGAGGAGAGAAGCGATCGGGAGGAAACACTCTTCTTCTAAAGAGCTGAAACTGAGGAGCAACAACTGTGCCGACTTAGCTTGCTGGAGAAGATGGAGAACTAAGAGGTTTTTTGGTCACCGGCGGGAATGGATGAAGGAGAAGGAATCCGAATGAGACCTGAGCCCTTCCTTTTTTTTTTTGAAACGAAACCTATCTCATGCTTATATAGAGTTAGGTATGGGCCTTGGGCTTTAAACAGGGTATGGATTTTGGGGTTTGGGCTTAAGACAATGAGGGTTTAGGATTTGAACTTGGGTTTTGGACATTGAAGAATGGGCCACGGCTTGGCTGAGTCTAAGACTTGGTTTTGCAAAAAACATGATTTAGGTGGTGGGTTCTAAACAAATGGAATTTGATCTCTCTCTCTCCCTCAGATCCGAAACCTTGGCAATCAAATAAAATAAAATAAAAAATAGAAATAAAACAAAGTAACACTAATATTAAAATTACAAATTAAATTAAATAATTTTAAAAAAAATGGGATTAAGGGTTGTAAAAATGGGGTGTTCACAGTTTGATAATAGCGTGTTTTCAAGTGACGGAAAATACATATTATCACCTTCTGCCTATGCCTCCTAATCCCACTCATCCTAGACATTCTCTTAGGATTCTTGAAGGCCTTATGATGCGCTTTGTTACCTCCTGCATAACCCTTATAAGTAGGAGTGTACAGACCATGCCTCTGTCTAGAGAGTTGAGCGATCTTTATCACGTCTTCACTCAAAGTCCTAGACATCTCTGCTAATTCTTCAATCTGGATTTTGAGATTGCCTTGAAAACTATTGGTTAAGTTCCTAAAACCTTGATGGGGCATTCTCCTCGGAGCAAGACAACGAGGCCTAATATGACTCTCCACTCTACAAAAATGACATATAGGAGTAAAATAAGTAGAGGGGACCTTTCTTCCAGCTGGAGGTTACTTTTCAACAATAATCTCAATGCCAGAGGTGAAGGGAATTTCCTTTTCATTAGGATATTCAAGATCAATCACATCTCCATCCTCCTTCCCAATATCCAAAAATTCATTCAGCATTTGGGCATAGTTGGCACATTCCAACTCTTCTGTAAGATCAGCCACCTTGATTTCAAGGCTTGTCTTTTGCTCAAGAAAAACATGCAAATCAGTTCTAAGGAGCCCTACCTTGATAAGGAGGGAAGCCTTCTCTTCCTCAAACCGAGACACTAGAGCTTTCAACTTGGAACTAGCTAGGTTTGAGGCATCTTTTTCTTTTTCTATTGATTTGACTCTTTTAGTCAAGGAAATTTCAACATTTTTTAATCTAAGGCTTTCCTTATACAACTCTCTCTAGGTTAACTCAAGGTCTTCCTCAGAATTTGAGTCACTATGACTCACCTCACCATCTTCACCATCTATATAGTGTTGGTCACTCACTCTTGCATTGAAAGAAGATTCTTTAATTTCAGTTGCAAGCACAGTGAATTCTATATAATTCCTAGTCTTCTTACAAGAATAACTAATCTGATTCTCATATTCGGATTCACTGTAATCCCTCGCCTTACTCTTTGATTTCTTCTTATTTGAACACTCAGAAGCGATATGGTCTTAGCCTTGACATTCACAACATGAACGCTCTAGGATTTTATGTTGGTCTTATCAAAAGATTTTCTCTCTTTGTTCATTTTATGAAATTTCTTTAAGATTTTTATGAAAAGCCCAACTCTTCTTCACTCACCTGTGAATCACTATTTGGGCCATCTACTAATTCCTTTATAGATTTAAAGGTTATTAATTTTGCTTTCTTAGATGGATGCATATTTAATTCATAGGTCTAGAGAGAACTGTACGATGGCTGTAACCTTCGATTAAAATATCTCAAGTAGAGATCTCAAAAATTTTCTAACAATTTTGGACTCATAACTTTTTCCCCTACATTAAAACTAGAATTGACAATGTCACTCAGATTAGCATAAAAACTATCAAAAATTTCATTCTCATCAATTTTCAAACTTTCAAATTTAGAGGTATATATTTGAAGTATAGAGATCCTAATAGTCGTGGTCCTTTCATAGGTGATTTCAAATATGTCTCATGCCTCATTTGATGAGTCACAATTACAAATATGTCAAAATTCTTCTGGTGTGATAGCATTATAGGTAGGGGTGTCAAAGGGTCGGGTAGGGGCAAGGCCCGGGTCAGCCCTAGCCCTACCCTTCCCTATAAGAGTAGGGCCTTAGCCCTTCAAGGGCCAGGGTTGATTGTGCCCTAGCCTTGCCCTCAAGGGCCGGAAGAAAGACCAGGATTTTTTTTCATGGACGCTTGACTAATTATTACATGAAATTAGCTTTAGTCTTGAATTTCATAGATTGGGTATGTTATTCCAAAATTGCTAAACTACAGTTATTACTACCGACATATAAAACATATTCACATTCTGGGGTTCTCTAAACATGATGCCAATAATGCCTAGCCAAGAGATAGAGAACTACGTACAAATTAAGATATCTAATAAATTTTTTTTAAACAGAACTAGAAATACCAAAATAATCAATACTGGAAAGATAAGAGGAAATAAATAACTTTCTTTCTAACTGAAACTCCGATTTTCCACGTTATTTGGTTGTGTAACTTAAATATATTAAATCAAATTTTTAGGCAAAATGCAAGCAAGAGCTGTTACCCAGAAAATGGACCCTAGAAGGGGGCAGGGTGATTAGGGTCTATGAGAAATTTAAAATTTATTCTACCTCCCTAAGCGGAATTTCAACTTAATCAAGTTATAGAGAAATAGAGACTATACAATTCTACTCAAGCATTCAAAGCAATAAAGTAAGAGATAGAGTTAGAGAGATGTAAACACATAGACACCAAGAATTTGTTCACAAGGTTCGGCAATTTCCGCTTACGTTCCCGTCTCATGCTACCCGCTAGAGGATTCACCACGATTTATTCTCAATCGTCAATCTCTCTTCCGGGTCAAGATTAAAACTTTGCTAGGAAATAATCCTCCTTAGACTTAGTCCAATTTCTAGGTTGGGACCTAACCGTTTACAAAGCTCTCTGGCTTTACGGACAAGAGTCCCTCAAACCTCTTGATTTCAATACACTCTTTGTAGAAGAGATTTACAATCTTGATTGTGCTCCTTGGATAAGCTGATAAAGACTTTAACACACTCTAGAAAATCTCTCAAAGATTGGAGTTGAATAGTTCAAGAACTTAGATTTGGGGATTCTAGGTTCAATTTTGATAAATTTAGAAATCTAAGCTTGGAGTGAATGATTCTAAAGATTGGAAGTATTGGAGTTCTCATTTTGTTCATAAATCATCTCATTTTATACCTCAAGGGAAAATATGACCGTTGGTGGAACATTAAATGCAAAAATATTCGTTAAAAACTAGCCATTATAGAGCATTTAATACACGTCCCGTGCCATTCGGTCGTCCGAATGCCAATCCCATTTCTTGGGTTGTCCAGAGGCTCCATTGGGACGTCTGAATCAAATGACAGTAACCAACTCAAATTTTGGTTTCGTTATTCGGTCGTCTAAATGGTCATTCGGTCGTCCGCATGGATATAAATGTAATAACTGTAGCTAGTCTGAGATTTGATCTCTTCCATCGGTCGTCCGAATGGGTCTTTCGGTCGTCCGAATGGCCTTTTTCACTAGAAAAATTATTTTTTAATTCTTTTCTTTCTGGGACGATTCCATGTGCTTCAAATTAATATTCTAATTCTAGGGGTATTTAGGTAATTATCCTGCTAAAGGTAGATTAGTAATTACATCATTAAAGTTAATCATGATAATTTACCTAACTAAAGGTTAATTGAATAATGTGAATAAAGAACAAAGAGAATAATGTACAAACTTGATTTAGATTAACTAGTAACCAAACACCCCTTAGTAAGGACTTGTTAGTAAAATACTAAATTAGGGTATTAATATAAATAGAAAGTGGTAAACCTAATTTTAGAAGTCACAAAACACAATCTCTAGAGAATAGAACGTGGAAGAGAAGAAAAGTAGGTTTTTCACGTTTAGAAGAGTTTTCAAGGAATGAGATCGCGATTCCAAATGTTGTTCTTCCTCGTGGTAGATTAAATGGTTAAGGCAAGTGAATACTCCCCATAGACCTAGGTCGTATGTAAATTTTGTAATTTAAAAGTAGATATAATCATATGGAATCATGATTAGCTTCATTCAAAGTCTTTTTGTAAAGTATGTGAAGTTTAATAATCATATTTTAGGTTTAGGCATTTTAAATTGAATTAATATGAAGTTATTAGATTTCTAGAATTTTAGGACCAGTCGTGGGAAAATATTCATAATATATTTTCTCATATTTCAAAAATTACGAAATTTTGTGTTTAGTTTGCACATTGGTAAATAAAACTTTTTGCAAAATCTCAGATTATTTCTTATTATAGTGTATATTTGGTGAATTTATTGGTGAAAGGTGTTGAAACTGTCAGGAAATTTCTCACAGATAAGCTGAGTTTCACTCAATATTTTATTTTTAAAATATTATAATTTGATTTTTATGATATTTTTATTATTGTGTTCTGGAAGTCTATTTTTCAGAAAAGCATGCCTCATAATTTTTAGGTAAAAGATGAATCTCCGAGAAATTATTAAACCATAAAGGTCTCTGTTTTCTATTATTTTGTGAGGCAGTGCAACTGTATTAAGTTTAATTATTTATAGAATTATAAGTACATAAATAAAGAGAAGGAAAATAAAGAAAAATGAAATAAATAAATAAATTATTTTATTTATTTTAAATAAGTTCATTGAAAATAGTATATTGTTTGTTACAATTATGTAAAACTTCATAACTTGATAGATAGACTTGAAAAACATGAGTTATTTAATTAATATATTGTTATCATTGTTTCATTTCATATACTATTTTGAATGCATGTTTGTTCTTATTCATCTTTATTATGATGGTATGGGACACCATAATAAAGAGAGTATATTTTGTTAATGGCAAAGACCACTACCCAAGGGATGACTTTGAAGTGTATGATACTCTCGAAGAAGTCTAAGCCTAGGAGTGATCTCCAGAAGATTCCACTGGGGGAGTCCAGGACTTCTTAGTGAGACATCCTTAGGTGTATTGTGAACTTAGGAGTCCGGGACTTCTCAGTGTGACAATACAACTTAAGGGTCCCTTAATGATGGATTAGATGACCTTAGACCACTGCCAATGGGTTAGACTCTGTGAGAACCTATGGGCAGAGGACCACACGAATTGGAAATTAACTGTAGTAATTATTGCATATTTTAATATTGGGATAATAAATGTCAAATACTTTTGTAAATTGCTGCATGCTTGTTGTATTCACTTGTTGAATTTAGAGCTCACTTTTGCAATTGTTGAAATTTTCAGGAAACACTGGAAGATGTTAGGGAGTTAGGAGGACAAAGTTAGTTGTTAAGACTTAGTTGAGTTTTAGCTGAACATTTATCTGAGGTAGAGTGAACTGTAGTGAGGTTTAATTAATTTTGTAAGCACCTAATTTTTACACCCTGCTCAACTAAACCCTAGACCTAAACCTAGGTCTAACCCTAGCCTAGCCCTAGCCCAATCCCTAGGCAAAGTCCCATGGGCTCAAGGCCCTTCTCAAGTCCAAAACTCTAAAAATGGATAAAACCCTATGCTTGGGTCCAAGCATGGGCCCACTAAGCCCAATCTAAGGTGGGACCCACCTTACTTTTTAAAATTAAAATTTTTTTAGGGCAAAACACTTTTGGCTTTTCCTACACATGTAGTGGTTTAGCCCAAAAAGGGGAATAAATAAAATAAAATAAAATAAATTTTTTTTTTAAAAAAAAGTTTTTCTATTTTTTTTAGGCACAAAACAAAAAAAGAATAAAACAAAAGAATCAAAAAAATCAAACAAAAAAAAATTAAGGCCCAAGGCCTTTTAGGATTTTTTTAATAATAATAAAATAAATAAAAAAATAAAAACAAACAAACAAAAAAAAATAATTTTTTTTTAGGTCCAAACCAAAGAAAAGAAAAAAAATAGAAAAATAAAATATAAAATTGGAAGGAGTGTGATTGGGCACCAACCCTATGTGGCAGGGCCCATATGCGGGTTGGGCAAAACTCACATAACCGAACCCAAACGACCGAACAAAAAAAAAAAAAAAATTTTAAAACTGACTATTCATCGTCCCTGCCAATGGGACGAATGCACAGCGCTACCACCCCACCTGCCTCCTGCCACCCTGCCCCTCCTCCTGATCGTGTCTCCTACGCCTAGTATCACACTCCATCCTTATCCATTTCATTCCCTCTTCTCCTTTAAAAACCGACCATAGCAGCCACGGTTGAGGGAGGAATTTGAAAAAAATTACAGTGGAGTTCCACCTTCTACCAGCCCACTCATCCAGCCCTTGGGCTCCACAAAGGCCCAAATTGTTTCCCTCATAGTAGGCTTCACGACCATAGTCTCGTATCCCCTAGGGGTTGAGCCAATCAGCGGGAAAATCGCCACAAACTTTGCCAAAAAATCTGTTCGGTTGTTTTTTATAAAAAAATCGTCATTTTATGTGATGTGTAACGAGACAACTTTGGGCCCATGTGGGGCCCACACTCGACCTTTCCTTGGGCCCCACAAAGGCTTAAAACGATCACTGGACTTCAAGCTACCCACTGGTAGTCTTGGTTTTCCATGGTTCCCTCGTTAACCATGGTTAAACCCTCCTCAACAGTGGTTAAAAATGTAACATGTTTTTGGGTTTTTTTTTGCATTTGCTGGACTTTGTAGGGGCCCAGACCGGGTAGGAGGCCATTCTAGGCCCTGCTATGAACCCTGGGCCCACTTTTGCCTCAGTCGACCCCTTAACCATGGTTAAACCCACCCATGGTTAACATTTAACCATGGTTAAGCGGCCTATGACTCAGCAAAATTCTGGAAAAGTCATCAAAAAATCACAAATATGACATGGTATCCAGAAATGTCTTCGGTGACCTTTTTTTGTTGTGGTTAAGACCCTTAATCAGGGTCAACCCCATTTTTGACTCTTAACCACGGTTAAAAAATCCTTAACCGGAAAAAATTTGGAAAAATGCTCAAAATATTTAAAATATTAGGAAAAACCCAAAAGTGGTCTCTTTTGACCATTTAACCATGGGTAAGACCCTTAACCATGGTGACCTCCTCCTCTTTAACAGTGGTTAAGCATCTTTGACCGCTAGGAAAAATCTGAGAAAATCCCAAAAAAATCAAGAAAATTCAAAAAGATCAAAAATACTGACTTGAGACTTTTTAACCATGGTTAGCACCCCTAACCACGGTTGATCACCCTTTTAACCTCGGTTAGCAACCCTAACCCTTGGGCCTACCGGGCCAAACCCTAGCTTACTGGGCTCATCCTTGGCCTCTCGGGCGCAATCTCAGCCTACCGGGTGCAAACTAGCCTACCGGGCTTCACCCTCGGCCTTCCGAGCCCAACCCTAGTCTATCGGACTTACCTTAGGCCTACCGGGCCCAATACTAAGCACTTGACCAACCCGGTTAACCACCCCTAACCTCCCGGCTAGCCCCTAAGCCACCCTTGGTGGTGCACACACACACACCCCTAGCCTCGGCACGGGCTCATGTACCAGAACTACGCTCGGTTTGATCTCACCCTTATGTGAGTACGTAGGCAGCCCAACCCGGGTTCGACCCTAGTCTAGGGTTTTCTCCTTCTTAGATTAGTATTATCTTAGTTACTAAAGGCATTTGATTAACATTGAGATTAATTTGGCTTAACCCTAGCAAGTAGGGAACCATTGAAAAGTGGAAGTGCCAGGGTGCCTAACCCCTTCCCCGGACTTAACCGAACCTCTTACCCTAACCTCGGACTGCAGACCAAGACCTTATCCAAATCCCGGGGACTTATCCCTTCCGAATGAATAGGTGGCGACTCTAAACTCACCCTGTGAGAACCAAACCAGGGTTTCACCGAAACCCGCGCTCACAGCTCTGGTGACTCTACTGGGAAGAGTTTAGTTTAACCCGAAACCTAAGTTTAAGCCAAACCAAACCTCAAATTAATCAAATGCTTAAGTATTTAACCTAAGACTAATCATTTTACATCTCTTGGTTGACTTGTGTACTGTGCATCTCATTCATACCATAGTAGTGTAATTAACCCAATACCTATTAGACAGGCTTATTACGCTCACGGCTGTTGGATGACTATCCTCAGTGACAGGGGCTTAACAGTCTTGGAGGTCCGCAGAACTAGCCTGCTGGGTGACTATCCTCAGGAAACGGTTCTAAACGCTCCCGCTTACACCAATCAGCCCTTTTTAAGGAGTAACATATACGATGTAAGTGATCCCCCTAACCTTAGGAACACAATACTGCATATCCCAGCATGTATACATATAGCCTAGGCTAGGGTATAGTCTACAAGCAGCCCCACCTGGAGGGATACTCTAAACCCTAACCTGCTTGCACCCTATACCTGTCCCCAATCAAGGTTGATTACTCGGATATATTCTACCCGGATAAGCACCCACCCAGGGGCATGTGATGAGCCAAGCTTGTGCCTGTAATAAAAAACATCCTACCCCACACCCGGACATAGCACATGAGGTTCAAATCCCCGGCATATAGGTCTTCACTTAAACCTATCCTCCGCCTTGTCCTTATAGGCCCCCAGTTCCCAACAACCTGGGTAAAGCATACCGGACCCCTGTCCGATTGCCCTATCAAGGCACATGTGCCATGTCACACCCTAATGAAAAAAAAAATATTGCATCATTTGCATTTCATACACAGTACACTTACATAGAGTCTGTATATTTGTCCAGGGTAGATGGCAGGTCCGTCAGGGATTGTTCCGTCAAATGGTCAGCCTCCTAGGCCCATGCACCTGACCCCCAGGGGGCATGTGACCCTACCCTCCGTGAGAAAATTGAGGCACTGAGTCGGGATCAGCGTCTCACTTGGGCCCAGTACTACAGACTAGGTAACACCCTAGACCTGTCCATGGTTAAGACAGAGTGGCGCCTCATTAATCCCGTTGTCCAGTGTTGGAACCCTACCTATATGGTATTCAGTTTCGGTAAGAACGAGTTGTGTCCAACACTGGAGGAGATACAGTGCATTCTCGACTTAAACATGGAAGGCGATGTCATAGTACCGCGCTACAAGGCAAACTTTCAGGCAGATCTCTCACGATTCTTACGAATCAGGCCTGCCTCCTTGCAGTACGATCCTAGCGGCACTTACGACCGGGTGTCCATTGAATTTCTTGAGAAATTGTACTAGCCCAGGTGGGACCCTGACTCCCTAGAAACTGAGATCCCTGGTCTCAATGCCTTTACACTGATCATCATGTCACAACTGATGCTCCTGAAAAGTCGCGCCTTCGCCGACTCAGTACTGACAGGGATAATCGACGACATGCGGGAATCAAAGACGGTTGTCCCAGTCATTCTTGTAGAGTTACTCAGGGCTCTCAACCTTGCAGCAGGACGCAGAAAGGGCGTCTTCTATGCCAGTGCACCACTTTTACATCTGTGGATGGTCTCACACCTGCCCACCATCTTACCGATACCCGACGTACCTCGAGATGCATACAGCCTGCCCAGGAATATTTCACAGAATCAGGGCCAGATCGTGACTTCGGATGTTAAGACTCTCTACCGGCTTCTCTAAGACCTGACAGAGGAGCAGATCACATGGGAATACGTGTGGCTCGTTCGCAGACAACTACCACGCGTCGTCATAGCAAGAAGGCGATGCATGGTCCTAGCAGGACTCACCAGCTCTGCAGCCTATGTACCACTTCGAGTCCTCCGCCAGTTTGGACTCCCTCAGCGCATACCAGTAATAGACGACCTGGAGAATAATTTCGTCAATTTCACAGTGCAATTTGAACGCCTCACCCGCTGATTACAAGCAGATTGGCGAAGCTCCAGAAGGGACAAATGGCCAGATTTTGTGGTCACAACTGGACCACCAACTGATTCTGCATACCGTATATGGATAGAAAATCCTAACCTTCCACCCGGCATGCCAGCACCTAGGGAACTGCCTACACCAGTTGCAGCCCCATCTCGAGGAACCATACCTATAGCTGACATGGTGGTTCCCTGGACAGACTTCTTCTTGGAAAGGCAGTTATAGATCCAGGAGAGAGAAAAGTAGCTTAGACGAGCCCAGCGTGCATTCAGGCAGCACGAAGCGGAGCAGAACCGCGGACTCATAGCCATGCAGGAGCAGGTTGACAGCCTCGAGCACACAGTCCGATCCTTGCAGAAGAGACATAGGGGTGATATCAGAGAGAACTCGGTCCTTCGAGCCCAGTTGCACTTCCATCAGGAACAGCTTGATAGTGCGAAGGAGAAAATGACCAGCCGGATCCGTCAGTACGGATCCCATATGTACAATGCCTCGGAGACAATCGAGCGCATGGAGATCGAAATCATATCCCTAAAACAACAGGTCATGGACTGTGAAGGCATGCCCCGACCGCTTGACTTTGCCATCCCCGATGGGCCTGCCTAGGGTTGAGTCCCTTTTCGCTTTTATTGAGTCAGTCTTGTATTACACTCACTCAATCACTGCAATCAATGAAAATCTTTCTTACATTTTTGTCTCGCACCTCATGCATATTCATGTTTAGTCGTTGCATCTTTTCAGTCTGTATGAGCCGACCCATGACTCGTTCTCTGACTACGATTCTCGCAGAAGTCGCAGAAGCAATCCTCACAGAAATACCAGTCACGGAGATTGTACCCTACACCGATCTGATAGAAAACAGCTCAGAAGCAATGGTAGAACCATCAGACCATCAACAGCGGACAGATGAATTGCTGCAAGCTCATGACCGAGATATCACAGTCATGCAGGTGAAACTGGATAGTGTTTTGGAATCCCTAAAGATTCTGATTGGTGCTCGAACCGAAGAACCTTCTAACCGAAACCCTACCAATGAAACCCCCGATCAGCCTCACCCAGAACAGCCTACCCCTATCATTATTCCCAACCCTATACCCGCAACAGGTGGAGGAGGAGAGGAGTATGACCAGTATGACGAGCAGCCTAAGGCATCACATGTCAATCAGGATAGACCATCGTCTTCCGACCCTACACCGTCCCTCAGGGACCAACATGAAGAGATAAAACAGATGAAAGAGGAAATGAGAAGAATGAGAGGGACATCTGCCAACCCCACCCTATCATTAGAAGACTTGACTTTCTCTTCTGGAGATGCTATTCCCCCTGGATTCAAGGTACCTGACTTTGATAAATATGACGGTTCGGGCTCTCCCAAACAACATTTGCCGATGTATCTGGGGACATGCTCCCGTGTGATTACCTGGATTTTACCCTCCTTTCCCGATCAGGATAAATCTGATAAGGAATAGTGATAAATTGTAATTGGGTTGTGAGTCGCCACCTATTTATTTTTGAGGGAAATAGGTCCCTGAAATTGTTTGAATAAGGCATAGTCTGGAAGTTAGAGGTTAGGGTAAGGGATTCAGTTGAGTTAGGGGAAGGTGTTAGGCACCCCTAAGCTCCCATTCGAAGATGGTTACCTACTCCCTAAGTCTGAATAAAATAAAAGAAACCATATAAGAAGCTTGAAATTTGATCTATATGTTGAGCAGACATAATATTAACAGAAATAAATGAATTAAGATAGGCAGGATAAGACTGAAATAGGGATTCTATCCTAGGAGAGCTCAACCCGATCAGGGTTGCCTACGTATCCACTGTAAGTGGAATCAAGCCGCACGTAGTTCCGGAAAGGAGTTGGTGATTTGAGTTGATTTGATTGGACTGGGTTGTGGGTGATTAAAAGGTTTGATGGTTTTTGTTCCTATTTGAGGAGCGATGTGGCCTTTTAAGCCTGTGCTAAGGAGCGAATGGATTTTACCGATGTGAAACGGAACTAGGGTTCGGATGAGGGTTTAGCTGGGGTTTGGCTTGGTTGACTTAGGGTTCAACTGGGTTTTAATCAAAGATTAACTAAGGTTAACCAAAGTTTAACTAGGGTTTAACTAGAGTTAACTAGGGCTTTAACTGGGGTTTAACTAGAGTTTAACTAAGATTAACTGGGATTTAACTAGGGTTTAACTAGAGTTAACTAGGATTTAACTGGGGTTTAACTAGGGTTTAACTAGAGTTAACTAGGATTTAACTACGGTTTAACTAGGTTTAACAAAGGTTAACTAGGGTTTAACTAGAATTAACTAGGGTTTAACCAAGGTTTAACTAGGGTTTAACTATAATTAACTGGGATTTAACTATAATTAACTGGAATTAATTAGGATTTAACTGTGGTTAACTAGGGCTTTAACTGGGGTTTAACTAACATTAACTGGGATTTAACTAGGGTTTAACTAGAGTTAACTAGGATTTAACTGGGGTTTAACTGGGATTTAACTGGGGTTTAACTATAATTAACTGGGATTTAACTAGGGTTTAACTAGAGTTAACTAGGATTTAACTAGGGTTTAACTAGGTTTAACCAAGGTTTAACTAGGGTTTAACTATAATTAACTGGGATTTAACTATAATTAACTGGAATTAATTAGGATTTAATTGGGGTTTAACTAGAATTAACTAGGATTTAACTAGGGTTTAACTAGGGTTAACTAGGGCTTAAGCTTGGTTTAACTAGGGTTAAGCTAGTTTTGAGCCGGGATTCGGGCAGGGGTTCAACTAGGAAAGGCTAGTTTTTGAACCGGAATTTGGGCAGAGGTTCGACTAGGCGAGGCTAGTTTTGAACTGGGATTTGGGCAGAGGTTCGACTAGGCGAGGCTTAGCAGTCTAAACTAGAAATTAAAGACAAAACATGAAATTAAGCAATTAATAAAGCAAAAAAAAATTGAAAGCAAGACTAGGGATAGAGGGATTACCTGCCCGAAAATACGGCGAATTTTCGGACAAAGAGGGATTCTCCAAAAAGAGAAAAAAAATCCAAACTTAGAAAATCCTTAGGTCGGACTCGAAAAACCAAGGAGAGGGGTGAAGAATGGTGTCTTTTGAAGGAAGGGAGGGGAGGTATTTATAGTGTTTCGGAATAGTGCCCGCACCTTTTTAAAGGGCGCGGTTTAATATTTTTTAATGAATAGTAAAGCGGTGTGAACAGTGAAGCGGCAATGCGGATAACACTAAATCCGCACCTTTTTAAACGGCGAGATTTAATATATTTTATTATGAACAATTAAAAATAATAAAAATGAAGTTCGCAGTGTGGGTGGGGTCCACATGGTCCCGCACCTTTTAAAAAAGCGAGATTGCCCCTTAGGGCCTGTTTGGCCCTTCAAATAACTGATTTTTTTGGGTTTTTTTGTTTATACTCCTATTTGCTGAAAAACTGTTTTTATCGTTTTAAGCACATTTTGAGCCCAAAAATAGTCAAAATTGAACGGGTAAAATCCAGAATGATATTTTAGAGAAAACATGAATTTTTTAGAACTTTTTAGGGGCATTTTGGTCATTTTTCACTCTAGGGGTATTTTGGTCATTTTCTACCATTTTAAGTCCAATTTAATCCTAAAAATAGCCAAAATTCATCAAAAAATTTGTAAAATTATTTTGAACCAAATGACAACTTTTTAGCACATTTTTAGGGGTATTTTGGTCATTTTTCACCCTAGGGGCATTTTGGTCATTTTTCACCCTAGGCGTAGTTTTTGAAAATCGAAGCACTCGAAAAGAGGGTTTTAAAAGAGGGTTTTTAAAAGGGTTTTTAGAGGTGTGCAAATAGATTAAGGGGGTGCAAAATTGGGGTGTTTACAGTTGCCCCTCTTTGTCGGAGGGTGCGAGCACGTGAATGACAAAGGTTATAAGACCTCAATTCTGCACGTGCGAAAAACTTGTGAGTTTTAAGAAAAAAGATCAAAAAAAGAAAAAGCTAAATTATGCTTTGACTGCCTACCGCAAATGGGATCTTAGAGGACAGGGTTGATGGGAAAACCTGTTTAGTTACTAGGGATAGAGAGGAGAAATGGATGGTTCAAACTTCGGTGAAGTAACATCTAAAGTGAGGGAAAAAGGGTGGATGACAAGCTTAGGGTCAGCCAGATTGAAAGGGTGGATGACAAACTCGGCGATGTCAACCAGATTGAAATGGTGGATGACAAGCTAGGCGATGTCATCCCAATTGAAATGTGCTTTTAGTCTCTTCACAGGAGAGATTGATTTTGAAATGTTGCTTTTAGCCTCTTCACAGGAGGGATCTGTGTTGCTTTTAACCTCTTCACAGGAGGGATCGATTTTGATGTGTTGCTTTTAGCCTCTTCACAGGAGGGATCGATTTTGAAGTATTGCTTTTAGTCTCTTCACATGAGGGATCGCTTTTGAAATGTTGCTTTTAGCCTCTTCACAAGAGGCATCAATTTTGAAGTGTTGCTTTAAGCCTCTTCACAGGAGGGATTGATTTTGAGATGTTGCTTTTAGCCTCTTCACAGGAGGGATCGATTTTGAAGTGTTGCTTTTCGCCTCTTCACAGGAGGGATTGATTTTGAGATGTTGCTTTTAGCCTCTTCACAGGAGGGATCGGTGTTGCTTTTAGCCTCTTCACAGGAGGGATCGATTTTGAGATGTTGCTTTTAGCCTTTTCTCAGGAGGGATCGATTTTGAAGTATTGCTTTTAGCCTCTTCATAGGAGGGATCGCTTTTGAAATGTTGCTTTTAGCCTCTTCACAGGAGGGATCGATTTTAAAGTATTGCTTTTAGCCTCTTCACAGGAGGGAACGGTGTTGCTTTTTGCCTCTTCACAGGAGGGATTGATTTTAAGTGTTGCTTTTAGCCTCTTCACAGGAGGGATCGGTGTTGCTTTTAGCCTCTTCACAGGAGGGATTGATTTTGAGATGCTGCTTTTAGCCTCTTCACAGGAGGGATCGATTTTGAAGTGTTGCTTTTAGCCTCTTCACAGGAGGGATCGGTGTTGCTTTTAGCCTCTTCACAGGATGGATCGATTTTGAGATGTTGCTTTTAGCCTCTTCATAGGAAGGATCGATTTTGAAGTGTTGCTTTTAGCCTCCTCACAGGAGGGATTGATTTTGAAATGTTGCTTTTAGCCTCTTCACAGGAGGGATCGGTGTTGCTTTTAGCTTCTTCACAGGAGGGATTGATTTTGAAGTGTGCTAAGGATTGAAATTTGGTTATGAGGTTGAATTTGAAATTGAAGGTGCGAAATTGAGGATGATCTCACGCTTGCTTGGGCTGCTACTTCGAATTGAGTTTGAATCGGACTTTGCTGATGCTTTGAGCGATTGTCAAGACAAGGTCGATCTAACCAAATCAAAAATGTATAAAGTTTTTTTTTTTGGTCAAGTCAAACCCTTGCCCTTGAAGCACTAAAATATGATGACAAGAGGTCCTGACCTACTTAGAAACATTGTGCGAAGTAGTGGAAACTAGTTCTGACTTCCCCACCATATATCGTTGCTTGCTTTACCCAAGAGCTTGGGATCGCAGTAGTGACAAATTCTCTGAACCCAAAGATGGATTACTGGGACCAGTAAGATTCATACCTTTCGGGAACTTGAGGTGACGCCTTCTGCTGGATATTCTGCTCAATCTTATCTCAACTCTTCCCTTTTTTACCCCTGGAATGACCAGGTCTAGGGGGTCGCATAGTTTTTGCGCATGAGGTCATTTATGGTTTTCACTCATGCCTGCAAAGTTGATAATGATTTTTTTGCTTTTTTGCCCCTAATAACGAAATTAGGTCTGGGATCGCATAATTTTTGCGCACCAATGCCATTTCTGGTTATCATTGAGCCTGCGATTTTAAAATGGATTATCACCTCCCATCATTGCCTTGTGGGTACTTGTATCTTGCTCGAGCACCCATTTATCTGATTGTCTGTACTCTTAACCTCTAGGGGATCTAAGAGGACTTGAGGTAGGACGAAACGTAGGCTTGGGGATCCGAATTTTTGGGTTACCCTTTTCTCATTTTCTTGGAGCGCATCTTTTTGCAAGCTTTTGCCTTTTTCTTTCTTTTGATTTTGGCTTTGTTTTGCTTTGATTTTCCTTTTCTCTATACTTTCATGGAGGCTATTTTTTTTCCTCAACTGGATGATTACTTTGACCGTACCTGAGATTTTCAGGCTGCCTACGTACCTTTTGCATGATCAGGTCATGACGTAGTTCAACTACGGGGGGTGCCCAGGTATAGAAGTGTAGTGAAAGAAAGGCTTGTAAGGCTCAAAGGGTTAACTAGCGAATTTCATTGATAAAATTTGAAAAGGTTACAAAAGACGAGGATGAATGATGTGCCAACATGGCCTCCTATCATTTCCCCAATTGATTAAGAGTACAGAAAATTCCTAAACAAGTTTTCAAGCATAATACTTTTTGACCCGATCCATGTTGACTGGCTCTGGGAGGTCTTCACCGTCCATACGTCCCAGATGAAGGGCACCACCAGAAAATATTTTACGAACAATGTATGGGCCTTCGTAGGTGGGACAAAATTTCCCTCTCGGATCTGGACGATTGGGTAGCATCTTCTGGAGCACCAGGTCTCCTACTTCGAGGTCTCGAGGCCTGAATTTTTTGTTAAAGGCTCGCGCCATACGCCTCTGATAGACTTGTGAATGACTGATGGCCTTCAGTCGTTTTTCCTCAATCAGATTAAGTTGCTCGTACCGTGCTTGGATCCATTCTGCCTCTTCTAGCTCTGCTTCCACAAGGATTCTTAGGGAAGGAATTTCTATTTCAATTGGTAACACTGCTTCCATCCTATAAGCTAATGAGAATGGTGTTGCCCCAGTCGAAGTGCGGATGGATGTTCTGTAGGCCATGAGCGAATAAGGAAGCGTCTCATGCCATGTCGAATATTTGGTTACCATCTTTTCAATTATTCTCTTCATGTTTTTGTTGGCTGCTTCGACCGCATCATTCGTTTGTGGCCTGTACGGAGTAGAGTTATGATGCTGGATCTTGAACTTCTCACACAGCTCTGCTATCCCTCTGTCGCATAAGGAAGCAGCTTCGACCCACTTAGTGAAGTAATCGATGGCTACCAGAATAAACCGATGACCATTGGATGCTTTGGGTGCGATCAGACCGATGACATCTATGCCCCAGGTCGAGAATGGCCAAGGTGCGGTGAGATTATGCAATTCGACAGGTGGTGTATTAATGCGGTTGGCATATATCTGACACTGGTAGCATCTCTGTACGTGCTTGCAGTAATCTGATTCCATAGTCGTCCAATAATAGCCCAGTCTCAAAATTTTCTTGGATAACATCAACCCATTCATGTGTGGCCCACAGACTCCCCCATGAACTTCTTCCACAACTTTAGCTGCCTCTTATGCATCTAAACACCGTAACCATACCAAGTTTGATGATCTTTTGTACAAAACTCCCGCAGAGAGGATAAACTGAATAGCTAACCGCCTGAGTGCTCTCCTTTCAGTCTTGGTAGCTTCCATAGGGAAGGTTCCTTCGGCCAAATACTGCTTGATCTCAGTGTACCAAGGCTTCTCATCTGATTGTTCTTCTATCTCCAAACAATAAGCTGGCCTGTCTTGCTGTAAGATCTCGATTGGTCTTACATCAATACCTCCTGGGATCTGAATCATCGAGGCAGAGTGGCTAGTGCATCTGTAAATCGATTATGGGACCTTGGTCTATGACAGAAAGTGATCCTCCTGAACTTCGTGATCAAAACCTTGAGACATGCCTGATGAGGAATCAATTTGGCCTCTTTGATGGCCCAAAATTCGTTCGCATGATAAACTACTAACGATGAATCACCATATACATCTACTTCTTCTACGCCAATGTCAAAAGCTTCTCTCAAGCCAGCTATACAAGCTTCGTACTCCGCAGCATTGTTTGAGCATGGAAATTTTAGCTTGACTGCTATTGGGAAGTGAGCCCCAGATGGCGAGATCAATACTGCTCCCGCTCCTCTACCTTGACTGTTTGCTGCCCCATCGAAATATAACTCCTAGTCGAGCGGTTCTAACTCTTCTCCTTCTGCAAAGAGAACGGCTTCGTCTGGAAACTGATCGTGCACAAAGATATAGTCATATGACGGATTATAAGCCAGGTGGTCAGCAATCGCCTGTCCTTTGATTGACTTCAGAGTCATATAAGTGATGTCAAATTCTGAAACCATCATCAACCAACGGGCTATTCTCCCTATAGTCGCTGGTTTTTCTAAGAGATATTTCAAGGGGTCCATCTGAGATATCAAAATTACAGGATATGCCAGAAGGTAATGCCTGAGACGCTGAGAAGCCCAAACTAAAGCCAAGCAAGTTTTCTCCAACAGACTGTATCTTTTTTCGTATTCCAGAAGTCGTTTACTAATGTAGTAAATCGCTTACTCTTTTCTACCAGAATCATCATGCTGAGCTAAAATACACCCCATGGAGGTATGCTGTACTGAAATATACAATAGCAGTGGTCGGCCGAATGTCGGGGGAACCAGAACTGGGGGTGTAAGAAGGTACTTCTTGATTTTGTCAAAAGCCTGTTGACATTCTTCTGACTAGACAGTGGGTACATTCTTCCTGTGAAGTTTAAAAATGGGTTCGCAAATTGGAGTGAGTTGCGCTATGAATCTACTGATATATTGAATTCTGCCAAGAAAACCTCGAATTTCCTTCTCAGTTTGCGGTGCAGGCATGTCAATAATAGCTTTTGCCTTTGAAGGGTCAATTTCAATGTCTCTTCTGCTTACAATAAATCCTAGGAGCCTTCCCGAAGTGGTGCCAAAGACACACTTGGCGGGGTTTAACCCAAATTTTCTGAGTCTATTACAGGAATTTTCTTAGGTTAGTTAGATGATCTTCAGCTTTTGGGGATTTGACAATCATGTCATCCACATATATTTCTATCTCCTTGTGAATCATGTCATGAAACAATGCAGTCATAGCTCTCTGATAGGTTGGCCCGGCGTTTTTGAGCCCAAACGGCATAACTTGATAGCAGAAAGTACCCCAGGGAGTGATGAATGCAGTCTTGTTCATATCCTCTTCAGCCATCTTAATCTGGTTATATCCTGAGAATCCATCCATGAAGGAAAGCGTCTCATGGCCTGCTGTATTATCGACCAGTACATCAATGTGTGGGAGGGGAAAATTATCTTTAGGACTGGCTTTGTTCAAATTTCTATAATCAACACAGATCCTGACCTTTCCGTCCTTCTTTGGTACTGGTACGATGTTGGCAAGCCAATCAGTGTATGATGCTACTATCAAGAACCCTGCATTGATTTGTTTTTCGACTTCTTCCTTAACCTTCTGTGACCACTCCGGCCTCATTCTTCTAAGCTTCTGACGAATTAGTTTCATGTCTGGATGCAAGGGGAGTCTGTGAACTATTAGATCTGCATCGAGTCCGGGCATATCTTCATAAGACCAAGCAAACACATCTTGGTATTCACGAAGAAATTCGATCATGGTGGTCCTCTGCTTAGAACTCAGAGAAGTGCCGATTTTCACATACTTAGGGTCGTCATCAGATCCAAGATTTATAGTCTCGGAATCCTCAACACTAGGTTCTATTTCCCTCTCGTTTCACTCTAAAAGGTCAAGGATCTCTTTGGGAGGTTCCTCTTCCTGCTCTTCATCAGATTCTACTTCCAAGAGTTCAAGCTCGATTGACGGATTATTCGTGGTTTGAGCAGTTCCCTATTCAAACCAATGGTTTTAATTTAGTATTTGTTTGAATTTTTTGGGCACACTCGATGAAATAAGAAAGAAAACTTTGAGAGGCTTCCGATCACTAGTTCTCGTGGTGAGTCTTAGATCACACCATCATAAGCTAAGCAAAAGGAATATTGAGGTTTTTAGAAAAGCATCACTTATATATATATATATATATATATATATATATATTCAAAAAGGAATTTACAAGACTCGACTGAAAGTAATTTTTACAGACTCTTCAGCCACTGTGGCTGACAAAAAAATTTGGTTTGACAAGGTCTTAACCGACCTTCTTGACAATCACTGCTCTTCCTTTGGCCGCCTCCAGAGTGATGGGTTCGGTCCACCATGATCTTGGGGATGAAAAACTTGTCATATCCTCTTTATCTTCTGAGATGGTGAACACTTCAGCTTCGGCATATTCGAACAGAGCTTCCTCTTGGTCTTCTTTCATCCCTAGGGTCGTTTCTTCTATCTCCAACTCTTCAAACAGGAGTTCTATTCCCATTAGTTCCTCATCTTGGATGCCCCTAGAACTCTTACTTAACACAAATAAGGTAGGGTTCGAAGGTTCCATGGTTTTGGGTATGGGTGAGATTGTGAGTTCTGGTACCGGGTTGGATATGGGACTGCTAGTTTGGGAAGTGGTAAGATGGTGCAGGTATTTTTGGATTTCTGCCCCTCCTCTCTTTGGTGTGAGCTGTTCCATATAATCCTTCAATGTTGGCTTGTAACCTATCCCGAACCGCGGGGTATAACGAGACAGAGTGATGATCTTCTTTATACCTTGATGCCGAACTCCTAAACCCAGACCAGGTGGATATCCCATTCTTGCCATCATCTTGTACTTAGGTGGGATCTGTCTGGCATTCCTTTCTCTGACCTCGATCTGTGTAATACAACTTACTTCCTCAAACTACTGAGTTATAAACACTGGCTTTAGCCTTTCTTCTTGAACTTCCAGAATGGAATAAAACAAACTTTCTAAGGGGATGACGATCAGCTGGTCTCCTTGGATAAACTTTATCCTCTGATGTAGCGTGGATGGTACTGCCTTGGCCATATGGATCCATGGTCTTCCAAGGAGTAAAGTGAAGGATGCCGGGACATCCACTACTTGGAAATCGATGAGAAAATCTACCGGCCCGATAGTAACATTCAAATTCACGTCACCGAGGTTCTGTCGCGTAGAATTATCAAATGCCCGGATCGTCATAGGCCTTTTATTCACATGACTTAAATCCAGACCAATGCTCTGCAATGTGTTCAAAGTACAAACATTCAGTCCTAAGCCATTGTCAATCAAGACTGAAGAAAGGTGCTTCCCCCTGCAAACCACCGCAATATATAGTGCCCTGGTATGAGATGTGTCCTCCTCAGGAATTTCTCCCTCAGTAAACGATATGACTTTTGGTTCCAGCACTTAACCCACTAGTTGTCCCAACTTTTCTGGAGTGATATCTAGAGTGACGTGGGCATTGTTGAAAACTTTGATCAATTGCTTCCGGTGGTGATCAGAAGTTAATAACAACCCCATTATAGAAATTTGGGCTGGGATTTTACTGATTTACTGGGCAACATGATATTCTTCGGACTTCTGAATGGTTTTTAACAAGGCTTCCGAATCCTCTCTCTCTTTCTCCAAGTCAATAACCTTTTCTTTCCCTTTGCCCCCTTCTGGCATATTTACAGAAGGATTTTGTGGATACAATCTGCCAGACCTGGTGAGGCTTGCAATGTCAATGCTCCCCGGCTCAGATGGGTAGGAAGTGGACAAATAGGTATATGGTACTCGATCTAGGTTATAGATCGGTGGGGGGATGAAGGGGACAATAACGGGCATAGCTGATGGGGTTGACTGGACCAGCGGCCAATTGGCTGGGCATGGTATGAAGTAAGTGATTCCTTCTAAGACTTGGACCGGAAGATTAGAAGGAATTTGAATTGGAGGTTCAGTTATAGATGAGGTAAAAGGGTCAATCATACATACCCAAGGTTCTACCCCTTTTAAAAAATTAACTTGCTGATTGTGAGGTGGTAGAGGGGCCTGAATAATGCTTGTGTTTCCTGGGGCTAACTCGATCTTTTTCTAGTCAAGGAGGTCCTGAATTGCATGCTTCAAAGTAAAGCATTTGTCAGTAAGGTGTCCAGGACCTTGGTGGAAAGCACAATGTTGATCCATACGAAAATTGGCTAACGGATTAGTGGGTACTGGTATTGGAGGTCTGAGTGAAAGTATTCCCTTTTGTACGAGAAAGGGTAATAGCTAGCTGAGAGGATAAGGTAGAGGGGTGAAAGTTCTAGGAGGTGTTCGCACTTGCTGAGGTGCAGGGGTGCGAGGTTGGTTACTAGGCTGAGCCGGGGCTACCTGCTGAGGTTGTGTTGCATTTATGGGCAACTGTACTGGTACTGCTGGTGCTGCTGGTGCTGCTGGTGTTACCATTTGCACCTCTCCTTCTTTCTTCTTCTAATCTTTCCTTAAAATATTCCAGTTACTGGTGCTTGACTACTGAGTGGCAGGCTGACTGAAATTGGCAGTAATGGTGCCATTTCGAATGGCAGTCTTGATTCTAACTCCACTCTTAGCTATACTAGGAAAGGCGGTAGCTGGTAGAGCTATCATGAGAGTCGAATAAGGTGGCCTGAGTGTTGCCAAGAACGTAGCTATGAGTTCTTCATCAGGCAGAGATACTTTCATCCTGGATGCCATCTCTCTCCATCTGGCGGCATATTCCATGAATGGCTCATCGCGCTTCTGAGTCATTTGTTCTAAATCTCCTTTCTGAGGTAGCAACTCCATGTTAAATGAATACTGCTTAAGGAATGCGCTAATTAGATCCTTCCAAGTTTTGAATTGCCCCATATTGAGGGAAGTGAACCATACAAGGGCTGCCCCCTTCAAACTCTTTTGAAAGCACCGAATTAACAAAGGGCCATTGTCTCCATGTTCCAACATGTCTGTGTAATAAATTCGAAGGTGAGTATGAGGGCACCCTTTTCCATCATACTTCTCAAATTCGGGCATCTTAAAATTTTTAGGACCTACAACCTCGGAATAGAAAGCCAAGTCTGCAAACTCTTTACCTGGAGTATCCTGTACTGCCTTCAGTTTTTTGATTTCTTCTTGCATCTCTTGAAACTGATCTTTGAAAAGAGAAGAGGGGTCAGATGCATTAGGAACCTGCAGTCCTACAGAGTATGTGGGTTGATTTATCTCTCCCTCGTTTTGGTCACGTTGCTCAAAATCCAAGTCTGGGTTAGGGTTGGAAGTGGATTCTGGTTGAACTTTGAAGTGAATCTTGTTCGATTGGTTTGGTAGAGGGGAGATGGATTGGATTGATTTGGTGGAACGGACGAGCTGGATTGGTCAGTTGCTCGTGTAGCATTAAGAGTTCTAAGAGCTTCCAAGATATCATGTATCGAGCCCTTGATTTCCATGATGTCCTGGGTGTTGCGGGTTGTTTCCTCCTCTAGATCCTGAGGGTCTAGGAATTCGCCTTGATTCATCTCGACTTCTGATGAACTTCCTTGAGTAGTAGCTTGTGCAAGAGCTTCTTGCGCGAGAGCTGCGGTTACAGATCGAGTCATATGTTGACGCATGATAGATACGACAAATGACTAATGAAGAAGACATCATGTGAGACAAAAAAAGTTTTTATTCATACAGTAGTTTTATATACAAGATGTAACTGCACTTTATCAAAAAGTTTCTTACATACTCAAAAGAGAACTAGTTTATGTACATAACAAAAGTGCTTTTAAAATAGATGCAAGTGCATGACCATGACCCTAAGTAGGTCCTTCAGAGAGGAACGTCAAACTCTAGCGGTAGGGGCTCGCCCTCAAGCTCCATGATTTGCTGTTTCAGGGCCTCGATATGAACCTCCAACATATCAATCGTTTCTGCCGCATTCTGAGTCCCCTGAATGTACTGGCGAATCTTGGTACTGAGCTCATCGCTGGCTATGTCTAGCTGCTCTTGCGCAAATTGGAGACGAGTCTTGAGACCTTTCTTGCTCCTGGCTTGGTGTTTGACTAATTTTTGCAGTGAAGCTGCAAAATGTTCGGCTTGAACTTTCTCTTGCATCAGCCGGCCTACCTCTTGTCGGACTGTGTGCACATACTTCTTCATCTTCCACTCTTTTGCTGCCAGTCGGGCTTTTGCTACTGCAATCTCTTTTTCCTTGGCTCTGATGCTCATACGGGCATGTAAAAATGTATCCACCCAAGGTCGAGTGGTTGCTGCAATCGGTATAGTGCCATGCCTCGAAGGTCTTTCCGGTGTTGGTAGCTCAACAGGTATTGGCATGCTGCTTGTTTGGTCTTCCAACATCAACCACTGATCATAGCCATCGACCGTCTGAGGGGTCATACAGTATTCAAGGCTTTCATCCTCCCGCCAGCGGGAGAGCCTCCAAATTGATGTAAATTCCCGCCTTATATGCTCTGAGGTACCTCTAAAGTCAGTTAAATCTTCATGCATGGGTTCCCAGGTAGGGATAAACTGGGCATATACCAACTGTTGGAGAACGCGGAGAGGTGCATAAGGTGCTGATCCCGAAAGCCCGGCTAAAATGATACAAGTACGCCGAACTGTGCTAAGGCATGGCTGAATCTGTCTCAGCATCCAGGTTGGTTGCCATATGATGTCATCCTCCTTCAAAGTTTGGAGGTGAGCGAGGTAAAGTTCTGCATTTGTAGAAGCCGGCTTATGACGCTGTACTAAGAATTGTAGAACCATGCTGTTGAACTGGATTGGCCTTGTTGAGGGTGATGCAATACTCGGGATGTGCTCAACTAACCAGATGTGTAGAAGAGTGACACAACTGTTGAAGGCTCCTTTCTGATGATTAGAACAGAACGAAATGTCTCGAAGCAGCTCGGCTAGTAACATCGGGACAAGGGTAGCTCTCTCTTGGACCTGCCTGATGATGTTGCATAACACGGCCTCCACATGTTTTGGCCCTTTGGGGAATAGGACTTGACCCACTACCGCCAAAGTAAACGCATTTAATTTACCCGCATTAACTTTGGGGGCAGTGTAATCCCAGTCTTGGTCATACAAGGAAAATAGGTAAGTTAAGGGACATTTACTATATGATTCCTCTGCCCCTCTGAGCACTTGGTCTTCTCTTACCTCGAGGAACCTGGCCAGCATCTGCTTATAGTCCCTTCGGTGCTGTGGAAACACAATATCTTCTCCTAAGTTAAGACCCGAAATGTGACTGATCTCCTCCAAGGTTGGACACAACTCCTGTTTACCGAAATGGAAGGTCATCGTCTTCTCATCCCAACAATGGATGGCAGCTTGAAGAAGGTACCAGTCCAGATTTATTCTGCTTAACTCTAGAGTGTATCCCAGATGGTACTCCTGTTGCCAAACCATTCTTGGCTCTGATGTGAGGGTGGAAATGACTGATAATACTGAAGGTTCACATCTTGGGCGCTCCCGCAATTTGACGAGGTTATGAGAACGTGAAGGACTTGCCATCTATATGATGCAGAAAAAATTTAGACATATCTAACCTAAGATGAATGTATAAATGTATATACAAAAACATTAAAAAAAACATTCAAGAAGGAGGTAATTTACAACAAGAATCAAGCAGGGTTCACACAAGCTCCAAATTGGTTTGGGTATAGGGATACGGGTGTCCCTAACAAATGATGTAGGAGCGGCCTAAACTAATAGCAGAATAAGGATAAGGTTGTCCCTCCTGACGGGTAGCTATTAGTTTATGCCCAAACAGAATCTATAGTCTACATGCTTATGCTAGTGTATACAAGGTTTTGACTATAAGGTTGAGGAGCACTTGACCGTATATACAACTCCCCGGTATAGAACATACCTGAAAATGGACGATTGGTGCAAGCGGGAAAGACCAGTCGCGTTTACTGGAGATAACCATCTCTCGGTCTACAACCAGTACTTTCCACAGATCTTTGGTCTCCAGCATCGGGGATAACCATCCCTCGATTGTAAGCTTACGGATCCAATCTAGATAGGTATAGGGTTTTTATTCTATTATGTAATGAATATGAATGTGAATGCATCAACCAAAAATAAGCAATGAATAAATAGAACCCTAAGCATGTTGCTAAGTTTTGTAAACAAATGTCCCAGGTTTTAATCAAAATAAATGAAATAACATATAGATGAAATTTGAAAGCTTCTGATATGGTTTCCAATGTTTGATTCAAACTTTAAGTTTTGGCTTGAATACTGGTTTGCGAAACCAGAGTCCCCAGTAGAGTCGCCAGCTGTGAGTACCAGAATTTTAACCTCCCTTCCCGATCAGGATAAATCTGATAAGGAATAGTGATAAATTACAATTGGGTTGTGAGTCGCCACCTATCTTATTCTGGGGGAAATAGGTCCCTGAAATTGTTGGATAAGGCATAGTCTGGAAGTCAGAGGTCAAGGTAAGGGATTCAGTTGAGTTAGGGGAAGGTGTTAGGCACCCCTAAGCTCCCATTCGAAGATGGTTACCTACTCCCTAAGTCTGAATTAAATAAAAGAAACTATATAAGAAGTTTGAAATTTGATCTATATGTTGAGCAGACATAATATTAATGGAAATAAATGAATTAAGATAGGCAGGATAAGAATGAAATAAGGATTCTATCCTAGGAGAGCTGAACCCGATCAGGGTTGCCTACGTATTCACTATAAGTGGAATCAAGCCGCACGTAGTTCCGGAAAGGAGTTGATGGTTTGAGTTGATTTGATTGGACTGGGTTGTGGGTGATTGAAAGGTTTGATGGTTCTTGTTCCTATTTAAGGAGCGATGTGGCCTTTTAAGCTCGTGCTGAGGAGAGAATGGATTTTGCCGGTGTGAAACGGAACTAGGGTTCGGATGAGGGTTTAGCTGGGGTTTGGCTTGGTTGACTTAGGGTTCAACTGGGTTTTAATCAAAGATTAACTAAGGTTAACCAAAGTTTAACTAGGGTTTAACTAGAATTAACTGGGGCTTAATCAGGGTTTAACTATAATTAACTGGGGTTTAACTAGGGTTTAACTAGGGGTTTAACTGGAGTTTAACTAAGATTAATTGGGATTTAACTAGGGTTTAACTAGAGTTAACTAGGATTTAACTGGGGTTTAACTATAATTAACTGGGGTTTAACTAGGATTTAACTAGAGTTAACTAGGATTTAACTAGGATTTAACTACGTTTAACCAAGGTTAACTAGGGTTTAACTAGAATTAACTAGGGTTTAACTATAATTAACTGGGATTTAACTATAATTAACTGGAATTAATTAGGATTTAACTGGGGTCAACTAGGGCTTTAACTGGGGCTTAACTAAGATTAACTGGGATTTAACTAGGGTTTAACTATAGTTAACTAGGATTTAACTGGGGTTTAACTGGGATTTAACTGGGGTTTAACTATAATTAACTGAGATTTAACTAGGGTTTAACTAGAGTTAACTAGGATTTAACTAGGGTTTAACTAGGTTTAACCAAGATTTAACTAGGGTTTAACTATAATTAACTAGGATTTAACTATAATTAACTGGGATTTAACTATAATTAATTGGAATTAATTAGGATTTAACTGGGGTTTAACTAGAATTAACTAAGATTTAACTAGAGTTAACTAGGGTCTAATCAGAGTTTAACAAGGGTTAACTGGGGCTTAAGCTTGGATTAACTACGGTTAAGCTAGTTTTGAGCCGGGATTTGGGCAAGGGTTTGACTAGGCAAGGCTAGTTTTTGAACCGGGATTTGGGCAGGGATTCGACTAGGCGGGACCAGTTTTGAACTGGGATTTGGGCAAGGATTCGACTAGGCGGGGCTAGCTTTGAATCGGGTTTTGCGTAGAGGTTCGACTAGGCGAGGCTAGTTTTGAACCGAGATTTGGGCAGAGGTTCGACTAGGCGAGGCTAGTTTTGAACCGGGATTTGGGCAGAGGTTCGACTAGACGATGCTAGTTTTGAACCAGGATTTGGGCAGAGGTTCGACTAGGCGAGGCTTAGCAGTCTAAACTAGGAATTAAAGAAAACCTGAAATTAAGCAATTAATAAAGCAAAAAAAATTGAAAGCAAGACTAGGGATAGAGGGATTACCTGCCCAAAAATACGGCGAATTTTCGAACAAAGAGGGATTCTCCAAAAAAAGAAAAAAAATCCAAACTTAGAAAATCCTTAGGTCGGACTCGAAAAACCAAGGAGAGAGGGGTGAAGAATGGTGTCTTTTGAAGGAAGGGAGGGGGGGTATTTATAGTGTTTCGGAATAGTGCCCACACCTTTTTAAAGGGCACGATTTAATATTTTTTAATGAATAGTAAAGCGGTATGAACAGTGAGGCGGCAACGCGGATAACACTAAATCCGTGCCTTTTTAAACGGCGAGATTTAATATATTTTATTATGAACAAATAAAAATAATAAAAATGAAGTTCGCAGTGCAGGTGGGGGCCACATGGTCCCGCACCTTTCAAAAAGGCGAGATTTCCCCTTAGGGTCTGTTTGGCCCTTCAAATAACTGATTTTTTGGGTTTTTTGTTTTATAATCCTATTTGCCGAAAAACTGTTTTTATCGTTTTAAGCACATTTTGAGCCCAAAACTAGTCAAAATTGAACGGGTAAAATCCAGAATAATATTTTAGATAAAACATGAATTTTTCAGAACTTTTTAGGGGCATTTTGGTCATTTTACACTCTAGGGGCATTTTGGTCATTTTCTACCATTTTAAGTCCAATTTAATCCTAAAAATAGCCAAAATTCATCAAAAAATTTGTAAAATCATTTTGAACCAAATGAAAACTTTTTAGCACATTGTTAGGGTTATTTTGGTCATTTTTCACCCGAAGGGCATTTTGGTCATTTTTTGTCCTAGGGTTAGTTTTTGAAAATCGAAGCACCTGAAAAGAGGGTTTTTAGAGGTGTGCAAATAGATTAAGGGGGTGCAAAATTGGGGTGTTTACAGCTTTAGCTGGATCGATCTCGATGCCTCTTTTGTTGACTATGAAGCAAATGAGCTTTCCTGATGAGGCTCCAAAGACACACTTGGCCGGATTCAGTCTTACGCCGAATTCTCTAAGTCTGTCACACAACCTTTTCAAGTCTTTAGGGTGCTGACTAGCAGTAGGTGATTTGATGATCATATCATCCACATAGATTTCAGCTGACTTGTGAATCATGTCGTGGAAGTGTGCTGTCATGGCTCTATGATAGGTTGCCCTGCGTTCTTGAGTTTTAATGGCATTACCTTGTAGCAGAACGTGCCCCAAGGTGTGATGAAAGATGTTTTCTCTATGTCTTCTTCTGTCATTTTGATCTGGTTGTAGCAGGAGAAACCATCCATAAACGAGAGCTTCTCGTGCCCTGTAGTATTGTCGACCAGAATGTCGATGTGCGGGAGAGGGAAGTTGTCTTTAGGGCTTGTCTTGTTCAGATTGTGGTAGTCAATATACATTCGGACCTTTCCATCCTTCTTGGGTACTAGTACGATGTTAGCTAACCATTCAAGATAGGTTTCCACTGCTAGGAATCCTGCTTTGATCTGCTTCTCTACCTCTTCTTTGACCTTCTACGATCATTCGAGCCTCATCCGTCTCAGTTTCTACTTAACTGGTCTAATTTTAGGGTTCAGGGGCAGTCTGTGTACCACCAATGCTGGGTCCAGGCCGGGCATGTCTACATAGGACCAGGCGAAGACGTCAATATAGCTCTTCAGAAAGCTGATCATGTTTGCTCTCTCATGTGGGCTTATGGTTTTACCGATCTTGACGAGCTGGGGGTTGTCCTCAGAACTGATGTTTATGGTCTCAGTGTCTTCAATGTTAGACTGCAGTATCCCTTCACTGTGCTTTAGGAGGTCTAAAATCTCTTGAGGTGGTTCCTCTTCATGTTCTGAGTCATACTCAACTTTCGAAAGTTCAAGGAGGGTTTTGGGGATAGCCTTATCAATGGTGATTCCTGGTAAGTCGTTAAGCTTAGTTCAAATGCTTGTTGTTATTTTTATTAGCTTCAGGACACTAAGCCTTCTAGGGAAAGAGTCCGTGTGATTTCGTCACCAACCGATGAAATATTTTATGCATACATGTTTTTGAGTCAAAATATCAGATTTTCTATTGATGAAACAATAACTGTTGTTTACAAAAAACCGACTCAACAAAAGGAGGCCGACAATGGCCAATATTTGGATTTTACAATAGGAGCAAAAGAGAAGATGGAAGGAGAAGTATGGTGCTTTGGTTACTACTTGATCAAACCAACTTGCCCTGTAACTTGCTTGCCCTAGCCCTGAATGACCTCGATGGTGAGAGCCTTGGTCCACCAACGGATCAGTGGCCATTGACTGGATGATGCCTCAACACTGTTAGAGAGGGTATAGATCTACTCTCTAGCTGGATCTTCTACTTTTATGGCATCTTCGACAGTCAACTTGTCGAACATCTGTGCCATGCTGAATACTTCTAGATCTGGAATCCTTGAAGACTTGACACTGGGTTGGGGTTTGAGATTTTGGCAACTGATGCAAGAGGGGTATTAGGGTAGGCCTTGAATGTTCCAACTAGAAAGGTTATAGAGATGTGGGGTTGGGGTTCTAGTTTCGCTGACCGGCTATTCTTCTTTGTAAGCTTGGGGAGATAGTTTTCGAACTTGGGCTTGTACCCCAATTTGAATGGCGATATGTAGCGAGGAGGTACATATCTCTTCTTCATCCCCTGATTTCTGACTCCCAGTCCTGACCCTGGTTGGTAGTTCATTCTGACTACCATCTTGACAAATGGCGACACTGTTTGCTTGTTTTGTTTTTTTACCCCGACGATAGAACTGATTTGCTCAAACTGGTATGTCATGAAGGCGGTGCCTTGCCCCAGCTCCTAGATGTCCTCGAAGGAACTTTCCATCTCCTCTGATGGGATCACGACCAAGTGGTCATCCTGAATGAATTCGATTCTCTGATGGAGAGAGGAGGGAATGGCTCCGGCTGCGTGGATTCATGGCCTCCCTAGGAGTAAAGTGAATGAGGATGGCACATTCACGACTTGAAAGTTTGTAGTAAATTGAGTAGGTCCGACCTTGATAATCAGATCGATGTCACCTAGAATCTGTTTGGTGGAGTTGTCAAGAACCCTGATGGTCATGGGTCTCTTTTTCACTTGATTGAGGTACAGCCTTAGGCTTTGCAGTGTTGACAAAATGCAGACGTTTAGGTCAGAGCCGTTGTTAATTAGCACTGATGATAATGTTCTGTCCATGCACTGTACTGCAATGTAAAGAGCCCGGGTATGATCCCTGTTGTTGTCCGGTATTTCCTCTTCTGTGAAGGAGATGATTCTGAATTCAAGTACCTACCCCATCATGTGCCCCAGTTTCTTGGGCGTGATGTCTGGTGTTATATGGGCATTGTTAAATACCCGGAGCAATTGCTTTCAGTGATGCTCCGAGTTCAAGAGAATACCCAAGATGGAGATCTATGTCGGTGTCTTATATAACTGGTGCATGATGTTGAACTCTTCTACCTTTTCTAAGATTTTCAATAGAATCGCTGAGTCCACTGCTTCTTTCTCTGGGTCTGATACCCTTACTTTCTCTTTCTCTGTTCCCTTTGCCTTTGTCGACTCAATCACCGGAGGTTGGTACACCCGACCAGATCGGGTGAGATAGGTTATTGTCGCGCCCCAAAATCCCACCTAACTTAATGTGAGACTTTGGCACGTGACTTAATCATTAATTCCATAACTTCTTATCATAAGCATTTAAGGCAATTCTAAAAACATGGACCTAAAATTTTTTTTTTTTTTTTTTTTCTCTTTAAATAAATGCAATCAAGTCCAATATCCGAAATAAATACTAAGACCTCATAATCAATTTAAAATCAACCTCTATGAATCTCCAGTCATAAACTCAAACTAACTATAAATCCATAATTTGTCAATTACAATTCTAAAATTCAAAATCCAAATATACTAGTGATCTAGTGTGTAAATCCCTAAATAGGTGTTGGCAAATTCCGTGATCATTAGATAGGTCAGTTGAGTCGAGTCGTCGAGTCATGTTTAACTTGTCAGAAGAGAAGAGCTAAAGCTTAAAGAAGATTGAAGAAAGTGAAGGAAAAAGCTTCTACTCCGGATCTAGACAGGTAATGGACTTAGAGACCCTACCTAGGTTGGATTTGACTTAGATAACCCTAAAAATACCTAGGAGGATAGTTTTAAGCCTACCAAAGTTATTTGATCTTAGTTGAATCAAATAAAAATAAAATGAAAATGATTTTGGCAAAAATTCTGTCTCAACCGATCGCTCGGTATTGAGACCGATCGATCGGTGGCCTACCGAGCGATCGGTGGCTATCGACTGGACCAAATATTTGTATGGGGAAATTTTTCAGAGAGGTGATTTAGAACCGAGCGATCGGTCATTAGAACCGATCGATCCGTTTTGGACCGAGCGATCGGTAGTGAGCATCGATCGATCGGTCCCCGTAAAAAGAATTTTTCTTTTTCTGGATTCTTTTTTTAACCCTATATAAACAACTTTTGAGAGACCTAATTCGTGTCTTTGATATTTTTGAAAAGAGTAGAGGTCTGAGAAACTCTTCTAGGGTTTTTCTTATTGCTTTTATTAGATCTTTGTTGATCCCCCCTCTTTCTAAGATCCTAGAGAATGCAAGTATAGATCTAAATCTTTGATCTTGCATTGTGTGATCTCAGATCTGTATGAGATCCCTCTAGGGTTTGAAAATTTACTAAATTGATTCACAACCCTACACCTTGTGTGTGTCCGGTGTTTGATCCGGAGCCTTCGTGGAAGGAGATCGATCGTGTGTGATCGTGGATTTGAAGTCGCTTGAAAAGATTTGGTCGGTGTGGAACCGAAGCTGCTAAGGCGGAGATCGAACCTGCTGGTTCGTGGAAATCAAGAGTAAGAGTCTATACCTAGGAACGTCGTTTCTGTTTTGGTAAGGTCTTGTCTTGTACTTGATATCTTTTTATAGTGAAGTTTATTGCTGGACAAGGTCCCGTGGTTTTTTCCCGTTAGGGTTTTCCACGTAAAAATCTTCTGTGTTTGATTTGTGTGGATTGTCTGATTGAATTAATCATTGATTTCTAAACATATTAATTGAAAAATTAAAATTGGTTAGAAATTATTAGATAGACCTATTCACCCCCCCTCTAGGTCTTAGAGATCATTGATCTGGATAAATTTCAATTGGTATCAAAGCTTGTTCACTGATAAGGCTAATCCCTTAAGTGTGATCCTGTATTATCCGTGATCATGAGTACTCTAAGAGAAGGAGGATCCGTCTCTCGTCCACCACTTTTTGATGGAAATAATTATGCATACTGGAAAGCTAGAATGAGAGCCTTTCTCAAATCTATAGACGAGAGAATTTGGATGTCTATACAGAATGGGTGGACTACGCCCATAAAAACTGTAGGTGATTTGACTGTCGTCAAATATTCTGATGAATGGACCAGAGAAGAGCTTGATTCAAGTGGATGGAACACTAAAGGTCTCAATGCTATCTTTACTGCAGTCACTGCTGAGGAATTCAGACGAATTTCTTCATGTGAAACAGCAAAGGAGGCTTGGGACATTCTTGAAATTACCCATGAGGGTACTACCACTGTTAAAATCTCAAAACTCCAAATGTTAACCACCAAATTTGAACATTTAAACATGGAAGACAATGACACTTTTGATGAATTCTATGCAAAACTTAGTGACATTGTCAACGCTAGTTTCAATTTAGGTGAGAAAATATCTGAGTCCAAAATAGTTAGAAAAGTCCTCAGATCTCTCCCAGAGAGATTTCAACCCAAAGTCACTGCAATCGAAGAGAGTAAAAATGTTGACTCTCTGAAAATTGAGGAATTGGTTGGATCACTCCAAACCTATGAACTCAATCTACGTCCATCCAAGAAGAATAAATCTTTAGCCTTGAAAACCATCAAGGAAACTTTGGATGAGGATGACAGTGATGGAGATATGAATGAGGAAGAAATGGCTCTTTTCGTTAAAAAATTTCGAAAATTTTTTAGAACGAAAAAGAGATTTAATCCCAAACTGGGAGGAAAATCTTTTGAGAAGTCAAAGTCTAAGCCCTGGGAAAACAAGAAAAATTCCAAGAGTGGCAACAAGAAATCCCAAGGTGTTCAATGTTATGAATGCCATGGCTTCGGTCATATTTCACCTAACTGTCCTAACAAGAAGAAGAGTAAGGGCAAGGTGATGAATGCCTGTTGGGATGACAGTGATTCCGAGAATGAAGAATCTGACAGTTCATCTTCAAGTGAAGATACTGGAAATCATACGGCTTTCACTGTTTCCCTTTCTGGAATACTTGAGACTACCTCTGCGGTTGATGAAAAGGATAGAAGTGATGAGAGTATTCATACTGAGTCTAGTGATGACTTACAGAAGAGTCAAACTGACTCTGAAAGTGATGAAGATTTGAAAACAACTTATGATAAGTTGTATGCTGAAAGTTTGAAACTGACTAAAACAAAAATCTCTCTGAGCAAAAAACTCAAACTTATTCAAAATGAAAGAGATATCTGTAAACTAGTAGCAGAAGAGAAGAGTGCACTAGTTAGTCAGTTGGAAAATGAAAAAGAAGCATTTGTTATAAAAGTTCAATGTCTTTTGGAAGAGAATGTCTCATTGAATAATGTGGTCAGAAAATTAGAAGTTGAAAGAGACACTTCCATGAAAGAAATTGAAGAGTTAAGAACTCTGCAAATGGAGCTGGAAACTTTTAAAGTCTCTCTTGTTGATAAGGTGAAATTTCTTGAAAAAGAATACCAAATTACCCTTAAAGACAAGACTGACTTGATTCAGAAGGTCTATACTCTTGAAAAAGAAGTAAGAATGTTTGGTAACACTAGCTGCCTAGATGAATTAGTTAGAAAGTATGGATCAAATTCGAGTAGATCTGGAATAGGACATGTTGACACACCAGCCGGTCCTTTAGCTGTTGGTACAATGGCTAGTGCAGTGTTTGAGCCAATACATTCTGAACCTAAAGAAAATTTACCTTCTACATCAAGTACTAAGGCTTATACAAATTTTGTAAAGCCTAGAAATACAGCTCCTAGAGTGAATGCTTTAAGGAATCAAATTCCTGTTAGAAGAAATCCTCCTCCTCTACCAAGATTCATACCCACATGTCATTTTTGTGGTGTGAGAGGTCACATTCGACCAAATTGTTATGCATTTAGGAGAGCTCCCCGAAATGGTTCATGGAACCAAAATCAATGTCAAGGGACTCTTCAAAGGCAGATTCAGGTTCTAGCTGAAAAATCTAGAATGTTGAGCGATGATGTTAATAGAATTGCTCAAATCTCTAGAACAAGAACTGGTCAATTTATTCCAAATGATTATTCAAGAGGAAATAATTTGATTTATCAAAAAACTAGAACTGAACAAAACAGAAAAAGGTCAAGGAGGACAAAAAGGAAAAAGGTCTCTACTACACAGATTAATGATCAAAGATCTAAACAAAGTTTAAAGACTGTGTATGTAAGAAAGGAAGACCTTAAGTGCTTTGTCATTCATACTGCCTTGAAAGCCCAAAACACAGAAATGTGGTACTTAGACAGTGGGTGTTCTCGGCATATGACAGGTAACAAGTCCTTATTTATTCAATTTGAGGACTGTCCTGATGGGACTGTTACTTTTGGTGACGGAAGCAAGTCTTTAGTCAAAGGAAAGGGTATCATCGATTCACCAGGCATACCTAAATTGAAAGATGCCTTGTTAGTTGAAGGACTGAAAGCTAATTTAATTAGCATAAGTCAACTATGTGATGATAATCATGCTGTGCACTTTACCCAAAATAAATGCTTAGTCATTAATGGTAAAGGTAAGTGTGTTCTAGAAGGATTGAGAACCACTGACAATTGCTACGGCTTAACTCCCAGTCCTATTCCCTCAAATGTTTGTTATAAGACTAAAATTGAGGAGGTTGATTTGTGGCACCGAAGACTAGGTCATATGAACTTCAAAGACCTAAGTAAAATCTCTAAGCAAGAGCTTGTGAGAGGTGTTCCCAAACTAGGAAAGCCTTCTACTACTGTGTGTGGGCCATGCCAAATTGGTAAACAAATTAGAACCCCACATAAGAAGACTTCAAGTATTGCTACTTCATATCCACTGGAATTAATTCATATGGACCTTATGGGTCCTACAAGAACTGAAAGTCTAGGTGGAAAGCGATACATCCTAGTCATGGTTGATGATTTCTCAAGAATGTCATGGGTGGCATTTATAAGAGAGAAATCGATGCTTTTGACAATTTCAAAAGTATTTGCCTGAAAATTCAAAATGAGAAAAGATGCCCAATCACTCGAATTCGAAGTGATCATGGAAAGGAGTTTGAAAACTCTAAGTACAACGACTTTTGTGATGAGTCGGGTATCAAACATGAATTTTCTGCACCTATTACACCTCAGCAGAATGGTGTAGTAGAGAGGAAGAACAGGGTTCTCCAAGAGATGGCTAGAGTTATGCTTCATAGCAACAATCTAGCTTCTCATTTCTGGGCTGAGGCAGTTAACACTGCTTGCTATATAGTTAATAGAGTTTTTGTAAGACCTGGAACAAGGAAAACCCCATATGAGTTGTGGAATAACAAGAAACCTAGTGTCAAGTACTTTCGAGAATTCGGAAGTAAATGCTATATCCTTAAGGATAGAGAGCAACTGGGAAAATTTGAATCCCGGAGTGATGAAGGGATATTTCTTGGATATTCCACCAACAGTAGAGCTTATCGAGTGTATAACTTGAGAACCTCTACAATTATGGAGTCCATAAATGTAGTTGTGGATGACTCCGGTGTTGAAAATGTGCAACGTGAGGATGATGAAAGTGCTGAAAATGTAAATGTTGAAATTATTTCAACACCACCTATTGATAAGCAAACATCTCCATCAAAACCTACACATCCTAGGGTCATGAGTCCTCACACCCCCACTGATATAATTGGTGATGTTGAAAGTGGAGTGAGAACGAGGAAACAAATTGAAAATGAAGTTAGCTACATTTGCTATACTTCATCTTTTGAACCCAAGAATGTAACTGAAGCTCTTGCAGATGATAATTGGATAAATGCAATGCAAGAAGAGTTACTTCAGTTTACTAGGAATGATGTTTGGTATTTAGTACCTAGGCCTAACAATACAAATGTGATAGGTACCAAATGGATTTTCAAGAACAAATCTGATGAAAAAGGTACTATCATAAGAAATAAGGCTAGGTTAGTTGCACAAGGATACACCCAAATTGAAGGTATTGACTTCGATGAAACTTTTGCTCCTGTAGCCAGGCTAGAATCAATAAGAATTCTTCTAGCTGTGGCTTGCCATATGAAATTCAAACTTTTTCAAATGGATGTTAAGAGTGCCTTTCTGAATGGCATTCTACATGAAGAAGTCTATGTGGAACAACCAAAAGGGTTTGAAGATCCACATCACCTTGATCAAGTTTATCGACTAAAAAGGGCCCTCTATGGTTTAAAGCAAGCTCCAAGAGCTTGGTATGAGAGGCTGACTACTTATCTCTTGGAAAACGGATTTTCGAGAGGGGGAGTAGACAGAACCCTTTTCATAAAGAATGTAAAAGGTGATATTGTCATCGCCCAGATATATGTTGATGACATAGTATTTGGTTCCACATTAGACTTACATGCTCATTCATTTGCTGAACAAATGAAAAATGAATTTGAAATGAGCATGGTTGGTGAGCTAAGTTTCTTCCTTGGTCTTCAGATCAAGCAATTGGATTCTGGGATCTCAGTATCTCAAATCAAATATGCAAAAAATCTAGTGAAGAAATTTGGAATGAGTTCTGCTAAGCATGCTAGGACTCCTATGAGTACTACTATAAAGCTTAGTAAAGATACTTCAGGGAAGGATGTCGATCAGACTAATTATAGAAGCATGATTGGTAGTTTGCTCTACCTAACTGCTACTAGACCCGACATAGCCTTTAGTGTTGGAGCATGTGCCCGTTATCAAGCAAATCCCAAAGAGTCTCACTTAGTTGCTGTCAAGCGTATCATTCGCTATGTGAGTGGAACTATGTCCTTAGGACTCTGGTATTCTTTCGATACCAATGTCATTGTCGTGGGGTATTCCGATGCTGATTGGGCTGGAAATACTGATGATAGGAAGAGCACCTCCGGCGGGTGTTTCTATATTGGAAACTGCTTAGTTGCTTGGCTTAGCAAAAAGCAGAATTCCATTTCCTTGTCTACAGCCGAGGCTGAGTATATAGCAGCTGGTAGTTGTTGCACCCAACTTCTGTGGATGAAACAGATGTTGAAGGATTATGGGATTGATCAAAGCACTATGATTGTGTATTGTGATAACACAAGTGCAATCAATATCTCCAAAAATCCCGTACAACACTCTCGCACAAAGCATATAGACATTAGGCATCACTTCATCCGTGATCTTGTTGAGCAAAAAGTTGTGTCTATTGAGTATGTCCAAACAGAGAATCAATATGCGGACATTCTCACAAAACCTTTAGATTCCCTTAGGTTTGAACTCCTTAGGAAATCCATCGGTTTGTGTGGAGTTGAGTAATGGTGTACTTGTTTCATAGCCTATGTGTTCTTCATGTTCTATTTATGTCATAGAGCTATATTTTTTATGTAATAAAAATCCAAAAACATTAAAAAAAAAAAAAAAAAAAAAATTGAAAAATATTGCAAAAAAAAATAAAATAAAATAATGTGTATGTATGACCTTATTTGTCCTATCTTTTTGCTTAATGTTATTTCCTTGAAATCATATTTAACCATATAATCCAAGGATAAATATTTCATAGGATTGAATAATATAGGATAGATCAATTGTTGGTTCGATCTTGTGATTGAATTTGGTCATGCTAATTAACCTCAATTAGAGTTGAGCATACAATGATGTTCTAATTTGCACATGCACTCTGACTGATTCTTTAAATGGTTTTAGTTCCTATTTAAAGGTTCTGATATTATACCATATGGTTCCCTAGATTAATCAAATCTAGAATAACCAATGTCATAAAAAATTCCATAAGGTGAGCCCCCTAGATATAAAAATTATTGACATGGAAAGGACTACCTGTGAGTTTGTGTGATAGCTACTAGTGAATGCAAACAGTGAGTAATGGCTACCTAGACAAACAATAGGTATCTATATGGATTGCTAGTGTGAAAGCCCCTACTGTCATTAGAAAGAGCTACCTTCTCACTTGAGTGAAAGTCACCAGTGTACTAAAAACTATATATGTGTACTCCAAAAAGAATTTTCAGAATGAGTACAATTTGACTGAAAAAGAAATGAAATAAATTTGTTAGTCAAATTTGGGGTAAAAATTGCTCATCAGATAAATATGGATGATTATTGGTTTTAAATCTAGTTTTTGAAAATTTTAGAGTCCCATTTGACATATAATGTCAAAATCAAGATTAAGAAAAGAAACCAATTCAAAGAGTCAAGTAATGAATTTTGATTTCATACTCACATTACTTCTAATTGTATCTTGACTCTGATTATGAATTTGATGCAAATACCATATTTAATCACCGGTGAAAATCAATTAATGTTTACATAATCCTTGTTTATGTCTATACTTGATATATCAATTCTTGGGTGATTATTTTTTATGATTTTTATGAAATCACATGTTGCATATTTTTTGGTCAATTGGTCATTTTGAGGTGAAAATGAATTTTCAATGTTCCATTGGTTGAGGGGGAGAAAAGGTTTTAATTGTAAAATTTTTAAAAAAATTTTCAGACCACCGATCGCTCGGTGCTAAAGACCGATCGATCGGTCTTTCGTGAACAGTGCTATAAAACCCTCATTTCTATTTTTTTTTGTTCACTTGTTCTCCGACCTCCAGAGCGATCCCTCGGTTCCTTCTCCTACAAATCCTTCATACGGTCATTCCTTTCTATTCTAAAGGTTTCCCAAGCATCTAAAAGGTAAGATTTGTGGATTTTCTTCGATTTAGATTGATTTTCTCGTCTAGGGCATTGTTTTCTTGCATTTTCTTCCATGGCTTTCGTTTTGTCGTTAATCCTTCTTGCCTATCTCATGTCTGGCGTTCCCAAACGTCGGAGGTTGGTCCTCAACAACCAAGAGGATCCTCCTCAAGATGAGGAAAACCTAGAGCCATCTACTTTCACTCCAATAGGGCATGGTATTTCCATTGGGAACAGACCAATTCGTAGAATCATTGATTCTACTGCTGAGAATCGCCAAAAGGCTTTGGCTGATAAAACTGGTAAAAACAAGGGTAAAGCCTCATCTTCCCATGCCAGTCTATCATCTTCTTTCATTAATCCTTCGGCTGCTCAACTTTACCGTGAATATTTTAGCAAGAAGGCTATCATGGTTGAGCGTGGAATTCAAATTTCAGACTTTGCTGATTATTATCTTCCTAAACTCATTACCGATCGTAAATGGGAAGGTATTCTCCATCTATCATGTCCAGCTCCTATTCAGTTGGTTCAGGAATTTTATTCCAATTTTTCTGATATCAACTTGAAAACTTGGTCTTTCAAAACTAAAGCTTTAGAAAAATCTGTGGTAATAAATCCTGATTTAATTGCTGCTATTCTTGGTTGTCCTCGAGTTCCAAATGCTTATTATCCTTATAGATATAAGACTGATGAGGATAAAGAAACCATGGAACAAGTTGTTACCTTTCTAAGTGGCACTCCTTCATTTTGGGTTGGTTCTCTCATTGAAGTGTCTAAACTCACTAGGGATGCAAGACTTGTAAACCTTGTCATGAGTGCCAATATCCACCCAAAGGTTCATACTGCAGACCTTAGGGAAGAAAGAGCTCGATTTCTATTCAGTCTTCTTCGTGGGGATGATATTGATCTTGGAGCACATTTTATCAATTTGATGATCCAAGCTCATCGATCTGACACTGTAGTTGGAGCCCTTCCCTTTGGATCTCTTATCACTAAACTTCTTGGTTTACAAGGGGTATTTGCACCTCCTGGTGCTCCTACTCGAGTACCTAAGGGTCCAATCAATAAAAAGACCCTATCTCAGAGTTTCTCACATGCCTCAGTTCGAGATACAGAGGAGGGAGCAGAAGTTGGTGTTGGGTCATCTCGTCCTCCACCGACCACTTTGGATGATCTTGGGAGGATGATGAGAGAGATGTAGATGGATCTCCGGACTCATCTTTCATCATACGAGGAGTTTACTACAGAGGTTCGTGGTAGACTTGGATCTCTCGATGCAGCCGTGCTAGGAGTACAGAGAGATGTTCGAGATTTTCGCGCTTACTATGAGTCACAGCTCACTTCTGATGATGAGCAGGAGTAATAGTTCGTGATGAAAGTTTATCTTAGTCGGGTGCCAGTTTTTATTTTGACATTTTGATGTATTTTGTCTTGGTTGTATTTCTGGATATTATTGACTTGTTATGGATATATACATTTGAATGGTTTAAGCTCATATTTTACTATCTCATCTCATTTCAATGGTTTATGCATTACTTTTCTACTCCACCTTTGGCATTTCGAGCCAAAAAGGGGGAGATTGGTATATAATGTGTTGATAAGATAATATGTTCATGTAATGTGTTGATAGTATTATGGAATGCTAACCTAACCTGTTATGGATTGTGGAATTGTGAATGGTTATACATATGTTCATTGGTTGTGAATGGTTATACATATGTTCAGTATTATGGAATGCTAACCTAACCTGTTATGGATTGTGGAATTGTGAATGGTTATACATATGTTCATTGGTTGTGAATGGTTATACATATGTTCATTTTTATCCTATATTTTATTTCCCATGCTTCACAGGTTTTTGATTTAGCATGTGCAGGCAAACAGGTTCTAAGTTTGGTAAATCATGACAAGTTAACATGTCAAAAGTCATGTAATTATTTTTGAGTCATGTAAAGGTCAATTTTCCATTTTTGAATCAATTGGGAAAATTTGAACCTAGTATATGAATTAGTCTTGTTTTGTCCCGGAATTGCCAAAGGGGGAGATTGTAAATCCCTAAATAGGTGTTGGCAAATTCCGTGATCATTAGATAGGTCAGTTGAGTCGAGTCGTCGAGTCATGTTTAACTTGTCAGAAGAGAAGAGCTAAAGCTTAAAGAAGATTGAAGAAAGTGAAGGACAAAGCTTCTACTCCGGATCTAGACAGGTAATGGACTTAGAGACCCTACCTAGGTTGGATTTGACTTAGATAACCCTAAAAATACCTAGGAGGATAGTTTTAAGCCTACCAAAGTTATTTGATCTTAGTTGAATCAAATAAAAATAAAATGAAAATGATTTTGGCAAAAATTCTGTCTCAACCGATCGCTCGGTATTGAGACCGATCGATCGGTGGCCTACCGAGCGATCGGTGGCTATCGACTGGACCAAATATTTGTATGGGGAAATTTTCCAGAGAGGTGATTTAGAACCGAGCGATCGGTCATTAGAACCGATCGATCCGTTTTGGACCGAGCGATCGGTAGTGAGCACCGATCGATCGGTCCCCGTAAAAAGAATTTTTCTTTTTCTGGATTCTTTTTTTAACCCTATATAAACAACTTTTGAGAGACCTAATTCGTGTCTTTGATATTTTTTGAAAGAGTAGAGGTCTGAGAAACTCTTCTAGGGTTTTTCTTATTGCTTTTATTAGATCTTTGTTGATCCCTCCTCTTTCTAAGATCCTAGAGAATGCAAGTATATATCTAAATCTTTGATCTTGCATTGTGTGATCTCAGATCTGTATGAGATCCCTCTAGGGTTTGAAAATTTACTAAATTGATTCACAACCCTACACCTTGTGTGTGTCCGGTGTTTTATCCGGAGCCTTCGTGGAAGGAGATCGATCGTGTGTGATCGTGGATTTGAAGTCGCTTGAAAAGATTTGGTCGGTGTGGAACCGAAGCTGCTAAGGCAGAGATCGAACCTGCTGGTTCGTGGAAATCAAGAGTAAGAGTCTATACCTAGGAACGTCATTTCTGTTTTGGTAAGGTCTTGTCTTGTACTTGATATCTTTTTATAGTGAAGTTTATTGCTGGACAAGGTCCCGTGGTTTTTTCCCGTTAGGGTTTTCCACGTAAAAATCTTCTGTGTTTGATTTGTGTGGATTGTCTGATTGAATTAATCATTGATTTCTAAACATATTAATTGAAAAATTAAAATTGGTTAGAAATTATTAGATAGACCTATTCACCCCCCCTCTAGGTCTTAGAGATCATTGATCTGGATAAATTTCAGAATGGAATGAAGGGACTTGTTAGGAATCATCATTTACTTTAAAAATACATGTAATTTGAATAAGTGTGAATTCCGGGACTTGTTATGATGTGTTATTAGATAGTATAAAATACACGAATTATTAACGAATGAAATGAATTGCCCTAAAGCACTCGTTATTTATTATTTACAAATGCCATGAATGTTTACATTTCAAATACGCATGTGCATTGGTGAAACCATCACAAGTAGCTCTCTAGAAAAATGCATGCATATGACAAGTTAGTGAGTACAAGTAAATGAACATGAACAAGGAAAAACCACAAGGTAACAAGAAAGCATGCAAAGTAAGCTAATGTGTCCCGTCCAGTACATAGTTCGGGCATTAGTAAAAACAAGAACATAGATGCTAATGTGTGCCGTCTAGTACATAGTTCGGGCATTAGTGATCTAGCTAATATGTGCCATCCAGTACATAGTTTGGGCATTAGCAAAACAAGACAAACAAGATGCTAATGTCTGCGGTCCAGTACATAGTTCGGGCATTAGTGATCTCCAAGCAAGCAAGCAAGATAATAAGACGCTAATGTGTGCTGTCCAGTACATAGTTTGGGCATTAGTTAAACAAGCAAGACAAGAACAAGTTAAACAAGCAAGAACTAGTAAACAAGCAAGTCAAGAAACAAGAAAATAAGTCGAGTGTACAAGTGTGTGTGAAATGCATGTGTGAGGTGTGTGTGAACTAAACAAGTTAAGCAAACAAGACAAGTGAACAAGTGTATGTGAAATGCATGTGTGATGTGTGTGGGGACTAAACTGAACAAGCAAGACAAGAAACAAGACATGAACATGGATTAAATTGATATTGCTTGCCTTATTATGATTTGATGCGTTTCCTTTCTATTTCCATCTTGCACTGTTTAAATTATCCTACACAAGACAGTATTGTTGTATTAATGTTTCATAACATTGCTAGTTAGTAGTTTGTACACGCTGAGTATTCCATGCTCAACCGTACTTTCATGTCGGTAGGTACTGAGGATACCCTCAACCCTGAGTCTTGGGTTGAGGGAGAGTATGTAAAGGAGAGAGAGCCTCCTATTCCGACGTAGTCACAAGCAGATAGAGACCTGGACGTGTGGCCATACTTAGATTACTGTTGAGGGGAGCGATGGCGAGATCTTGTCTTTTGTATTTTGATAGGTGGGCATGTCCACCTTTACCTTGATGTTTATGTCTGTATATGTAAACATGGAAAACAGATTACCTTATATGGAAAAGAAAAAGTTAGCCATGAGCTTCCGTAATTTGATTAATGTCATTATTGTGTTACAATTCATTATAGGATGGTTTGGCAGGTACCAATGGTCACCCCTAAAGTATCCCTTAACTCCTAGGGGGTATTTTGGGGCATGACATTTTGAATAGCGATCAAGCTAATGAGAACCTTGGTTTTGATATGTTTTAGGTGTATGATGTTTGATGACGCGTATTAAAGCCTTAAGAAATACTTCTTAGGTTTATGGGTGTTTGGGATGAAGGGAGTAAGAGTATAGCATACTCTTAAGTATCAACAAGGTTTATGCCTTAGCATACCCTAGACTTTAGGTAGCTCTAGTTTTCTCACCGGTTATCGGAATGGAGTGATTCTTGAATTTTTGGAAAGGTATTTAAACCCTCTTTGAGGTTAGTGTTTATCATTTTTCCATATTCTTAGTCTAAGATAGGGTGCACGAAATTGTTTTTCTTTTTCGGGATTTTTAGGGTTTCTACCATTTGCCTATAAATAGGGGTCTTCATTTGGGGGTTTTGACTTACCCTAAACCTAAGGAAGAGAGAAGGAAGAAATCCGAAGGAGGGTTTGGATTGAAATCAAGGGGAGCTCAAGCTCGGATCTTCTTCAAGCAAGGATCCTCCTCCATCAAGCTTGGAGATCTCTACTCAAGGGTTTCTTCAATCAAGGAGTTGATTCCCTAAGGTTAGTACACCCTCCTAGTTAATTAAGTAATAACCTAGGTTCCCTATAGAGAATGCTTGTGGATTTATCTTGTCTATCTCCTTTTCCTTGAATTATGTTGTTTTTCCCTAAAAATGAATAAGATGAATCAAGTGGTGGTGAAGGGGTGAATGTTGTTGGGAAATGAAAAAATGAGAAGGGCAATGTGTTCATAATAAACGTACATACAATGTTTGATGAAATGCCGATTATGAAAACATGAATAAAAAGCTATAAGGATGTTGCAAGTCAAGTGCTTGATGAAATGCTTGTATGAAGTTAGAACCAAGACTATGCAATATGAATTAGGGACTTTTCCCCAAAAATTTGGTAATCATGCTAATCTGCTTTACATGCCTGAAGAGTTTCAACCCGGAGTAAGATCTTACTCTGGAAGCTTGTCTAGTCCACCACGTAATTTCATATAATCTAGTCCTAGAGGTGGTGGTATGGATCATGTGTCCTATTTTGATGTTTTGTTGATGTGGTGCATCCTCACCACACAGCATATTGACCTTACATTCATTATACTTCATGTGATGCTGGATGCATCTAAGAATAATAAAGGTCATTTGCCTTTTGGTCAAACTCTTACCCGTTTTTTAAATTCTTTCGATGTCCCTTTCATCTTTATAAGGATCAGATAGAGGCCACTAACTCTGATTATTACTCAGTTGACACTCTAAAGAGAATGAGATATGTTTGGGTAGCAGACCAAAATGTCTGGGTTTCAAAACCCACTTCTGTAGAGCCTCCTTCCATTTCCATTCCTACTCCTATCATTCCTCCCTCAGCAACAACACCAGAGGTAGAGCCAGAGATAGAGGCTGAGGCTAAGCTTGAGTGGCTAGAGGTTATGGTTGAGGCTGAGTTTCCTCAGTCTTCTCATAGACAGGACTCACCTCATTTTGAGGATTCAGGGCCCTTCTATGAGCCTCCTAGTAGACCGACAGTGAGAGATGATTAGATGAGCCTGATGTCAGGGTAGATAGCCTCCATGGCTTCGAGCATGGAATAGTTTCAGCTGGAGATTAGAGAGAGCCAGCTTCAGTTTCAGGCAGCCATGAGAGAGAGCTTTGTGAGCCTCCAGTCACTAGAGATAGACTGACATCTCTAGAGTCCAGGATGGATGGTATACAGTGTGAGTTACAGAAGAGAGCTGAACAAGTGGAACCTCGTCTGGAGGAAATTGAGATTGCCAGAGAGGTAATCAAAAATAGAGTGAATTCTATTTTGTCTTTAATTGAGAGGAAGGCTGTAGATGCCTCAGTTGTCAGTGAGAGGCTGAGTGATGATGTCACCAGCATTGGGAAGGTAGTGAATGTTCAAGCCTCCTACCTCCATCAAATGTCCACTTTGCTAGATGCTCAGGCCCTAGTCATCGGTGAAATGGCTTCAAGAGTTACTCAGGTAGCCATTGAGATGATGAGTATCTGGAACAAGTTAGCTTACATTCATATCCCTCTTGATGTGGAAGTTCTATAAAAGCCTTAGGAGAAGCCCCCAGAGCAAGTAATCTCAAGTGATAGTTCTGGCTCTAAGGACTTATCCAAGGAAGCATCCTCCAAGAAGAAGAATCCTACATCAAAGCCTGATCACAAGAGGTAGAGAGAAAACTTGACCAGAAGACTGTTTTCTTCTGATTTTCTTTACTTGGATGTATTGACTGTTTTGGATGTAATTTTTTTTGGAGCAATACAAATCCTTGTACCTAACTTTTTGATATGTATATATGATCTTTTTTATAGTCTCATTATGAGTTGTTTATATTCTCATATTTTTTTTGATGATACCAAGGGGGAGAAAAATGAAATAAATATGAATATGAAATTCTTGACTTGTAAAGATTGGGAAACACTAAAATATGGTTAAATAAGCATTTAAAGGAGAGAAGCTCATGGAACTTCTCTTGGTTCAAAATGAATGATATATTCTTATAGTTTTTATGGAACTTCTCTTGGTTCATATCGTTGTGGAACTTCTCTTGGTTTTCTTATGATTAATCTTTTGTTAAAAATAAATATCTATTGAAATGTCTAAAATATGCATATAAGTCAAACTCTGATCAAATTTATATGAATGCATATGTTTAGGGGGAGCCACCTCAAAAACTTTATTTAAAATCATATGTTGAGGGGGAGCTTAATCCCAAGTCATTTCATTATTATGTCATCATCAAAAAGGGGGAGATTGTTAGCCTAAAGCTTACATCCTTGAGTACCCCTTATAATTTATATTATGACACATTAATGCAATGAGCATTTTAGTACTAATTGTTATACCAAGTCTATGTCAATTTCAGATATAAGGAAAATTAGTCTATCCTTGAAGAAAGATTCAACATGTCCAAGAGCTATCTCAATTCAAAGCCAATATCATTTAATGAAAAAGAAATCAAGACAAAAGGCTACAAGAGCCAAATTGCAATTGAACTCAAAAGAAGATTCAAGAAGTCCCAAAATTTTCAAGTTTGATCATGAAGCCAAAGAAGAAAATCATTCAAGATCAAGACAAGGAAAGCGAAGACACAAGAAAGCTTTATTATTTTATTTTAAGAGTCTAGGACTTATGTAAAACATCATCTTTTGGTTGAAAGCTCAAAAGCTTAAAAGCCTAGATTGACCTTAGGAATCCTTGACATAATTGAAGAACAATCTAAGGCCCTAGGATATCTTAAAAGGTGACCAAAAATATGATAAAAGAAAGCCCAAAGGCCTATGAATTTATTCCCATGTTAAAGGTCTTTTAAAACAGAGTTTTTGATGAGTTTATAGAGCAGACGTCGACGTCTGTGAAGGAAACGTTGACATCTGATGTTGGCAGTAACCTAGGAAATATTCTTTTTTTGAAGACGTTGACGTATGTGAAGGAGACATCGATGTTTGAGAGTTAAAGATTAAAAATAAATTTTTTTGAGTTGCAGATGTCGACGTCTCAATGCTAAATGTTGACGTCTGCCTGCAGGAAGCTTATAACGGCTAGTTTTTCAACAACTAAAACCGCATTAAATGCTTCACCAACTACTATATTCATCCAAGCCCTATAAATTAAGTTTATTTATGAACTATTTGTGTACCCCTACTAATTTTAATAATGACACAATAATGAAATGAAAATTATGGTACTAATAAATCTGTTTAAGTGCTTGATCATTTTAGATTACCAGAAAGCTAACACTCCTATCATGGAAAAAGGATGAAAATTATTCAAGAGGAAATTCAACTCAAAGTATAAAATTGAAGATTCAAGATAAGACCATAGTCCAAGTTGGATCCACTGAAGACAAAGACAAATCATCAATGACCCAAGATCAGTCAAGATCAAATCTCAAGACTTATTTTAAATGTATTTTTCTTTTTTTGTTGAGAGGTCCTAGTACTTATGTAAGAATTCCTCAAATATGATAAGTTGAATGCTCAAAGTTCATAGATTGACCATAGGAGCCTAGGATACTTTTTGATCATCATTATAAGGCCCTAAGGACTCACAAAATCATGTTAAAAGATAGCAAATTGACCTAGGAATTCATTCCCATCACTTTGGTCTGATCCAAGATAGAATTCAGAAAATTTGTTATGGATTCGTCGACGAATTCTCAAAGCCATCTGAATTCGGCGATGAATTGATGACATAATTTTAAACTGTAGCTTACTGTCTTTGAATTCCGCAACGAATTCAAGTGGGAACTCCACTTCGTCGACGAATTGAAGCCTGGAACAGAAAAATCGTTATAACGACTAGTTTTCAACGGCCTAAAACACATTTAATGCTTCATCAATGACAATATTGGATCGAGTGCTATAAAAGGAGTTCATTTATGAACTAAATACAACATTTGATCAGTGCAATAACTCTTATCAACAACTCATTCAGTTGTATTGATTTCTCACCCACTCACATAAGTAGAAATCTCCAAATTTCTCTTGAGCTCATTCAACTCCCATTTATTTTGAGAGATTTCATTAGAGCTAGTACTCCACTCCTATTCAGTTCATTTAAGGAGATTTTGTTTCAGATTTTCAAATCCAAAATCATTTATTAAGGTTAGACAAGAATCTTGGATTCTTTCACTGAAGCTGCCTTCAGTTTTGTCAAGAGAGGGAGGTGCTCTTGAAAGGCTTCAACTCAGCCTAAAGGAGAGTTTGTAAAGGTAATATCTCGACCTTAAGAGAGATTGTAAAGGTTTGGGCTTCTCCAGTGAAGGAGCCTGTGTAATTAAGGAATCATGGTGAATCCTCTAGCTAGAAGCTTGAGGTGGGGAGTAGGCTGGATTGCTGAACCTCATGAACAAATTCCATGTTTGCTTCTTCTAACGCTCCCCTTTTTCTTTTAGTATTATCTCTATTTAATCTTAGTTGCAAATCGATTTTATTCCGCATTTTAGATTTAGACTCTAATTTTTAAAACTCAGCCATAGACCCTATTTACTTCCCCTTTAGGGTCATTACTTGGCCAACAATTAGTATCAAAGCCTAATACTCTAAATAGATCTAAAACATCTTAGAGTAATCAATTTTAATGGCAAACAACATTTTTTGCAACAAGCTTATGAGAAAGACAATCTACAACCAGACCTCCATTGTCAATGGAGAGAATTATAACTACTGAAAAACTAGAATGATGTTTTACATCCAAGTTCTAAATTATGAGTGTTGGAGGGTAATAGTCAAAGGCCCCCATCTTCCCACAAAAAATGTGGATGGTGTTAAAATTCCCAAGGTAGAGGAAGAATGGACTGAAGCTGACATTAAGCTTATTTAAATTAATGCTAAGGCCATTAGCAACCTCTACTGTGTCTTAAGTCCCTAAGAATTTAACAGAGTTTTTGGATGTAACTCTGCTAAAGAAATTTGGGATAAACTTTAGGTCACCCGTGAAAGGACTAATCAAGTTAAGGAAGAAAAGATTAGCATGCTTGTTCACAAGTGTGAGATATTTAAAATGAAAAAAGAAGATTCGATTGGTGGCATGTTCACCAGATTTACTAACATTCTTAATAGTCTAAAATCTCTGGGTAAAGTGTATTCTAATGCAGAGAATGTAAGGAAGGTTCTCAGATCACTGCCCAAGGAGTGGGCACCAAAAGTTACTGCCATCCAGGAAGCTAAAGACCTCACCAAGCTGCCCATGGATGAGCTATTGGCCTCCTCATGACCCATGCATGAAGTAATAATGAAGGACCAAACTCCTGATGAACCAAGAGGAATCCAACAGTGACAATGAGGATATTGCCTTAATGGCAAGAAGGTTCAAGAGATTTCTCAAGCATAAGAAGAACTTCAAGAAGAGACCTTACAAGAAGGAGTTCTCCAAGGAGGTGACCAAGGCTAAATCAAGCAAGAAGGAGCTCCTCACTTGTTATGAATGCAAGAAATCAGGCCACATAAGAACTAACTGTCCTCAACTCAAGAAGAGCCAGAGATTCAAGAAGAAAGCAATGATGGCTACATGGGATGGCTCTGAAGGAAGCAAGTCAAATGATTTTAGTGATGAAGAAGTGGCAAACTTGTGCCTCATGAAAAATGAGGATGAGGTAACTTCTACTCCAAATGTCTCTCTTTCATATGATGAAATAAGGGATGCATTTGATGAGCTTTACATTGAATTTGGTAGAATAGACAAATTAAACAAATCTTTTAAAAAGGAAATTCATACTCTCACAAATTCATGTGAAATTCTGCAAAAAGAAAAGAGTATGTTAAAGAAACTAAATAAGAAATTGAAAGAAATTCAAAATCCTCCTCATGACTCATCTAGTGAATGTGATGAGCTAAAAACAAAAGTCAAATATTTGACTAGTATCATCCCCACATTCACTAATGGCCAAAAGAACTTAGAAAGACTTTTAGGCCAACAAAGATGTGTGTAAACCCCAATTTTTACACCCTGCCTTAACCATGGTTAAAACCATTAAACATGGTTATCCCCAGCTGAGTCTCAGTTAAGCCCTAAACCCTAGGCCTAACCCTATCTAAACCCTAACCCTAGGTGAACCCTAGGCCTAACTCTAGTCAAGCCCTAAACCCTAGGCAAATCCTATGAAACCCTAGGCCTAATCCTAGTCAAGCCCTAAACCCTAGGCAAATCCTATCAAACCCTAGGCCTAACCTTAGGTGAGCCTTAGGACTAACCCTAGTCAAGCCCTAAACCCTAGGTAAACCCTATCAAACCCTAGGCCTAACCCTAGGTGAACCCTAGTCTAATCCTAAAGCCCAAAACCCCAAGAATTAGCCTAGAACAACCTTGTGGGCCCAAACAGGGGCCCACAAACCCTAGAGAGCCGTTAGGGTAGGCCCATAGTGAGTTTTTTAAAAATCAAGGAATGACGGTAATAACTTTACCACCATTTCCAGTTTTGGCAAAATGAACAGTACCCCTGCCCAATCGTGTGAGGGTTGGGCCTGTTTTAGCATAAAGCAGGTAATGACGGTAATAACATTACCTCCATTCCCATTTTGCACTAGAACAGGAATGGCGGTAATGCTATTACCACCATTACCTAGTTTCTATAGATACACGTGCTGCACCCCTCCTGGCCACTCTAACTCACTTTCAGTGTGTCTACCACGTCTAGTTTAATTCCTAAACTATCCCAGGGTCCCCTCCACTCTATAAATACTCCCTCATTCTATGGTTCAAACTCATTCCAGAATCTCTATACCCAAGCTCTGCCACTGTTCGACCAGCCCTACTCCAGCCTTACCAGGCATTTGCTTTCCACTTGAGACCACCCCTAGGCCTCCAAGGAGTCCTTCAGGCCTCACCCAGGTCCACCACCTTCCACCGTAGCATCCAGCAGCACCACCTTGAGCATACAGCAGGGTAGCACCCCTACCCCTTTTACTTTCTTTCATTAAAAGCTCTGTAAGGGCCCCTGGTCCCACTCCAGGGGTTCATTATCTCCTGTTGTTCCTGTATTTTGGGTTTTCAACCTAAGGATAGGATCCCTTACCTCCTCGTAGGTATGGGGTGAAGGTATTGCTCTGGCCACAATAGCCCCCAACGTGCATGCCTCAACCCCTGACCCTCTAGGGGACCCTCAAGCCATGAGGGATCCCCTGGAACATCCTGGTGCAGCCCCAAGTGGGGAGAAATTTGTTTCTAGAAAATTCTACAAATGGCGGTAAAATAATTACTGCCATTCCTGGACTTCTACTTTGCAGCACTGTTGCACCCACTTGGGTGGGGCTCTGGTCCATTCTAGGGCCATGGTTGGACTTTCCTGACCTTCCTCTATCTGGCCTGGTCCTTCCAGGCCCAACCTTGTAGCTTAACTATGGTTAAAATGGCCAACACCAGATCTTGTCCATAATGGCGGTAGTCCATCTACCGCCATTACAGTATACCAAATACAGTGAGTTTGGGCCCACTCCAGACCATCCCCAGGGTGCATATCAGGCCCAGGGCCTTCCCTGGACTTCCTTCTTCAATCCAAACCAGGTAGGAGGCCATTCTAGGCCTTGCCAAGTTCTCTAGGCCCACCCTGACCTGCCTGGACTATTTAATTGAGGTTAATCTAATCCCGGTTAACTCTTAACCATGGTTAAGCACCCCTTAACCCTTGGAAAAATCTAAAAAGTTGCTATAAAATTCTAAAATATTCGGAAGTGTTCGAAATGTTTTGTTTTGGCATTTTTTTACCTTGGTTAGCAGCCCTAATCGTGGTTGACTTACTCGTTTAACCTCGATTAGCAACCCTAACCCTGGTTAAACATCTCTTGGCCTATCGGGCCTGATCTTACAGCCTACCGGGCTCACCCTTGGCCTACCGGACCTGACTTTGTTATCCTCAACTGTGGTTAACAATCTTAACCATGGTTAGTTTAACCCTTAACCCCGTTTAACAACCCTCACCTTGGTTAAACTTTCCATTGGCCTACCGGGCTCATTTGCAGCCTATCGGGCTCATCTTTGGCCTATAGGGCCTTTCCCTAGTCTACCGGACTAAACACTTGGCCTATCGGGCCCAAACCATGCACTTGACCAACCTCGGTCAACCAAACCCTAGTCTACCGGACTAATCCATTAGTCACCCTTGGTGCACACACACACACACCAAGCCTTGGCATGAGCTCATGTGCTAGAACTACGCTCGGTCTGATCTCACCCTTGTGAGTACGTAGGCAACCCAACCCGGGTTCGACCCTAGTTAGCTTTTCTTTTTTATATTAGTATTATCTTAAACACTTAGACATTTAACTAAACTTGACTTTAATTTGGCTTACACCTAGGGAGTAGGGAACCATTACAAAATGGAAGCCTCGGGGTGTCTAACACCTTCCCCGGACTTAACCGAACCTCTTACCTTAATCTCTATCGGAGACGAAGACCTTATCCACCACCCAGGGACTTATCCCTTCTGAATTAATAAGTGGTGACTCTAAACAACGACAACATCCTTGTGAGGGTAAGGTAGCGAAAACCCGTGCTCACAATATGTTTTTAGCAAAGCTGGACTTGGCTATAACTCTTCTTCAAAACAAAAAAACTACCAAAATTTATTTACCAAATCTAGTAGCATTTTAACTCCACCTTCGACTGCCTTTTATAATGGAAAAATAGTTAATAAGGTTTGGGTCCTAAAGGGAACATCATCTTGATATGTTAATATTAAAGGACCAAAGATAATGTGGGTTCCAAAAGGGACTAATCCACCCATGACCACCCAAAAGTCAAGTTGGATTCCAACTAAAACTGTTGGGTATCAGGGGGAAAATATCTTGGAGTTACTTGATTTGGTTGTGTAGGTTTGTCTCAAGTCAAGATCATCCAAGACAACTTGGTTCTTGGATAATGGATGTTTAAGACACATGACTGGGAACACGAAGCTATTTGTATCATTCACTCCTAAAGATGGTGGACATGTGACTTTTGGAGACAATGCTAAAGGGAAGATCATTGGAATAGGTAACATTAGTAAGAATCACTCTACTTTTATTGAAAATATTTTGCTTGTAGATGGTCTTAAACATAATCTTATTAGCATTAGTCAACTATGTGATAAAGGCTTAAATGTTTCATTTAAATCCAATATATGCATCATTAAGGATAAAGATAATCTCAATACCATGTTTGTTGCTCATAGAATTGAAAATGTCTATACCTTAGAATTTGATGAGCTTCAATCTCAAAACATGATGTGTTTTACTGCTATAGATGAAACTAGTTGGTTATGGCATAGGAGATTAGGTCATGCTAGTATGGATCTTTTGTCTAAAATTTCTAAAAATGAACTAGCTAAAGGCTTACCTAGAACTAAATTTGTGAAAGATAAAATATGTGATGTTTGCCAACTTGGAAAACAAATTAAATCCTCTTTCAAAACTAAGAAAATAATTTCTACTTCTAGACCTTTAGAACTCTTGCATATGGACCTTTTTGGACCAAATGAAGTGGCTAGCCTAGGAGGTAAAACTTATGCTTTTGTGATTGTTGATGATTATTCAAGGTACTCGGGTACTATTCCTTTCTCACAAAAGTGGAGCATTTTCTTTATTTAAAAAGTTTTGCAAAAGAGTTCAAAATGAAAAAAAAGTTATTCTATAAACAATATAAGAAGTGATAGAGGAAAAGAGTTCAAAAATAAAGTGCTTGATTCATTTTGTGATGATAATGGTTTTAACCATAATTTTTCATCTCCTAAAACTCCCCAACAAAATGGTGTAGTGAAAGGAAAAACAGATCTCTTCAAGAAATGGCTAGAACTATGCTCAATGAAAATAAACTACCTAACTATTTTTGGGCTAAGGCCATTAATACATCTTGCTATGTAATCAACAAAGTAGTTATAAGAATTAAATTAAATAAAACTCTTCATGAGCTTTGGAATGGAAGAATCCCTAATATAGGTTATTTTAAGGTGTTTGGATGTAAATGCTTCATACTAAATGATAAACATCTTATGAATTTGATGCAAAATCTGTTGAAGAAATCTTCTTAGGATACTCCATAAAATGCAAAATGCTTCAAGTCTCACATGAAGAAATCCGAGGGACTTCGTATGGATATTACCGTTGGTATTTTAGATTCGAGACATCTCTTGTTTTGTTTTACCTCGGATGATGATTTCCTAATGATATGGATCAAAGAGGTAGTATACATCAAAGGTTTTTTATTCCGATTCTTTAAATGGACTCTAACTTTCATCTCCGGAACTGAATCATCTATTGTTCCAGTCTGGGTTTGCTTCCCTAACCTTCCCTTACATCTATTCAACGATTCAGCCCTTCAATCGATTGGTAGTATTTTTGGGAGAGTGCTGAAAATTGATGGAGCCACGAAAACCTTGTCTAGACCTAGTGCAACACGAATATGCATCGAGATGGATTTGCTCAAGCAAGACTCGGATAGATTATGGTTAGGGCTAGGGACTCATGGGCGTTGGCAAATAGTAGAATTTGAAAAAAAGTTCAAATATTGTAAGATCTGCAAGAAGCTTGGACATGAGGACTCTTCATGTGCAGCAGGTATAAAAAATAGATCTGACCCTAGAACTAAAGCATCAGATCGAAAAGAAGCTAGATGGAAGTTTGCAAAGATGCCGAAGAGGGAATGCAAAAACTCACCACCAAACAATGGGTGGTGAAACAATTCACTGCACAACCAAATCTTGGAGAGAATAAAGATTTGGACTCATCATTACTGAAGTATCAGCAAGATCCGAATCAAAAAGAACCATCTGATCTTGCCCTCAGATCAGAAAACCAGAATATCAATACGGGGACAATGGCTACAGGTGAGTGAGTCACTGAAATTCCTTCTGATCTTTCTGTAGATCATGGTTCTCCCCATACAGCAGGTAAGTTTACTGAATCTCATCCTAAAGAACTTATTATGCTTGATTTAGACTCATCTTACAACCTGGAAAACGATCTCAATTATGATATTAATCAAATCTCAAAATCTAAGAAGAAAGATGCTGATCTGTGTGAGGAAAACAACAGACTAATGCATGCATAGGCTGCTGCTATTTCAGACTGTTATAAACCTATGTTTTGGATGCAAACCTAAAAGATGATCTTTTGATAAATAATAGAAGCCTTCTTACTAAATCAGAAATTAAAAGTCTTTTAGAAAATACAAACAAGAAGTATCTTACTTCTCCAAATATATATCCGCAGTATCATATGGTGGAAAAATTGTTAAACACTCTTGGTGATAATCCCACATCTAAAAAGTGTCCAAACATGAACAATATCTTGTGTGAAAATTCACAAACCTTTGAATATCATTCTACCATTAAACCTTGCTTAATAAATGACATTGAACACTACAAACAGGATGGGAAAAAGTTCTCTCAAAGACTTCTTGATTCTGACCTATTTTCTTCTTATCAAGAGAGAACCAGAAAGAATAAATCCAAAGGAAATAAAGGTATGATCTCTACTAATAGGATTACTCGTTCTAGATCAGCGATCCTTTCCTTGGTTAATAACCCCAACAATGTTAATAATGAATAAGTTTCTCATTTGGAATATTAGGGGTATTGGTAATCTCATCTCTAAAACTAGATTAAAACCATTAATAAATTCTAACCATATTATTTTTTCAGCTATCATAGAACCAAAAAATAAAGTGGATATCCTTCCTGAAGTTTGCAAATTTATTGGTATGGATTCTTATTTAGATGTTCGAAACTCTCATTCTAAGATTTGGTTGTTATGGAAGAATCATCTCCAAGTCAATTATGTTTCGTCTTCTAAACAAATGCTTATTGTTGATGTTTCTTCAGCTGATTTTAATACTATAAGATGTGCCCTCATTTTTGCCAAATGTACTAGAAGGGAAAGATTATCCCTTTGGGAAGACCTTTGTTTTGCTTTTATTACTTTTTCAAGTCCTTTCTTTATAGGTGGCCATTTCAATGCCATTTCTGCTTCTGATGAAAAATTGGGTGGCAGAGAAGTTAATCTCGATTCTATGGAAGATTTTAATAATATGATTAACGAGTTAGGTCTGATGGATATGGGCTTTGCTGGTAATAAATTTACCTGGTGCAACAATCACGTAGGTACCCATCGTATCTATACCCGTCTTGATCGTATTCTGTTTAACCGTGTTTGGAACAATTATTTCAATACCACTTCAATTAAACATCTTCCTAGAATTGCTTCAGATCATACTCCTATTTTATTAGAATTTGGTGATAATCAAACCAGAAGGCCCTCTTCCTTCAAATTTTAGCAAATGAGGATTCATCATCCAGATTTTTTTAGAATTGTTTCCGAATCGTGGGGGCACCCAATCTTAGCTAATCCTCTCATCTCTTTTTTCCTTAAACTTAAAAGGCTTAAAAACTCTTTGAAAATCTAGAATAGAGATATTTTTGGTAATATTTTCCAAAAAATTAACTCTCTTGAAATTAAAATTACTGAGATGGAAGAGGATATTCAAAAATCTTGGGACGACATGAAAAATAATTCTTTGTCTAACCTTAAAGATGAATTGCAATCTTTCCTCCTTTATGAAGAAATATTCTGGAGACAGAAATCTCGAATTCAATGGCTTAAAGAAGGTGACAATAATACAAAGTTTTTTCATATGGTCACAAAATCTAGAAGAAATCGTACTTGCATATCTAGAATCCAAGATGATCAAGGAAATTGGCTAGATACTCAGGAAGATATTGGTAATGAAGCGATTAATTTTTTCAAAAAATTTCTTTCTTCTAATAATACTGCTCATGATACTAATATTTTGCATCATATTCCTTGTATTATCTCCGAGGATCAAAATATCTCCATATCTTCTTCTCCCTCTATAGAAGAAATCAAAAAGGTTGTATTTAGTATGTCTGCTGATAGTGCGCCTGAACCTGATGGTTTTTCTGGTCATTTTTTCATTCTTGTTGGAATATTATTCAGGAGGACTTATTTAATGCTATTAACTTCTTCTTCGTGATTGCTGAAATTCCTAGAGCTATAAATGCAACTGCGATTGCTCTAATCCCTAAATGTTCTTCTCCTGTGTCTTTTTCGGATTTTAGACCCATTAGTTTATAAAATTTTCTTTATAAGATTTTATCCCCTATTTTGGCTGATCAGATTGGACTATTACTCCCTAATATTATCTCTGATGAACAAAGTGCTTTTGTTAAAGGAAGGAATATTCTAGATAATGCTAGCATAGCTCAGGAAATGGTGCAATACATTGATAGGAAAATCCCGGGAGGTAATATTATCTTTAAACTTGATATGTCCAAAGCCTATGATAGAATGAAATGAAATTTCATTTTTTCTGTTTTACAAAAGATGGGTTTTAAAGAGGAATTTATGAGATTGATTTGAGGTTGTCTGAATAACCAATCTTTTTCTATTCTTATTAATGGGCAACTTCAAGGTTTTTTTCAGAGTTCGAGGGGTCTTCGTCAAGGTGATCCTTTGTCCCCACCTCTTTTCATTATTGCAGAAGAAGCTCTTAGTAGGGGTCTCAAAAACATATCTGAAAGTCTTTCTTCTACTTACAAATTGGGAAGGTATGGTACTCCTGTTTCTCATCTTCTATTTGCTGATGATACTCTTATTTTTTTGTAATGGTAGAAAGCAGAATATAAAGAAAATCTTTAATTTCATTTCAAACTATGAGAAAGCTTCAGGTCAACTTATTAATAGATCTAAAAGTTTTTTCTACTGTTCTGATAAGATAAATAGAATGATTCCTGATAATATCTCTAATTGGGTGGGAATTCCTAGGAAAAAAATTCCCTTGTACTTATCTAGGAATCCCACTTTATAAAGGCCGTCTTAAAAAGAGTTACTTTAATCCACTTATTGATAAAATTTCTTATAAGGTGGAAGGTTGGAAGGCTAAACTCTTATCGTCAGGTGGTCGGCTTACTTTGATCAAACATGTCCTATCCTCCATGCCCACCTATCTCCTTGCTGGCATCCATGTGCCTAAAGGGATTAATTATCAAATTGACAAAATTATGGCTAAATTTTTTTGGAATAATATGGATGAAGTTAGAAAACATCACTGGATTAATTGGAATACTTGTTCCCTTCCCAAGTTGGAAGGGGGCCTTGGTATCCGTAATATGAATGAGTTTTCTAATGCTCTTAGAATGAAACAAGTTTGGAATCTTTACCAATTGAATAACCTTTGGTCAAACTTTTTCAGGAAGAAATATCAATTTAATCATATATGGTATGCTAATTATAGTCCTAATGCTTCAAAAACTTGGAAGAAAATTAGTCAAATGTGTAAAGAGGTGATTTATAAATCAACTGCTCTAATTGGAAATGGCAACAAGATAAATTTCTGGTTAGATTGTTGGTTTGGAGAGGTTCCCTAATTGATAATGCTATTTCTTCTCCTCAATATTTTCCTTTTATTTCAGATATGCTTGATTCTAATGGAAACTGGGATTTTTCTCTTGTTAAAGATTATATACCTGAGCATCTGAAGATAGATATTCAAGTTGCAGGTTATTTTACTTCTGATTCTGAGGATAAGTTTATTTGGAATCCCAGCTTGAATGGTAAGTTTCCAGTTAAATCTGCTTGGGATTCTATAGAACCCTTAATGCTCGTAAGGACTGGTGTAAGAATATATGGAATTCTAATATTCCAATAAAAATAAAAATTTTTGGCTGGAAGGTAATGTATAGTGCTATTTCAACTGATAGTATGATTCAATCTCTAGGAATTCCTTTAGTCAGTCGATGCTCTTGTTGTAATATTGGTAATATTGAAACGTTATTTCATCTTCTTTACCAAAGTGATTTTGCAGCTAGAATTTGGAGATGTTTTGCTAGATATTGCTCCTTTGTTCTCCAGCCCAGTGACTCCATTCAATGCCTTCTCATGAGATGGTTCAGAGCCTATGAGAGAAATCATAATCAGATTTTTAATTTGCTTCCTCTTCTTATCATATGGGAAATTTGGAAGGAGAGATGCTCGAGAAGATTCAAGAATGCTAGGAAGACTCTAGACATTATTATTGCTCGAATAAAAGCTTGGCTAGCGGATTTGGGGAAACTTCCATCAAAAAGAAGATTGGACCTTTCTCCTTTTGGCATTATGTCTTCCTCTCCTAAAGTCAGAAAGCATATTTTTATTACAAAATGGATCCGGCCTTTTCAAGTTACCCTAAAGTTAAACGTCAATGGAGCTTCTAGAGGTAACCTCGGTCTAGCTAGTGGAGGAGGAATTATTAGAAATCATCATGAGGATATGTTAGTTTGTTTCTTCTCCTTTTATGACCATACTACTAGCTATATTGCTGAGACCAGAGCTCTTTTTGATGGCATCTCTTTATGTTTTTCTATGGGTTATAATCAGATAGAGATAGAATCAGATTCTAAAACTCTTGTTGAAGCTTGGAATGGTAAATGCCAACACCCTTGGTCTGCTTGGTATTGGAACCAAAAAATCAAAAGAATAAATAGTATTTGCTCCTCTTTTAATCACATTTATAGAGAAGCAAATCAGGTTGCAGATTTTCTAGCTAATTATGGGTTCGATATGTAGCGTTCGGGTCTTATTCACTCATTACAGGACAGCTCTCCTCGTCTTCGGGCCCTTATCTTTCTGGATAAAGTGGGCCTGGGTAACATTAGAGTTTTTTGATTGTTTTTATTTTGTATAGGGTTAGGGGTTTTAATTCCCCTTCCCCTTGTTGATCTCTTTTTAGGGGTAAGGTTTTATGTCCCCCCCAATTGTTTTGAGTCTTTGTAGGGGTAAGGTTTTATGTCTGCCTGATTTTAATATTTTATTTATAAACAGGTAGGGGTCTGCAAAACCCCCCACTCCCCCTGAGTGGTTTTTTATTATTTAAAGTGTGGGATCTAATACTTAGACCAATGATAAATCTATAATTGGTACAAAATAAGTCTTTAGAAATAAAAAGATGAAAATGAAAATGTAATTAAAAACAAAACAAGACTAGTAGCTCAAGGTTACAACAAAGAAGAGGGCATAGACTATGAAGAAACATTTGCCCCTGTTGCAAGACTTGAAGCCATAAAATGCTACTGCATTTGCTAGTCATAAAGATTTTAAACTATTTCAAATGGATGTAAAAAGTATATTTCTTAATGGGTATATTAATAAAGAATTATATGTAAACCAACGACCTTGTTTTAAAAATCATAAATTTCCAAATCAGTATTCAAGTTAACTAAAGCCTTATATAGATTAAAGCAAGCTTTAAGAGCTTGGTATAATAGACTAAGTAATTTTTTAATTGAAAATGGATTCACAAGAGGTAAAATTGATACAACTTTATTTATCATGTCCAAAAATGATGATATGCTAATAATTCAATTTATGTGGATGACATCATATTTAGATCAACCAATGAATCACTTTGTAAAATGTTTGCTAAAACTATGCAAGATGAATTTGAAATGAGTATGATGGGAGAACTAACATTTTTTCTTAGGACTCAAATCAAGCAAACTAAATATGTAGAGGTCCGGAATTTGAGTTCACTGTTCATGTGAATAGTCCCCTTACATGATGTGTGTAAAGGCCTAAGGCCTTCCTTGGTGTTCTGGTTATTATGGTGAGTCAAGTGAGGGTTTAGGTACATGTTTTGAGTCTCAAAGAGAGAGTATAATATACTCTACGTGGGTAAAAGAAAGGTGTATAAAATGCCCTAACTGTTAATGAGTTATAAGTGAATAGAGCGGTGAATAGTGCTAGTGCGCAAGGCATAAAGAGGCCTGGGCATCTCATGCATGTCGGTGTGAATTTAGCGATCACCAAGGTGGGTTAAAAACCTATGAAGAAGGAGTTATGAGGTGTGAGTAGGGTTTTGGAACCGAGGGAAAAGAGTGTGAAAGCACTCAAAGTGTTCTAGGGTTGAAGAGGTATGTTTCGGCATTTACCTCAAATTTTAAAGGGTTCTAGTTAGTCCTCGTTGCTCGGAATCGAGTGGAGTATAAATTTTTGAAAAGGTATTAGAACCCTCTCAAGGTTCATGTTTACCATTTTTCCATATTTTGAGTCGGATTGAGGTCAAAAGCCCGATTTCCAAAGTCGGGACTGTTGAAAATCTGGACTGTCGAAACCCATTATAGACTAGTCAGCTTTGGAGCCATTTTTGGTAAAGTAAAACTCAAAATTTAGAGTTGTACAAAACATGAAAGTTGTTTCCCTTTGAAATAAGAATCCAACGCTAGTTGAATCATCAAAATAGACCACTGAGTCAAAAGTTATGGCCGATTTACCGAAGCGCATTTTTTCAGAAAAACTCGCTCGAGCGAGATCCAAACCTGCTCGAGCGAGATTGACCAAAAACGAGTTTTTAAGGCCAGGGAGTAACCCGCTCTAGCGAGATGGAAGCCTGCTCGAGCGAGATTGCCCAGAAATGTTTTTTTTTGGGTTTTTTCACTAACCTATCACTATATATACCCAATTTTTCGGGGGTCCAAGGTATCTAATACTTAGAGAGAGACTTTTTGAGAGAAAGAAGAAACCTTAGGTTTCCAAAGGGGGATTGGGTAGTGGCGACCATGGAGGAGTCGAATCACACTTCCAAGCTTTCTCAAACTTGATCTCATCCTCACACGCATTGGATCTTGGATCTTCTCCACAAGCTTTGGGTTTCACTTTTACAAACCTTCCTCAAGCTTCTCAGTATTGGATCAAGAGATTTCAATCCCACAAGGTAGATACCTCTACTAGGTTCTAATTTCATAACCAGTATTGAATAAATATGATGTTATTGACAAATATAGACATAGAGAGCTTATGCTTGTGTAAAGCACTTTCCTAGCCATTGATTTCATGGATCCCTTTTTTATAACAAGATAAACCCTATGAATGAATGAAGTGAGTTTAAATGTGAGAGCATGCTTTCAACCAACAAATACAAGATGTTAATCAGTGAAGATGTGTTATAATGTTATATCCAAAATAAAAGCATGTTAAAAGCCACAGTTTTGGGGACGAAACAATAGAAACCAACCTATTTTCTATGTGATTGAATGATGTATGATTTGTATCTGGATTATGTGAATGGTTATTAATTTTAATTATTGGCCATATGACTATACGTAAAGTGTTTCCTTTGGATGTCTACTATGTATAATCACAATTGCACCAACTACCCCTATGGCATATGCTGATCGAGTTTTCTATATTCTGGTATCCAAAGGAAGAAGTACAGGTATATAACGATGTCAAGACAAGAATAGAAGAAGAAGAGTATAAGATGAATTAACCACATGCAAATATAAAATACAAATGAACCAAATGAATCATGAAGAAGCAAAAGAAATATAAGAAAAGTACCCAGAAGTAAAAGATTATACGGAAAGTATAAGAGCACAAGATACATAATGGAAATTACAAGAAGCACAAGATGTTACAAGAATACAAGAAGATGGAAGTATACGGAAAAAGCCGACGGGGATGCTACGATTGCAGGCCGCCTGAAGGGAAGGGATACTGGCATCGGACTCCTATGATAGCAGCGGCCCGAATTGATATGGATACTGGTCTTCTACCCGACGGTAGCCGAAGGTGAGGGAACATTAGGCCACCAGTTCTTACGTGAGTATGGGTGCCTAACTATAATAGCCTGAGGTATAGTAGTCTTCACGCCGCCCACCCGGATGGATATTCCTAAAACCCTACCTACTTGTACCCTATAACCGTCCCCCAATCAATGGCGGAACAATCAGACACTTCGTTCCATATAACAACTCATCCAGGGCTGACGAGCCTTTTTTTTTGTGCTTGTAATAAAAGACCTCCTACCCTATCTCCAGACATACATGTGAGATTCACACCCTAAGTTGAATGGGTAAGCCCATTAACCCACTCCAACTTTACCCCAGTAGGCCCTGGTACCAACAACCCCGGTTAGTAGAACAGAGTTCTCTCCGCCTACCCCTATCGAGTCACACCTGTTATGTCATACCTTAAAAAAAATCAAAAATCAAAAAAAATCAAAAATCAAAAATCAAAAAAAGTGTCATTCCTGCATGACTTTCAACTCCAGATCCAGGGGCATTGCCCCTATGTCAATTAGACAGTTAGGTCATTTACAGCATTCGACTTCCTCCCCTTCTCTTGCATGTCATTCCAATTTCCAGACTATGGGCATTATCCCTAGGTCAGCGAGACTATTAGGTCACCTGTATGCTTCCTTTATTTCTTCCATTCTATTCCAACTCTCACTCCATATCACCCATCTTTTCAGGGAGCATACTCTGAGCCAAGCACGGATCTGAAAAGCAAGATACCTGACACGACATGGACCCTCGAGATGGACAAGAGACTGACCCAGATACCCCGAGATCACAACCTCAGGTTCCGGATTTTGAAGCAAGACTAACAGAAAATGCCCGGAGTATTGAAAATTTGACAAACATCGTTCAGGATTTTATGCGGGCAGTGACTCAGGCCCTCTCTTCCTCCAACCCTCAACCGGTCGAGACAATAAGGCCGTCACAACCAAACCCACCATCTACAACCAACATTACCCCTTCTCTACCCACTATCAACATCACACCACAACCTACGCCACCATCACATACCCTCAACATTCCTCCTCCGCCAATTCAGCTACAACCTACTCACCACATCTCCACACCACTCATAGACCATTACGAGGAAGAGGAGGCCAGGGCTGGCGGTGAACCTCACACGGGGTCCGCCCATGTATCTTCAAGCACTGCTCAAATCCCGGATGCATACCGGGAGAGGATCGAGAAATTAGAAGAGCTGATAAAACAAAATCAGGGATCCCGCAAGTCCATAAATTTCAGAGATATGTGCATACATCCTGGAATTCAAATGCCAAAGGACTTTAAGATTCCCGACTTCGAAAAATACAGTGGGAAAGGTTGTCCGGAGACACATCTGAGGGCATACCGTGGAGAATTGTTTCAGCTTGAACAAGGGGACAAACTACTAGTTCAGTTATTTCAAAAGAGCTTAAAAGGGCCTGCACTGCAATGGTTCACCAAGTTGGACCCTAGCAAGGTACGAACTTGGGAAGATCTCTGCGAAACCTTCATTGCCCAGTACTCTTACAATGTTGATCTGGTCCCACAAAGGGCAGACCTGGAGAGAATGTCCCAGAGGGACAATGAAACCTTCATCGAGTATTCAGTTCGGTGGAGAGAAATGGCTGGCAAGATGAGCACCCCTCTGCCGGAAGAAGAATTGGTAACAACTTTCCTCCGCACCCTTAAACACCCACTCAAGACTCTCCTAGTGGCACAGTCCATCTCTGACTTTAGCACCATGGCCAAGTGTGGTGCCAGAATTGAAACGACATTGGGTGACAGTGGGTCAGTCGACATTTTTCAAGGAACGAAGGGCACATCTTCCTCTCGACCTCTCATCCATCCAAAGAGAGACAACAAAAAGAGAGAGGATGATGGACACACGGTATCAGCCATACCAGTCCGGGTGCCCAACTTGTCCTGACAACAAGCTCAACGACCACGGCAAGTTCAGCAACCCCAGGGGAAGCTACTCTCTCACCAGATGACTCTTGAACAGAAGAGAAACTGGGCATTCACTCCTCTACCATATTCTCCGACGACACTCCTATCCTTCCTGTTGGACAAGAAACTGATCACCCAAAAAGATCCACAGCCTCCACCGGCAAATCTTCCAAAGAACTACAGGGCGGATCAACACTGCGTGTACCACCAGTCGCCAGGACATCCTACTGATAGGTGCTATGATCTGAAACACGCAATCCAAGACTTGCTGGAAACCGACAGAATTTGCTTTGCACCGGGAAATACAGACATCAATCAAGCTCCTCTCCTAGATCATACTCCTCCTGCAAACTAAGGTGTGTCAGCCGGAATAGTTCTGTAGCTGACTTTTGAACAATCCCACTTTTGTTATGTCTATCTTGTACCTCTTTTCTTAGTACCTCAATCGGCCATGTTGGTCCATGTCTATCCCTATCATCAGTCCAGTCCGAGCAAGTGACTAGTGGTCCTTGCTATGTCTTTTTGTCAAGTCTGTCCATTTTGACATTTTAATGAAAATTGCTATTTTTAAGTCTAAGTCAAGTTTTATTGTGTTCTGAGATGCTTAATTTGGGAGCTAGACTAGTTCCTAATGCCTGTAAGGGACAACTTGATCATTCAATGAGAAGTTCAACAACTATCTAAACAAATGCAGAAACAGTGAAGACCTCTCTGAGCATCAAATGACAATCAACTGAAACGAGGCAACGCAATGACCATACATGCTCTCGACCAATCAAAGATATGATAGGAGGCCATCTTTGGATAAACCTTCACAACACCTCGCTCACCCGTGCTACGTATATCCTCTAGTTAGATCTTTGAGCCTAATAGCCTTTCTTTCAAAACCCACACAGGGGCACCTCTTGAATGTCAAAATGACAAAGAGGAACAATCAGCAAAGAGCAACTAACAAATGCGGCCTTTTGGTCGAACTACGTCTTGACCTGATCCCTATTTGGGTACGTAGGCAGCCTGAAATCAGGTGCGGTCATAGCACAGTAAATGTGCCACAATATAAGACAACCATGTACTAAAAAAAAAAAACAAAAAAAGAGAAAAGAAAGAAAACTCAAAAAAAAAGAAAAAGAAATAAAGAAAAAGGTATTTGGTTACACAGCAAAGCTATACCAAAAGATCAAGAATGCATAAGCTGGTTCTATCCCGACACCGAACAAAATCATAGGGTGCCCTGCCCTTGCTAGAACTGAAATTTTGAGCCTTATCTCGTTTCTAGCCAACCCACGTTTCGTCCCAAACACTAAGCCCTCCTTGATCTTTGAGAAGACTTGTGCATCAATGGTCAAAAGCATTCACCTCCATTACCAACAGGCAATGATGAGAGTAGACTGGAGAATTATCAGAGAAAATAGTAGACAATGAGAAAATGCGAAGCTTGTATACCCAGTCCTGGTGAAAACCCGAAAGAACCAAGGGGCAAAAAATGGATAAATCAAATTTCACGGGCATAGTAAGGAATATTCAATCTTGCTATTGCGCAAAAATTACGTGAACCCAGTCTTGGTGAAAACCTGAAAAGGCCCAGGGGCAAAAAATGGACAAAGATCAAATACAACCCAATCCTGGTGAAAACCTGAAAAGGCCCCGGGGCAAAAGAGGGAAAATAAGCTAATACAGGCTTTGCAGACATCCCTCCCCAGCAAATGCAGATCTACCACAAGGATGATCACACATAGCATAATCGTTCACCTGAAGGCAGAAGGAACCTAAATAAGTTTTCCAATGTAGGCAATCTCAGACACAGTCAGTCCACCTGCCAATTGTCAGGCTACTACCATCACCTGTCAGTCACTCCATCAGTCTCCTCAATAGGTTTGTTACATCTCTTGTCTGTTAGTCCATCTGTCTTTTTATCAAGTCATCATCAGTCGGTCCAAATTCACTCCCTATTAGAGTCAGCTACTCATTCCCGCTAACGCAAGAGGAGCAGGGAAACCAAGGCAGAGTAAAGTCGGCAAACTATTCTGGGTGATACAAATGTTTGAAGATTAGTATATCCCAAGGGGTACGCACATACAGTCGAATCATCCAGGCCAAGGGGCATGTCAGATTCATTAGGCTTTATATATGCACATAGACATGAGATTCGTGCAATGGCTCAGGGCTACGGCTCTCACTCTCATATATGATCCATCTTGCTTCTCAAATTCTTACTCATACCTATCAACTACCACATCAAATTCACCCCAGCGAGGCAATCGGGCGGTTGCCCACAACATTGCATCCTATCTCAGTAAAGCAGTCGGGCGGCTGTCTTTACCCTCATTATCCCTGCCAATCTTTTGGGCGGATGCTTATAGCATTGCGCTCCCTTCACTATTAAAGGAGCACTGGAACAGTCGATTTCAGTTGCGGCCTCTTGTGAAGTCTATCTCTGCTCGACTAGCTCACTGTTAAAGGAGTACTGTCCCGATCATGTGACCGGACGTCAGTTACGGCCTCGGTGATGTTAGTCTTGCACCCGTCACCTTCCATTTTGCATTCTCTATCTCCGGTGAGGCGGTTATGAGTTTGACCATCACCCTACTCAATCTACGGTGAGACGGTTATGAGTTTAACCATCACCCTACTCTATCTCCGGTGAGGCGGTTATGAGTTTGACCATCACCCTACTCAATCTTCGGTGAGGCGGTTGTGAGTTTGACCATCACCCTACTCAATCTTCGATGAGGCGGTTGTGAGTTTGACCATCACCCTACTCTATCTCCGGTGAGGCGGTTATGAGTTTGACCATCACCTAACTCTATCTTCGGTGAGGTGGTTATGAGTTTGATCATCACCCGGCTCTATCTCCGGTGAGGCGGTTATGAGTTTGACCATCACCTAACTCTACTTTTGGTGAGGCGGTTATGAGTTTGACTGTCACCTTATTCTATCTTCGGTGAAGCGGTTGTGAGATCGACCATCACCTCACTCTACCTTGCGTGCTCTGGTGTAAAAATACGGTGATTCTAGTCTTTGTCGTTCAATTTCCAACCTGGCATTCTCCGACAAAGAGGGGCAGCTGTCAGCACCCTATTTTTACACCCCTTAACCGTGGTTAATTAATTTAGCCATGGTCCAAACCAAACCCTAGGTAAACCCTTAACCATAGGACTAAACCCTAGTTAACCTAAGCTTAACCCTAGGTAGTCCTAAACCCAAACCCTAGGTAGCCCTAGCCTAACCCTAATAAGCCCTAGGTATACCCAAGGCCCAAGCCCATTTGACCAAACTTATACGTAAACAACTCAATCAAACCCAATTACCTAATTTCATTACCCAACCCAAGTAGTCAAGCCCAAATATCCAATCACCCAATTGCCTAAGCCAAAGCCTATTTCCATAGCCCAAGCCCAAATGTCATAGTCAAAATCCAATAATCATAACCCATGACCCATCTACTAATAACCCATGATTCATATGACCTAATCCATATATCCATATCCACCTACCCTATATCCTACAACCCATACCCATATAACCCATAGTTCACTCAACCCACCAACTCTCTTACACATCTCTTACACCAACCCATACCCATATAACTCATAGTTCACTCAACCCACCAACTCTCTTACACCTCTCTTACACCCTATATCCTAGAACCCATACCCATATAACTCATAGTTCACTCAACCCACTAACTCTCTTACACCTCTCTTACACCCCTTACAATACTCAACCATCAACTCTCTTACACTCCTTACAACACTCAATCTATCAACTCACCTTACAACACTCAAGTCTTTACCCACTAGCTCCTTTTATCCCCCATGTAAAAGACACAACCCAACCTCTTAGTTTTCCTATAAATACCAATCCCTTAGCTCCTTAGATCCATCCCTCAAGACCCCTAGAAGGTTCCCACCCACTTTTGTTTCTCTTGAGTTTGAAGAAGGGAGAAGAAACTAAGGTTTAGAGTTTGGAAATAATTCTAAGACTAAAAGCTTAGAGTTCTTCACTAACTCTCTTCCTTTGTGGATTCTAAAACCCTACCCCTTGGAGCATTGAAGGAGAATTCTTGGAGGAGTAGGCACTCCTTCTTTCATTTTCTCTTCTTTTTTATCTTTTTTTTTATTTGGTTCTCTCTTCTTGATCTCTCATTTCTCAAGCATAGTTGGGTCTCTCTACACCAATCTAATGGTGTAGAGGGACCCCATATCAAAGGTAAGGAGATGCTCCTTTTTTCTTTTCCTTTCCATGTACATATTTTCTTCTTTTTTATGTACCCACAAGTGTGGATATGGGTAGGCCCATAGAGAGTGGAAGCTAAAGCTATACCTCTCTTTTTCATTTTGTTTTCTTTTGAGATTCTAGTCCTCTTTCTAGAATTTTTTGTGAAAGCTCATCCCCTCCCTAACATTCTTTAGAGCAACATTACATCATTAATAATGGTGTAAATGAACCACCTTAAAAGGGAGAGGATGAGTTTTCATTTTCTTTCATTTCTTTATTTTTCCTTCATGTTCTATGTTGAATGGGTAGGTGATGGTTTAAGGACTTAAGATAAATGATGGTGTAAGGACTTAAAGAGGACATTCTTAAAAATGTTTCATACTAAAGACAATGGTATTTGATCTATTATCAACATCAATCCAACAAAATAGGTGTTGGTAATAGACCATTTACTATTCATAAGGCACATCCCTCTTTATGTCTTAAACTATAATCTTTTAGCCAAACTCTTGGACTAAATTTGACTTTAGTTAAGTTTGTCAAAACCTTACCTATATGAAAATTCAAAAATATGATAAAATCTCAAAATACCAAAAACATGAGAAAATCTCAAAACACCAAAAACATTCAAATATAACCAAAATATAAAAAACATTCAAATATTCCCAAAAATCTCAAAAAATATAAAAAATACAAAAAGACCAAAAAGAGACTTGTAGGATCTCTTTAGCTTTGGTTAGCTCACCTAACCATAGTTAAATCTCCTCTAACCGCGGTTAGACTTACCCCTTGTGCACTTGACCTCCCCGGTCAACTAAACCATAGCCTTCTAGGCTAGACCCTTTGACCACCCTATGCACACACACACTACCCCCTAGCCTCGGCACGGGCTCATGTGCCAGAACTACGCTCGGTCTGATCTCACTATGTGAGTACGTAGGCAACTCAACTCGGGTTCGACCCTAGCTATCTAGCTTTCTATTTTTCTTGGATTAGCACTCACTTAAAAACTTTGGACATTTTAATTAAACTTTGAGATTTTAATTGGCTTAAGTTTAGGGAGTAGGTAACCGTTATAAAACGGAGGTCTTGGGGTGCCTAATACCTTCCCCAGGACTTAATCGAATCGCTTACCCTAACTCTGTAAAGACCATTTGCCTTATCCAAACAAACAAATACCCGGGACCTATCCCTAAGAATGAATAGGTGGCGACTCAAGTCAAAACATATAATTGTGAAAGTGGGTTGGAAGATCCCATGCTCACAATATGTTATATCATTAATAACATTATATATAACATATTGCATATATAATATAATAGTTTAATACATATAATAACATAAGGTTGAGAGTTACCGTCTTTCTATATTTTTTTTTTGAGTTTCGAACAACATGATAATTCATTCAAGACTAAAGCATTACAGAGGGAAGGGGCAGAAGCTTTAAAGAAACATCACATAGACGACGATGGATAACATCTAAAAGAGTTGGAGATATAACTCTAATGGAATGAATGTAATGTAGTATCACTGTAATGTAATCATGTTTTTCCTCTTTTAAGAAAAAACTAACCGGGCTATTGTGTGTATGTGTAATAGAAGTTTAGTATTTTTTCAAAATCTTCTTGTAAGTTGTAATTTGCTTTTAATCTAACATTTTAACTGTAACAATCAGAGGGTGTGGTGATAATTTCGTCAACAACCTCACTATAATTAAACCTAACCTAACCCTGAATTGTACTACAAGTGTGAATCAGGCTAGCATTCCTCATGTTGCATAGTCTATCCTAAGCTAGAGTAAAGGAGGGGTTGTATGTTAGGATGGTAGTCAATGTAGAAAAAAATTTGTTAGAACATGTTTTCAATCATAACCAGATTCAAACAAATTCAAGAAAAACAAAAATTCAATCAAGCAACAAAGAAAAACATGGCAAAAATTCGAGCAGAGAGAGAGCGAGAGCTCGGTAGAGAGAGAGAGAGAGAGAGATTCAACCTGAGATGATCGGCAGCGGTGGTTAGAGGTCGTCGAAGACAGCGGGGTGGTCAGAAATGGCCGGAGCTGAGAGAAGGAGAGAGAGAGAGAGGCGTGGTATAGGAATTCTGTTTGGGGTGAAATTCAAGTTTCGCAGGTTAGGGATTATATAATCCGAGTATAACATTATTAGACACAAAAACATTTCCATTTCTAATAATATTTAATTACTAGAGATGGAAATATTTCTATGTCTAATAATTTTTAATGATCGGAGACGGAAATTTTCCGTCACTAACAGCAACACCGTGTGTACATATATTAGACACGGAAACTATTCTGTGTCTAATATATGTTTTATTCAGAAAATATACATAAATTTTCGAATAGATATTAGATACGGAATGTTAGTGACGAAATTTATTTCCGTGTCTATTAGTGAGTTATTAGAGACGGAACTATTTCCGTCTCTAGTATTCCGTCGCTACTTTGTAAATCTGTTGTAGTGCCACACACACACCCCTCAGGACTTTGGTTTTTTATTGTAGGAAAGTGGTTTATAACTCTTGATAGTACCTACTATTGAGAGAGCTCAGCCGCCCACATTAAAATGGTTTTTTTGGTTAACTCAATTACACCACAAGGCTATAGCTGAAGGCAAGACAAAGGAAACACACACCCTAAACACTCACACACACACACAACCACACGTGCAACCCAACATAAGCATCACCCAAGCACTCAATGTTTAGTGCTATTGGATTTTTAATCCGGGTACTATTGAGAGTTCTAAATCACTTCCATTTATGGGTGTAAACAAGCCGAGTTAAGCCAGGCGCTGCTCAAGCTCGATTCGGGACTATGCTGGCTTAAGCTCGTCTAAAGCTCAATTTGAGCCCTTGAATGTTAGCTTGAGATCGACTCGTCTATTGATAATCAAGCTTAAGCCGGCTTGTGAGCTTGCACTATTATTTAAGCTCGTTTGCCTTTATTTTAGCAAAAATAATTCAAGTCAAAATCCTAAGGATTAAACATGCTCATGAGATTCTCCTTAAAAAAAAAAAAACTTAAGAACTGAATATAGTTATTCTCAGGGAGAGCCTGGAAATTTTCATTAAAAAAATAATGGATATGAGGGAATGGAAGTTGGCGGTTCGGGGGCGTAGCCCCGGAGAAAATTTTTTTTTGGGTAATTTTTTCCCAGTAATGTCCTTGTGGTTGCCACGTGTCCCTATTGATAGCCCTTAACTGTGGTTAAGATTCACCCACCTATCCTTGGTTTTTTTTTTTAAATATCATTTAGTTATTCACTAACTCCTAAGGTTAAAAAAAAATTAATTTTTCTTTCTAAAAACCAAGGATAAGTAGGTAAATCCTAAGAATGAGTGAATTGTAATCGTAGTTAAGAGTTGTCAATAGGGACATGAGGTGACCTAAAGGGCATAACCTAACTCTATTGGAAGGCCCACTATATATATGATAAAGAAATTGGGAAGGGGGGCACTATAGAGATGTAAACAAAAAATTTTGGATGGGGGGGGCAAGTATACTAAAAAAAAATTTAAAAAAAATTGAGGGGCCCAAAAAATCTTTTTTTTGGGGGGGGGGGGGGGGGGGGGGGCATGGCTCATGCTCCGCCCTGGTTATTCTTGTGAGCTAATTGAAGAAACATGATATTGCAATTTTATAAATTTTTGAAAGATGAAGTTATATTTAAGTTTCTTAACTTTTATGTGAAAACTAATATTATTAAGGTATTATAAATGGTACAGTAAAATTAATCGAGCCGAACAGAGTAAAATTAAGTGTGCCGAGCCGAGCCGAGCCACTCATTGCTTGTGTTTGGCTTGTTAACAAATGAGCTCAATCATTTAGCTCGGCTCAATGGGCTCAAATACCCAACTTAAGCTCGGCTCATTTTGAAACAAATCAAGTCGACTCACGAGCTGGCTCGGCTCATTGACAACCCTACTTTCATTATTGTATCAATATTCGTGCACAGGGGATTTGGGGTTTTACTTAAAAGGTTTGTAGCAACGGAAAAAACATTTCGTCTCTACTTCATCAGAGCATTAGTGACGGCTATAATTCCGTTGCTATATATTTAAAAATCTGTAGTGACGGAACCAATTCTGTCCCTATTTCATCTGACCATTACTGATAGAATTATAATCGTCACTACATATTAGCGATGGACAGGTGCCTAACACTAGTGTATATAACTGTCCCTACTTAATTATCTATTAATATTTTTTATTATACATTAGTATTCTGATATGTAATGACGGACATATAGCGACGGTAGTATTTCGGTCGCTGTAACACCAATTTAGCCACGGTTTCCGTCGCTAAATTTCGGTAAACCATTTTGTTGTATGTCATATTATAGGTTTCTATGTTATGGAAAACTTTAACATAAGTAGAATATATGGTCCAGTTTTTTTTTTTTTTTCGGTTAAGAATATATGGTCCAGTTCAAAGGAAGATTATTTTTATTTTATGGGATAGGACACATGTTTGTGGTTGACCCTGCAGACTGGGCTGGTGGTATTTGTATGTAGAAGGACACGGTAGTGCACGTGCATGAAGATTATGTGTGTAAAATAAATATGAATAACGGGAATTGGAATAGGGAGAAATTAGAACAACGAGAAATTAGACCAGGCTTAAACTATATTAAGCCTAATTGATTAAATGGACTTATTCCTTGAAGCAAATAGAAGTATATGATAAATGATGACCATCAAACCCTAATAAATTGGTTATTATAATTTTTTTTCTTGTGCATCTTAAAAAAGGTTAAGTACCTCATCTTTTGTCGAGTAGTGTAAGCTCATAGGGAAGATGAGAGAATTCGAGTTTAGTTGTATCCCAAGCATTTTGTCATATAATATTCTTGTACATGAGAGGCTCAACTATCTTCAAGAAAGGCTTTTTAATGTGCTCTCAACTAAGCAATTTTCATTTTGATTAATCATCTCATTCTATTATTATATATGCATTTTTGAAGTGGCTATGTGCGTAGGGATTTATCCCAATAACTCAACAATTGTTACATCCATTGGACGATGAACAAGTTTTGCGATTATGATAATTAAAGGCTTGTCCTCGGCCATGGCCATAGTTATTGGCTTGTGTTAGCACTAGCAGTAGAAAGCCATGGAGGGATTCCCATCATGTTTGTTGGTATAGACTAAAACTCTGTTCAGGACGCTGCTCATGAATTGAGGAGCTAAACTTTGTGTTCAAAAAAGATGATTAGTTTGACATGATGAGAAATCATGGTGACAAACGATTCATACTAATCAAAAAAGATGATTAGTCAACCACCAAGATCAAACATAACAAGGTTTCAATTAGAGATGCATTTCTTGACTGGTACCAAGGCATTGACAGTAGTCAATTGATTTAAATAATAAACCATCGGAGTGATCCCCTTGCAAAGAATTTGGAGTTGAAGTTGTGGCTGCATGCATCATGGTTTGAGCTAAGAGCTAGGCTTTAGATAAATGTTGCATCAAGACAGTGTGACATAATTGTCGTAGTGTTTCAACTACAAAAATGATGGATTTCGTGTGCCATAATGAAAGTGTTTGTGATGTAGATGGTGCCGTCTACGACGTGGAAGAGATCTTAAGATACAAGGATTGGATGGATTTTGTGTGAGTATTTGGCTCGAATTTTGGGCAAGGGTATCGATCGCCCAAACGGTGTCATGTTCCAAGAAATTCCTAAAACCTATTTTAGAGAGTTTTAGCTTTGGGAAACTTCTATTTTGGTAGAGTTTCGTTTCTTCTTTTGTTTGGGGTCTCTTTTGGGATATAAAAGAGAGGCTAGGGGTTAGGGTATGTAAAGAAAGAAATCAAGTAAGATTGTCATAGCTAGGGTTTGGGTTGAGAGCATTGTGGGCATTCATTGGGGTTTGATCTTCGTTGTGGGTTTTTCTCTTTTGTATTCTTCTCTTAGTGAAGATATTTGGTGTGCTGTGACTGTGGACGTAGGTATTTAGGCCGAACCACGTAAATCTTGCTTTGTGGTGGACTTTCTTGTTTTGCTATCTTAAGGGGTTTCCGCACAACATTTTCATCTTCCATAAGGATAAAAGGTTTACTCTCGCACAAGATCAATGGACAAAATTTTTTTTTTGAAAAAGTCAAAAAATGGGAGGGGGGGGGGGGGGGAATGACTTATGGTGAGGTGGCCGTTTTTTGTCCACTGATCTTGTGCTCACGAGAGCGATACTCTTGTGAGCACGAGAGTAAACCTTTTGCCTCCATAAGAGGTAGTTGAACCCGCCAAGTTTACATAAAACAAATTGGGCGATATTAGTGATATTTAGATGACAAGACAGAGTAGAATTTACTAAAATATAGTGAACAACGATAAGAGAATGAATTGTGTACAATGAGGATTGCATGTCTATAGATGGATTACATGCTAAGGGAACTCAATTTCTTCTCTTTCTTTTTCTTGTTCTTGCAGTTCTTCTTCAGTTGGAGCAGTGTTTAGAGATGTCTGGTTCAAAATCCTTGTGGGGCTAAGTGAACCAACATTAGCTGAACCTTCCATATCTTGAACAGGAGTTAAGGGGTGAACCCTAGACTCATCTCTCTTGAAAGTATATGAGGGGAGATCCCTTTTATCCAAGTGTTTGGCCATTTCAACAACTTTTTTCAAAAGGGAGTTTTCCGAATGGGAAATTTCTGGAACATGCCAGTTATGATAAAGGAATAAAAATAAGTATGTCAAGAGTGATAAGCCTGTAGCAATTCCTGTGATAAGGAAGAGCCCCCAAAAGTCATCAATGCTAAGACTATTCGAAGTAGGGGGTGAGGTCTCTTCATCCAAATAAGTGTTTTCATGTTTAAAATACTTTTCCTCTATTTTCTTCATTTCATCCCCCTCGGTGAAGTTTAGAATTGCCCTTGAAATATAACGGACCAAAGGAGAGTTTAATGGAAACACCTGCAAATAGAGGAAGTAAAAAAATCACATGCAATGTACAATACCACATCCTTTATAAAAAAATCATGTCAACAACATATATATATATATATGTGTGTGTGTGTGTGTGTGTGAACGTGCATGCTTAGAAGGAGAGAGAGAGAGAGAAGCTTACAAATCCAAATCCATCAGTTTTGTAGGTGGGTCCAGCTGTGGTGTATTTGGAACCATGCTTGGCTAGGAAGAGCTTGATATAGGGGATCTCGTCGATAAGGGCATCAACACCACCATTCTGACTTCCTTTAGTCAAGGCAACATGATATTCACTAATGCTACTATAATTTCTTAGCTTAGTTTCTTCGAAGTTCAACTGTTTTGTTAGAAGTCCTTTCACAAATGAATCCGTCTGGTATCCAACGTAGCAACCTTTTTTTATGAGCTCATTCACATCAGTAACTGTTGGTTGTAAACTTTGTACAGTCAACATCGAACTTAAGCTTGCAGTGTAACTCTGAGTCAAGATGAGCACTACAAACATCCATATGATTAACACAAATCTTGTCCAGTTGTTCACCACCTGCTCTCCTGTTTCCATCATAACAGAGTATCTATTTATTATCTTCATCACTATAATCAGTAGCTAAGATAGTTTCAATTTTCCCTTGAATAAAGTGGATAACACATCAACTTGTAAGCCTACCAACCAATGCTTCTAATATTTTATCCAATTTTTCCAATAAAATTGAAATAACTTGAAGAATACTAATCATCTAACAAACAATATTTGTGTTAACATTTCAAAGTAACTATTAGATGCTTATAATGTAAGATTTCCTATCCAGGTTATGTTTTGGGCAATATTCATTGTCTAACATTTGAATAAATTCCACTCTAATTAGGGCTTTAGTTATAGCCAAACAATAGTGTATTATGAATTAATTAAGTAATTAAGGTTTTAAGGAAGTTCAATGTCTCACACAACTTGGGGGCTTATTTGGTTAGATTCCTTGATAGGTTAAGACACTAATAACTAAATACCCGATATACTAAAATTAAGCAACTGGTCCTAGTTCCATCTCTAGAAAATGCCTATCGAAAGCATTTTCCCCATCAAGAGCTTTAGAACATTAGAAGTTAAAGACCTATGCAGTTCGTGGATAGCAATTCTTGAACAAGGCTGAAAGGTCCCACATGTGTTATTGTTTAAATATTACATATCATAGTCCAAGCATGCAATATTTAGGTTGTTGCCCATCTAAGGTATATTTCATCATTCTTCAAAGTCAGAAAAAAATTCTAACTATTGAGTTGGAGGAGCATGAAGTAGCAAATAAAAAAAAGAAGTTTGCGAGGCAATTACTTTGGGCAAACGCAAGTGTTGAGAAGGATAACCATAATATCATGCCGAGATGTTGTCTAACTGGGCCTCGAAACTCTGTGTTTAAACGGTGTTCCAGAAACCAGTGTTTAAGATTGTCTTGAGAATTCTTGGACCCATTTCAGAGGTTCCTAAGGTGGCTAGGTCCGTCAAATTTTCACTAGTTTGCGATTTTAAGAAGCGATAATTCATAGGTCCAACTCTCTCTACTGCCATAGCTAATGCCCAGGTTGTGTCGTATGCCCGAATTCCAAAGAGGTTTAGCTCATTCATCTTGTTGTTCGGATCTTTCAAGAAAAGTTCCCTTTTCCATCGCATTTCTACATCTTCAAGATCTTTCGATCTTGGTATGTAGGGCTTTATACCTAATACACCTTGCATTGAATCAATGGTAGAAGGAGTCATGAGATCTAACATGCCAGATAAACCGTCCGTGATAATCCAAGCATACCCTTTAGTCATCATTCCTTCTTCTTTTGCAAATGCAAAAAGGCGTGACCCAAGAGAAGCTGTCATGTGCACCACGAATACCCTAGTCTGATTCCCCTTCAACTTCTTGAGCTCTCTTATTATATGAAAATCATTGGCAGATTTAGGAATGATGGACCTATAGAGGACACGAATGTAGATCCCTTGAAAAGCATCAATTAAATAAGGTATGAACCCATTACCATATTCTGTGTCTTCGTAGATTGGGACAACCTCTGCCCATCCAAATGCTTGAACAATGGCGACAATGGCTTGCGCTTGAGAAGAGTCATCTTGGGTTGTCCGAACAAAATAAGGGCTTTGTGTGGGAGAAAGAGAAGGACTCGTCGCAGAAAAAGAAAGAATGGGCACCTGAGCTTTCTCTCCAAGATCTATCACGAACTTAGCCTCTCCTGACCTTTGTGGCCCAATGATGGCTTGAACTTCTACATTTTTCAATAAGTCTAGAGCTGAATTTCATGAAAATAAGAAAAAAAAAATGAATTAGAGCATAATATGATCGTTGATGAAGAAACATAATAGTAATTTAATATATGAATCTAAAAATATTCTTATCGATCGATTTAGACAGAATTTGGAAATGCTTAATACATTGAAAATTTTTCTGAATTGTGAAAGTATGGCTAGCACTCGGCATTTGCAAGGAATCTAAAAATTTATAAGGAGTGGTTTTTAAATTTTATTTCTTAATTTAAAAAACAAGCGAATGTGTAAGTCTATGGTACGCCCAAAGATACTCCCAAATCTTGAGCCTTTAATTCAATTAATAAAGGGCCAAGATTAGAGCTAATGTGACATTAGAAAAGACAACAAAATATTGACCATTGGTGATTAGTAGGGTTGTCAATGCACCGGGTCGGGGTCTGTCCAAGCCTAGCCCTCACTCACAAGGTTCGGTCTAAGCCCTCGAAGGGCTTGAACTGCCATCAGGGTCAAGGCTGGACCCAAGCCATGCTTGAGCTCGAAAAAAAAAAACTTATTTGTCATGATATTTATTAAAAAAAAAAATTTTAACCACCACCAACTGATGAGTGATGACAAAGACGATAGAGTAATGGAAAGAATGAAATGGATGTAGATTATATAATTTGAATTAGAAGTTTGTCCATGGTGAGCGGTCTTAAAGTAGGGGGATATTGTATTCAAAATACTACCATACCCCAATAAATATTCTGTTAAAGAAAGCTACATACATAATTTTAAGTTAAAAATTTTAAAATAATTATGAAATTATATATTTAGCCCAGCATTTATGTTAATGGGACTAATCTTTTTGGGCCCACTTGGATTTATGGGCTTTATAAATAAATAAAAAGCCCTCAATTTTTGGGCTTTTGAGGGCTTGGTACCCTCACATGAAAGCCTAATTGATAGCCCTAGTTGTTAGCCATAGATGGTTAGGATGAGGGAATATATTTGGGAGTACCCATAGACTGATTCCAATAGAATAGTGTTATAAATGAATTTTATTGGAATTATTACAATTAGAAGACATCAACTAATCTCTCTTTGTGTATATATATATATATATGTCTATTTCTGTTGCATAGGAAACTTTGTCCATGCAGCAACACATGGAACTCCTTTGTGCCCCTAACAGATGGAAAAAGGAAATTTCAATCAAGGAAGTCTAAGTTGTCCATTCAAATGATGGAAACTATAACTTAGGTTGGGTTGTATTGACCTTAGGGGTGAATATTTGCCAACTATGGTTAATCACGGACCTTTTTGGTGTCGAATCGTATGCATAGACTTGTCCAACTAACATGTATTTTGCTATGTGTTAGGAAAGAGGGAGCCGCACATTTAATGTTTTTGCAGGCCCAAAGGAGTGCCATATGTTACTTAAATATGTGATGCCTAGTTAAGGTTACCTATACTCACTAGAACCTCTAGTAATTGTCCTTACAAAATCAATACATGGCATGTTGTTTTGGATTTCGGCCTTTGGATATCACGATAGGTCTTGTGTAAAACATGTGGTAAAAAATAGTTTAATTGAACATTTTCAGTTGATCCGATTTGAAATAATTTTTTTTAGAGTTTTTTTATCGTCTAGGTAGGGACTAGGAAACCCTATGATGTTAATGCCAACCAACTAAGTTCTAATCAGACGGTATAAAAATGATCATGTCACGTGTGCAAAAGGACCTATGTTGACATCGAACTGTTAGTCTCCCAAAAAGAATGTTTGGCAAATTTCTAAAGGCATTGCGGGTTGTTTACGATTCTAGTGTTGGAGGTAAAGGTGGACACGTGATAAAAATTGACTTGTGGACAATTCTATGTCATCTAATTGAAGATTAAAAATCATAGATTTTAATTGATTTTAATTGCCTAGGTCTAATGGCCTAAAAATACCGAATAGGCTCATTTTTTTGCCACTTGTCTCTAAAGGCCCACCTTTTTTTTGGTATACTCAATAACACCACAAGGTGAATACTGAAGGCAAAGAAAGGAAACACCAAAGGCCACCTTAACATCTAATTTTCAATAAATAAATAAATATATAATGCCCATAATGCTAAACATTAGAATTTTGGGAATTTTCCCTGAATACAACCACGGTTCTTTTGGGTGGCTGAAATACGCCCCCTTTCCCAATGTTTACTTTTATACACCTAAATCATATTTGTAAGACATAAATATCCCTTGCCTTCTTCAAATCAAAACCAAAGAAGCTAAACGGGGTTACTAAACCCTTTTCCATCCTCTCCCTACTCCTCAATGTAAGTATCATTCTCCCCCACTTCCTCATCCTCAAACGCAAATTTAAGAATCAAGAATGATAATGGGTACCCATTTTCCTATTCGTTCTTGTCTGTTACTTTCAAACATTGAAAAGAAATGCAGGAATAGAAAAAAATTATTAATTTAATGTTTGTTTAGGGTTTAATTCGAAATCCATGGCAGGATGGTCGATTATAACAGATGGGTTTGCTTTAGATTGCAACGAAATCATTCAAAAGCTTCGGGGTACATAATGGGTTTTGCTTGAAGGGTGTTGATGGTGGTAAAGATAAGTTTCGATGCTTTTTCGATTAGATTCTCTCGGTTTTTATTGAAGAGATCTCTACCAATAAACCTATTCGGCCTCTACCTGCAATGCTTGGAAATGGGAGATGTGTGGATTTTTTCAAACCCTTCATGGTCATGAGGGAAAAAGGTGAAAACAATTTTGTTTTGAAAAATAGGTTCTGGGTTTGTGTGGCTGTAGAATCAGGCTCGGACTCAGCGTTTACTTTGTCTGTAATGAAGTGTTTAGATGCGTTGGATCAATTGTTACAGAAACTTTGTAGAGATAAGAGCATAAGAGGTAGTCTGTATTTATTTCTTTGGTGAGAATTTGAGTTTGTTGTCAGTGGAGTTAGAGATATATTTCAGAGGTTTGTTATTCGAGATGTTGGATCGAGAGGAAAAAGATGAAGAGGACCATCAGAATGAGATGCAACAATCACCTATGTGAAACATGAATAATACGAATGAGGTCAGAATTGTGTCATCTTGGACCCAAGTATTCTTAAGGAAGACCTTTTTTCTCGTAAGAGAAAGCTAGAATCTCTATCAGGAAGGCTTAATTGGGTGACCGAGATTGCCAAATATCCTGCTAATTCTGCACTACTCATGTTTGGGATTGGTTGAAGAGGAGTGGGGAGAGAATGGAAGAGGGTTTCGTAACCCCAAGAAGGGACCTATGCATCGTTTAGGAACAAGCTATTAGCACATGATGATGGTAATAAGGAAATGAAAGGATAACTTGGACTTACCAGCAGATTTCGCACTGACAACATCTCCCTTTGAATCCCTTACATGGAGAACAATCCGCGAGTTTCAGTCTTGATGAATAGCATAGAAGTGGGATATTGTCATTGAAATGTAGCAATGCGCTACTTTCCCGACCAATGAATTCAAATCAAGAACAACGCCATCATGGAATAATGTCGTGGAATTTGTACTACTGCTATTTTGAGCAGTACTCAAATAGGCGAAGTAGCTTGGCTCGAAGAAAGGGAACAAGAGAAAAATGAGATGGTAAGTCGGTTTCATCATCTCTAGTTTGTGATCAGTCCTATGCTACAAATCTCTCAAGGTTGTGTACTTTAAAGAGAGTGAATCAACAAATGATTTAACTCCACAGAATCAAGCTAAAAATTTCATGGAACTTTCCTTGTAATATCTAAATGGTCGCGTATGACACACTATAACTATAATATTCTAGAGTCAAAAGAGATAGAACTATGGATAATAAAAATTATATTGACTATATCATAGGTGTTTTCATTACTTCCCCAAAGGGATCACAAATTTTTATGCCTTTCAACCAATGGAGAAGGAGGTCTTGTTCTCAACGCGATTCAGAAAAGTAAGTGATGATGTTTGGCATCAAAGATTAGGATACCCTCAAATGGAGACTGTTGGTTACTTAAAAAGAAATAAACTTATTTCAAGTAGTTCAATTAATAAAGTTGAGAACATTTGTAGTAGTTGTCAAATGGCTAAGGCATGTTGGTTACCTTTGAAGTCTGCTAAATTTTGTGATGAACCATTTGTTAACATACATTGTGATTTGTGGGGACCGGCCCTAGTCTTATCATTTTAAAGGTTTAGGTATTATGCAATATTCGTTAATGATTGCACACGTTTCACATGGTTTTTCCCTTTGAAACATAATTCTGAATTTAGATAGTGTTTCATTGATTTTCATAAATCTGTACAAACACAATTTGACAAGAAAATCAGAAAATCAGATGGAGGAGGTAATTTTGTTGGTAAAGAATTTATATCTTATCTAATTCAAAATGGGATAAAACATCAAATATCATGTCCATATACACCGGAACAAAACGGGATGGCAGAAAGAATACATCAAAATATAACAGAACTTGGCTTAACCATATTATTTCATGGAATGTACCCAAAATATTTTGGGTTGAAGCCTTTTTTCTTTTTTTTTTTCTTTTAGGTTGAAGCCTTTGGTACAGCCATCTGGATAAATAGGCTCCTAACAAGAGTTCTAAATATGTCAACTCCTTTTCAAAAGTTATTTGGGAAAATCCCAATTATGATTCCTTAAGGGTGTTTGGGTGTAGATGCTTTCCATACTTCAGAGACTACACTCAAAATAAACTTGACTCAAGATCTCTACCATGTACGTGTTTTATTAGGTTACAGCCAATACCATAAAGGCTATCGTTGTTTATATCCTCTCAGACAGATCAAATCTATATCTCAAGACATGTTGTATTTGATGAAGGAAATTTTCCATTTAAAGATCCAGGGAAGCTATTTTCTACTTCTAAAAATCAAACAGAGCTAACCACATGCGATTTTTTTTTCAAATATAGAAGTAGATTCAACTTCAAATAAAGCACCAACATCTACACCAATCTTCCAAATGGGAGATGATCAATCAGAATCAATTTCTGAATCCCAAGTGCCACTTGAAGTAATTAGTGATCCAATAGAACAAAAAGTTTTAGATAATGTCACATATCCTCCTATTCGGCATCAGGAAGATGAGTTGTGCCCACAAGAAAGTCCAACTTCAAACCATAATATTTTTCATCCCTCACTCATTGATACTAATGCTTCTTCAAATTTTGAGACAAGTGGTCAAGGTATTCCGCAACATCACACTATGATTACATGATCAAAACATGGGATAGTCAAGCCTAATCCTAGGTATTTTCTTGTTGTCACTAATGTTCCATGCGAGCCTCAGTCAGTAAAGTCAGCTTTAATGCATCCTGGATGGTTTCTTGCAATGAATGAAGAAATAGTAGCTATTAATTAAAATAACACTTGAGACTTGGTTCCATACAAACCTAAGATGAATATAGTCCGGTGCAAATGGGTGTTCAAAACCAAACTCCAATCTGACGGTTCCCTAGAGCAATTAAGGCACGATTGGTAGCAAAGGGGTCTACTCAAATTCCAGGACTCGATTTCTCAAGAACCTTTTCCCCCGTTATTAAACCAACAACTATAAGGATTGTTCTAACCATTGCCTTGGCTCATAATTGGGGCATTCGTCAAATGGACATCAATAATGCATTTTTGCATGGCCATCTAAATGAACCTGTCTACATGGAGCAGCCACCAGGATTCAAGGATCTCGACCAACCAGATCATGTGTGTCGCTTAAAACGAGCGCTATACGGTCTTAGACAAGCCCCTCGAGCATTGTTTGATCGATTTAGTAATACTATCCATTGATTTCTTTTGTAGTGTGGCTGATTCATCCTTATTCATCTGTCGTAGTAATCATGGCACAATTATTTTACTTTTGAATGCTGATGATTATTTTGACAGGAGATAACAAAATCTTTCACACTCAATTCATTGATCGCCTTAGCAGGGAATTTTCTTTGAAAGATTTGGGCTATCTTCACTACTTCCTAGGCGTGGAGGTCCACAGATGTTCATATGGACTTTTCTTCAATCAAGCCAAATATGCCTATGACTTGTTGAACGTGCCCAGATAGGGCTGTATTTGGGCCGGGCTTGGCCAAGCCCAACTTAGCTTGAATGGATTTGATCGAGGCCCGAAGCCCGGCTCAGCCCGAAATGGGGCTTGAAAGTGCGGCCCGAATTCAAAATCGTGACTCAAAGCTTGGCTCGGCCCGAATTGATTCAAGCTCGAGCCGGGCTTGGCTTGGCTTGGCTTGGCTTGGCTCGAGCTTGGCTTGAATCTTTTTTTTTTAAATAATAATATTTTATATTATTTATATATATAATAATGATATATATATATATATAATATTTTTATTTTTTTAATAATATTCGAGCTGAGCCGAGTTCGGGCCGAACCGAACCTCAATCGAGCTGGGCCGAGCTGCACAAGGGTTGGCCTGAGCTCGGCTTGATTGAGTTTTCGAGCCTTATTTTTAGGCTTGGCTTGGCCCATTCGAGCCTAAAATTCGGGCTGAGTCGAGCTGCACCAACGGGCTAATCGGGCTTTGTATAGCCCTATGCCCAGATGAAGGATTGTAAGCCTATCTCTACTCCCATGGTGGCCCACTCTCAAACCTCAATGGATGAGGCACCTTTCCATGATCTCAATTTTTATCGGAGCATTGTTGGAGGATTGCAATATCTTACTTTTACACGGCCAGATATCTCCTACAGTGTTAACTATGTTTGTCATCATATGCACAAGCCAATTAATTATCACTTTCAAATGGTAAAACACATATTGCGCTACATCCATAGAACTATGGACTATGGAATCAGACTTTTATCCAAGAATCATATGGTTCTATATGGATTCTTCGATGTTGATTGGGCAGGATGTCCAACTACGAGGCTATCAACATCGGGATATTATACTTACTTAGGAGGAACTATATTTCTTGGAGTGCTAAGAAGCAACCAACAGTTGCCCGATCGAGTACAGAAATAGAGTATCGTGCCCTTGCCTCCACTACCACTGAACTTACATGGATTTCCTTCATTCTTCGAGACATTGGACTCTATCTTGAACAACCGCCTACACTATTTTGTAACAACATCTTAGCACTTTATATGACTGTTAATCCAATTTCATGCTCACACAAAACATATAGAAATTGATTATCATTTTGTGCGCGAAAAAAGTTGCGCTAGGGTCACGTGTCACCAAATTTGTGTCTTCTACAAATCAAGTAGCAGATATCTTCACTAAAGCCCTACCAAGAAGACTATTCGATGGTCTATGGACCAAATTGGGTCTTTGGTCTCCATTTTGGCACAATTTGAGGGGAGCTATAGAGAACCATGTACAGATACATGCTTGTGCACACCAAAGAAAGGATAAAAGGTTGATCAAGACATACAAGGAAAGAATTCAAACTTGCCAGCCGTTGAGGAGATCTTGGCGAGTCGTTGAGGAGATCGTGGAGGACAGTGATCGGTGCTAATAGTTATACATTTATGCACCTCAAACTAAACTTGTTAGTTCTTTAGAGTTCTATTTTAAACCATTACGGTACTTTGTTGTTTTAAAAGCCTTCAGGTTCATGCTAGGAAAAGAAGAAAATGGAAGATTGATATTCTAATCAGAATCATAAGAACTTAGAAAGAGTAGAGCAAAAGAAAGAGAATAAAATAGAGTCAAATTGTAGTAATCTACCTTGGGGACGTTGACTAAAACCGGATTCTATCAATAGTAAGGTTTTTGTCATTTCCTTTATCCAAAATTTATAAAAATTTTCAGGTAGATTCTAGATGACCTAAAGTAAGTCAATCTGATAAGAATTGAACTCTCTAGAAATTAACACCAAAAACATTCAAATATAACCAAAATATAAAAAACATTCAAATATCCCCAAAAATCTCAAAAAATATAAAAAATACAAAAAGACCAAAAAGAGACTTGTAGGATCTCTTTAGCTTTGGTTAGCTCACCTAACCATAGTTAAATCTCCTCTAACCGCGGTTAGACTTAACACTTGTGCACTTGACCTCCCCGGTCAACTAAACCATAGCCTTCTAGGCTAGACCCTTTGACCACCATATGCACACACACACTACCCCTAGCCTCGGCACGGGCTCATGTGCCAGAACTACGCTCGGTCTGATCTCACTATGTGAGTACGTAGGCAACTCAACTCGGGTCGACCCTAGCTATCTAGCTTTCTATTTTCTTGGATTAGCACTCACTTAAAAACTTTGGACATTCTAATTAAACTTTGAGATTATAATTGGCTTAAGTTTAGGGAGTAGGTAACCGTTATAAAACGGGGGTCTTGGGGTGCCTAACCCCTTCTCCGAGACTTAATCAAATCGCTTACCCTAACTCTGTAAAGACCATTTGCCTTATCCAAACAAACAAATACCCGGGACCTATCCCTAAGATGAATAGGTGGCGACTCAAGTCAAAACATATAATTGTGAAAGTGGGTTGGAAGATCCCATGCTCACAATATGTTATATCATTAATAACATTATATATAACATATTGCATATATAATATAATAGTTTATACATATATAACATAAGGTTGAGAGTTACCGTCTTTCTATATTTTTTTTTTGAGTTTCGAACAACATTGTAGTTCATTCAAGACTAAAGCATTACAGAGGGAAGGGGCAGAAGCTTTAAAGAAACATCACATAGACGACGATGGATAACATCTAAAAGAGTTGGAGATATAACTCTAATGGAATGAATGTAATGTAGTATCACTGTAATGTAATCATGTTTTTCCTCTTTAGAAAAAAACTAACCGGGCTATTGTGTGTATGTGTAATAGAAGTTTAGTATTTTTCAAAATCTTCTTGTAAGTTGTAATTTGCTTTTAATCTAACATTTTAACTGTAACAATCAGAGGGTGTGGTGATAATTTCGTCAACAACCTCACTATAATTAAACCTAACCTAACCCTGAATTGTACTACAAGTGTGAATCAGGCTAGCATTCCTCATGTTGCATAGTCTATCCTAAGCTAGAGTAAAGGAGGGTTGTATGTTAGGATGGTAGTCAATGTAGAAAAAAATTTGTTAGAACATGTTTTCAATCATAACCAGATTCAAAAAATTCAAGAAAAACAAAATTCAATCAAGCAACAAAGAAAAACATGGCAAAAATTCGAGCAGAGAGAGAGCGAGAGCTCGGTAGAGAGAGAGAGAGAGAGAGATTCAACCTGAGATGATCGGCAGCGGTGGTTAGAGGTCGTCGAAGACAGCGGGGTGGTCAGAAATGGCCGGAGCTGAGAGAAGGAGAGAGAGAGAGAGGCGTGGTATAGGAATTCTGTTTGGGGTGAAATTCAAGTTTCGCAGGTTAGGGATTATATAATCCGAGTATAACATTATTAGACACAAAAACATTTCCATTTCTAATAATATTTAATTACTAGAGATGGAAATATTTCTATGTCTAATAATTTTAATGATCGGAGACGGAAATTTTCCGTCACTAACAGCAACACCGTGTGTACATATATTAGACACGGAAACTATTCTGTGTCTAATATATGTTTTATTCAGAAAATATACATAAATTTTCGAATAGATATTAGATACGGAATGTTAGTGACGAAATTATTTCCGTGTCTATTAGTGAGTTATTAGAGACGGAACTATTTCCGTCTCTAGTATTCCGTCGCTACTTTGTAAATCTGTTGTAGTGCCACACACACACCCCTCAGGACTTTGGTTTTTTATTGTAGGAAAGTGGTTTATAACTCTTGATAGTACCTACTTGAGAGAGCTCAGCGCCCACATTAAAATGTTTTTTTTGGTTAACTCAATTACACCACAAGGCTATAGCTGAAGGCAAGACAAAGGAAACACACACCCTAAACACTCACACACACACACAACCACACGTGCAACCCAACATAAGCATCACCAAGCACTCAATGTTTAGTGCTATTGGATTTTAATCCGGGTACTATTGAGAGTTCTAAATCACTTCCATTTATGGGTGTAAACAAGCCGAGTTAAGCCAGGCGCTGCTCAAGCTCGATTCGGGACTATGCTGGCTTAAGCTCGTCTAAAGCTCAATTTGAGCCCTTGAATGTTAGCTTGAGATCGACTCGTCTATTGATAATCAAGCTTAAGCGGCTTGTGAGCTTGCACTATTATTTAAGCTCGTTTGCCTTTATTTTAGCAAAAAAATTCAAGTCAAAATCCTAAGGATTAAACATGCTCATGAGATTCTCCTTAAAAAAAAAAAACTTAAGAACTGAATATAGTTATTCTCAGGGAGAGCCTGGAAATTTCATTAAAAAAATAATGGATATGAGGGATGGAAGTTGGCGGTTCGGGGGCGTAGCCCCGAGAGAAAATTTTTTTTTGGGTAATTTTTTCCCAGTAATGTCCTTGTGGTTGCCACGTGTCCCTATTGATAGCCCTTAACTGTGGTTAAGATTCACCCACCTATCCTTGGTTTTTTTTTTTAAATATCATTTAGTTATTCACTAACTCCTAAGGTTAAAAAAAAATTAATTTTTCTTTCTAAAACCAAGGATAAGTAGGTAAATCCTAAGAATGAGTGAATTGTAATCGTAGTTAAGAGTTGTCAATAGGGACATGAGGTGACCTAAAGGGCATAACCTAACTCTATTGGAAGGCCCACCTATATATGATAAAGAAATTGGGAAGGGGGGCACTATAGAGATGTAAACAAAAAATTTTGGATGGGGGGGCAAGTATACTAAAAAAAATTTAAAAAAAATTGAGGGGCCAAAAAATCTTTTTTTTGGGGGGGGGGGGGGGGGGGGGCATGGCTCATGCTCCGCCCTGGTTATTCTTGTGAGCTAATTGAAGAAACATGATATTGCAATTTTATAAATTTTGAAAGATGAAGTTATATTTAAGTTCTTAACTTTTATGTGAAAACTAATATTATTAAGGTATTATAAGTGGTACAGTAAAATTAATCGAGCCGAACAGAGTAAAATTAAGTGTGCCGAGCCGAGCCGAGCCACTCATTGCTTGTGTTGGCTTGTTAACAAATGAGCTCAATCATTTAGCTCGGCTCATGGGCTCAAATACCAACTTAAGCTCGCTCATTTTGAAACAAATCAAGTCGACTCACGAGCTGGCTCGGCTCATTGACAACCCTACTTTCATTATTGTATCAATATTCGTGCACAGGGATTTGGGGTTTTACTTAAAAGGTTTGTAGCAACGGAAAAAACATTTCGTCTCTACTTCATCAGAGCATTAGTGACGGCTATAATTCCGTTGCTATATATTTAAAAATCTGTAGTGACGGAACCAATTCTGTCCCTATTTCATCTGACCATTACTGATAGAATTATAATCGTCACTACATATTAGCGATGGACAGGTGCCTAACACTAGTGTATATAACTGTCCCTACTTAATTATCTATAAATTTTTTATTATACATTAGTATTCTGATATGTAATGACGGACATATAGCGACGGTAGTATTTCGGTCGCTGTAACACCAATTTAGCCACGGTTTCCGTCGCTAAATTTCGGTAAACCATTTTGTTGTATGTCATATATAGGTTTCTATGTTATGGAAAACTTTAACATAAGTAGAATATATGGTCCAGTTTTTTTTTTTTTTTTCGGTTAAGAATATATGGTCCAGTTCAAAGGAAGATTATTTTTATTTATGGGATAGGACACATGTTTGTGGTTGACCCTGCACTGGGCTGGTGGTATTTGTATGTAGAAGGACACGGTAGTGCACGTGCATGAAGATTATGTGTGTAAAATAAATATGAATAACGGGAATTGGAATAGGGAGAATTAGAACAACGAGAAATTAGACCAGGCTTAAACTATATTAAGCCTAATTGATTAAATGGACTTATTCCTTGAAGCAAATAGAAGTATATGATAAATGATGGCCATCAAACCCTAATAAATTGGTTATTATAATTTTTTTTCTTGTGCATCTTAAAAAAGGTTAAGTACCTCATTTTTTTGTCGAGTAGTGTAAGCTCATAGGGAAGATGAGAGAATTCGAGTTTAGTTGTATCCCAAGCATTTTGTCATATAATATTCTTGTACATGAGAGGCTCAACTATCTTCAAGAAAGGCTTTTTAATGTGCTCTCAACTAAGCAATTTTCATTTTGATTAATCATCTCATTCTATTATTATATATGCATTTTTGAAGTGGCTATGTGCGTAGGGATTTATCCCAATAACTCAACAATTGTTACATCCATTGGACGATGAACAAGTTTTGCGATTATGATTATTAAAGGCTTATCCTCGGCCATGGCCATAGTTATTGGCTTGTGTTAGCACTAGCAGTAGAAAGCCATGGAGGGATTCCCATCATGTTTGTTGGTTTCATATTGATTCGACTCCAACTGTGAATATTGGCTCATCTATTTTTTCTTTTTCTTAAACAAGAAAAAAAACATATGAACCATCCAAATTTCTTTTAAGAGAAAACCAATGAAGATCATATCGAGACTTCTCAACATCGTAGTGCAAATCCTCTGGTCAGGCCTAATTAGTATTAGGGACCCACTCACACAATTCAATTTTGACCCGTTACTCAGCCTCATTTAATGCCTAGAAAATAGGAGTAGAGACATTAAATAAACACTTCAACCAAAAAATCAAAACAAGAGGATTTTACTCTCTAATAAACTCTTAAAATATGTTCGAACAGTTTTTAATGAAAAAAAGTAACTTAAATCACTCCAACATCATTTATGGGTTAGTACTCATCCTTGCACATCATTCTAACCGAAATTTCTAACAACTCGTTGGGAGTTTCGAGCTAGAACGACAGCTGAATAGGCCAGTACTTTAATAAGTTCTTTTCACTATTTTAATAATTAAAATAAAAATAAATAAAAAAAAACACAAAAATACCTTCTAGAATTCAACTTGGCCTCTCAGCCCTAGAATTTTTGGATACCTTTTTTTTTTTGTTTTTTGACTCGGGATTCTCCATTTCGGCACTTGTATTCTTGTTAACTACTGGGTGGCACATATGATGCACGTGAGAGTGATGGGAAGGAATTAACCACGGTTAATAGGAGTTAAAAGGGACACGTGTTAACCCGGAGGTGTGATTGAACTCTCCCCAAGTTCAATCGCAATTGGCTGTGATTCTATGGATACAACACATGGCGTTGCTACCAATCAACATTTTTAAGAAATACTTGGGATTCTCTCCAATTGTTGCTGGTGAGGATGTCGCCAACAACACTCAGGACGCATCACATACCGTGTGCATGTTAATTAAAATATATATATATGTGTGTGTGTGTGTGTGTGTGCACGCAAATGAAGGTCCCAATTGGCATGCACGGGTATGTGGGACCTCCTGGGTAACTGTTGGCGATCTCCTCACCAGCATCAATTGAAGAGCATCCTGTGTGTTTAAGAAAACAATAATTTCAAAAGAAGAATTGATGATTTATGATTTGGGTTTTTGCAATAAAAAAGGGTTCTTTTTTAAAATTAAAAAAAAAACATTTATCTTTTTAGCTATTTGTAAATAGATTTTGTATTATGGGCCCCACTAACATTTAAATCTTTTGTAAATCCACCATTCCATCCATAACTTAGTTACAAGTATTCTATTTTTTTTATATGAAAATACCATTTTAACCTTTTTTTTTAATTTCAAAGAGATTTATAAAATAAAATCCATTATCATCTATTTGTAAAGAAGGGGATTTCACAATTAGGATCAACTAAGTAGATCTTTACTTTTTCTATATTTTTCGCATTCTTATCAATCTCAATTATCATGTTTCCCCACAACACACCTGAACCAACCCCAGCAAAATTAATAGGAGCTGGAACCGATTAGATGTACTTCTTCCGTTCCCAATCCGAACCATTTCTTCTTATTATCAAAACCTTTGGATGGAGAAAGAGCTGGAAAGTTCATGCTGGATTAAGTGCTTAAGCTTTACATTCTCATTTTTAATTTCTTTTAAAAAAATTAGTGAGTGATATGTTGCACTTGCGAACAATGTGAGAACATAAGGGAGGACCACCTGGATCCCAAATGATCCTATTTTGGGTCTGACACTCACAATGCAGCTACAACAAGGGAATGAACAGTAGTATTTACCATTGCTTTGGCAATCTCTGTATAAATCACCTGCTGCCTTGAATGCAGAAGAGCAACCTGTAAACCTGCCTTTATATCAGAGAACCTAGGCTAGTAAGCCAGAAGAGCATACCATGGCTGGTCATAGACTTCAGCAATGGCTTGGGTTCAATTTGGGTCAAGGTTAACCCAAAACCAGTAAAACCGATTCACTAAAAGGTCATGTGACCGGGAAAACCCCATTTCATCCTCACAGAGTGCGATGGGTGAATTCAGCTAGGGCAAGATTACCTTGCAGGGTAAATTTCGCTGCTAAGGATGATAAACTCTACAAGGATTCGTTAAAATATAATAAACAAATTTGGTCTATGGAATGATAGAACTAAACTGTAATGGGATTTGAATAATCTCCAATTTTTATAGAACAATGACTCATTGTCAATGAGCAGTGTGATTAGCAGTAGTGGACCACAATGTCAGCTTGGTGGCTGAAAACAACTTTCTACTCACGTGGCATCCAAAAAATCAGATAATTACCTATTAAATATTGTTTTCATTATTATAGCTGGCAAAGACATTATAAAGTATCTCACTGCCACATGCAACATTCTGATTGGGTGGTGCTCTAGCAGGCTGGCCTTGCGGTCCGTTCTTCATTTTTCCATGACAATAAATGGAAGGGGGGCAACCAATACAAAATGGTTCTGAAGAGGAATTTATAAATGCTCCATTTTAACAAGTCCTCACCACCAAGTGATGCAAAAAATGGAATGCTAAGATCACAATTTCACACTGGCCCCTCTTGAAACAACTTAAAGGAAAAGAAAAATGAACAACAAGAGGAACCTTAGCTAATTACCGATGATTGAGGAACAAGCAAACTTTATAAATAGCCATTAATTAGGTGTATTGAATTTTTGTGAACAGTGGCCCCAGTAAGACTCGATTAAGATTAAAAAGAATTACAGAGAAGATAAGGAACATTTGCAATTTCCAAATGTTTCAAGTCTTGTATGGTGGAACACCTAATTGAACAGGCATCTCCTTTTTCATTTTTCAATGAAAAGGAAAATCAACGAGGAAAAGTTCCTTTGAAAGCAGGAAATAGTTAGTTATAAATGCTACAAAACAGAAAAACAAAATGAAGAGCTAAGCAAAGACATCTGCTTTCATGAAATGTACAGCAAAAGCTCCAAGAAATCTCAAGCTGGCTTCAGTTGAAGGAAATAAATTTTTTACCCTAGTTAAGCTTTTAATTTCACATCTCTAGGGATGCTTAGCAATCTTACCTGGTTACTTGATATGCGCCAGGTTCCCTTGGACAACCTTCGAACAAATGGAAGCTCAAGAGTCTTCAAATTTCTGTTAAACATATCCTGCACAGCATACATTGTCTGACATTCTTTGGCTAATTATATAAGTTTCAAAGATCCTGGAGTGTAAAAGCATCATGATAAGTTATGTGATATATGGATGGATGTTTAGTTGATGAATGTACTTAAAAGAGATGCAAATGATTGCCAGGGTAGTGGGATAATAGATTGATGAAATGATTTTCTAAGTTCTCCATAGCTTAAAAAGTATGTCATGGCATGAAATTGAGAATTATCTTCATATGACATGTAATAAACCTACAAGAGAAAAGTTAAAACAGAGAGATGCCTACAATAGTATTCCTAATGATAATGCACAATATAACCAAGATGAGGGTCCTTGCACGCAAAATAAATAAAACTATGACACCATGCACAATTCATCACCTATAAAAACAGAACAAAATATGAGTCCCTGCTCAATTATCCAGGCTTCTCAGAAACTAGCAAATGCATGTCTTCAAAAGATCACCCTTGTGGATCATGGACCCAGCGGTACTTCATGTTACAACCATGTGCATTCATTCACACAAGCAGAGATGCTAATGATGATGACAATGTAGTGGATGCATGAACGGTCGCATGATGCATCCTATCATGTAGTAGTAGTTGCCCTTTCCTATTTCTCATAAGCATAAAGAACAGAATACATCCCTTCCAGCTACTGGTAAGTCGGGTATGGAGGAGCTCCATTGGCATCAAGTGCAGCTCCAGTGTTGCCTGTATCCTTTCTTTTCCCAAATGGGTTCTTCGAATACGTTCACATAGGTCAAGAAAAACACAGAATACACTTATATTCCTGATCAGGAAAGAGAAGACAGAGTGACGACAAGTTTTACGCAAAATCTCTAGTATCTGGTTCAAATTCAAATGCCGTTGCCTGTTTGAATAGACCAGACACCACCCACATGGTTATATTGTGTCCAGAGAATGTATTGTTGCTTCTAAAACATCACAATTTTTTAACTTCCTAATTTGAGAAAAGAAGAGGTTGGTTACCAGTACTACCACTTGATAGTTGGTATTCAATATTCATCCTTTGATAACTGGAAGTATCAGAGTTTATGTATAAAGAAAAAATGGGACATAATTATTGAGAGCGAAAAAATACCACGTCAACTGAAAACCTTAAATGGCGAAACTACTTTTGCATTAAAACCACTTGAAAATATTAAAATATATCACAGAAAATGGTGAAAAAGGGGAGAAAAAGACAACATTGAAAATTATAACCATAGAAAATTGAAGGATATTGTATCCGCATGCCACCACGTCCAGAACTAGGGATAACAGCCCCCTGCAAATTATGGTGTACGCTTGAGGCACTGATCACATCCTGCATTAGTGATGAAATAGATCTTAAGCAAAGAAAATTGGATAAGACTAGTAGAGAAACAGATGCCTAAAAAGATAGAAACAAAGGGAGTTGATTTCATCGGAGAAGTAGCATAGCCTAGGCATCTATGCAAATGAAAAAAGCTTATATTACTTACGTTAAATTCAATGAAGCAAACGGTATTTCTTTCCTGCCTCAAGATCTTAATTTGCTTAAAACCAGGTTGTCTGCATCATCATTAGTATGAAATGCGACAAGTTCAGTAACCAGGGCATCTATTTAGTCAGTGTGGGAAATGAAAGTTAAATTATACAAGGAAAATTAACAGCTCCAAACTAGCCAAGGGAAAGAGATTCATACACACTGAAAAGGCCCCTTAGTTCTTCCTCAACTATGTTCTCTCCAAGATTGCCGATAAAGAGGGTATTGCAAGGAGGGTTATCTTTTGTATTCTGCAGAGAAAAAATCAGTCGGTCATCATGAAGAACCAAGGCTTGACATAGATCTTCCATTAGAAAATTGAAACAGCACATATGACCTATAGCAAATTCACCTACTAAAATGAATTAATGATTCATCTATTTCTTCAGAAAAAAATAAAAACTAAAAAATAGACTTAAGAACTTACTGAACTACCACTAACCAAATAGTAGGATCAAATATGAAATTGTTGCATACATTACAATAACTGAGAAGGCACTTGCATGCACCAAAAAACATCAATTTGATGTCAAGAGAACAGCAAAGACCTTCAATAAAATGGAATTGAAAACGAGAAATGTACAAATTACAAATATGGCCATTACTTGAACAGGTGCATAACCACTAGGTGCAGGTACAGGAGTATGAGTAGGCATTGCTACTGGAGGAACTGGGTAGCCTCCATATGGATTGTATGGTGGAGGAACTGGAGCCATATACCTAAGTCATAAAGAAAATGTTAACCAGAGGAAATGAGATATAATCAATTGTCAAAAAATGGACGAAACATCAAGGGTATCTATTCCCAGATCAACTAGAGAAAATAAAGCATAAAAGAGAATAGTTTCTGACCCCTGAGGTCCCCAAACAGGTGCAGGTGCAGGTGGAGGGTGAAAAGTAGATGGACTTGGATAACCCGTGTGCGTATAGTCACCACCAGTTCGCAAGCGTTTACTTTGATCAAAAGAACTTGAATCTGCTACTACACCTAAGGTCAAATGAAAACAGCATAAGATTAAGCACACCTTATCTTAGAGAATAACTGAGTATAAAATGATTCAGAAGCTTTTTTTTTTACATAGGTAAAGACAAAAGTATTATATTAATCAAATATTAGCTATGTTGGTCGTGTTTAGGGAGGCGTTACCAAAGTGTTGAAGAGTTTATTCAAGCATGCAAATTAAAATTAGAAGAATGAGAGGAAAGATTCTGGGAGGAATTTTTTTTTTCCTTTTACAAGTAAGATTTTGGGTGGAAGTTTGGTGTGGGAAATGGGAACATCCCTCTATGTATATCACTTCAGCCTTTTTGATGTTGCAACCCAAATTGGAGCTTTTGTACAAGACTGCTTCATTAAAGAAAAATCTTAACAATTTGAATTTCAACTCCCTCACAATTAAATCTTTCTTCACCTCGCTAGCCAAGATCAAAGCTCCTCCTTTTCATGCGAGCTTTATTTGGAGAACTCACATTCCTTCCAATGCAGATTTTTCCCTTTGGAGAGCCTTGCTTGACAACATCCTCAAAGACAAGTTTGGCACTTTTAGAGACAGTTTTACAGTCTGTTAATATTCTGGTATTTGTTTTTCAAGGAATTCAAAGGGATAAAGCCTTTTAACCAATTGACATGCCATAATTCATGGCAACCCTTAATATATTTATAGATTGTGTAAAAATAAATGCTTCAGTCCACTTTCGCATTTTCTGCAATCACATGTACTCTGGATTTTTGTCCCTTCTTTCCAAGGAATCGAAAATCAACATTATCGGCAATATATCGCCGATATGGCGATATCTATCGATATTGCTGGTGTTCAACACATCTATATGCATGGTTTGAAATATCCTCGATATTTTCGTATATCCCCGATATTTCCGATATATCCCCCATAGCGCAGGGTAAAAAATATATTTTACATGCATTTTTTTCTTGCAAAATATCTCTGTATATCTCCGATATTTCCGATATTTGTTTTAAGTTACAAACATTGAATGAATCTCAACGATATATGTCGATTTCGCACCCTCCGACATATGTGCATGGAAAATTATAATTTCATACCATATCGCCCAATATCAACGATATATCGTCGATATCATGCAATATTATGGGGAGTGTTGGTTTTATAAGCTATACAACATAGCCAAATTTTGTTTACAACTTATTTAAATTATATATCATTTAAATAAATGGTTTTTAGTTACACCCCAATTTGAATTATATAAAAATTATGCTAGATCAAAATTCCTAAAGAATAAAAAGTCAACTTTCTAGTTTTAGAATAAAATCTTTTTTTAGCGCCTTTTAGGTATTATGTCAAAATTTTAACTTTCAAATGTTAAAGTATTTCTTAAATCTTTATTTTCAAAAATTCTACCACAACAAAACATTACTAAAACCCAAAAGTCTGTTGAAAAGTGTCATAAAAGAATATAAAATTAACTTTCCAGTTCAAGAACAAAATCTATTTTTTTGCACCTTTTTGAGAATTTTAACTTTCAAATGCAAAGGTATTTCTTAAATCTTAAAAATTTATAAATTCCATCATATCAAAACATTATTAAAACTCAAAAGTTCAGTGAAAAAAGTCACATGTTTTATACTTTAAAAATATTTTCATCTATAGGGTCAAATAGTCATCTAAGCTTTACAAACAAATATTAAGCATATTATGGGTAGCCTCCATTTAAATGAGCCGTATTAATATGAGTATGGGGATGTATAGCCTTATGTGACAATGGCTCCACCTAACTCCTAGTTCTGATTGTAGTTCTTTTGGTGGTTTGAATTATTATGTATGTTTGTATCGTTATGAATGTTATGAATTATGAATTTATGAATGATTAAGAAATGAATGAAACATTTTATGTAAGTTAGTTATGATTTAGGAATATTAATCAATCATACATAGTGTCGTCAATGCACATCTTTGCCCCCTTCCCCTTGCATCTCTTATGTACATTGTTATTTTTTTAAAGGTTTTTATCCTCAAATGTGTATTAACATCTATTTTAACATTTCCTGAAGTTCCACTCCAAAATTTCATGTTTTGCCCCAATATTTTTGTCATTTTTTCCAAAAATCACAAATAAATGATATATCTCCGATATATCTTTTTTTCATAGCTCAACATGTCGAGCGATATCGACATTAAAACCTTGCTTCTTTCAATTAGTATGTATTGTCACTCACATATATATAAAGTATATCAATTGAGTTGTGTTTTTTTTCACCAAAAAATGGAAGAGAAAAAATTGTTAAATATCAGTCTTGTTTGTTCATGGATCTATAGATTCAATTGATACTCCATCAGTCTAGGATCCTACACCCACATCATGTATTCATTAGCAATAAAGGAAGAGACTAAAATCAAATACAAAAACATATCCAAAACAGGGGAATAATGCTCCTCAATACTTGGGGAACTTTAGAATTTGTCTATTGCATCGATCCCTTCCATTAAGGATTTGATACCATCCATGTCGAAGGACACATAAATATTTTTACTACGCTCTTTCGAGGAGTGGAATGTAATTATCTCACACCATGGGCCTAAATTTGGGTTATCATATTGGCTATAAGATATAGATGTTGAGAGCAACCTGCTTCAAGTAATTGGTTTCTATTTTACTACTTGCATTGAATGATAATGGTTAGAATCCACTAGGAAAGTAGCATTCAGATTCTTTTAAATGGTGATGAAAGAATGCCTCTTTTTAAATATTTATTAGATGGTCAGTGGTCTTGGATTGGTATTGATCGAGTCTAAGATCAAGCTAAGTTAAATTTGATTTAATTAACTTAGAAGAAAAATACTCACATAGTCTTCACGTGTACAACCTCCTTATCGATTCAAACAAACCTTTTTTAAGCTTTAAGGTTTTTCTCCAATGGAAGTTAAGGGTTCTTCCTTGCCTTGATAATGGTTGCTCTTCTTTTCCTTTTCTCTCTAAGTTTTTCTCCTTATGCAAATCCTCTAGCCAAACTAGGGTTGGACGTTCCAAGAAAGAAGGGAGGACATTCCAAACTTGAGAAGAGGGAACATTCCAAGCTTGAAGGAGAAGGGGGTGTTTTCTTAGCATATACTTGTACTTCCCTTCTCCTTTTTATATAAATTTTATTTACTGATCAATAAAAAAAAGGAGAGAGGAGCGGGCCTCAACTTTGAGAATAGGGTTAGGGTTTCTCTAATTGAGAAACCCTCTTATATAGTTATATTAGCTAGGTGGGGCGTCCCATGTTATAACCAGTTCGACAAATCTAGAGAAATAAGAAAACAAGAAACCAAGCAATCGCACAAAAGAGACAAGATATACGTGGTTCGGCAAGGTGCCTACGTCCACGGAAGAAAACGGCAAGAAATTCACTAAGAATACGGGAGAAAACAGTGTACAAAAGCCTCTCTAAGCCCTCTTTCTGAAACCCTCGAAAAAACCCCTTGTCCCGCATCCTCAAAGAAAACCCTTTATAAATCTAGGGTTACAACAGGAAGACAAAAAGGATTGGAAATACGAGTCAAAATTTTGTCACTCAGGTCGCACACCGAGTCATCAAGGATCCGGGTAAAATCCATACCAACTTCCCAACAAAACCCGTATACAGAATTTGAGCCAAAACTCACATCACTAAGGGGGTGTTCTCCTAGTTAGTTTCCAACTCCATCTAATTTAATTAGATGTGTTTGAAAATAATTAGGAGACTTTCCTAATTGGTTTAGGATCTCTTCTTCTAATTTAATTTTTAATTAGAAAGAGAGAGAGAGAGAGCGTGGGTCCCATTCTATTTCCTATTAAATATAATTCTAATCTAATTAGAACTTATTGAATAGAAGGTTTATGGTGGGCTCCACAATTACACATCATAGTTCTAATCTAATTAGAACTTTCTAAATAGAAGGTCTAGGAGGATATGCATGTCATCAAGGTCCCTCCCTAATGGAGCACCAGGCTATGAGCATTCGACGAATCCTGGAACAGACCATGTCATGAGAGTTAGAAACACCCACAAAAATTCAACGGCTCTTGTTCTTCCAAATAGACGATGCTATGGCTCCCGATAGTAAGGATCAGCGAACACAAGATTCCACCTTCATCAAAAGCTAACAAGATGAGAAACATTGGAAGTAGCCTGTAGAGACCTAAATAATCCCCAAGTGCGATCGGAAATAAGTCAATAACTCTAAATACCCCGTGCATAGGAACAATGCAATAACAAATAATCAACTAATTCCTCCAATTCGTGGCACAAGAAGCAACGATTAGTCATTTTCTACCCTCTTTGCCTTAGATTGTCACATGTGAGGATTTTATTCCAATATGCCACGCCTAAGAAAAAAGATATCTTTCAATGAACACCAAGATTTCACACAATCCTATGAGAAAAAGAAGTGTGAGATAGTCTCACACGGATATAAAGAATGATCTCATTGTGAATTCACCTCAAATTTCCTTAGACCAAAGTTGAACATCCCTATGAGAAGGACAATGGATGAACCCCTACACACGGTCCAGAAGACGGACAAAAATCGTTCATCTCCCAGTTTAGATTATGTCCAAGCCTCGGATACCAATTAGCTGAATTAGCCACAAAATCAAAGTAGGATGCTACTGACCATTTTTGTCAGATGCAAATAAATACAAATTTCCAAAATCATCTTTCAAAGAAGGTTTACCACACCACACGTCCTCCCAGAACTACACAAGTTCTCATCACCAATTTTTAAATCTAATATATTTTGAAAACTCGTTATGAATTTTTATTTATTTTTATCAGTAAATCAGCATGTATATATATAGAAAGAAACTAAAATATTAAGGTTCACAAGGAAATGAACCGAAAGAAAGCAAAGCAAGCAGAATCAGTCCTTACACTAATATAGAGAATAGTAACAATAACATGTTGCTAACACGAGCATATATACGGACCAGAAAATCAAAAAATCCCGCCATAAAGTCACCCTAAAGCTGATGTCGCCACTTCCTCGTGGTCCCTCACTGAACACCAATCCAGGATACGGAGGCGAATCCCAGCACATGTCCTCTAGGGAGAGGAAGCTACACCATCAAAAAACTTGCGATTCCTCTCCTTCCAAATCGACCAAGATATCGTTCCCGATAGGAGTAGCCACAATATCTAAAAGGAGTAGCCACAATATCGAAAAAGGAGCATCCGTCCTCACCGATGGCCAACAAGATAAGAAACTCTAAAAGGAAACCAAGAAGACCCATGCCACACTCATACGCAAAAGAAACCGATTCCATACCTCTGTTGCATAAGGACAGTGCAATAGCAGGTGATTAACTGACTCCTCCCCCACACAGAACATGAAGGAACGATTAGTCATCCTTCACTCTATTTTTTAGGTGATCACAAATAATGGTTTTGTCCAAGGATGCCAACCAAAGAAAGATAGATACCTTGGATGGAACATCAGGGCTTCAAACAACCCTGAAAGGAAGGGGGATCGAGGAGAAGCCCCACACTGCTAGGACAAAGGACCTCATTGAAAACTAACCATTGTTGTCTAAGGACCAAACGCGCCTATCCTAATCTAAGGATAGATAACTACCCTCTCAAGTATGCCCAAAAACCTCACTAGCGCTCCCAACTCCCAGTCTTAGGTTGCAACGGAGTTTCAGTGAGTACACTGTCACATCCCTCACCATCTCAAAATTGGATGCCACCAAAGCGTCCTTGACTCCTTGTCAATGACAAGATTGTACAAGACCCCAAACTCTAATCTAAACGGCGACAAACCCCACCAAAGATCAGGAGAGCGTCCTCGTCGGTTATAGAGAGATTCTCAATTGGTAGGGAGGGTCTATCAATATCTTACCTCCAGTTTGCGGATGACTCGTTTATTCTTTGTGATACTTCCTGCTGCCAATTGGCGTACTTGAGGTGCCTTTTTGGTTGTTTTGAGGTGGTATCAGGATTAAGGGAAAATCTATCCATGCGTGAGGTGTTCGTGGTCGGGAACGTACCCCATCTTTATCTTTTAGTCAATTGTTTTGGTTACAAATTTGGGGTGTTTTCAACGTCTTATTTGGGTCTTCCTTTGGGAACCAAATATAAAGCTAAGGCTATTTGGCAACCAATCTTAGACCATTTCTCCAAAAAGCTTGCCAGGTGGAAATCCTTGCACCTGTCGAAAGGGAGTCATTTAATAGAGTTTAGGTCTAGATTTGATAGAGAAGAGAAGAGAAAGAAAAGAGAAAAAAGAGATTAGGGTAAATGACTTAGTTAGGGATACCGAACCCTACTAGCGTTCTTATATTGAGAAGACATTACAAATATACCCTTACAAAAAATTATATATACCAACACTCCCCCTCAAGTTGGAGCATAAACATCAAAAAAGACGAGCTTGACAGTGACATCTTGAAGAAGAACTTGGCCGACAGGCTTGGTGAATATGTCAGCAAGTTGTTGAGAAGACGATACATGCTAAAAAGATAACGAATCATTTCAAACTTTCTCTCTAACAAAATGAATATCAACCTCAATGTGCTTGGTCCGCTCATGAAGAACTGAATCAGATGCAATCTTCATTGCAACCTCATTATCACAATATAAAGACATAGAGCCACTAGTGAGAAATCCTAATTTAGAAAGAAGTGAACAAAGCCACAAAATTTCACAAGTTCAAAGAAACATAACTCAATATTCTACCTCAGCACTAAAACGAGAAACCACAGATTGCTTTTTGCTCTTCTAAGCAACCAAATTGCCTCCAAGAAAAGCACAATATGCCGAGGTCGAGCAACGATTAGTAGCAGATCCAGCCCAATCTGCATCTATATATCCTGAGATTTCGAGATGACCATGTGAGCAATATACAAGTCCACAACTAGGCCTAGACTTAATATATCAGATAATACAATGAACAGCGGTAAGGTGTGAGGCACGGGGAGCATGCATGAACTGGCTAACCATGCTAACAGCAAAGGTAATATTTGGTCGTGTGCATGTGAGATAAATCAATCGGCCCACAAAACGCTTATATGCATAAGGATCAGGAAGTAGATCACCCTTACTATCATGTAATAAGAACTTTAGATTCATAGGAGAAGTAGCATGTTTACATCTACTCATACTAGTATCGCTCAGCAGATCAAGAGCATACTTACGCTGTGACAGAAAAATTCCTTTCTTTGAGCGAGCAATCTCCAGACCAAGAAAGTACTACAGATGGCCTATGTCTTTGACGTCAAAGATACACCCCAACTCCTGCTTCACATGAGAAATAAAAGCGGAGTCATCTCCAATCAAGTTGATATCATCAACATATACCAAAAGAATGGTGTGGCGTGCAATGCCAGAATGGATGAAAACAGTATGATCGAAGTGACATCACTGAAATTTCATGCTAAGAACTACTTCACTGAAATGATGGAACCGCTGAAATTTCATGTAAGAATTACTTCACTGAAGCGATGAAACCAAGCACGAGGTGAGTGCTTCAAACTATATATAGACTTCCAAAGTCCACAAACCTTCCCAGATTCCTCCTGAAGCAGGAAGCCAGGAGGGGGTCCATATATACTTCTTCGGCTAGATGACCCTGAAGAACGACATTCTTGATGTCCAACTGATAGAATAGCCAACTCTGATTTGCAACAAGAGATATCAGGACATAAACAGAGGTCAATTTAACCACAGGAGCAAATGTAATATCATAGTCAAGACCATAAGTCTGAGTAAAGCCACATGCCACAAGACGGGCATTATATCGAGCAACACTCCCATCAGAATTATGTTTGACGATGAATACCCACCAACATCCCACAATTTTCTTTCCAGATGGAAGAGGGACCACATCCCAAGTGTGAGTAGTCTGAAGAGCATCAATCTCATCAACCATTGCAACCTTCCATGCAGAGGGTGAATAAGGGCATCACGAACAGATTATGAAATAGTCATAGTATCAATCGCTAAGAGAAAGACCTAGTACAAGGGAGAAACAACCTGATAATAAACATATTTGGCAATGGAATAGGGTGTAACACAGGTACGTACTCCTTTGCGATGAGCAATAGGCAATTCGAAATCAGAAGCATTATGAGGAATAATATCAGAAGAATGAACTGGAATAAAAGGAAGTTGGGAGGTATCCAGTGGAGTGACCTGCGTGCATGGTTCGATATATCGGTATCGGTCGCCGTATCGGTAAGTCCAAAATAGGATACGTATCGGCGTATCGGTTGGATACAGCGGAAAAATTCAGGATACGCTAAAAAAAGTTTGAATAAGCAAGAAAAAACTTGGATACCTTACATAAAACCTCTTTTAATGCAAATATAAGCTAAAAAAAAACTAAATGAAGACCTCCAACTACATTTATAATTATACATATGAGAATTAACAAATTTATAAGTTAAAAAATGATTGCGAGCTGATAAATATATATGAAAATACAAACCATAATTACTTAACCAAGTGATAGAAGCTCACTTGCATTCAGAAATCAAAATATGAAAATGCATAAACCCTTGTATTCACAAATCAAATTGCATACATGATAAAAGCTCAATACCACATTAAGCTCTGTGCCGGCTCATACTCTATCATTGTGGGATCAAGAATTGAGTAGAGTGATATTATAAGTGGTCCAGAATGATGACACCATTGTGTCCAAGTCATCATCCTGCGGTACATGCCCAGATACATTTGTACATATGACTGTTGCTGAGTCGTGATCTCTCCATAACTGTCAGTCAAAGACTGCGACTGAGCATCATAACCAGTGGCTCCTGATAAATAAGGTTGGGCTGGGGCATCATAACCAGTGACTCCTGATAAATAGGGTTGGCTGGGGCATCATAACCAAGAGGATAAACATATTTACATATTAATATCTAAAATAAATGAAAGTAAAATCAAGTTAAAATCATTACTTAAATAATATATTATGTAAATAAGTTGTGTGTATCGAATCTATATTGTGAATCCTAGGGTAAATGGAAGAAGAAAAAAAATTAACTGAAAAATCCCCGTATTGAGTGTATCGGACTTGTATCGGCCGAATACAGTGGAGTTTTTTTTTCCAGCGTACCAGTGTATCAGGTAGCTCCAAATAGGATACGTATCGATCGATACGTATCGATATTTTAAACCATGCCTGCATGGAGGATTGAGGTAGAGCCGCATCAGAGGCTGGTTGGCGACGAGTGTACATGATATACTCCTACAGAAGATCCACTGTAATAGGTAAAGGCAAAGAGACTATAGGTGCAGGAGGAGCAAGAGCGAACAAAGGAATTGTTTTGAAAAAGGCAACATCCAAAGAAACAAAGAAACGATGTGACTGATGATCTTAACAGCGATATCCCTTAGATGCACCAGAATAACCATTAAAAACACATCAAATAGCCTTATCGTCCAACTTCTGACGACTTGGACGAAGATCCTGGACAAAGTAGGTACAACTAAACACACAAGGCTCAATGTGAAAAATAGGTTCGAGAGGGCAAAGAAGCCGATAAGGGGTGAGTCCTTCAAGAATACGAGAAAGAGCCCGATTAATGACAAAACAGGCAATAAGAAGGGCCATAGACCAATAGGTCTTAGGCATTTGTATACCTCGCAACAAAGAATGAGCAACACTAACTAAATTACAATTCTTGCGCTCAACAACACTATTTTGTTACGGAGTGTAAGGACAGGTAAGCTGATGAGAAATACAATGAGCTTAAAGGCACTGGACAAAGGGAACAGATAGATACTCACCACCATTATCAGATTTAAGGGCCTTAAGAGGACCACCGAATTGGGTAACAATCATTAGCATGGAATTCCTAGAATTTAAAGAACATTTCATCCTTGGATTTTATAAGATAAACCCAAGTAGCCCAAGTGTAGTCATCAATAGAAGTAACATAATAACGAAAATCATCAATGGATGTAACTTGGGAGGGACCCCAAACATCAGAGTGAACAAGGTCAAAAAGACAATGACATCTATGCATGCGAGAGTGATAAACAGTGCGAACATGTTTAGTAAGCTCACAAGTATCACAATGAAAAGTACATGAAGAACAAAGTTTACTAAAATTAGGAATCAAAAAACATAAGGTCTTTAGATCCAACATGCCCAAGCTTGGCATGCCACAAACAAAATGTATAATGACTAGCAATAGTAGGAAAAGGAAAAACATAAACAATAGCAGCAGACACAATCTGGAGCACGAACAGTGTCTAGGTAATATAGTCTGTCTCGTTACACGCATCTACCAGCAATCCTCCTCATAGTCAGGTCCTGAAAGATACAATGAGAATGATAAAAAAATAACGCAACAGTTGAGTATCATGGTAAGATTGCTAACTTAAAGAACGTTACAAGATAAAATAGGAACATGTAAAACATGAAATAAAGAGAGACATGGATACAGGAATATGTCCCACTCCTAAAACAGGAGTAGAGGAACCATCTGCCAATCGAACCTTAGCAGTTGGAGATGGAAGTGAATAGATAGAGTAACCTTGGGACTCGCCCATTATATGATCAGTAGCTCCTGAAGTCAATGACCCAACGAGGGGAAGAAGACGATGTAGTTGCTGCATAGGCAGAGGGATCATGGATACCTAAGGTTGCATGGGAGGATGGAGCAACATAACGAGACTGGAAACCCTCGGGATAGCAATGAAGCCGATAACAGTGATCACGATCATGTCCCACTATACCACAATGAGAGCAAAGTGTAGTAGATAGACCACGTCTAAGACCACGACGACCCCTATCAGTCCCCCTACCACGACCCACAACAACAAGACGCCAATCGGTAGCAAATGTGTTGCGATCCTGATGTAATTCATGGAATTGTTCGACGACATAACAGCCCGACGACATTCCTCACTAAACACAGTGGAGTACACAAATCTAAGAGATAGAAGAGAAGACATCGTAAATATCTGAGTTTGCAACTGCTCATACTCAACGCGAAGACCACCCAAGAAAGCATAAATGCGATGACGTTTAATTCAATTCGTCATAACCTTAGCGGAAGCAGTGGACAGGTCGAAAAGTGGTTCACAGTAAGTCAGTTCTTCCCACCGACATTGAAGAGCCCCAAAATAATCAGAAACAGTACTATCTCCTTATTGAAAATGAGCAATATCACATGTGAGTTGATGGATACGAGCGTCGTTTTCCACAAGGGTATAAGTTTGAATAAGAGCTTGCCAAAGCTCAAAAGTACTCTATAGAAAATGTAATTGGCTGTAACCTGGGGTTCAATAGAGTTTAAATAACCAGCCCAAAATGATAAAATTCTCAACCTCCCATTTAGCAATCTCAGTAGCCGGCTGTGGGTTTAGAAGTCTCTCAATTATGATACCCCATCTTTGAATGGCCTCCAATGTAAAGCTCAATAGAGCATCTCCAAGCAAGGAAATTATCACCCTTAAATTTAATTTTGGTGATAGAGTAGGCAATGGGGTTAGAGAGTGACGAAGAAGAAAGAACTTTAGCATCCATAGGTACAAATAGGAAATATCAAACCCAAACTGTAAATGCAAATCCAATGTCGACCCTAATAAAAAAAAATGAACCCCAAAAAGTAAAGTTGCAGGCAAAAGGAACCCTAAAAAGGGCCCTAAACTTGGTAGAAAATGCTTCGAGAATGAAGATTCAACATAAGGTAATGAGAAAAGATCATTAAGGGTAATGAGAATGAAGATGAACTCACTGTCAAAGATTACTAGCAAGAACCAAAACCTATGATGCTTCTATAGACCAAAAAATGAAGCAGCCCCAAAAACAGCAAACCGTAAGTTGTTCCAGTGAGAATATAGTCTACTACAAGCAACAAATCAACAATCGACTCCAATAGGATGAAGGTACAGTAAAAAACGAAAAATCCTTTGCAAGGGTTCTTGGATTGAGTCGCCGGAAGGCCACGATCAGCGAGAAAAACAGTTCCCAAAGCAGTTTTCTCAAAAACAAAAAAAAAATGATCAAACGATCATCAAATGGGCTCAAAAAATTCTGAAAAATCACCATTAATCTTGTAAAATCAAGTTCTTTAAGAAACCCTAATTTTTCCAGAGTTTGGGTGACGTTGTTATGACGTCAACATAACTTCAGCAATCTGATGGTGCCATCAAAAGAAAAGTCAAGTTATATTCAATTCATATGAGGCACAATCTTGAAAGAAGAAAAAAAATGTGATTTTTGTTATGGAGATTATGAAGACATGTTTTGTGCGATGCAGAGTTTCGTAAGAACTATAGAGGTTGGCGAGTTTCTTAGTGGGGCTTTAGCAGGTGCGATGACTAAAGCCATTCTTGCTCCTCTTGAGACTATAAGGTGGGTTTATTTTTTATTATTTTTTCAAGTATTTCAGTTTTCAGTCCATCTTTTGGATTCTACCAAATATGGTAATATGGAGAAGACAAAAAATTATTTGAAGCATCAACAAAACAGAAAGCGCCCTAAAGCTTCTATTGGCTTCCATGCTAGATCTCTTCAAGACTCAAGAGGAGAAAGTCGATATCATACAACATCCTAAGCTCTCTAGAGAGTTCAAGGGGAAGGACAATATCTTCCTGCTATATGAATTTTTTCTCCTTTTTTGGCTAGGAGTTTGGGGGTGGTAATTTTTTTTTCTCTAACTGTAGTAGTGTGCCCTAACTCCTTAGAATTCACTTATTCTGGTTTAGCTCCGCTTCCCTCACTTGTTGTTCCTGAAAACACTATGCATCAACTTGTTACTGAATTATTTTTTTTTTTTCTTTTATTGCACATATCTTCAAATCTGAAAGCTTAAGGGCCCATCCTGCTTTTAGTTGTTTCCAATAGAAGAGAAATGTGATAGGAAGTAGTTTGAGGGAGTGCAACTAATTGAACATTTATTCATGATTGGGCTCTTCTGATAATTAGACCAGGTAAATTGCAGTCCTTTGAGGAGAAAATCAAAAGATAGAATTCTTCAAAAAATTTGTTGAAGGAATAGAAACAAATTGGTTTAAGATGTAACTTTGAGGCTTTTGGATTGGATAGATGAGTCTATACATTTGGGGTTGCATTATGAGGACAGCATTGAATCAAAGGGAACAAAAAAAAAAAAAACTTTTTTTTCAAAAAACTCACCTCTTTTAAGAAAAAGATTTTTCTTTGCCATCTCCGTATGCAATACAGACTTTGATTCCGCATCAAAAACCATTTCCTAAACACCCAAAAAATGAAATAATTTCGTAACAAATGTATGTATAAATGACTAAGAGGAAAGCATTTCTTGACAGAAGTGGATATCACCTGAAGCGCATCTTTGGCAGCCATTGCAAACTGAGAAGTAGAAAAGAGAGCGAAGCCCATAGGCTGCTCTCCTTTGAAGTTCACCTGCGAAGCGTCGTAACCAGGTAACCATCTCAGAAGGTTTTGAAGCTCTCTCTCCTTCACGTCTTCAGGAAGACCAGATATGAAGATGGTCCGAATCTGTTTGGTAAGAAACCAAGGATTGATTTTCGTTCTTGAGGCAACATCATTCAAAACGAAGACAGGAAGAAGAAGAAGAAGAGATTACCTCGTCAGTTGTGATACGATTAGGGTTTTCGACAGGGATTAGAGGAGGAGGAGGAGCAGGCGCTGGTGCCCATTGGTGACCGTAATGATGAATTCCAGCACCCGCCATGGCTGTTCAACCCTAGTTTTACAGTTTTTTACTTTTTTTCTCCCTCTCGAATCCTATTCTAACAGTATGAATTGTGAGTGACCGGATCTCGAGCCCTAAGTTTTTTTATTATATTTTTCTAAAAACTAAGGGTAGATGGTGAATCCTAAGGTGGATGAATCTTAACCACGGTTAAATAGGATTAGAAGGAGGACAAAGGCAAGAAAGTGGGAGCCGAGACGGCCCTCCTCAACCACAGTTAAATGGGATTAGAAGGGGAACACATGACAAGAAAATGGGAGCCGAGAAGGCCCTCCTCCAATCACCAATCCAAGAGGTGACTATTTTCCTTCCATTAAATCAGGTCTGTTTTTCCAGGAAAGTGCCTTACGTTTGAAAATGGATTTTGGTACTCGTGTCACTACTCTTTTCTTTTTTCTTTTAAAAAAAAAAATGTCATGTCTTATCGGATCCAACCAAAAAAAACAAAAAAAGGGTTTTTGCATATCAGTTGTTGTATTATATCAGCTTTGTAAATACACTGTTATGAGTTACAGTTTTGCAAATTAACTCATGACTTTCCAACCGTTAGACTAACAACCTCAATCCACAATTTTGTTAGACTTTCGTTTGTTATTGTTAAAAAATGACTATTATGCCCTTTAATATTTTATAACCTCACAAAGCCTTTTACAATCCTTGAAATATGGTTAATAAGTTTTAACCCCTGTGATTAAGATTCACACCCTTACGGAAAAAGCATCTAACCTTGATTTTTTTAAATAAAAAAAATACTATGTCCCCTTTTAACTCCCTTTACCTTAGGTTAAGATACACTAACCCTTAGAGTTAAAGCAACTAACCTTAGTTTTAAAATAATAAAAAATTAATGTGTCCCCTTGGAACTCCCTATAATTGTGTTTAAGATTCATTAACTCTTACAGTTAAAGCATCTAACCTTGATTGTTAGAAAAAAAAAATAGAAAGAATCAACGTGTTCCTTTGTAACTTCCTTTAACTGTGATTAGATTCACTCACCCTTAGGGTTGAAACATTTAAATGTGGTTTTTAGAAAAAAAAATTAACATGTATTTTAACTCCTTTTAATCGTGTTTAAGTTTCACAAACCCTAAGGGTTAAAGAATATCTAACTTTGGTTTAAAAAAATTAAAAATTTAAGTTGTCCCTTTTTTAAAAAAATTGTATTAATATTTTTTTCCTAAAAATCAAGGATGGATGGATAAATCTAAACCACAGTTAAGGGGTGTCAAGAGAGACAAGTGGCATCTCAAAGGGTGATAACTAGATTTGCCAAATCTGTCACCGTATAGGATTTGACTCCTTTCTTTTTAAATGTCAGGTCCTTAGTTGGATCCAACCAAACAAAACATAAAACACGGGTGTTTTTTTTTTTTGGGGGGGTCCTTGTTTGGATTATAAAGGATTTTGCTACTGAGTTCTTTGAGCACAAGACTTGAAGTAGGACCGTCTTAGGCTCATTTTTTGCTGAAGAGGTCCTCATATTTTTAACAACACTAGTTGGTAAGGCACGTGCAATGCACGTGCTTTGAGATTAAAATAGAATTGAATAGACAACCTACTAAGATCATACTGCAAGCAAATAGGTTTTCCTCCAAATTTGGACTTGGAAGTGCATCATTTATGACATTAATACAAGGCATTACAAATATAAGTTTACATGGTTAAACATCCTAATACAAAAGAGTGCCCTGCAAAAGGTATATCTCTATCATAATAAGTGGGGCATCAGGCACGGCGGATTAATATTAGGATGCACCTTAGGGGTGTGTTCGGTTGGCGAGAAAGTAGGTGAAAGAAAATAAAAAGAAAAGAAAGTAAAATAAAAGAAAATAAACTTAAATTTTCTTGCAAAACAACCATCAAAAGATGGATGAAGGTTTTTGAAGAAAATTTGTCACTTTTGGGAAAGTGCAAGAAAATGAAAGTGTTTCTTACAAACCAAACACAAGAAAAGTGCAAGAAAACAAACTTTTCTTTTCCTTTCCCTCACTTTCTCGCCAAATGAACACACCCTTAGAAGAGAGTTCTGCAGTAACAGTTTGCCAACAAACTTTTATATGATAGTATTACTTGGAAGATAGTTCTATTAAAACCATGCTGTGAGAACAAGAAAATCCATTGCAGTAGCAAGACCATTAACACCTACACATTATCCACCATATATACTCATCGTGATTGAACTTTAAAATGCTCGGTAAGATGACATGAGGTCATCTAATTTAAAAAGGAAGAAAAATATAATTTCTGTCACAACTGAGATTGCCAAGATCAAGAAGCCGATAATGAGTACCAAGAACCTCCACCATATAGTCTGGCGCATTTTCTAACTAAAAATATATATATATATATATATATTACTACCGAAATCTCATGCTAATAGATAGGGCATGTTAGTAATAAATACAAATTATGAAGGGTAAATTTATTTCGAGGGTTTTTATCAATATACCCACATTTTGTATTTAATCACAGTGAATGGACTCTCAACAAATCGATCTCCTTGTGAGAAAACGAGACATTAATATTCTACACTCAATTGTAAACCACAATCCTGTATTAACAAGACATAAAAAATAAGATTCTTAAAGAATATAATATTTTGAATGTTGTTTCCTACTAACTCATGAATTTTCACCAAAAAATAAAATCAAGTGAAGTACCTAGAAAAGCAAGGGTATTACAGTCAATAATTCTTTACTGTCACAAAATACCAAAAAGAGTATTGTAAAATGATCGATGAAGTTACACATCTTTAAATATAACTGTGAATACAAATACAAAATCATAATTGATAACCAACTGAAGTTTGATTATGTAATAGATGCCATAAAACAATATTTGATTTGATTCTTAAAGTGTGCAACAAGTAAGAAAGGCCAATAAACTAATGTTTAGAGTCCTCAAAGCTACTGTGTTGATTGAAATCCACACCACTCCTCACACATGCAGGCTATGTAATGAGAGTCTTGAGAAAAGACATACAGGTTTACCCATATAACTTCTTATAAGGAAGTAGCTAAGACTGTAAGGAGCTATAGTAGTTAAGACAATATTAAAGGGACTTCTAACTTCAAATAACTCCCTACAAGGGAGTAGCTAAGACTGTCAAGAGCTATAGTAGTTATTAAGACAGTAATAAGAGGACATCTAACTTCATATAAGCTTATATCTCAATTATCTGTTTTGAATAATGAGAGCCCCTATAGGTCCCTACTTTCCTCACCTATAATTTTGGTCTTTTTAGGCCTTTTAGGTTCATCTTTAGAAAAAATATAACTAAACTCAAAAATGCTCACTTTCAATGAAGTCCTTACGACAGTAATATAATCATGTTTTAATTGTACTCCTGGCTTAATGGTTATTTGTGGTTGAAGCCCACAGGGTTCTCCATTTGCAGACCATTGTAATCAATTAGGAAAACAAACTCCCAATTCACATAGAAGAAAATCAACAAGACAAGCATGTAAAGGATCAAAATTATAAATCTTACCACTGACTTAACTAAGAATCATACTTATGAACCAATTCAGTGATGAAATATTTAATAAAACTTGTACCGCCAAGTAATAATCATTGTTCTAATATAAGATGCATTCCACTTGAGCTACAGAACTCGACAAAGTTAACCACTTACATGATTGAGCAAGCACAACCTTAATTGCAGTATCAAAAGCAATTTGTAGTATCAAAAGCAATTTTGAACCTTTAGGAACGAAATTGCAGGTATTCTCACTCTTCAAAACCTCTAGGAACGAAGAACCTATATAACAAAACCAGAATCATTGCAGGGGAGAGAAGCATAGTAGGAGGAGATAAGAAAAAGAAGAAGGGATAGCGAAATAATTTTGCCAAAAAATCAAAATTCTCATGAAGAATGGCGGGCAGAAAATCAATTCTAATCACCTTTTAACGACTATATCACCCTAAATAGCTAATTTAAACTCAAACTTTTGAAAAGTATCCTAGCTATTGTGTACCAACAATCTACACAACGGCCAAACCACAATTGTGCACCAACATTTACTGTAAGTGAATAGCAAACTGAACTTTCATGTATAATTATAGTTCTAAGCAAACTAAACTTTTGTGCATAGTTTGCAACAACATGAGTTTGTGCCCTTTTTTTTTATCTAACACCCGGTAATTCTAAATCCAACAAAACTAATTAAAGTTTTTTGAGAAAAAAATAGTAGGATCCATAATAAAAATAACCATGCCAAGATGACAAATTAAGCTAATATACCAAAACATGCTTCGACAACCTTACATAGTGACATAGGAACTCAATATTAAGATAAAACACAATAAGCAAATTAAAGATGAAACTTTACTTCTTGGTCACGATTGAATTGCTCAATTTCGGATTTCCTCCTTGTCTAAACACACCAAATCATAAACTCATTCAGATGAAAAAAATAAGAGCAAAATTATATTTCACTCGCAATTCGAGCAAGAAAACAGTATGAAATAAAAGAATATTGTTAGATAAAAAATTGAAATCAGATTTGAAGTGCTAGAAATATTTAGTTTCGTGTACTTATAGTAGAGCATTGAGTTAAGTGAATTCATCTACAACAAATAAATAAAGTTAGCAAAACTGCTAATTTTTCATTCATAAAATTTTCTGGAATGAATGCATTACAATAAAGCAATTAAAATAGGAGATATACATTAACACATACGAGTTCTACTATAATAGTGTACTTCTTATGAATTGTTACAATAAAGCAATTAAAACGGGAGATATACATTAACACATACGAGTTCTACTATAATAGTGTACTTCTTATGAATTGTCGAGAGTATATGATATTCCATGGAGCGCAAAACTCTATAGTCTAAACCCTTATAACAGCCAACAACCAGCTCACACTCAAAGTCCTGCACATGTACTCTCCTCACTCCTAGAAGATTGTTTCAAACAGCTCAAATGCATTGACATTCTAGGACCCTTCTACAGTACAATTTCGTAGACTAATAGTAATTGGACCAATCCTACATTAAGTTATTCATTTTTTATCGTAACTTGAAGTGTATTCTTAAACTAAAAGCTAAGTTATGGGAAAGAACTAAAAATCAGTTACTCAAATCCTAATGAAGCTGAAACTAAGCATCCCAAATGCAGGAACTAAATGCATTTGACACTACTTCGAATTTTTTCAGCTCCGTTTATGGTAGGCATTGGTTTTGGACAAATCTAATTTGTGCCCTGAAAGTCCCCAATAATACCACATACAATGTGGGCAGTGAAATCTCACCGCCCGCAAGGTGGGTGCATGGTGCACTTGCCTACGCAGGATCACCACCCATTGGATGGGCGGTTAGGCTTCGCGCATACCAAAGGCACAAGCACCAGCTGGCCAAGGGTTGGCTTACCGCCAGCCCGCCTAGCATTAAATGTTAGCAGCAAGGCATTAATGCCCCACGGAGATCCTTTGTATCAGTCCTTACGGGACTGACACATGGACAGGGATTGCCCTCATGGACAAACCCTTATTTAAACTTGCGGACAGACTCCGCGAGTCCATCGGTGGGTCAGTCAATGACTAGCCCAGTCCGTGACCATCAAAGGCCATGGACCTAACCTAAACCAAGGGTTGGACCCATGGTCCCACCCTATATTGGTCCGCGGATTGACTAAGGTTAGACCCTGGTCCGCAGTCCAAATATACTTTGACCTGACCTAGACCGCGGGTGAGACCATGAGTCTCACCTCTTTAGTTGAGGACTGACCAAGGTCAGTCCTTTCCCAGATGGCAACCATTATTTGACCGCCATATGGTAGAGAATCCTTATTAAAAAGGACTCTCTGCCATCTCTGGGGGATCCCAGGATAGAGATCCCCTTCCTTTCTCTAATAAGAGTGTGTCATATGGCACCTTATCTGAAAGGGGAAGTTATCTCTTCCCTTTTCTTGAAAGATAAGAATTTTTCCCCTTTGGGGGGGAAAGTTTAATCCTCCCAGGTTCCCCAGAAAAGGAAACCAATTTAGAGTCCTTCAAAAAGGACTCTCATCCTTGTGGTTTCTCTAAGATAAGAGAAACCAGCTGTCTTAGACAGATGACCATCTCTAAGGAGAGTTGGCCTCTTTTGATTTCCTAAAAAATGAGAAGTCAAAGGAGAGTACAAAGAGGACTCTCCAAAAGATATAAAAGAGGGAGTTTCTCACAAGAAACTCTCAATGCAAAAATACCCACGTACGTAGGAAAAAAGGAATAGAAAAGGGCTTTCTTTTTTGTAGGAATAAACAACAACCAAAGAGGAAAAATGAGGATCTCCCCCATATGGAGAATACCAGGTGAACCGTCAATAAGGCTACCTTTCTTTCTTTTCTTTCTTTTTGATGCTAAAGCCTCTATGAGGTATCTTGTAACGCCTACATGGGATTTGGACAACCCCATTGAATAAATACAAATACTTTATTAAATATTTGTTCTTCTTTGAATCTTTCTTCTTAATCAAAGGTATTTCCTTAAATAGGGAAGATAATTAACAGTCTAAGTTTACTCAGATTGGAAGGATAGTCTCCCACAACAAACAATAAACTCCATACAACAATGGATGAAATTTGAAAGCAAAGACAAATTTTGCGCTTACAAATTAATGGCATGCCCGGTGGGAGTTTCTTCTCCTCTCATCTTTGAAAAAAGATAAAAAATAAGAAGAACAAAAAAAAGAAAAGATGAGTGATTCTTTCATCTCTTTTCTTATTGTTACTGACCAGGATCATCGAGACCGTCTACATTCATCTGGCCTACGTCCTGACCATCAATCAGTGGGTGTATGTACCCCCAATCCGAATCTCGATGACTCATCTACTCACTTGGGCCGAGGTAGCAACAGCTCCATCCAGGCAGGTCCGACCAACTGGCCAGACTTTTGCAAAAAGGCCGCAATCACCAAACTAGGCATCTGTTAAAGATGCTCCAGTCCGCAGCAGAAGCAGAACCCACCCTATCAACTCAAGGGTGGAAAAACAGTCTGCCCGCCTACATCAAAGGCAAGCAGGTAGCCCACCCATATTTGGCTGCCCACCAACAGCAGGTCGCTAGCCCGCGAGTATCCCAAAGGATCTCAGACAGCCCGCGGGCACTTCAGAAAAGAAGTACCCACCAGCAGACATATCTGTCCGCGGATAGCAAGGAGGGTGCACCCAACCGGATGCACATAAGGGAAAGTAGTCAGCTACTTCGCGACAAGTCAGCTCAAAGGGCAGACCTATGTCACCGAAAAACCTGAAAGGGGATTCCAAATCTGTTAACCCTTCGGGGTTAACTAATGGAGCAAGCTCGTTTCGAGCCCAAACCATAAGCCAATCAAGGTTTAAACAGGAGAAGCCCTATAAGTCGATCCTAAGACAGATTGTAGAGGTCCCCCAACCCAAGTCGGTTGTTGGGACTCACCCTTCAAAAGTTTATCAATTGAAAGGAGATGCTGCCTAAATTATCTCAAGGCAAAAGAACAAGGCCACTGGCTTAAAAGATTTTACAGAAACTTCCCTAACAAAATTACAGGAAACTAATCCACGGACCAGATCCCCGGATCAGAAGACTGGTTCATAAGTTAATCCTGTGGACGGAAGGAGAAGTGGCCAAGGCCACTCCGCGGGTAAGGGGCAATGCTCATCCGCGGATACCAATCAGGGTCCACAGACCCAAGGCCCAAACAGACCTAATAGTTCAGCCTAGGTTTATCCCGCGAGCATAATTGCATGCGACTTCGCGGACAGGTCTAGAAGCAGACCTGAGTCCACAGACAGAAGAGTCCACAGACAAGCTCCTCTTAAGAGAGGGAGAGACCTGTGGATAGAATCAACCTCATCCACAGACAGTTCATCTTCCAAGAAAGATAAAAGTTGGCAGCTGAAGGCCAATAGGAACAAGGTCCCCTTGGGACAACACTCAACACCTGATGATATTATCAACGATGCTATCAGATCAAGAAGTGAAGGTGCGAACTTGCAAGTTTCTTCAAACTATGCAAGGGGCATTAATTTTCATGATCAAAGTCACCCGACTGTTAATGCAAACACAAACCTGGACTCAGCACTAGCAGACAAGAACTTGTTGTTCAGGGTAGGTTCAAATGCATTCAGAAGCATTAATTCGGTGACCTTTGTAGCAATGACAACCAATACTCGTCATCAATATCAATGACCCTTGTCCAAAGATGTCAGTCCATTCTAGGGCCGAACAAATGCTGAACCAGAAAGAAGTACCAGAGCACCGCATGACCCTAGGATCAAAGTGCTAAATATAAGCTCTTCTCCCTTTGAAATGTTTGTTGGCCAGGTAATGACCCTAAAGGGCGGGTGAATAGGGTCTATGACAGATTTAAAATTTTATGAACAATATGTTCAAGATGAGGAATAAAATAAATATGCAGCAAGCAATAGAAATGTTGTAAGAGAAAGAGAGAAGAGATAAAGAGAGTGCAAACTCAGGATTTGTTCACGAGGTTCAGTAAATCAACCTACTCCCCGCCTCAGCTTCCAGCTAGAGGATTTACCACGATTCCTTAATTGCACAGACTCCTTCACTGGTGGAGTCCAAACTGTTATAATCTCTCTTGCAGATTAAGATATTACATTTACAAGCTCTCCTTTAGGCTGAGCTAAAACCTCTCAAGAGCATTACCCTCTCTTGATAAAACTGAAGCAACAACTTCAGTACAAGAATCCAAGATTCTTGTCTAACCTCAATAAATGAGTTTGAATTTGAAAATCTGAAATAAAAGCTCATTAAATGAGCTGGATAAGAGTGAAATACAAACTCTAATAAAGTCTCTCAAAAGAAATTGGAGTTGAATGAGCTCAAGAGAGATTTGGGGATTTTCTATGTATGTGAGTGAGTGAGAATTAAAAGCAATGAATGAGTGATCAATAGAAGTTATTGTTGTGATCAAGAGTTGTTATTAGTTTATAAATGAACTTCTTTTATAGCATTTGATCCAATAAAGCCAATGAAGGTTTATTAAATGCTTTTTGATCCGTTGAAAACTAGCCGTTACAACGATTTTTCAGTTTTTAGACATGATTTCGTCGACGAAGTGGGGTTCCCACTTGAATTCGTTGCCGAATACAGAAGACAATGAAATTTCAAAAAGCAATATCATGGCTTCGTCGTCGAATTCAACCTATCTTGAGAATTCGTCGAGGATTTCAGAGCAAAAAATCTGAATTTTGTTTTGGATCAGACCAAGGAGATGAGATTGATTTCCTAGGTTTATTAGCTATGATATAACATTATTTTATGATTCTTTAGGGCCTTAGAATGATTCCCAAAAATGTCATAGGCTCCTATGGTCAATCTATGATCTTGAGCTTTTCAACTTACCATACTTTGAGGACTTCTTACACAATTCCTATGTACTTCTCAATAAAAAATTTACATTTGAAACTACTTGAGAGTTGATCATTGCTTGTCTTCGATCTTGTGATTTGCCTTTGTCTTCAATGGACCCGACTTGGACTATAGCCTTATCTTGGATTTTCATCTTGTATACAATGAGTTGAACTTTCTCTTGTGTAAACTTTCATCCTTTCTCATGATTGGAATGCTATCAACTTTATATTCTGAAAAGTTCAAGCACTTACGCAGGATCATTAGTATCAAATATTTTCATTTCAATATTATATTATTATCAAAATTATTAGGGGTACCCATGGTTGTAACCCTGAGGTTAACAATCTCCGTCTTTTTGATGATGACATAATAATGTAATGAAATTGGGTTGAGCTCCCCCTCACAACATGCTTTTCATTAAGACTGTTGAGGAAAGCTCCCATAAACATATGCATTTAAAAAAATCATCACAATTGTTGCTTGGATGCATATTTTAGATGGTTTATAGGACATATCACCATGTTTTAATACTAAGAGAAGTTCCACAAAGGTAAGTATCACACTCAATTTTTATTCATAACAAATTGGATCAAGATAGATTAATCAGAGATAGAGAGTTGATCAGATTGAATTGTGAATCAAGAGAAGTTCCATGTAATTGAAGATGTTATTAATTTTGAATAACCAAGAGAAGTTTCATAAATTTAGATAAACAAAAAGCATTTTTGATAAGCAAAAAGCATTTTTGTATATACTGCCAAAGATGCAAAAAAAATGGGGATAAAGAAGATTCATTCAAAAAAAAATTCCATTACATTCTATATTTCTCTCCCCCTATGGCAACATCAAAAAAAATTAGACACATATAAAAAAATTACAATCCATCTTTTTTTGTTTCTTTAAAAGTTCTGCCACTTTAGTGAATATATTCTCTGAGGTAACAGCTTTTTCTTCTTGAGTTTCCTTGTTTTCTTGGACTACCTCTTCTTCATCCGGATCTTCATCTCCTCCCGAGCTGCTGCTACTGGATATTTCATTAGAAGAGGGAGGAATGGAGTGAAGTTTGGTGGATTTTGGAGGTTTGGTCTTTAACAACTTGAAATGTTTGGTTCTTCACTTTTGAGGCCTCTATGGATAGTTGAGACATTTGACTTGCCATTTGGTGGATGATTGGAGCTTGGTTCCCAAGAAGAGAAGACATTTGAGAGATGGAAGGTCCTTGATTTCTTATATGCATCTCAGTGCTTTCTATCTTGCCTTTCAACATAGTCACTAAATCATTCAGTTGAAGACTTTGCTCCATGACACCTACAACTTTTCTCTCTATTAGGGATAGAATTGAATTTACCCTAATCTTAGTGACATTCATTGAGATCTCAATCTCATCCAACCGAGGCTCCAAAGATTCAACACTTTTCTTTACTTCCTCTTGAATGGTGTCCATCCTAGTCTGGAGAGCTAAAAACTGAGCCGAGTTGGCTACCTGGAGACTTTGAATGGACTATTTGGTTTCTGACTGAAGGGAGACCATACCAGCTCTAATTTCTGACATAAAATCCATCATGGAAGCTCTTATGTCTTCTTGAAATGTCTGTTGGTTCATTCTCATCTCCAGCTGAAAGTGCTCCAAACTAGAGGACATGGAGGTAATCTATCCTGCCATGATGCTCAGATGCTTCTCTAATGCAGCTGACCTGCTAGGCACCTTATAAAACTGACCAGGGTCCTCAAAGTGAGGAGACACCTGTCTATGAGAGCTCTCCGGAAACTCTCCAGCATCCACAAAGTCTGACAAGTTAGGCATCTCATCCCTAGGGTGCTGCTCACCCTGAGGATCCTCTACTGGGACTGAATCTGGCTGCTGGTCAGCCTGGGGCTCCTCTGCTTGAGTTGAGTCTAGTTGCTGCTCATCCTGGTGCTCCTCTACTGGTGCTGCAGTAGTGGAAGAGACAAAAGGAGTAGGAGCAGAAGTAGGGATGGATGGAGTAGATATGGGAGCTGAAGAACTGGAAGGAGGTATGGAAGGAGAAGAGGAAGGAATAGTAGAGGACTAAGAGGCAGAGGGTTTGGGAGTCCAAACCTTCTGAGTTTCATCCCAAATATAGCCCATTCTTTGAATGGTTGCCTTGCTATATATGGAGGAGTCGTCTGTAATGACAAAATCTGTTTGGGAAGAGAAAGGAACATTGAAATGTTTAAAGATTTTTGTCAGGGCTTGACTAAAAGGAAGACACCCTGATTTCCTTTTAAAGGCATTATCCATACAGTGGACAATGATATAAGATAAATCTATGGGTGTGGAGGTCAAAATACACTATATAAGAAAGACATCGAAATAAGTGAGATACTCTCTACCACCACCCATTAGCACTAAATTATAGGTTATGATATGGTGGATGAGTCTAGAAGTGAGTGTAAGGTCTTTAACCTTTGGTTGAAAAGGGGTGGTAAAATCTTGCTTAATGCACATCATTTTTAGTGCATCTATTATATCAAATCCTTCATGCTTGGTCCACTGACCATTCACAAAGGTCTGAAGAGTGCACTGAGGGATTTTTAAAATAATGTGCAATTGGTTGAGATGAAAAGAGATGTTCTTTCCTAAGATAAAAGAAGTTATGAGTGATTTAGATTGATCAAAGTGGAAGTGAGTGTAGAACAATCTGACTAACTCAGGAAACATGATTTCGTTGGATTCAAGAAAAGAGTCCTATTTTAGGGCAGAAAAGAGAGTTTTTATTGGTTCTAAACCGAAAGCAGAGAGATTTAGAAAGTTGACCACTTTACCATAGAGAGGAGAACGAGGGAGAAATTTATCCTTGAACAGCTTCTCGTATTTGGCTTCCACTGGTACTGGCACTGAGCTTGTAGCAGGTTCCTTCCCTTTGTCAGTTCTAGAGTTCTTCCTTGGTGGCTCTACTGAGGCATTCTTCATCTTGAGAGGCATGTTAACAGATTAGGGTTTGATTTTGGAAGGGCTTGGAATGGATTTTGGTGAGGAAGCAATGAAACAGGAGCTTGGAGGGAAAAACTAGGTTTAAAAAAAATCCGATTTGAGATTTTTATTTATACCCACGACCTATTTCGTCGCAGAAATGAGCTTCAGCCCAGATTTTGTCACTGAAATCAAGTTAGGAAACTTACTAATTTCATTTTCGGATGGACTTCGTCGACGAAATGGATGATCCTCCTTAATTCGTCGTCGAAATGAGTACATAAAACATTCTGTTTTCATATAAACTCATTGATTCATCCCCAAAATCAAAGTTCAGACTGAATTCGTTGCCGAATTCAGTTCTGTATTTGAAGAAATGATTTCTCTTAGATTTTTCAACTATTTTTCTTGAAACATTGGTTCATTAAAGCATCCAAAAACAACATAAGGCATTCAAATCAAGATTGAATAGCTTATAACACATTAATTCATAAATTTTCAATTTTTGTTCATGATTATATTAGCTCACTAAGACTAGTCATACCCAATTCTCTTCTCAAGGCACTAAACCTATCAGATTGAAGAGGTTTGGTAAAAATATCAGCAAGCTGATTAATTATATCCACAAATTCCAAGATAACATTTCCATTTTGCACATGATCTCTTATAAAATGATATCTTATTTCTATGTGTTTAGTTTTTAAGTGTTGAATGAGATTTTTAGTTATATAAATTGCACTTGTATTATCACACTTAATAGGAATTTTAGTGTAGATAAGTTTGAAGTCTTCTAGCCGTTGTTTCATGTACAGAGTTTGAGCACAACAAAGTTCAACTGCCATATAGACTCAGCCTCAACTGTGGATAAGGCCACTGAGTTTTGTTTCTTACTAAACCATGAAACAAGAGAATGTCCTAGAAAGTGACAGAGGTTCCACTGGTGCTTTTTTTATCCACTTTGCATCCTGCAAAGTCTGCATCTGAATAACTTATTAGATCTAGGTTTGTGTCTTTAGGATACCATAAGCCTAAATCAATTGTACCAAGTAAATATCTAAAAATTCTTTTCACAGCTATTAAATGAGATTCTTTTGGACATGATTGGAATCTTGCACAAATGTAAACACTAAACATGATGTCAGGTCTACTTGCAGTAAGATACAAAAGGCTTCCAATCATGCCTCTATAAGGTTTTTCATCAATATTTTTTCCTTTTTCATCCTTATCAAGTTTGGCTGATGGACTCATAGGTGTATTCATTACTTTAATATTTTCTATTCCAAATTTCTTAAGTAATTCTTTAGTATATTTAGCTTGATTAACAAATATTCCTTGTTTGGTTTGCTTAATTTGAAGTCCTAAAAAGAATGTTAGTTCACTCATCATGTTCATTTCAAATTCTTTCTGCATTGTTTTAGCAAACATTTTACAAAGAGATTCATTTGTTGATCCAAATATGATGTCATCTATATAGATTTGAATTATTAGCATATCATTATGAATAAAGTTGTATCAATTTTACCTCTTGTAAATTCATTATCAATTAAGAAACTACTTAGCTTATCATACCAAGCTCTTGGAGCTTACTTTAATCCATATAAGACTTTTGTTAACTTAAATACATGATTTGAGTATTTATGATTTTCAAAACAATGTGGTTGATTCACATATACTTCTTCATTAATATATCCATTTAGAAATACACTTTTTACATCCATTTGGAATAATTTAAATTCTTTATGACTAGCAAATGCAAGTAGCATTCTTATGGCTTCTAGTCTAGCAACCGGGGCAAATGTTTCATCATAATCTATGCCCTCTTCTTGGTTGTAACATTGAGCTACTAGTCTTACTTTATTTTTAATTATATTTCCATTTTCATCATTTTTATTTCCAATGACCCATTTTGTACCAATTATAGATTTGTCATTTGGTCTAGGCACTAGATCTCACACTTGATTTTTATCAAATTGATTTAATTCTTCTTGCATAGCAGTGCCCCAAGATTCATCTTCAATAGCTTCGAAGACACTTTTATGTTCAATTTGACTTAAAAATGCAAGGTTCATTAGATTTCTTCTTGTTCTAATCCCTTGTTTCATATTACCAAGTATTAGGTCCTTAGGATGATCTTTTATTAATTTCCAAGCTTTAGGAAGTTGATAGGATTCTTCATCTTCATTTTCTTCCTCATTTTCTATTTCAATGGATTTATCATTTGAATTTTCCTTTTCTTGATCATCTTTATTTTCTTTATTAATTTCTAAGTTTGATATTTCTTTTAGAAGATTTTCAATTTCATTAATATCATCATTATTAGAAGATTTGTTAAATTGATTTGATTCATCAAATACCACATGGATTGATTCTTCAACAACTAAAGATTTTTTATTAAATACTCTATAAGTTTTGTTATTTGTAGAATATCTTAAGAAGATTCATTCCACAGATTTTGCATCAAATTTCTTAAGATGTTGTTTATCATTAAGTATAAAGCACTTACATCCAAACACCTTAAAATAACTTATATTAGAAATTATTTCATTCCAGAGCTTATAGGGAGTTTTATTTAACTTATTTCTTGTAGCAACTTTGTTAATTACATAACATGAGGTATTAATGGATTCAGCCCAAAAATAATTAGGTAATTTATTTTCATTAAGCATAATTCTAGCCATTTCTTGGAGAGATCTATTATTTATTTCTATTACACCATTTTGTTGTGGAGTTCGAGGAACTAAAAAATTATGATTAAAACCATTCTCATCACAAATTGATTCAAGCCCTTTATTTTTGAACTCATCCTCTATCACTTCTTATATTGTTAATAGAATAACATTTTTCATTTTGAACTCTTTTACAAAACTTTTTAAATAAAGAAGGTACTTCATTTTTATGAGAATGAAATAATACCCAAGAGTATCTTGAAAAATCATCCACAATAACAAAAGTATAAGTTTTTTCAGCTAGTCTAGCTATTTCATTTGGACCAAAAAGATCCATATGTAAAAGTTCTAAAGGCCTAGTAGTAGAAATGATTTTCTTAGTTTTGAATGAAGATTTTATTGGTTTTCCAAGTTCGCAAGCATCACAGATTTTGTCTTTAATAAATTTAGTTTTAGGTGATCCTTTAACTAATCCAGTTCTAGAGAGTTTAGACAAAAGATCCATGCTAGTATGTTCTAGTCTTCTATGTCATAACTGACTAGCTTCATCTATAGCAGAAAAACACATCATATTTTGAGATTTAAGTTCATCAAAATCTAAGGTGTAAATATTCTTATTTCTATGTGCTACAAACAAAGTATTTAAATTATCTTTGTCCTTAATCATGCAAATATTTAATTTGAATGAGAAATTTAATTCCTTATCACAAAGTTGACTAATGCTAATGTGATTATGTTTAAGATCATCTATAAGTAATACATTTTCAATAAAAATAGATTTATTCTTACCTATGTTACCTATGCCAATGATCTTCCCTTTAGCATTGTATACAAATGTCACATGTCCACCATCCTTTGGAGTGAGTGATGTAAACAGCTTCTTGTTCCCAGTCATATGTTTTGAGCATCCACTGTCCAATAACTATGTTGTCATGAAAGTCCTTGACTTGAAGCATACCTACACATCCAATTCAAGTAACTCCAAGATACTTTCCCCCCGATACCCAAACTGTTTTGGATAGAACCCAAATTGATTGGGGTTTTGATGTGGGAGGATTAGTTCCCTTGGGAATCCATTTCATCATTGGTCCTTTATGGTCAGTTTTGGAAAGAGAAGATGTTTCTTTTGGAACCCAAACTTTTCTAACTATTTTACCATTATAGAATGAAGTAGAAGATGGAGTTTGGTTACTACTTAATTTTGTAAAGAAGTTTTGATAATCTTTTTGTTTTGAAAATGTATTATAGTCAAGTTCAACTTTGTTAAAAACACACCTCTGTTATCCTAAGAGTATTTCTAGGTTCTTTTGACCATTTGTGAATGTAAGGATGATATTAGTCAAGTCTTTGACTTTTGCTTTTAACTCATCACATTCACAAGATGAGTCATAAGGAGAATCTTGAATTTCATTTAATTTCTTACTCAATTCCTCATTCTCATTCACTAACACACTCTTTTCTTTTTGCAGAATTTCACATGAATGCGTGAGAGTGTGAATTTCTTTTTTAAAAGATTTATTTAATTTAGCGATTCTACCAAATTCAATGTAGAGTTCATCAAATGTCTCTCTTATTTCATCATATGAAAGAGAATCATTTGGGAAAGAAGTTACCTCATCCTCATTTTGTCATGAGGCACAGATTTGCCACTTCTTCATCACTGGAATCTTCTGACTTGCTTCCTTTTGAGTCATCCCAAGTAACCATCATAGTATTTTTCTTGAATCTTTGGCTCTTCTTGAGTTGAGGGTAGTCAGTCCTTATGTAGTCTAGTTTCTCGCATTCATAGCAAGTGAGGGATTCCTTCTTGCTAGATTCAGCCTTGTTCACCTTTTTAAGAACTCCTTCTTGTATGGTCTCTTTTTGAAGTTCTTCTTATGCTTGAGAAACCTCTTGAACCTTCTTGTCATCAAGGCTATGTCTTCATCATCACTGCTGGATTCCTCATCACTGTCTTCAACTTGAGTAGTTTTGAGGGTCAGCCCTTTGTTGGCTCTTGTTTCATCAGACATTTGATCCTTTATTATGACCTCATGAGTCATTAGAGAACCTAATAGCTCATCCATAGGCAGCCTGGTGAGATCCTTAGCTTCTTGGATTGCTATAACTTTAGGAGTCCATTCCTTGGGCAGTGATCTTAGAATCTTTCGCACATTTTCTACATTCGAATACACTTTACCTAAAGATTTTAGACTATTTAAAATGTTAGTAAATCTGGTGAACATATCACCAATAGACTCTTCTTTTTTCATTTTAAATAATTCATACTTGTGAACAAGCATGCTAATCTTTTCTTCTTTAACCTGATTAGTCCATTCATAGGTGACTTTCAGTTTGTCCCATATTTCTTTAGTAGAGTCACACCCGAAAACTCTGTTAAATTCCTGAGGACTTAAAGCAGAGTAGAGGTTGCTAATAGCTTTAACATTGATTTGAATGAGCTTAATGTCAGCATCATTCCACTCTCTCTCTACCTTAGGGATTCTAACATCATCCACAAGTTTTGTGGGAAGATAGAGGTCATTGACTATTACTCTCCAACACTCATAATCTAGAGCTTGGATGTAATACATCATTCTGGTTTTCCAATAGTTATAATTTTCTCCATTAAAGAGGCAAACAAGTTCTGGAGGTAATCCTTTTGATAAAAAATTACCATTTTTTCCTTATGCTTCATTCGTGTTATTTTGGACCCTCCTTTGACATGTTACATTTATGTTTTGAAATTTTTAAGCTTTAGATTACCTCAAAGTTGATCTTCCTTCTCAACCACTCATAACTTTGATGATATTAGATATCAACTTCATATATTCAAACTGTAGAATGAAGGCGGATTACCCCTGGATGAATAATTTTTTTTCTTTCACCTACATACTGTATTATGTGTATTAGATCATTTCTTTCATCTGGAACTAAATGATTTCTTACGTATTTACAGTTTTTATTATTTTCAAATCCATAAAATAATTTTCACTATGTGGTTAGTTAAAATTCAATTTTTATGGATGTAAATCAGTTATGTAGATGCACCTTATCACTTCCACTTAAATTTTTCGGAAACTATAGTCTTCTTTCTTGCTCTTGGAGCCACTCTGTTCACCTGAGAATAATCTTCTCTTTGGTGATGCTTACAGCTTGGATGCAATTATGGACTTCCAGGGATTTTTGCTTGCCTAAAGGTATATTTTGCTGGTTTATATGAGCTTACAAAGAGGTTGCCTCCTAGGTTTTTGATTCTCAGGATTTATATTTGAATCTCAAACCAGAAGTAACCAGTGTAGTCGAAATGTCCTGGTGATGCTTAGGCGATAATGGGTTCCTTAGGCGACCAAAATTTATTTTTTAAAGATTTAGAGAGTACCTTCCTAGATCATAATCTAGGCAATAGGGGTCCTGGCTTGAGGTGGTGGCCTAGGAAACTTTTTAACTACATTGGAAGTAACAGAACTCTTTTGAGTGGTGCTTTGTGTTGCTAACATGAGAGCTAGGCAAGGCAATGTAGTTTCACCTTAAAGTAAATGTTATTTTTAGATAAAACCAAATATTGCTCTTTGTCTATTGCTTCTTCGAAACAAGTACAAGGAGCATGTACAGTGCATTTTCAAGATCTCAGTGTAGAAACTGTAAGATGTACAACTTTACCAAACGTCCTTACCAATCTTGAGTAGGCTCGAGATAGGCAGAGCCAACAGCCTGAGAGCCCCCTGACTCCATCATGGCAAATTCTGGCCCCATAGGTCCACTTTTATGCTGGGGCTGGGAAGAATTCCATACATTCTTGTCTATCGTGAGGAATGATGGGTTCAAAATGACAGCTAGGATTAACCAGACTTTCTCTGAGGAGGATATGATGGATGGGTATAGCAACCAGGATGGTAGCATCATTGACCATGAATCATCCTCCAGGCGATCAAAAAAGCTCTCCGGAAGCCGAGCGTGGGAAAGGGCAAACGAGACAGATCAAGGATTTTGCGGGTACGATGTTCTTTTAATGACAAAGATCCCATACCTAGTGACTTCTTTAAAGAAGCTATATATGCTCATAAAAAAGGTTCGTTACTCGATTTCTTTTTTCCTCTTAATTCATGATGTGTTCATACATTGATCCATTGAGATGATCCTAGCATCCCTATCCATTCATTATTTGAATGACCTAACAATGATATGGATAACAGTCAAGAAAATGTCTAGAATACCAGGGTTACCGGTTAAGTTTATCAGACTTGGTCAATTTTGAATGACCAACAAAAGAATGTAATTGAATCTTAACCCACATATTCCTTTGGTTTTCGTGTGGATTATTACAACATTTATATGTGAGCACGTGTAGCAATCGTCAAAAGGTGACATAAGCTATGTACAGAAGTTCTTCCTAATGTACATCGGCGGGAGATTACCTCTCCATCTCCAGGAAGTTTTCTGTGGCACCGCTCTTCTAAGGTACATAACCGCTTCTCACCCTTTCTTTTCTCTATCTATGCATGTTACCCTTTTTAAATTAAACAAGAAGATCTTATGAAAATGTCCATCTTCTTATGTGTTTTCGAAACATCACCAAGTTTATGAAATACCAAAATTCTCTAATCGGAAATTTTGAAAACTATCATTTTGAAAAGTCATCCTTAATTTGCTCTTCCTGTTACTTTGGGTCCAATATATTAGGCTAAATTGAAGGTACCCATTTTGATATAGTTTATAGACTGGTTACTGATTAAAAACATCTTTTTGTACATGTAGTGAATATATCCCTTATTTTACATTAGTTTTGTAGGCTCTTTGTAAGGTGTTTATGCTATAAATATATGAGGTTTTGGGTTTTATCCATTACAATATATATATATATATATATATATATATATTTTTTTTTTAATGTAATTTTTTGTTGTCCATTTAGTTAATAATGATTATCTCACTTTAATTTCATTAAGTGTTGCTATGATTATTCTCTGATTAATCAGACATTTTTCTCTTCTTAATTTCATTAGTAATATCTCCAATTGTTATTTACTTCTTCATTTCATTTGTAATTACTTACTTTGTTTTATCTCGGTGCCACTTGTGAGGTCTGCAAAAGAAGCTTAATAGAGCCCAATCACAACTATCCCTTACAAGGGAATAGCTTCTTGTATTATTTCTTATATGGGTTTAGTTATTATTTCATAAAAAATCGCTGAAAATTTTGTTTTCGTGTATGTACTAGTAAGGTTTTGTAGCAATCAATCAACCTCTGAATAGAAAAGCTTTGCTTGTCTAAGTAAATTGGATCGGATTTTGTTTTCCTTCTAATTCTCATTTATGAGTTTTGATTCAAATGTGTCTTTTGTGCTTACTTTTTTATATTGTCTTCGTGACGCAGTTAAGGTAGAATGCAGAAATTCAGTCTCTTCATTCTAGGTAATCTAGACAAAAGAATGACACTAATTAGTAGATTAGTTTGATCAACATCACCTAACAAGTAGTTAACAATTCCTCTCAACATGCTTGATCTCTCAGTTGCAGGAGCTGCACATTTTCATTTCCTTGTAACAAGTAGTTAACAATTCCTCTCAACATATATGCTTGGTCTCTCCATTGCAGGAGCTGCAATTTTTAATTTCCTTTGGGGATATCTATGGATTGATTGTCATTCCCTTTATTCTGAAGTATATATCAACTCAAAGTCGACAATCAACACCTCATAAGACATCACAAGTTCCATTTCCATCTTCATATGTACTTTTAAAACAAGGATCATATCTCTTGTTCTTGGATTCTTGCTTTTTTGATTGTTAAATACCATTCATTTGCAGGAGATAAATCTACTTGTTTCCATTTTAAGGAAATGTTTAGCCATTTTTCTTCTCTTAGAGGTAGTGCTAGCTTGGGAGGAATAAAAGCAAATTCCGAGAAGATTCAGTCTATTTTAGAAGTCCAATTGTTTATTTATTTTGACTTCTCTTTTTGTTTTCTTTCCTCAACACTACAGATAAACATTACTTTGTAATGTGCAGAATATGTTTTACTTACAGTTGCCATCTTTATCCATTCTTGCCTAACACAAGAGTTTTGTATATAAAAGGTGAACGACAGTTGTTGAAGCTTTCGTTCACCTTTTTTTAATTCCAAAACTGCCCCAAATTCTTTACTTAACTTTTGTTTATCCCACAAATGTCTTGCAATGTTAGGGCTACTGTTTCCCACCTACAGCTGTGACCGACTTCTACACTCTATTCTATGTATATAGAAAACACTAGCAAAACCCCCGTGCGGGCACAAAGTAAAATGAGATAAACATACATGTTCATATATTTTTCATATATTTTAAGATATGTATGTTTGTATGTGTGTGCAAGATAAGGAAGAAAAATCATCACAACTAATGAGATATGAAACGAAAAATACATTAACCGGAGAATCATGAACTCTATATGTATCTAATGTAATCTTCCAACCAATTGCGAAAATGAGAAAAAATTAGAAAGAATTTGTAATTAAAATTTGAAACTTTAGTTGGTATATAAATCTTAAAACCAAAACATCAAGCACCCCCAGAATCATTTGATTAAAAAGTAAATAAATTTTGTAAGAGAATAGTGCAAATTTAGGAAAGTAGTCTACGGGGAAAAAATTAATGAAAAATCTGATTTTTCTTAAGAATCAAAATTGATAAAGTATAATTCTAAAATTGTAAGTTTTCTCATCTTCTATGAAATTCAGTTGGTATAACCGGATTTGGCAAATCCGGTAATCACGCCTGAGGTCACCACGTGAAACCCCTTAACTATGGTTAAGATCTACCCACATGTAAGGTTCATACACCCATCCTTGGTTTTTAGAAAAAATATTAATTCTTTTTTTAATATTAAAAAGAAGGTATAAAGTGGATAGTTAAGAGAGGGTATTTATGAGTCCCACTTAAGTGGAGTTGAGACTTGGGGAGAGAGAGGAGGTCTTTGTTGAGTAGAATCTTTTGGGGCATGAGAGAGAGTTAATAATGGGGAGAGAAAATGGGAAGTTAAGAGAGGATATTTATGGCTCCTACTATGTGATGATGTGACATCACAAACCTTAAAATGGAGATCAAAGAGGATGCCACCTAGGCATCCTATTTCTATAGTATATAGTATAGATGTGTCCATTTGCTATGGACTTCTACTATCTTCTACCACCCCTCTCTACCACCTCATAGACCTACCTCATCCACACGTGTCCACATTCTCTGTTTGGGATCGGAACCCTTTAAGGATAGCTTCAACGGGCTTGGCAGAGCTCCCAGCTCCTACATCAAAGCAACCCAACAGAGCTACTGAGTGGTGGATGTGTGCCCTCCAAAGGTTCCTATGGCTTCGCATGGGCCATAGCCTAGTTGTTGTCATTGATTACTGCTATGTGTTCGTCTTCCTCCTGTCATGTATCTCAATCTCAAGCTCAAGCTACTATAGAGTACAGACCATCTGAAGGTGCGCATCAAACCACCCTCTCTCTCTCTCTTTTGGAGAATTAGAGGTCCATGCAAAAAAAATGATTGGTTTTATCAAACCCCTCTCTCTCTCTCTCCCTCTCTCTCTCTCTCTCGGAGAATTAGAGGTTCATGCAAGAAAAAAAATGATGGGTTTTAACATTTAAATTTGTTTTTTTTACATGAAGATTTTCTTATCCTTTCTTTAAATTTCCCAAGTATTTTGTAAAATTTTAGACATTTTTTACTAAATAGATGGGTATTTCTTTTGTTTTTTTTTGGTTCTTTGAATTGATAAGTTGGAAGAAACAACAAAAGAGAATTGATAAGTAGGAAGAAACAACAAAAGAAGCATAATTTTTGCATTGATTAGGACCATGTGTTTTATGGGTCAGTGATCGGATGGATCTCATACGTGGGTACTTTGATTGTGGTCAAGAGGGTGCAAAGCATATATCAAATACCCTTGTATTTTTTTTTTTTAAATATAACTAGCGAATACCCCGTGCGATGCACGGGTGTATGATTAAAAAAAATAATAGATGGGGTAGTACGTTGGCTAAGTAATCAACATGATTAAAGAGAAAATAATCAAGCTAAGTAATCAGCATGACATTCTAACAACACATGATTGTAGTAGAATCCTTTTGCTTGAACATATCTGGTGTTAATTGATTGCGAGTTTCAATAAAGCTGTGTTTATAACATATTACATTATGTAATAGCGATTAAGATTGGTCAAGTATCCACCTCCCATAGTCACACATGGAAGCAAATCGTCTATGTTATTTGGTGTAGCCTTCCCTGTGTGTTCAAGGCTAGGATCTCCTATAGTTGTAACCAATTACAACTGTTAAATCCTTACAATGCAATAGATAGAACCATATCCTCTGTGATTTTGATGTGTTCTTCCCACTGACAAAACAATATTAACCTTGATGGTGACCAAAATTACTAGTTACACTCTAATACAAATGTTCAGACGGTTCATGTTGCTTAGTAAGCTCAATTCCTCTGAGAACCAGCTTCATTTCACCTAAATTGGCGGTGCTCTCGGAACCATGCAATCACTATAAGGGGAAACCCATATTGCTAAATTGTCAGGTTGTACCTAGTAATGCAAATTGCAAACAGTACAATAGGTCTTTTAGACCAAGATCCCAAGCTATGTTGATTCGATACAGGTAAGAAAGAGCTTATAGATCTTAAAACGCAGACCAAACTCAGCAGAAAAATCACTAATCACTATTATAATAAAACTCCTTCAACTAACCTCTTCTTCCTCTCCACAAATGCAGTAGCTAACTCTAAATCATATGGAAGTACAGGAAAGACAGCGTACTCAAGATTCTCCTCGCTAGAGCTCTCATTATCTCTCTTGAAAGCTAATCGCCACTGCTTCTCAACTACCGGAAACCTCCTGTAAGGGGAATTAATTAAAAGACCAAACTTTTACAATAAATGGCTGATCTTAAGCAATAACAATCCAAATCAGAACAAAATTTTTGAAAACCGATAAAAAAAAAATAAGTAGAACAAAAATCCAAATAAAAGCCCTCTGCATTTCTGAAAATGAACAGAGACAATTCTACATTCATATGGCACAATGAAAATCTATACAAACCCTTCAACAATCAGTAACGGAGATTTTTATCAAGATCTTTGAAATTTGATTATGAAATAGATGGGGTAGTACGTTGGCCCTCAACGTTGGTCACAATCGTTGGCTTTCCTCCCTCCATTGCTGCAACAGCAGAGTTCGTAGTCCCAAGATCGATCCCAACCACTTTCTCGTTCACAACCCGAACAGGACCAAACACAAAATCACTCTACGTTCTTCTTCAGCTTGAGAAACGCTGACCGTGGCAAGCCAAAGGAAGCTCTGCTTTTGTTCAATCTCTGCCCGAGGAATACAGTTCTCGACGAGCCTCCATTAGATTTCTTCGAGGGAGAAGGAAATGCAGAACCATCGAAAATGTGAAGCTGCGCTGTAGACGATGCCATTTTCACTACAGGAATTTCAACAAACAACTCTGTGTTTAGGGTTTTATATCAGAAATCAGTGTATAGTTTTAGAAAAAAGATTTCAGAGAGTGTTTTCGAGATTCGAATACGGTGAAATGTTGCAGACAAAGCCCTAGAAATGAAAAGCAGAAACAGGGGAAGCAATTGTAAAAGGATATACTTCAGATTTCCAGAGAGGATTCAAGTTCTGAAAATTGAGATGGAAACCCTAACCCTAGAAACTGAACTGCTAGGCTTTCCCTCTTTTATCTTTGGTCTCCAAGAAGATAAGAGGGGACTGTGAGATAGAGAAGGTTTTATGGAGAAAGTGCGGGTTGGATTCTGTCATGAATATTGGGGAGATGAAGGGTTCTTCTTCAGTTGGCTTGGGGAACCGAATAAAGTTTGACAGTGGGTCTTAGCATGTATTACATAATAAATGTCATAAATGAGAGGGAAAAGTTTTGATGACTTGGTAATAAAAACTAAAAAAAGAGATCAGATAGGGGTGTCATGTTGGCACCCTAATTTCTTTAGTATATAGTATAGATACTACTTGGACACCACCACATTGCCTCTATCAGAAGTTTCTTCCGAATGGGTAATTATGGTCTTGCAATTTTTTTTTCATTGCCCCTATCAGAAGTTTCTTATGAATGGGTAATTATGTTCTTGCAATTTTTTTTTTGGGAAATAGTTAACGTAGCCTTGGTTCTCGTTTGGAAACGGAATGGCTGGTCCTGATTGGTGCATTCCCCAATTTTAAATACTCTCCTGCTATGATTAAGATTCACTCACCCCTAGGGTTAAGCAATCCAACCATAGTTTAAAAACAAAACTAAAATCATAATTTTAATTTTGTTAAGCAATTTTGTTACCCTTAATCAGTGTTAAAGTGGTGTTAAAAGGGACACAAGGACATGTGGGTAAGATAGGAAACAGACCCATGGGTCCGCTAAGTAGAGCTTTTTTTTTAAAGTACACCATTACATTGAAACTTTTCTTATAGAATTTTAATATAAGAACCATAGTTTAAAAAAAAAACTAAAATCATAATTTTAATTTTGATAAGCAATTTTGTTACCCTTAATCAGGGTTAAAGTGGTGTTAAAAGGGACACGAGGACATGGTGGTAAGATAGGAAACGGACCCATGGGTCCGCTAAGTAGTGCTATATATTTTTTTTAAGTACACCATTGCATTGAAACTTTTCTTATAGCATGTTAATAGAAGAGGAGTGCTAGCCCTACTCTGAGGGCATTCCTCCTGTTAGTGTGAGCCAATCATTTGTCAACCAATCACTTGTCAAGTTTCAGTGTTAAAGCCCTACCATCACTGAACCTTCATTGAATATGTACTTTTAACACTGAAAATTGAAAAATTGGCTCAAACTGAAAGTAGGAATGCCCCTGAGAGTAGGACTAGCGCTCCTCTTAATATAATACTACCAGAGACACTACATCATTGCCCCCCTTATTAAAGTTCATTTTATGGGTAATGATGTTTTTGCAGCCTTCCAGCTAAATTCTCTTTTAAAAAAGAATTTTGCTCAAGATATATGGTTAGGTCGTTAACCCCGATTAGTATCCATTCTAGGTCAGCAAACAGTCGGATATCTCAACCATCATACCCTGCACACACTACCAATTGGACACGTTTTACTTGGAGCCATCACACGCTACCAATTGGACACATTTTACTTAGAGATAATAATTAATGAGACATTTTCGAAATGACTTGGAATTCTCTTAGGTTATAACTGTGGACATGGCCTCTGTTCATTTTGTTATTGTTACTAAGCTGCGTCGCCATTAACTTGGATGAAAAATGGACATAAGCGGCTATGCCATCTTTCATGGTTGTAACGCGTCTATTTTTGAGACCAGTTATAACATAAGTGAATCTCAAGTCGGAAACATGTATCCCGTCATTTAAGTTAACCTATGCTGGATTTGCTTTTTGTAAGCTTCTTTGTTCTGTGTGTGATGATATATATATATATATATATATATCAAGTAGTGGCTTAATACAGGCATTGACTATCATGCACATATTTGATAACCTATCATTCATGTGACTTTCGCTTGCCAATAATGATAATTACTACTTGATGCCAATACTTATGATAATTTCTACTTGATAAAGATATGCACGTGCCTTGCACGTGCAGGGCATCTCTAAGTATTAGAACTAGCGGTTGGCACGTGCGATGCACATGAGAGCGAGGGGAAGGAGTTAACCACAGTTAATAGGAGTTAAAAGGGACACGTGTTGACCCGTGGGTGTAATTGAACTCTCCCCGAGTTCAATTGCAATTGGCTGTGATTCTATTCTTTAGATAGATAGATAAACAAATGTTAGTTTGAGAATTAAAGTAAAACATTACATCAAAGTTGTGCTTGATATAAGGGTATTTTGGGAATTTCAGAAATCAGGCTACCTGTTTCTCCTATTATAATAGTAAAGATAAGTTAGAGTTAGAGTTAGAGTTGGGTATGAGAATAAATAAAACGGGCTGAGCCCAAATTGGTTTCAGCCCAGCCCAGCCCAGCCCAGCCCAGCCCATTGTACACTCCTGATCCGAGTAGTTGGTTTTATTTTTTCTTCAGACTTTAGGAGGGAACTAAAGAAAGACCCATCTGATTACTAGGGTTTCACATTTTTTTCAACGTCTCTGTATCCGAAGAGAACCGAGCTCGCAGCCATGGCGACCACCAGAGTCCAAAGGATCATGACCCAACCCATCGTACGTATATCGATTCGTTTACCATCTCCTTATCTTTCTGGTTAATTTCTACTTGAGCTGATGAACTCTTCTTTCTGGCTTGTCTTTTTACTAATATCTTTGTGTTTATGGTGTTGGTTGGAATGCTTGTGGCTCCAGAATCTCATTTTCAGGTTTCTTCAAAGCGTAAGTGGTATTAATATTCATTTTCGCTGGTAATTTCTTCTTTGGTTGCTTTGAAATTTGCTAATTTCTGTGTTTTTGGGGTCTGATTTGATGCAGAAAGCTCGCATTCAGATTTGGCTTTTTGAGCAGAAGGATTTGAGGATTGAAGGCCGTATAATTGTAAGTTTCTTTCTTTTTTTTATTTTTATGAAAGGAAAAAATTAAATTACTTTTTGTTTAGTCTTTGAGCCTGTTTTATGTTGATTTTTCTGTTTTTTTTTTAAAAGTTAAAATTTGGTGAAATTGTAAGGTTTATAAATTTCTCTCTATTTATATATGTTTATAAACAATTTTGAGGTTATATAAGATTTTGGGTTCAATGGTGGACTGTGGATGTTGTAGTGGTCATCCTGTCTTTGACAGTGGAGCTTATATCAAAGCTTTAACATGGGAAAACTCCAAGGTAGTGTAATTCTTAGCTTGTTTCGGATGGTCTTTGCTATTGTTAGCTGGTTAAGGAAAGGTTCCATAGGGACTTTTTATGTGGAAATAATTTTGTTCGGGGACTATATTGGTTTTTTCAGTGCAAAAAGAAGTGGAAAATTTCAACACATCTTGACCTACATCTTGTGTTGTGAATCATTTTCCTTGTGCCTGTGCAAGTTAAGATGTTTGAAACCTTTAATGCTTGTTTAATGATATTTCTCTGCTCCAAAGGCTTGCCATAATTCTGGTCTGGCAAACTGATGTAAACCTCATCCTATGGAGAATGTATTTTGTCTATAGTGCTTGTAAATACGACAAGACCTCAATTTGTATTGCTATCCTCAGGTTTAGTCTATACAAATTGTGCGCCTCATGGATATATTGTGTGTAGGCACTAATCGCAACCTTAGGAGAAACTGATAAAGTCTGTACGGATGTCAATCCGATGTGCACTTTAAACAAGGAACCTTTATAGGTGTTGGAGTTTGTAATTCTTTGAGCTGGTCCTTATCAACCAGCGTATAAATTAGTTGGCTCTGTTTATATTCATTTGCAACGTTGGCATTGTAAAGAGAAAGATGGGCTTACTCCTACCTTTTGGGATATCCTTCTTCTTTCTCTTAGGTGATCTTTATATGATTACTATCTTTTCTAACGATATAAGCCTTCTTATCCATGTAATGGATGATTTGGTAGTCGTATTCCTTTGGATATCAGTCATGATATGACATGCATCCATTGGTACTAGGGGCGCAGTCAGGAATTTATTGTAGATGGAGGGCACATTTGGTTTAAGGGACGGGGGTTTGGGGGCAGTGTCCCCAGATTTTTTTTTTGGTGACTAAGTTTGTGGGTCATTTCATCCATACATTTTGTACATATCCTATATATATTGTTTGATTTGTTTCTCCTTGTCAAATTTTTTGCTTTCATCTTTTGTGAGTTTACTGCTCAATAAACTCCCTGTGTTTGCTTTATGTTCTTTTCTTTTTCTCGTCATATATACAATTTGATCATTACCGATCAAAACAAAAATAATATTATACGCCTTATCTTTGAATGGTGTTCTTCACTAACAGGAGTGGATTTGGGTAACCTTCTAGCAGGAGGTTGCCCAAGTTGGCGAGGGTCTTGTTATTTTTTCGTTTTGTAGGCTTTGGAGAGGAGGGGGGGGGGGGGGGGGGGGGGATTATTTTGTCTCTTTGTAATATATGCTGTATTTTATTTTCTTCCCCTACTTGAGTTTACTCTCTTGTAAATTATTTCCTAGTCCTGTATTCTCTTTGCTGTACTTTCGGTTTTTATTATATGCATTTCCATTTACCAGTTAAAAAAGTCTTTACTTGGTTGATTGTCTTGGATAAGATTCTTGCAATTGATCATTTGAGGAATCGTGGGATGCATATTCCGAATAGATGCTGCATGCTTGATGCGTCAAGAGGCTGTGGAAGATGTGTACTTCCTCTTTTTTCATCATCCAGTGGCTTGGACTATATTGACCTTTGTCTTTCCTTATTTGGCATCTCTCGGCCTTTCCGGATTTCCCATGGTGGCTGAAGATATGATTTTGGGGTGCCTTGCTGGAGCATTCAGCAGTATGGGAAACATTCGTTGGGGGATGCTGCATTATGTGGTATGTTGGGGCATTTGGATAAGCAAATAACAGGCTTTCCTAGGGGTCTGAATATTCTATGAGCAAACCCCCAGAAGTTCTCGGGGATTTTATAGCGCCGTCTTCTTTATAAATGGAGTCAAAATTGTTTTTGTTGGAACTCCTAAATCTCTTTCTGTGATTTTGAAAATTTTTGTGTGGGAACTCACTCATTCCCCCATCTCTTGTAAATCCCTGCTACGTCGATCCCTGCAGATAGAAGTGGGGAATCCAATACCTCAATGTGGCAGCCAGTCAATGGGTGCCACATGGATTTGGTGGATGAAATTTGGAGGCATTTCCCCATGTAAACTGTAGGATGATGTCATAGCTGGGCTCCCCACTCAACTGCTGCAACATGGCAGAAAGCAGACATGCAACTGCCCCAAAGATGCCATGTGTCTTGGGATCCCCTGAAAAGAGGAATCCCCATCAACACAACCTCATCCCTAAGGATCTTCGTTTATGATAAGTATGCAGTAACACCAAGTTTGCTACAGGTCCTAGAATCCCCAAAAGAGGGGATCCTCCATTTGATAGACGTGTGAATAAGCTCACTTACCCCTTCCAATGGTTGTGAGGGACAAGCCTCGTCCAATGAGAGGATATTTAACATTGCAATCTGGCGACTAACAGGTTCGAACAGAAGAGGATTGACTCCACTTCCCATGAAGGGAGGTGGGCAGTTACCACATCCCCCTCTCTTATGAAAAGAGGGGAGTCTCCTGAAACAAGATCTCATGATCTTCTTTTGGTGAATACAGATGAAAACTTTTCTTAAAGAGAACACTTTCAAGCAAAAGACTGCAAAGGCAAGAGACACTTGGTCAATATGTGACAATTGTCTTATATGTGAAGAGAGTTGAGATGAATGAGGGCATTAGGCTCAAAGTAGTAATGGCACCATTAGCAAGTGTCAAGGAAGAGTTTTTAGACCTTTTACTTGGTTTCCAAAGAACACATGAACCTAAAATCTTATGCACTATGAATATTTTGAGGAAGATTATGGTGCAATATGAACTACTAAGGTGCCGTTTGGAATGTCTAAACTTCGGGTCTACTTGTCTATATGACTATTGCGGGTAGACGTTTTCATGTTTTAGACCATTTGGTAACGCGTCTACTTGTTATAGCAAAAAAGATAAAAAGACGTGAAATGTCTAAAACAAAAATTCAAGTTTTTGGTGATTTTTGGGAAAGAATCGTACGACTATTCCAAATAGATGACAAAATTGAGTTTTTCATCATTTTTTTGACCATTTTGCCCATTTATTGTTATTTTTATTACTATTTTTAATTACTATTATTATTATTAGTATTCATATTAGGGAAATGGAAAAAGGACCCAAGGGTCAACTTAGAAGCAGTGACCTCAATGGTCCAACCCCCTTTTTTACCATCCATCAACTGTGGTTAGCCCCTTAGAGTTGAGCAATCTAACCATGGTTTTTAGAAAAAACAAAATACTAAAGTACTTATTTTAATTTAACTAAGCTTAACCATGGTTAAACAGGGGTTAAAAGGGACACGGGGACACTGCGGTCAGTTTAGAAGAGGACCCTGAGGTCCTCTTCTCAGTCCTCTTCATATTATTATTATTATTATTATTACTATTAGTATTATTATTAGTTTATAATAATAATAATTATTATTATTATTATTCTCATTATTATTATTATTACTATAACAATAATTATTGTTATTATTATTATTATTATTATTACTACTATTAGTATTATTATTGTCATTATTATTACTACTATAAATAATAATAATAATAATAATTATTATTATTGTTTTAAAACGACTTCATCTGTCCCTGCAACAAGATGAGCCAAACACAGTTGTACAAAAAGTTATGTCTATATTGTGCACTGCCAAACAATTTTATTGTGTACAGATCCCTTTCTTATAGATCTTTTTGACAAATCTATTTTAACTAGACTAGTTGAAGTGCATGTGCAAGGCACGTGCTGTGTTAAAAATAATATTTGAATTCACATAATAGATAATTAAATCTCATAACGGATAAGTTCTATTATCATGAACAACATGGTCTACCTATTGAAAGGTTTGGATGATGTACTATTGTAAGTGTGTAGTATGCAAAAGATCCAGGTCTTATCGAAAAAAATATGTAGAAACAAAGGATATTATAGAAAGAAAAAATGTGAGTTTTGGGATACAACTGGTGTTTAAGTAGACATAAAGAATATTATGGGAAAGAAATATATGAAAGCAAAAGGTATTATTGAGAAGAAAGTGATATCATGACAATTTAAAAAAAAAAATAAAGGGTATTATGAGAAGACAAATCTGAGTTTTGAAATACTAATATATAAGTAGAAGAGTAATATTATAGTAAAGAATACTGTTGGTTGACACTAACTTCTCCCTCTCTTAACACTGGCTTAGAAAAATGTGGGTTTTGGGATACAATTAATATATAAGTAGAAGCAAAGGGTATTATGGAAAAGTAATTATGCAAGAAAATAGTATCACAAAAAAAGAAAAAGAGAATTATGGGTTTGGGATACAAATGGTATATAAACAGAATTAAAGGGTATTATGGGAAAGTACTTTTTGCAGGACTAATTTTTTCATGAAGAGTTTATCTTATTCTTGGATTTCCTTGAAAATCATGTCATTTGACTTGGTGTTCTATCATTACAATTTCGTGTTGGTGTGTGCCCATGTGCAATGAAGTTTAAAATGTTTGTCTTGATTCTTGAACATTATATCAGTACCTACAGAATTAGAAATATTTGATGGAAATAAATGGGAATTTATGGAAAGCTTATTAAAATTTTGTAGGCTTAGGAAAAGTTCTGAAAATAATGGGAAACATGTGTTGTTATTTTAGGAAATGGTAAAAGAAGCATGAAACACTACCATGATTAATCTGTAAATTCTGTACTGATAATTTATTGTTTGACCACCAAAGTAAAGTAGGTGAAGAAATAAATGAAAAATAAAAGAGAAGAGGAGGGAGAAGAGGAGAATTAGAGAATTAGGGCATACTAGTTTGATTAGTGTATAGGATATATAGACTAATCAATTTATTAATGAAGTATAATAGACAATATGATCATTACAATGAGCAAATAATGAAAAAGATGTCCCGTTATGTCTTTTTCTCTATAATCCCCTCAAGAAGAAGCATATATTTACCAACTTGCAAACAAGGCCTTAAAGATGATCACGACCAAGAGCCTTAGTGAAGATAGCAGCCAATCTCTTTGGTACGAACATATGAAGGGAAGATTTTATTTGTTGGAGAATTTTTCATGATTAAAATGGCAATGTTTAGTTTGTTCGTGAAAAGCAGGATTTTTGGCAATATGATAGCTGCATGACTGTCACAATAAAGTGGAATGGGACTCGGAGGAATGAAACCAAGTTCATTTATCAATGTCCACAACTAAATCAGTTCACAAGTCGAGTGAGCCATAGTGAGATAGTGAGGTATTCTGCATTCAGCTTCTGCACTAGATCGCGCAACAACTGATTGTTTCTTACTCTTTGTGTAACCAGATTGCCTCCATGAATGTATGAGATTCTGTAGCGCTGATCACTAGGGAAGGCAGCATGGTCAGCATCAGAGAAACCTCTGAGATGAAGATGTTTATGAACTCCATACTTCAACTTATCCAAGGGGCTGATTTTAAGTATCTCAGAATATGATAAAAACGTTCAGATGAGATGTACGAGGAGCATGCATAAACTAACTACCCCAACATCATAAGAAATATCTGGGCACGGAATGGTCAAGCATATACTCCTACTTACTATGCAACGTTAAATTCCTGGATCCTTAAGTAGGTTACCATCCTCAACTACCAACTTTTGGTTTGGATTATGGGAGACTCCACAGACTTACCCAAGCATACCTGTTTCAGTTAAGAGGTCCATAACATACTTTCGTTGTGACAACACAACTCTAGTCTTTGAGCGAGCAACCTCGATGCCAAGGAAATAACAAAAGACTCCAAAATCCTTAATCTCCAACTGTTGCCCCAGAGTTATTACCAGTAAGCACAGTGTGTTCTACGTATAGAATCAGAACAATGGTGCCTATTGCGCTATGCTTAACGATACGATTAATGATTGACTCGTATGGCTCTAGGGAAATCCAAAGTCAATCAAAGCTTGACTGAATTATCAAACCAATCCCTAGGAGATTGTTTGTGCCAATTGATATCTTCAATCGACATACTAAGTCATTGCATCCAACCCAAACAAAATCCAGAAATATGAATTGTATGCACTTGTGGTTTCACTATGGATAGTAGTTCCACCTGGATAGTGTTTAATTTTGAAAATTTAATGTTGTATTTGTTAGTTTAAGATTACAAAGAGAATACTAGTCTTTGATTCATGGATTTGTTGCCAAACTCGAACCATTTTGTGCTATAGTTACCCGAGTGAGAAGCAAATGAGAAGTGAAGCTAAAGCGAAAAGTGGGAAGCGAGACTCAAAAAAATCTTAGGAAATGATAAGCAAGGAATGTGTTATCTACGCCTCATTCCCATTATTTTAGTATGGGCCATAGTTACTAGATCGAGAAGTGAAACAAAAGCGAGAAGTGCAGAATGAGAATCAAAATATCCTTGGGAAACAAGAAGCATGAAATGAGATATAGGCAATGTGACAAAGTCGGGGTTCGGGAATAGTTTTGGCAGGGATCAAGTTCGGAAAAATTTGGGAAAAAAAAGAAAAGTAAATTAATAATTATAAACATATATGGAACAATTTGATTAAAATATATACAAAAATAATAATTTTTTTGAATAATTTGGGAAATTCAGGAATTATTCGGGAATAATTCGTAAAAAACGCGAATAATTCGGAAAAACGCCGTTTTTTTTTTTAAAATTCGCGATTTAAACGCGGAATCATTTGGCAACTCCAAAATTCGCGAATAAAAAACTTTTTTTTTTTTTTCAAAAAACGGCGTTTTTTGTTACAATGGATATAGGTGCTGCATTCCCATTATACTAGTATCGCAATCATACCTTTTATTTGACCTCACATAAGAAATGTGTGGAGAACTAGGCGTCTTAGGTTTCAATCCAATAATACTTGCTCAGGTTCTACACCCTAGGCTGTAGACTTGGGAAATATCCCATACATATAGCTCTCTTTCCACACTAAATGAGACATGATGGAAGCAAACTTCCTAGGAAGCGAACCTGGGAGCATGCCACACGTACATAGTTTCCTTGCAACTATGGTATAGGCAGCTCTATACCTTAGATTTTATCTTACATGAGATATTTGTGGAGAAGTATGTGCTTTAGGTTTCAATCCAATGATACTTGCTCAGGGTCTATACCATAGGTTATGGACTCGGGTTTATTCCATCATGTCCCACATTCATAGCCCCCTCTTTGACCACTAGTTGGGACGTGATGGAAGCAAGCTTCTTGGGAAGCGAGTTTGGGAAGCAAGCTTCTTGAGAAGCGAGCATCCCACGCTGTACATAGCTTCCCCACAACTTGTTTTGTACACAGAAGCAATCTTACCTTCAAAGTTACAACATAAACAACCACATCTACCCTGTAGGCGTAGAGTCAACCAAACTCACTTTCACACATGAATTTAATATTGCTAATGAGCTATTAACCCAAACCAATTATAACAAGCATGTGGATTGTATATAATGTTCCACCCCAGTGCCTTACGCATGAGGGTTCTCTACATCTGTGAATGTACCTATGCGTAGACAGACACAGGAGTGCACATGAATGCATAAAAAAAGTATAGCTTCCTGTTTCATTACATGTTACCCATGTAATATACACGTTGACTTCCCCCCGTGTATATTCACGTGCATATATATATAGAGACACCGGCACATGCTCTCACACAATCATCTTGTAAAGCATTTGCAGTCTACCCAATTTGGCATTTGTATAGTTTCTCTCAACTCCAAAATCTGAATACAAACCTTTTGGTCATTTGTTTGAGTTACAGGGGTTTGATGAGTACATGAATTTGGTTTTGGAGGATGCTGAAGAAGTTAACGTCAAGAAAAACAGTAGAAAGGTGTTGGGTGGGTCACTGAATATCTCTCTTTTCTCAAGTTTTCTCCTCTGTTTTGTGCTTGTTCTGAATTCTGTTGCATGTGTTCAGGGAGGATCCTCCTGAAAGGAGACAACATCACTCTAATGATGAGCACGTAAGTGAAACTCTCTCTCTCTCTCTCTCTCTCTCTTACCACTCTTTCTATTCCAAGTTCAAAACTCTTTTTTTTGATGTTCCAGGGGAAAATGATGATCATTCTGGGGATCTTACGTGAACTGACATCCCTAGTGTCTTTTGCAACATACATGGAGACTAATGTTTTTATTCAACTTGGATATTCCGTGTGATCATGAAGACCTCTCATAGATATACAGAATTCAGATATATTGAGCTACTGGTAATTCTTGGTATATTACTGGTTTATTCTGCCCATGAGTAATTGGTTCTGTTTCTTGGCATGTTTATTGGCATGTTTAATACTTGCATTTAATGCCAATCTCTTGGTATGTGATAATTTTGTCCCTTGCCAGGTATTTGTAATTTGAACATAGGCTTAGATATTGGGTTAAGTACCGTTTCGTCATCCTAAATAAAAAATATCACCTAAAAGGGCATGATTTGAAAAGTTACCAAATAGGGTATGTATTCCAATACTGCCCTTATTAGTGTTTGGGTTTTATATGAATAGCTAAGGGGTAAATATGACAAAAGCATGCTCTTATAGGTAATAAAAATGTAAAGAATTTCCTTTTTGGTAAATGTGTCAATAGCATGCCGTTTTAGGTAATAAAAATGCAAAACACGTCCCCTTTATAAATATGTCAAAAGCATGCCCTTTTAGGCAATAGAAATGCAAAGTATGCCCTTTTAGGTAAAGTGCCCTTAGATATTTGGTGTAGCGAAATGCTAGCCACCCAAACTTACACTGGTAGTCTGGTAGTGACATGTGTCCTTTTCCCTCGACCTTTAGAATTGGTTGAAACCATAATTTTATCCTTTGTAAATTTTTTTTCCTAACCTGTTGAAGGGTAGCAATGACATGTGTTGCACCCAAAGTGAGAGTTTGAAAACAAAAAATTTGAAATCTGCGTCTGGGCTAGAAATCCTTATTTGGTGTATTCCCTGCAAATCTCTAGTTGTTTTGATCTAATATATTGTTTTGTTTAAATATGAGCCGGAGCTCTACTTCCACGCGTGAAGTGGAGCTCCCCATTTGAATGCAATGTTTGGTGGCAGTTCTTTTATTATGTGAAAATATGGATTGTTTTGTATTATCATAATTACAGAATTGCCATTAGCTTAATAGAAAAGGAAGCTCTGCTTCAACTTGGTGAAGTAGAGCTCCAGCTCATATTAAGACTATATTTTTTCACCCTTGAAAATTTTGGTGTCAAATAACATGGTAGGGAAATCAGTTGATTCATAACATTGCTTGACAAGGACAAGCTAATGTTTTTTTACCTTTCTACTATGTTTGGTTGCCGAGAAAATAGGTGAAAGCATGGAAAAGAAAATAAATTTTAGATTACTAATACAATTTTTAGTTGTGTTTTGTCCAGTTTTCTTTTCTTTTCCATGTTTTTTCTTATTTTCTCGGCAACCAAACATGGGGTTCTGGAAAGATTAGACTTTTTCTCTCCTATTATTCTACTTTGCATGTAGAACTCTGTTCCTTCCTGAGTATGGTGTATCTAAATTTTCTTCAGTATGTATCTTTTGTTTGCCAGGTCAAATGCTTCTCTATATATTTTTTTCTGGATCCTTGTATGAAAAAAGAAGCAAACAGGGAAAAAATCACTGGGTTTGGTTGTGCATATGCAAAAAATCCGATTACCCACCACTCACTGGAGGTCTATTCTGGAAAAAAATTCTTATTGGATCAAAACCATCTAACCCATGTAGAAGATGTTTCACTCTCTTTTCATTCGACTTGTATCTTTTATTTGACTTATATCAGAGATGCGTATCCGCATATCCAGACGTTACCTGAATTTGGTCCTGTGGACGGGCTTCAGGGCTAGACCAATCCAATTGACAATTCAACCTGAACAATTCGTTCATATAAGGCTATAATATCACACTCCGCCTCTTGCGTGAGTGGTAGGGGTGTGGCCTTCCAAGGAGAAGGTCTGGGGGATCTAATCCCCCGGCAAGAGCTCCACTGCCCAAGCTAACTTTTGACTGGCTGACTCTACTGACATAGGTAAATGATATCGACTACCAAAAAAAAAAAGACTATAATATCTACACTTATGATCTACAAGGAAAAATAATTATCTGCACCAACCTGTGCATGGTATTAGTTACTATTTCTATTTTTAGAAATCTGTTCTAGGCCTGAACTGAGGAGCAAAAGCCATTTCTTCTGCATTGCAGGTTACTTGTGGTAAAAATGGGTTTCCAGAAATTATATTCCAAAGCTTTTGTATGTTCTCTGTTTGTTGTGTGGATAAGTCCTATGTTTTAGAATAAATAACTTTGATAATAGGGATCAATTTCTAGCCGTGTAATTTCATAATAATTCTGTAAAGCTTCGGCATAATTTCCTTAGGATACAGCTACAGAAGGGGGAGCCCTTCCTATTGTTTGGTTCGTGTAGCTGGGTCTCTCTCTACAGAAATGCATTTGTGTTCCCCGCCTTTTTCTTGGCTGAGGCAGATATGCTATTGAATGAAAAATAGAAAATTCTCACGTACCATTAATAATATATTTTGCTTACTCTCACAAACTGGACAGGTACCTGAATTTTTTTTGGTAGTCGTAATCATTTACCTACGTCAGTAGAGTCAGCCGGTCAGAAGTTAGCATGGGCAGTGGAGCTCTTGCTGCTCGTACTTTGGGGGGGGGTGGGTTACCATCCCCTTGGAAGGCCACGCCCCTACAACTCACGCAAGAGGCGGTACCTGATAGAGGTCTCAAATTTGAACTGTTGTTGACTGGATGAGACCAACAGCTTGGACCCTACTTGCTGGGCAGCTGGGTTGGGTAGTTGGGGTGATTGATTACCTATTGGCACCCACTTTAATCACTAAGGAAGTGTAACTTTCTGGTGCACCCTTATCCTCAGGTAGCACGATTAAAGCGACAGATACATAGAGACACGAGCATTTGTTCCCCTGCAAGTACTCTTATCCTCTTTAATCACATGCTCCCTTAAAGTTTGTGTCCTTGTCCTATGTGGTGACTTGTAAGTGTAACCTTTCCCTTTGTAACAATAACAATAACTAGACAGGCTAACTTGGTTGAGGTATTGGTCGAATGCTGCACGAAATTTAACTAGCTAAGTACTTTGTCCAACTATCAATAGGGAGGTGGCACACCGGAGCTACCTATTTGCTTGCCCGGAAGTAGAGATTGAAGCAACCGAGTGTTAGTATCAAAGCAACGTCTATATTTAAGGTTAGAAGACATGGTTCAAAGGTAGGAGCATGCACTAACATGGAACTTTTTGACATTTAGAGACCCAGATAACACATATCAATGGGTTGGTGAATACGTTGGTGTATATGCATATAACCGTGTAGGCATCATTGAGGAAGTTTGCCAATAATTAGCAAAAATAACTGAGGCCTTGACCGAGGTATAAAGGGGCAGTGGAAGCTCTGTAGTGAAATTACCCAATTGTATCCTTGATATGTAATCCCTAAGACTTAGAGAGGGGTGAATAGGTCTAACTTAGGGATGTCTATCAATTTTAATGTTTACAATATATGTGCAGAAATAAATAAATAATTGCAAGCAAATCACAACATACAAGATTTTTACGTGGAAATCCTTCCGGGAAAAACCACGGGACCTAGTTTAGTTAAAGAGATATAACTATGACAAAGTTAACAGAAACTTACAAGACTTGAACCTAACTCCTTCGGACTCGACACAACGATCCTTCAGTACTTGGTCCTCCTGCCTTAATAAGTCACAACGTATTCGTAAGTTTTGTGGACAACAACAACAGCTAAACTTCTCTTAGGGTCTTTGGGAAACAAATAGTGATCCTTCACAAAGGACTCACACCATCAGCAATAGTGTCGGCTTCTCACCAACCAAACAAAAAACACTCTCTCTAATGTTGAGGGTATAGATTCTGGTTTGAACACGAAGCTCTAGTGGGATCTTGTCACAGAGAATCAACCGGTGCAAGTCTATGATAGACAATTGAAATAGTTGCACAACTAGAGGGAGAGCAATATAGGAGGAACAATAAGAATCATCCAACCACAATAGAAGAAGGGTAGATCCATCATCTTTAACAACTTCTTTTGAGTTCTTTCTGGATCTTCTAGCTAAAGTGGAGAGATGAAAAACTCTTTCTATCACCCTCCTTTAGCCTTGGATAAGCTTTTGAAAGCCTCCACTCTATTCTCTCATACACAAAAACCCTAATCACGGATTAGGCAAATGTTATATTTATAGAGAACCAAAAAGAAACTTTACAATTTCGGATTTAGAATTGATTTGCGTAGCCCGGTTGACCGAGATGGTCAAGATGGATCGATCGAGCATAAAACCACTCTCTGAAAAAATAAGTCATACAAAATTCAACGCACTCGATCGACCGAGATAGAGGTCGGTTGATCGGATTGCTCAATTTCCTGAGATTATGGAAAGCCAAATTTGCAACACATGTTGCTCTTAGTATCTAGCTACCTAGGGGTATAATTCATGATTTAAATCAATTCCACCTAAGTATAAACTAAATATCTAGGTCTCACTTACCATCCTATGAGAGAGCGAAGCATGATTGTATTTTCTCTAGTCTTCATCTTTACTTCATGAGTATTGGAGGCAAGGACTGATACGAACTAGACACTGTTTTGGTCTTGGAATTAAGCCAACACAAATATGGATTTAAAAATCTCCCCATTTGATAATTCCGAACAAAACACACAATACACACTGAAAAACATGACATTACAGACTCTCCCAAACCTATTACTAAACTGAGAATCCGAAATTTACATGACTTCAAATAAATAACAAAATTACGTGACTTTAAGAATTTTTGAAATGCATCTCGTCATGTTTAACATTTGCACATGCTTAAACACACACAACCTATGAAGCATAAGACAAAATAAAGATATAAAACATATGCTGTATAATCAATCAAGATGAGCATTAAAGAATTATGTTCAATCCATGAACATGCTCAATGAGTGTTCTCCCCTTAGATACACTCTGAAATCAAACGTACTCTCCCCCTAAATAGATGGTCTCCTTTTCAACAAAATCATAATAGGGAGACATTCTCATAAACCAATTGGATATGTTGAGGAGAGTGTAGATTCTCTCATTCCTGTCATAAACATTCATAAAGATGAGGAGAATTGTGTATTCAATTCTCTCCCCCTTTTTGCATGAATTGCCAAAGACATACAAGCAGATAGATAGAGATCCAACAATAGAGTCATGCAAATCAATCAATCATGCAAAACAATTATCAAACAATTAATCTATGCATGGAACACAACATGAGCTATAAAAGATGGATAAAGCTCATTGGATTAACAAAATAAAGACACAAACATGGATAAAGCTCAATGTCGAACAAACCTTAATATTAATAAATTTCACTCTTGTGGGTCTATTCTTGTCTTTTAAAAGACTCGACTTGTATGAAATTGCCATTCATGACAATAACTTGATCAATTATATAAAGGTAGTACAAAACATAAACATTGATGTAAAATGTGTGACGACTAGGGAATAAATTACATATTCAATGAAAACCTTTGTAATTTCAGGGCATGTGTATATACTTAACTATAATGGATCTAACTAGTATACTGAAGCTGTTCCTGGAAGGATTAAACACAAACACCAGAGTTCTCTGCCATTGAATAATGAATTTCAAAATTGTAATTTCAAATGAACACTCAAATTTAAGAATTAGTAATCATAACTAACAAAATAACATGAGAGCTAGATGTAGGCAGAAACTTACCAAACATTATAATGTATAACGAGTACTTGGTCATCATTGGCTAAGACCAATTTATTTATTATTGATAATTCAACACTAGTGGTATTTACTGTTTGTTTAGAGTTAAAAAACATATACCTTCATTCTTCCTTTCTATCCCTCAATGATTCATTTATTTTTCTGAAATAAATAATAATTCAAATTATAAGTCATAAAGCAATGAAAATAGGAAAACAAACAAATAACTTTAATTAATTCTTGATTTATCTCACCTAATGTTTAGCAAAATCAAATTTGCACCGATATCCTTTCTTGTACACAAGTGATCCGTGACATCTTATCATATGATATATGTTGATAAAGTAACTCTTTGACCAAAGATTGCAACATCAAATGTTATTTGAGGAAGTCCACCACTATTTATTTTCTCATCAAACCAATGACTAAATTATTCAAAGAAATCTACAATTAGTTGTGCATCTCAACCTAAAATAAGTGAAATTTAGTAACTCAATATGGATAATATTATCAAAAAATTATATACAATAAATAACAAATAATTAATGCAAATTAAAACAACATATTGTAATCACAAATCTAACTAGTGAACCAAACTATACATTTACGTACCATGTGACATGAGCTACTAGCAGATGATTGTGCTCTTAGTACTTTTGACTCAAGAGTAGTCACCTTAGCCATTAATTGTGTTAAATCTTGCTTTATAATTTGTAATTGATATAGAATATTTTCTCTATTTTAATTTTGGTTATTTCTTTCTTCTATTTCAACATTTTTATTTGAGTTGTTAAATTTCATGTGCATGTTGCTTCTCTAATTGTTCCCGAGTAAGATGTTTAGTATTTTGGGCTAAATATTCTAATTGTTTTGTTTCGAAGCAAATTTATCAATTTAAAATTTAAATCACCATCAACACTCATAATTTTTCTTTTCAAAGTAACAGTCATTGGTATTTGGCTATATGTCAATACGTTATGTTCCTGGCATGACTGTGTAATGAAGAAATGCATAATAGTGAGTTTAAAACAATCCCCCAATTTATGTATCCAATCTTAACAGTAGGAGGTTTTGAAATAAAATATTTATTTTAAAATAAGAATAAACATTAATTTGTTTTATCATTTTTGTGAAAACTAATATAAAAGAAGGAAAACATTCCTCGTACCTGAAAAAGGAGTTGATGCAGAGGTTGAACTGAGCAAATGACAGAGGTTGAATGAGACCTTTGTCGGAGAAAATAATAGTTGCCGGAAGAGTTCGTGAGGGTTAGGGATTATGTTCAAAATTTGAACGTAAAAAGAAAGTAAGTGAAAATTTGAGGTTTTATAATCCTAATGTATTATCACGGTTATAAATGAAAACCTTGATCATATTAACAATTATTACATTTATTCATGCGATTAGTCACAGAAAATGAAAGGTTAGAAATGGAAAGTCTTCATCAGACCATTATTATTATCATATTTATAGTTAGAAATTTTTTTTGGAAACCACAGTTATAAAAAAAAATGGTGATTGTAACTAAAAAAAACTCAATTAGATTTCTTATCGATGAATCTAGAAGATAATGTCGTTAGTAAAAATTAAATTACTGTGACCAGTAAATCAAAATGATTAATCAATCACGTCATGTATAAACTTGGATAACCTTAGTTACAATCACTAGTTATAGATAACCGTGATTGTTAATTTAAAGAGGATTACTGTTATTTAAACAACTGTGATTGTTTATTGACTATAATATCAAGGTGAATTAAATAACCGTGATCGTTTGTTGTAAAGATCATGAATTTATGTAACCGTGATAATTTTTGTTAGCCTTTAGGTTTCAACTTATGGTAACCTCATTGATTTTGATGATAACACAATAATATAATGACCTTTGTATTACTAATGCTTCTATTGAGTTTAACTATAATTTAGTTTATGAAGAGTATTAACAAACCATTCAAAGCAAAAACATGGAAATGACACCAAACATGAAAGGATTCCTCTATCAAGTCATCAAGCCAATTGAAGATCCAAAGCTAAAATGTCAAGTCATGAAGATGAAGATTGAAGAAGAAGAAATATGATCATAAAGATGAAATCAAATCAAGTTAAAGAAGAATGAAGACTCTCTAGAAGGTTTAATGTTTTATATTTTAGTATGATGGTGCTTAGGACTTATGTAAAACGTCCTCAAAATTTGGTTGTTTGAAAAGCTCAAAGCCTAGATTGATCTTAAAAGCCTAAGACCAAAATTGAATAACATTCTAAGGTCCTAGGATATCATAAAGAATAATTAAAACCATGATAAACATAAAGGAATTGACGTAGAAAATCATGCCCATCATATAGGTTGATTAAATATGAGATTATAGAGAAAATCCAGTAATCTCGTCGATGAAATCACAGGAGCATTGAAATTTCGTCGACGAAATTAACCGCAGTGCTACTGTTTTTATTATGACTCCATCTCGTCAACAAATTCTTTGAGATACCCCAATCTCGTCGACGAAATCTTGCGAGACTCAGAATATGCCTGTAACGGCTATTTTTCAACTGTCATATCTTTTCCAATGCTTCTCCAATGACTATATTTTTGCAAGGACTATAAAATAGAATGATTTATGAACTAGAATGAGATGATCTACAACTCCAATCATTCACCCATAGCTTTGATTTCAAAATCTGTTGAGTTAAGTTGCAACGACCCGAAAATTTAATATAATAATTTTTGGGGTTTATTAGTACTTAATTGGGAAGAATTTGACTAAAAATGATTTACAGTAGATCAATGTTTGATAAATTTGTGGAAAGTAGGATTTTGTTCGGGACTAGGTTGTATCGAGAAAAATCCAATGTTTTTCTCCGGAATACGCACACATCGTACTGGTTGATTATTAGGATGATCATCCGACGTACTGGTTCCGTCACGCATCGATTTGCGAGACCGCATGGTCTTGTACGTAAGAAAATCAAGAAAATCGGGAAATCCACAGATTGTCAAATTTTAGTCGGGACTCGATATTTATTGAGTGCTCTAATAGAAATCTACGAAACTCGTACCACTACGTGTCGTAGACCGTGGGACGACTGTTTATCATTTCGGTTGTTCATCATCTCAGACGAAAAAACCGCAACGTGTTTTGTGTCCAAAATCAAGAAATTTATGGAATTTGCAATTTTCTTCTGGTCTTACTTTTTTCTGTCAAAACTCTATATTTTTCCTCGAAATTCGCACAACGGGTGTCAGAATACCCCTAGTTTAGTCACTTGACGGCACCATCGCACGTTGTTTCGTAGGGTTTCGAAGGCCGTATGTGGGGAGAAATCGAAAAAATACGGAAAACCGATCAATTAAAGTGTGATGACATCACACATGATGTCATCGATGATGTCATGGGGGGACACCTCACATGGTGACTCACCCCCTTCCTCCTCTATATAAGGAGGGGATCAAACCCCTCATTCTCATCTTCTTCTTTCTGTGCGCGGAAGCTCTACCGAATTGGCTAGAGAGAGAAAGTGAAGAGAGAGAAGAAGAGAAAGAGAGAACAGAAGAGAGAGAAAGAAGAGAGAGAGAAGGAAGAGGAGCTCTATCTAGGGTTTTTTAGTGTTCTACATGCGTTGGTGACGTCTGTTTTTCTCCCTGGTGCCTCGATTGGTGTGTAGAGAGAGAAAGAGAAGTCTAGGGAGAGAAAGTGGAAGATAAAGAGAGGAGGCTCACCTTGAAGTTCTTCGACGATCCGGACGCAACCGCACCATCTATTTCTCTCTCCATAGTCTCGAAAAATGTGTAGTGGGTAAAATCCCTCTCCCTCTCTTCTTTTTTCCCTTATTTTATGCTATTTTCATCTGTGGAATGGTGTGATGATTTATGACGCGAATGGAAAAGGGCCGGAGATCCTGTGGTTGGTGTATGGAATGTAGGGGAAGGAATTAAAATTGAGGAGAAGGATGTAGCCTCGGTTTTGGGTTGCTATAGCCCAAAATTTCAACTCAAATTGGATGGACGATCGATCACCTTGTTTGGGCGATCGATCTCCAGTATGCAGAAGCCTGGGCAATTGATCGCTAGTGCACAGATTTTGGGGTTTTGATTCCCTGCAATGCTCGAACCTCCAGGAAGCTTGGTTTGGATCCCCCGTGTGATGTGATGTCATCCTAGGGTGCCAAAAATATTATCTGAATTTACTAGAGGCAGTGGAAGGTTCCATTGGCCTGGTTAAGTTCCCTATCAAAACGACACTTGTATGGTGTGATGTTATTGAATGCCTGAAAGGCAATGGTAGGGTCCAGTAGCCTGATAAAGTCCCACCTCAGGACAATCCTTGTGTGATGTGATGTTGTTGGGACATGGTAAAGTGATGGAATGGACCATCAGTCGGGTAATGTTCCACATTGGAACTGTATACCCTCGGACTTGGTCCACGGGCGTGAGGCTCAACTAGTTCAATTATTCAAGCAAGGCTTTAAAAATTGAGAATTTCCTATGGTTAGAAAACCTAACTTGTGTTAAGCGCTATATGTGGTCCCTCTTTGGCTAAATCTGGAGAGGTGGGTCTACTAAGTTCCAAGGTTCCTCCGTGACTGATAATCGGGAGAGTTAGGATGATATCGGGTTTGTAAACCTAAGGTTGTATCGGGTCTACGAACCTAGGGTTATATTGAGTTTACGAACTCAATGATGTTACCTTGAGGGAGTATTAACCTGTGTCGACAGGTATACACTCAACAGAGGTGGTGATGACAAAAGATGTTTATTTTTGTTCCTTTGTGACTGATAGTCAGTAGTGGGTGGATTAATATCCATAGATCCTCTTTGACTAAGTCAGAAGTGGTGATGTCGTATAGTCCTCCGTGACTGATAGTCGGGAGTGGGTGGATTAATATCCATAGATCCTCTTTGGCTAGGTCTGGAGTAGTGGCATTGTGTAGTCCTTCGTGATTGAGAGTCGGGAGTAGGTGGAATAATATACATAGATTCTTTTTGGCGAGGATATATGACTGATCGTCGAGAGTGGGTGGAATAATGTCCATAGATCCTCTTTGGCGAGGTACGTGATTGATCGTCGGGAGTGGGTGGAGTGTTATCCATAGATCCTCCTTGGCTAGGTGTAGAGTTGTGGTATTGTGTAGTCCTCTGTGACTGATAGTCAGGAGAGGGTGGAGTGTTATCCATAGATCCTCTTTGACTAGGTCAGGGGAGAATAAATGGTTATGTTATCTGATAAAGATGCCATGAGGACGAGGTCCCCATCGTAGTTGAGTCAGATGGTCGTTGTGATTAGACATATTGTGAGGGCAAGTTTCACCACAGTTACTGAGACCGAAATGAATGTTTGCAAACCAGTAAAAGCCCGTGTTGTGTGTGGAGTCTAAGGACTCGAGGTTTGATTTCATTGGGTGTAAGCCTAGTTGATTAATAATTGAGTCTGTGGACTCAAGGGTAAAGGTTGTACATGGGCAAAGGCCCAGTCTATCGAGTCTGCGGACTTAAGAATAGAACGTGAGCGATTATCTAAAATGATAACCTGGTGTCGTGGACGATGATTGGATGAACTTGGAAATTAGAGGTCGGGTCCTCAAAATAGGGTGAAATAGCCCTGAGTGACCTCGGGTCATGAGTTACGATATTATTATAATATGAGATTTGTACTGTACTACTATATCATTATTGATGAATGTTATTATGTGGAAAATAGTCTAGATAGACTGTGGATTTTGCTGGGCTCTATAGCTCACTCCTCTTATTTTATGTCTTCAGATTCTGAAGTGATTGCTGATTGGTAAGGAGCTACACTTGATAGAGTCTGAAAAGTGTACCAGCACAATTGTGACGGCAAAAGTAGAGGCTACTATAGGCAGTGAGGTAATGCATTTGCTTATGATGAGTTGTTGTGATGACCAGTTGGTATTATTTATGTAAGCTCATAAGAAAAGTTGAAAATTCCCGTAGTTTCGCGGGTAAAGTTTTCCGCTACGTGGTAATGATGATCGGACGCGTATCTTGGAACATGATTCCCTAGGGCGCGGGTTCAGGGCGTCACATAAACCTAGAAATCCCAAATCCCATATCTTGAGATATTTAACTTCAATCTTTGGGAGATTTTTAGTGAGCTATCAAGTGATCATTCAGCTTATTTTAGGAGCAAAATCTGATTGTAAACATCACTCTTCAAAGTGTATGTAAAATCAAGAATCGTGGACTTTTCTCCTTCAAGTAGGGAGCTTTGTAAAAGTTAAGAGAGGGTGTTCTCTTGCAATAGGACTTGATCTTCGCTCGTAAGAAGATTATAAAAGTTTGATCCTCACCTGTAAGGGGATTGTAAATGTTTGATCTTCACCCGGAAGAAGATCGTGCGATTGAGTAAAATCGTAGTGAATTCTCTAGCAGGTATAGCTTGAGGCGGGGACGTAGGCGGGATTGGCGAACCTCATGAACAATATCTTGTGTTTACATTCTCTTTCCCTACTCTTTACTTTATTGTCTTGATTGCTTGTGTAGGATTGCATAATTTCTATTCCCTTTTAATTAGTAAAATTGAAATTTCGCTTAAAGGATTAGAAATAATTTTAAATTGCCATAGATCCTATTCACCCCCTCTAGGGTCCAAACCTTGGGCAACAATTTTCATCTAACAAATATTTGTAATATTTACATTCATCTACTGTAAAGTGAAATGTTATACTAGCTTGATTGTAATACAACTACAGAAAAAAAAAGAACTCAATGTTACACAACAAATTTCAATTTACATAATTTTTCATAAAGAAATGAAACGAGAGATTATCAAATAAAAAATAAATAAACTTTTTATTTGATGTTTACATAGCAAATTATTGAATGTTTATAGAAACTCTTTATTTGATGTTTACATAATAAATTATTGGAGTTTTACATAAACTCTTTATTGAATGTTTAAATAAACAAATTATACATAAATTCCTATTCAATTTGGGAAGAACTTCTTTGCCCCATCTTCTTGCATAAAAATTTTTTGCCTCCTTATAGCTCTTCCTCCCATCATAGGTTGGTTTTCAAGGGGTAATTCGACAAAATGCCACCATTCTATCAATAGTTTGACGATCAGAGTCTGGCCGGTGAGTTAGTGTGATAGCTATGATTGGGTGCAAACAATTGTAATGGCTACCTATGTCAACATGTTATGTATCTTTCTTGATTGCTAGTGTGAAAATGCATACTGCCATTAGAGAAGACTACCTACTCACATGTGTGTAAGCCACCATTGTAAGAAAATGAATGAAAATTGAAAAATAGTTAGAATTCTTATAATCTAGAACTATTTGACAACAAATAAAAAGAAACTTGGTTAATCAAATAAGAGAAAAATGCACATGAATAGAAAATTAGAATTTTGGTAGTGCCTAGGTTTGACTTTGAGAAACCTGGATTCCCTTAAGTGAATTAATGACAATTCCTTGCAAGGAATGAAACCTAAGATAGAGTCCAGTTAGAACTCTAATTTCACACATTGCTATATAGAAAAAAATTTCACAAAATGTGACATAGTTTTTTAGCCTATATTTGATCACCCAGTGAGACTAGAATAGATGTCATTATCCTTTTTTAGTCAAAAATTTATTAATATTATTTCTTGGGTGTATCATAATTTAATTGGCACTTTGGAAAACATTTCATACATGTAAATGATAATTTTTTTTTGGGTTGATAGGACTCAAGGGGAGAGCATTCTTATCCTGGGGGTAAGATATGCTCAAGTTGAGGGGATTTTAATTTTTTAAGGAACATATGTTTAAGGGGGAGTGATGTTGAGAAGAAAAATATGTCATTTGCACTGGGCAAACTGTTCAACCGGTTTCACAATTCGGTCGATTGGTTGTCGTATTTCGGTTTAAATACTTCATTTCATCCCTTTTTAGGTCACTTTTCAAGTTTCATTTGCTCGACCGATTAGGGCTCCAACCTCCTTCCTTCCTTCTTGTGGTTTCAAAGGTAATCTCCTCTTATTTTCTCTTCAATTTTATGGTTTCAAAGGTAATCCCTTTTTAGGTCACTTTGTGCTCCCGTGTCATGGGCAAAACACTTAGCTAAACAAATTTGGAGTGAGCTCATTGCTTCGCCAGAAGTGATTAATCGCCTCCCGTCCTCCACTGAAAGATGCTTAGCTAGAAGCAACTAGGGGGGGGGGGGGGGGGGGGGGGGGGGCTAGGGACTACATGAGGGGGAAGCTGTCGTAGAAGCTTTGCCCCTTGCTTTACAAAGATTGTTAGAAACTGACTAAATGACTAGATTCTCCTGAAATGCTAGCTAAGCCAAAAGTACTAGTTCCCATTAAAAAATCAATAGGAATGAATGCCGCCATCCTTATTAGAATCCATTGAGGGGGGCCTCAGCCCGAGAAGGGGAGAGTGGCCGAGTGGTCAAAAGCGACAAAATGTAAATCTGTTCAAGTTTTTCTACATAGGTTTGAATCCTTTGCTCTTTGTTTTATAATTTAACAAGAGGATTCAACATATTTATTGAATCATCTTCCCTGTAATATTTTCTCTATGTGAGAAGATGGCTACAAGAAAATGCAAATTTTTTCTGGCTTAGGGGTCATGATCATGCATTTCCATTGTCATAAGTATGTCCTCAACGGAGAATGTATCACGATTTTAGGATTTGGACAAAAGAGAAAATTAATGAGAAAGGATCGTAAATGTTGCTATTTTGGTAGTATTTTAAAACCATAAGAACCAGAAGTCTTTGTGAGCACGGATTTTTGCCCACCCGGTTTTATAAAAAAGATCGAGAGTCACCACCTATTTATTCTTGGGGATAGGTCCCAATATAATTTCAGATTAAGGGTAATGTTCTTGATTAGAGTAAGGGTAAGATGTTTGATTAAGTCCTGGGGAATGTGTTAGGCACCCCAGGGGCCCCATTGTATAATGGTTAATTACTCCCTAGGTATAAGCCAAGTTAAGTTCAAATTTAATTAAAATGCCTAAGTATTTAGAATATACTAATGCAAGGAAGGGAAAAATCCTAACTAGTGTTGAACCTGGGTTGGGTTGCCTACGTACTCACTGGGGTGAGATCAGACTGAGCGTAGTTCTGGCACATGAGCCTGTGCCGAGGCTAAGGGGAATACGTGTGTACTCACCGGGGGGAGATCAGACTGAGCGTGGTTCAGACACATGAGCCCGTGTTGAGGCTAAGCGGAGTGTTCGTGTGTGCACCGGGTGGCTTAGGGTTAGTTCAAGGACTAAGGTTTGATTGACCGGGAAGGTCAAGTGCATTAGGATAGCATATGGTTAGCCCAGAGGTTAAGGAATTAAGCTTGGAGGCTAGGGATTGAGCCCCGGAGGCCTAGGGTTGAGCCTAGAGGCTAAGGACCCAGAGGCCTAGGGCAGAGCCAAAAGGCTAAGATGGGCCCCGAAGGCCTAGGTTTTGGGCCCAGAGGCTAAAATGAGCTTAACCATGGTTAGAATTAGTTAACCATTGCTAGAAATGGCCAAGATCAGATTTTTTGGTTTTTTAGCTTTTTTCCAAGTTTTTTTCTGTATTTTCCCAAGTTAAATAGGCCTAACTGTGGTTAAAAGCTAATTGAGGTTAAGTTAACCCCAGTTAAAGGCCTAACATGGTCTGAGATGGGCCCAGATGGCTTGGTAGGGCCTAGAATGGCCTCCTACCAGGTCTGGGCCCTGCAAAACTCACTATTATATGTAAATAATGGAATTTGCGATAAATACAATACCGCCAATTCCATTTCTTCACATAACGGTGGGCCTTATAGGGCCCAGACTTGGTAGGAGGCCATTTTAGGCCCTGCCAAGCCATCTGTTCCCATCTTGGACCATGCCAAGTCTTTAACTGGAGTTAACTTAACTTTGATCAGCTTTTAACCATAGTTAGGATAATTTAACTTGGGAAAATACAGAGAAATCCCAAAAAAACTAAAAAATGCTAAAAGACCAAAAAAATCTAATCTTGGCCATTTCCAATAATTGTTAACCGTTTAACCATGGTTAAGCTGATTTTGGCCTCCAGGCCCAAACCCTAGGCCTTTAGGCCCCCATCTTAGGTTCCAGGCTTAGCCCTAGGCCTCTGGGTCCAATCCTTAGCCTCTGGGATCAACCCTAGGCCTTCGGGTCCAATCCCTAGCCTCCGGGTTTAATCCCTTAGCTTTCGGGCTCAACCCTAGGCCTCCAGGTCCAATCCCTAGCCTTCGGGCTTAATCCCTTAGCCTCAGAGATAACCATATGCTATCACAATGTACTTGACCTCCTTGGTCAATCAAACCTTAGTCCCCGGACTAACCCTAAGCCACCCTGGTAAACACACACACTCCCCTTAGCCTCGGCACAAGCTCATGTAGCAGAACTATGCTTGGTCACCCGGGTGAGTACATAGGCAACCTAACCCTGGTTCAACCCTAGTTAGGATTTTTTCCTTTCTTAGATTAGTATATTCTAAACACTTATGCAATTTAATTAAATTTGAACTTAACTTGGCTTATACCTATGGAGAAAGTAACCATTATAAAATGGGGCCCTCGAGGTGCCTAATACCTTACCCGGGACTTAATCGAACCTCTTACCATGACTCTAATCGAGACCATTACCCTTAATCTGAAATTATCTCGAGATCTATCCCAAGAATGAATAGGTGGCGACTCTTAGTCTTTTTTATAAAACCAGGTAGGCAAAAATCCATGCTCACAGATCTGGCGACTCTACTGTGGATAGTTGGAAGTCTTGGGCGACTATTTTGATGGTGGTACAGATGGTCTTGTGGCGGATGTTGCCCAACCGCTCTTCAATTTTTTTTCCATTTTTTTACCCTTGGAATGACCAAGTCATGAGAATTACATAAGTTTTATGTAATGAGGCCGTTGCCGATTTTCAATCATACCTATGAAGTTTGATGAATTTTGTCTATTTTTTGACCCTAGTCGCAAGACTAGGTTTGAGGTTGCGTAATTTTTACGCAATGAGACCGTTGCCAGTTTTCACTAATGCTCGCGATTTATTGCGGGTCTGGGTTCTTCTCTCATTATTGCCATAGATGATACTCCATAGGGGATGTAGATATAGCGCTTGCACTCTTAGTTTCTAAGGCCACTCTTAGTTTCTAAGGCATCCAGGAGGACTTAGAGTGAGACGAAATGTGGGCTAGGAGGGGACTGAAGTTTGGGACACCCTGTGACTCTTTGGGGAATTGTGGATGAATTTGAACCTTTTTTTATTCCACTGGAGATTCTCCTTTTTGATGGAGTTTGACTTTTGCTTGGGAGTTTTCTGGTAGAGACTGGCTCTACTTGGGGATTTTTGGTAGATGTTGACTCTGCTGGAATTTTCTTTCTCAACCGGGGAGTATTGAGGGAGGTTGTCTCTGCTTGAGGATTATTTGAGAGAGACCGACTATGTTGGGGAGAACTCTGGCAGAGGTTGTCTCTGTGTGAGATTTTTTGAGTAAAGGTTGACTCTGTGGGGAGTATCCCTGTGCTTGGATATGTTTCAACTTCTATTTTGGGCTTTGTCTTGATAGAAATTTTTTACTTTGGTAGAAGCCAACTCCGCCGGGGGGTTATTTATCTTGTGACCGCATCTGATTGTTCAGGTTGCCTACGTCGTACCCTTTGTAGGATCAGGTTATGACGTAGTTCAAGCTATGCCACGGATGATGAGGGAGGGTGTCCCGATGAAGCGTTATTGAAAGAGAGATTGTTAGGCTTAAGTGGCTAACTAGCTAATTTCATTGATTTAATTGAGGATTACATTACTGGGGATAAGGAAGGGTGTGCCAAATATGACCTCCTATCCTTTTCTAGATAACCTAAAAGTGTAAAGATCCTATCAGACTAGACGCTAAGCGTAGTATCTCGACTTTGTCCATGTTGATGGGCTCTAGAAGGTCTTCGTCATCCATACGTTCGAGTCGAAAGGCACTGCTGGAGAATTTCTCTCGGACGATGTATGGGCCTTCATAATTCGGGGTGAACTTGCCCCTCGGATTAGGGTGATTTGTTAACATTTTGTCGGAGAACGAGGTCGTTGAATTCAATGCTTCGGGGTTTGAATTTATTGTTGAAAGCCCTAGTCATGTGCCTCTAGTAGGCTTGAGAGTGATTGATGGCTTTCAATCATCTTTCTTCGATCAAATTCAACTGCTCGTACCGGGTTTGTGCCCATTCTGCTTCTGTGATTTTCGCTTCCATGCCATAGGCTAGAGGGAATGACGTTGCCCTAGTTAAGGTGCGGATGAACGTTTTGTAGGCCATGAGTGCGTATAGGAGCATCTCACGCCAGACAGAGTATTTGGTTGCCATTTTTTCTATGATTTTCTTCATGTTTTTGTTGGCGCCTTTGGTCTGTGGCCTGTATGACGTGAAATTGTGATGTTGGAGTTTGAATTTTTGACAAAGATCAGTCATCCTTTTGTTGCAGAAGTTGAGAGCATTGCTTGTTACTATCTCATGTGGGACACCGTATCGAAAGCTGATGTTCTTCTTTAGACAGCGCTGTACCACAGAGGCTGTAACATTAGCATAAGAGACTGCCGCTACCGACTTAGTGAAGTAATCAATTGCTACCAAAATGAATCGATGTCCATTAGATGTTTTCGGAGTTATGGGCCCGATGACGTCAATGCCCCAGGCTGAGAATGGTGAAGAAGCAGTGAGATTGTACAGTCTGGTTGGCGGTGCATTAATTTTAACATCATAGATTTGGCACTGATGGCATTTCTAGACGTGCCGACAGCAGTCAGATTCCATTGCGGTCCAGTAGTAGTCCTGTCTGAGTATCTTCTTTGCTAATATTAGCCCATTCATGTGAGGGCCACAAGTTCCTCAGTGGACTTCTTCCACTACCTGTGCAGCTTCATAAGTGTCAAGACATCTGAGCCAGATCATATTTGGTGATCTTTTAATTAAGACTCTTCCTGAGAGGACAAACTGAATAGCCAGTCTTCTGATTGCCCCACGGTCTGTCTTGGTGGCATCGAGTGGGAATGTCCTGTAATTTAAGTATTGCTTGATGTCCGAATACCAAGGCTTGCTTTTTGATACCTCCTCTATCTCTAGGCAATAAGCAGCCTAATCTTGTTGCTGTATCTCGATGAGCCAAAGCATAATGCCCTTGGGGATTTAAACTATTGAGGCGAGAATGGCCAGTGCATCAGCAAATCTATTGTGGGTCCTGGATCTGACTTAAAGTGATTTTTCTAAACTAAGTGATTAGCACATTGAGGTAAACTATGTATGGGACTAGCCTGGCTTCTCTGATGGCCTTAGATTCATTTGCCTGATAGATTACTAAAGATGAGTCACCGTAGACGTCGATTTCTTCGATTCTGATACCAAAAGATTCTTTCAGACTGGCTATGCATGCCTCGTACTCTGCTTCATTGTTTGAATATCTGAATTTTAGCTTGACTAAGATGGGGATGTGAGATCCCTTTGGCGAGATCAGTACTGCGCTTGCCCCGTGTCCGTGACTGTTAGCGGCTCTGTTGAAATATAACTCCCAATCGAGGAATTCTTGCTCTTCAGGTTCAGCGTACAGGATGAATTTATCTAGGAATTGGTCATGTACTGAGACATAATCCTATGCTAGACTGTGGGCCAGGTTGTCTGCGATAGCCTGCCCCTTGATTGAATTCTGAGTCATGTATGTGATATCGAATTCTGACAACATCATAAGCCATCAGACGTTCCTCCCTGTGGTGACTGGCTTTTCCAGTAGGTACTTAAGTGGGTCCATCCGAGAGATCAGAATTACTGGGTAGGAGAGCAGATAGTGCTGCAGACCCTGAGTAGCCCAAACCAGTGCCAAACATGTCTTTTCCAGAGGGCTGTACTTCTCTTCATATTCTAGTTGACGCTTGCTAATGTAGTAGATAACTTGCTCTATTTTACCTGTCTAATCGTACTCTGTTAGGACACACCCTATAGAGGTTTCTTGTACAAAGATGTATAGTAGCAGTGGCCGTCCTGGAGTAGGAAGTACTAGTACTGAAGGATGAAGGAGATATTGCTTTATTCTATCAAAGGCTTCTTGACATTCGCCTGTCCAGACTGTTAACACATTTCTTTCTGAGCAGCTTGAAGATTGGCTTGCATATCGGAGTGAGCTAGGAGATGAACCGACTGATGTATTGAATCTTGCATAGGAATCCTTGGATCTCCTTTTCTTGTTCGGGGAGTTGGCATTTCAATAATGGCTTTGGATTTATCTAGGTCAATCTCAATGCCTCTCTTATTGACAATGAAGTCGAGGAGTTTTCCTGATTAAGCTCTGAAAACGCACTTGGCTGGGTTTAGTCTTAGGATGAATTCTTTGAGTCTGTTACATAGTTTCTTCAGGTCTCTACGGTATTGCCTGACAGTTGGAGATTTGAAAAATAATGTCATCCATATAGACCTCAGTTGTCTTATGGATCATGTCGTCTCCTGTATTCTTGAGTTCAAATGGCATTACCTTGTAGCAAAAGGTATCCCAAGGTGTGATGAAAGAGGTTTTTTTCATGTCTTCTTCTGCCATTCTAATCTGGTTATAACCGGAGAAATCGTCCATGAATGAGAGTATTTCATGCCCTGCTTCGACCAGGATGTTGATGTGCGGGAGAGGGAAGTTGTCTTTTAGACTTGCCTTGTTCATATTCCGATAATCAATGCACATTCGGACCTTGCCGTCCTTTTTGGGTACTGGCAAAATGTTGGCTAACCATTTAAGCTTGATTTGATATGCTTTTTTACTTCTTCCTTGACTTTTTGTCACCATTTGGGCTTCATCCGTCTCAATTTCTGTTTAACTGGTCTCATCTCGGGGTTCAAAGGCAGCCTATGTACTATCAAAGCTGGGTCTAGGCCGGGTATGTCTGCATAAGGCCAGGCGAACAGGCTCATGGTTGTGCCAATTTTGATGAGCTGGGGATCGTCTTTGTATCCAAGATTTATGGTCTCAGAGTCTTCGATGTTGGACTGCTACTATGCTTGAGGAGGTCGAAGATCTCTTGGGGAGGTTCCTCTTCCTGCTCTTCGTCATACTCTACTTCTAAAAGCTTAAGAAGGGTCTCGGGGTAGCCCTATTGCTGACGATTTCTTGGCAAATCATTAAGTTTAGCTTAGCATGTTATTGTTATTTTTGGTGGCTTTAGGACACTAGGCCTTCCAGAGGAAGATCCGTGTGATTTTGTCATTAACCGATTCTGTAAAATGTTTTATGTAAAACATGATTTGAGTTAAAATATCAGATTTCTATTGATCAAAACAGATGGTTATTGTTTTACAAAATGTTGACTCAACAAAAATGGGCTTACAATGGCCAACATTGGAATTATTTAAGAGGGAACAAAGAGAAAGAAGATAGGGAGAAGGGGTGGTGCTTGGTAACTGCCTGATCGGACCAACCTTTGCTACAACTTGTTTGCCCCGACCCTGGATGACTTTGATAGTGAGAGCCTTGGTCCACCAATAGATCAGTGGTCGGTGACTAGAGGATGCTTCAGCGCTGTTAGAGAAGATGTAGACCTGCTCTCCTGCTGGATCTTCCATTTCAGTAGTATATTCGATAGTCAGCTTATCGAACATCTGGGCCATGCAGAATATTTTCAGATCTGGAATCCTTGGAGAATTGACATTAGGTTGGGGGTTTGAGTTACTGACAATTGGTGTAAGAGGGGTGTCAAGGTAGGCTTATGAATCTGAGGGTCGGAAAGTTCCGACTGGGAAGGTTACTGAAATGTGGGGTTGGGGTTCTGGTTTCGCCGATCGGTTGTCCTTCTGTGTTAGTTTTGAGAGGTAGTCTTCCATCTAGGGCTTGTAACCTAATCCAAACGTCAGAGTGTAGCGAGGAGGTACATACCTCCTTCTCATCCCTTGATTCCTGGAGCCTAGGTCTAGCCCTGGCGGGTAGTTTATCTTCGCCATCATTTTGACAAATGGCGGTATTTTCTGTTTTCTCTGTTCTTCGGCATGAGCCATGCATCTGACTTTCTCGAATTGATAAGTTGTAAAAGGGGTGCCCTGCCCCAACTCTTGGATGTTCTTGGAAGAACTCGTCAAATCCTTTGATGGGATCATGACCAGTTGGTCATCTAAAATAACTTGATTCTTTGATATAAAGAGGAGCGAATGGCTCCGGCAGCGTGGATTCACAACCTCCTGAGGAGTAAAGTAAACGAGGCTGACATGTTCACTAATTGAAAATTTGCTATAAACTGAGCGGGTCCGACCCCGATGGTCAGGTTGATGTCTCCCAGGTACTATCTGGTTGAATTCTCAAATACCCTGATGGTCATGGGCCTTTTCTTCACCCCGGCTGAGGTTCAAGCCCAGACTTTGTAGGGTGGACAGTGTGCAAACATTTAGTCTTGATCCATTGTCGATTAGTACTGTCGAGAGTGTTTTGCCCATGCACTGAACTACGATGTAAAGGGCCCAGGTATGATCTCTATCGCCGTCCGATATTTCTTCTTATGCAAAAGAGATGATTCTTGTTTCTAGCACTTGTCCCACCCTATGCCCTAGTTTTTCATGCATGATGCTTGGTGTTACGTGGGCATTGTTAAATACTCAGAGCAATTGCTTCCTACTTGGTGTTACATGGGCATTGTTAAATACTCGGAGAAATTGCTTCCTGTGGTGGTCGGAAGTCAGGAGAAGACCCATGCTGGAGATCTGAGCTGGAGTCTTGCTCAGCTGCTGGGCAATGTTGAACTCTTCTGTATTTTCCAAAATTCTTAACAGAACTACGGAGTCTTCCGCCTCTTTCTCTAGGTCTGATACCATTTCTTTCTCTTTCACTTTTAACTTCTCTTTTTTCGGCTCAGCCACCAGAGGTTGGTATACCCTGCCTGATCAGATTAAATTAGTTATGTTTTCATTCTCAATGATGAGAGAATGAGGGGCAGGTACATGGTCTAAGGTATAGGCTGGAGATTAGATATAGGAGATTTGGATGAGACCGGATGAGGCGGAGGCTTGAACTGGTGTTGTAGGCTAGTTGCCTGGGCTGGGGATGGTATAGACAATTCGTTCTTCATCTGGCTACAAAGAAGGGATATGGAATAGAGGTTGGATAATCTGGATGTTTGATTGGTGGAGCAGGATTATGACAGGTGGCCGATAAGAAGGTCGGATTATGTCGTCGTCCACTATGGGTGTGCTGGGTCCTAGCTTCCTTGCTCCGGGCTCTTCCCACTCATTAAACTTGACTTGTCCATTGTGTGGGGGAAGTGACGCCTGGTTGATATTGGTGTTTCCGAAAGTCAACTCAACCTTTCCCTTATCCAAGAGATCTTGGATGATACACTTAAAGTCGATGCAATTTTCTGTGAAATGGCCGAGCCTCGATAAAAGGTGCAGTGGTGATTGGCTCTGTAGTTTCGACCTTGCTTGTCAGGTGCGAGAAGGGGGTAGGGCCTCTTAGAGTGAGAAGTCCCTATTTGGTGAGAAAGTTGACTGAGGGTGTATGACAGAGGGTTGAAATTTCTTTGGGGTCTGTCTTGTTGACAATTTTGCCCCTGATTTTGTCGGGCTGGCCAGGTAATTCTGAGTGATAGCTGTTGTGGTTGAGTGACTGGTACTGGCAGTGGGATTGGTGCTACGGGAGCCACCATTTGTACTTCTTCTTTCCTTCTCTGATCTCTCTGACCACTATTTCTACTGACTGGAGCTGTTGTTCTGGGTGGAGCAAGCCCTAAACTGGAGTGGATAACACTACTTTTGATGGCGGTCTCAATACGGGCCCCAGTCTTGACAATTGTACCGAAGTCCACCATTGGTAGAGTAACCATTAGAGTAGAGTAGGGTTGCTTTAGAGTGCCATGAAAATGTTTTCCAACTATTCCTTAGGGATTAGAATAGGTATCCGAGCTACTATTTCCCTCCATCGGGTGGCGTACTTCATGAAAGACTCATTGTTATGCTTGGATCCTCTAAGGACAGAGTTCTTGGTTGAAAGAATACTGCTCGACAAAGATGTCCATGACATCACGCCAAGTCTTGATCCGATACTTATACACTGTCATCCACCATGCTAGGGCTCTTCCCTTCAGATTTTTCTGGAAATACTGAATAAGCAGAGGCTGGTTCTTGTTGTGCTGGAGCTTTCCCCTAGGTATAGTTGTAAATGTTGTTTTGGGCAACCTGTGCTATCATATTTATCGAAGTTGGGCACCTTGAAACCCGGGGCAACAACATCTCCAATCGAGAAGGTCAAGTATTCCAAGGATAAACTGGAGTTGGAGGATGCCCCCTTCATTTTTCTCATTCCCTCTTTCATCTGTTTTATCTCTTCATGTTGGTCTCTGAGGGACTGCATGGGGTCAGAAGATGATGGTTTGTCCTGGTTGACATGAGATGCCTTGGGATGCTTTGCCCCATTATACTGCTTATAGTTTGCTTCTCCTTCGCCTGGTGTGGAACCTGTGTTAGGGATGATGATTGGGATAGGCTGAGGTTCTGGGACGGGTTGTTTTGAAGATTCTCCGGTAGGATTTCGGGGAAGAAGGGTTGCTAGATCAGGCCCCAATTAGAATCTTCAGAGATTCCAGAACACTGTCAAGCTTAGTTTGCATGGCTGCGATATCTCGATCATGAGATTGCAGGATCTCATTTGTCCTTTGTTGCTGGTCCGAGGGTTCTGCCATTGGTCGATTTTTAGGTGGAGCGGCGCTTGGGGCTTCTTCCGTGATCGGAACTTCAATCAAGATTGCGTCTAAGGCTACTGCTTCTCCGAGATTGCAATTATAGAGCGAGTCTTGGGTCGGCTAATGCAACTAAAAAGAATGCAACGACTAAACATAAATATGCATGATTTATAGAAATGAGAATGCTAGAAAATATTTTTCATTGATGCATGCTTGTGATGTACAAGACTATGACAAAAAAAAGGGAAAAAGACTCAATCCTATATAGGTCCTTCAGGGATGGCAAAGTCAAGTGGCTGGTGCACACCGTTGAGGTCCATAATTTTTTGTTGGAGGGATGTGATCTTGACCTCCATATTATCAATTGTCTCAGAAGCATCGAACATTCGGGATCCAAACTGGTAGATCCGGGCGGTCATCTCAACCTTTGCATTGTCTAGTTGCTCTTGGTAGAAATAAAGTAGGGCCCTGATGATGGCTGTCTCTGTGGCATCGTCTCTTCGTCTCTTCTAGATAGCTTGGAGTGTTTGCTCTAACTACTATATCTTCTCCTGAGATGTTTGGAGCTCGAGGCCCGTTCTGTCTTGTGGTGCTTGTCCGCTTGGCGCTCTTTTCAGCTTCTTCTTTGTTTATTGCATCTGGAGCTGTTTCTCCAAAAAATTGTCTCTCCAAGGTACAACCATCTCGGCTATGGGTGTGGTCCCTTTTAAGGGTGTTGAGACTGGTGTCGGTAGCTCTCTCGGTGCAGGCATACCAGCAGGAATATCATGGTTTTCTGCCCAAAGCAGATATTCTGTGCTGGTAGGTGGTCCTGTAATAACCACAAAGTCTGGCCACCTATCTTTTTTGGAGCTTTACCAATCAGCCTGGAAGCATTGGGCCAGACTCTTTGATAGGGCAGTGAAGTCGATTAAATCATCTCCCAGCTGGTCTATTACCAGGATGCGCTGTGGGAGCCCGAACTATCGGAACACCCTGAGTGGTACCGGTTAAACCAGCAAGGATCATGCATCTCCTTCCTGCTATGACAATGCGGGGTAGCTCTTTTAGGATTAGCCACTCGCATTTCCATGTGATCTGCTCTTCCGTCAGGTTTTGGAGGAGCTAGTAGAGAGTCTTGACGTTTGTAGTCATAAGTCCTGAATGGTTCTGCGAGTACTTTCGAGGCATATTGTAAGACCCTTGGAGGGAAGCCGACACTGAGATGAGTGTAGGTAGTTGTTCTACTAACCAGAGGTGCACTGGTACGGAAGATGCCCTTTCAGCAATCTAAGGCATGTTTGAGGGCTCTGAGAAGCTTGACAAGGATGACCGGGACTACTGTGCTTGATCCTCGCATGTCTTGGATGATACCCACGAGCACGGACTCGGCTAGGTTGCGGCACTTAGGGAAGACCAGTTGGGACATGACTATCAGTGCAAATACGTTGAGGCCGGGCTGTTCAGATGCTATATTTTCAGGGTCCCATTTGCGGCTATACTGATCCCAAAGATAGCTTATGGGTATCCTGTCATGTGAGCCGTTAGGGTCATGCTGCAAGTAGACATACTTAATATACAAAAACCTTGAGAACTCTACCCTATATGTTGTCTTGGAGCGTGACACTATGACTTCGCCATCCATGGTCAAGCCTAAGATGAGCTGGATTTCTTCCAATGTTGGACACAATTCATTTTACTGAAATAGAACACCATATAGTTAGGGTTCCAACACTAGATAGCGGTGTTTAAGAGGCGTTAATCTTGTTTGATCATGGATAGGTCCAAGATGAACCTCATTTTGTAGTACTGAGTTCAAATGAAACACTGATGGGAAGTGAGGGCTTCAATTATTTTCTGGAGGTCGGTATCATATGCCACCTGAGATGTCAAATGCATGGGCCGCGACGGTTGGTCAGTTGACTTAATGATCCCTGAAGGTCTTACCATCTTCCTAGGACAAAGACAGAATTTGTGTAAGTGTATGTGGATGCAAAATGAAAATGCAAAATGATGATTATATATTTTTTGAATTTTGAGTTTTATTGGGTGTGACAGGGCACATATGATCCGATAGGGTTGTTAGATAGTGGTCTAGTATGCTTTATCTGGGTTGTTAGGAACCGGAGGCCTATCAAGTCAAGGCTAGGGATAGGTCTATCAAGACCTGTCTTCCTTAGATTTGAACCCCATATGCGGTGTCGAGACACATGGTTTGATGTATTTTATTACAAGCACAAGGATAACTTATTACATACCCCTGGATGAGTTTTTATATGGGTAAAGTGCCTTAATACTCAACCATGGTTGCGGTAGGTATAGGGTATAAGCAGGTTAGGGCTTAGAATATCCCTCCCAAATGGGCTGCTTGTAGACTGTATCCCTGCCTAGCTATATGCAAGATGCTGGTGTTCCTAAAAGGATTAGGATCACTTAACACCGTATATGCGACTCCCCGATATAGAACATACTTGAAAGGGGAGGATTGGTGTATGCGGGAGTGTTCTGAGTCCTTCCCTGAGGATAGTCATCCAACATGTGTGACAAGGCGGGCTTATAAGACTGTTAAACTTCTAATCACTAAGGATAGTCATCTAACAGTCGTAAGTGTAATAAGTCTATCTATCGGTTTCAATGAGTTATTACACTAATATGTATGTATAAAATGCACATTACACAAACACTCAAGATATAAAAGAATTAGTATTAGGCTAAATACTTAGGCATTTTGAATGATTTAAGGTTAATTTGGCTTAAACCTAGGTTCTGTGTTGAACCTGAGAAGATAAGTCATCTATCCCCAGTAGAGTCGCCAGAGATGTGAGTGCGGATTTTTGCCCACCCGATTTTATAAAAAAGACCGAGAGTCACCACCTATTCATTCTTGTGGATAGGTCCCGAGATAATTTCAGATTAAGGGTAATGGTCTCGATTAGAGTCAAGGTAAAAGATTTGATTAAGTCCCGGGGAAGGTGTTTGGTACCCCGGGCCCTCATTTTATAATAGTTACTTACTCCTTAGGTATAACCAAGTTAATTCAAATTTAATTAAAAAAACTAAGTGTTTAGAATATACTAATACAAGAAAGGGAAATATCCTAAGTAGGGTTGAACTCGGGTTGAGTTGCCTACGTACTCATCGGGTGAGATTAGACCTAGTGTACTTCTAGGTACATGAGCTCGTGCTGAGGCTAAGGGGATAGTGTATGCACCGGGGTGGCTTAGGGTTAGTCTGAGGACTAAGATTTGATTGACCGAAGAGGTCAAGTGTATTGGGATGACATATGGTTAGCTTGGAGGCTAAGAGGTTAAGCCCGGAGGCCTAGGGTTGAGCCTGGAGGCTAAGGATTGGACCTAGAGGCCTAGGGTTGAGCCCGAAGGCTAAGGATTGGACCTGGAGGCCAAGGGCTAAGCTTGGAGGCCAAAATGAGCTTAACCATAGTTAGAATCGGTTACCCATTATTAGAATGGCCTAAATCAGATTTTTTGGTCTTTTAGCATTTTTTGGTTTTTTTTTTTGGGATTTTCTGTATTTTCCTAAGTTAAGTGGGCATAACTGTGGTTAAAAGCTGATCGGGGTTAAGTTAATCCTAGTTAAAGGCCTGACATGGTCCGAGATGGGCCTAGATGGCTTGGCAGAGCCTAGAATGACCTCCTACCAATTCTAGACCCTGCAAGGCCCACTGTTATGTGCCATTAATGGAATTGGCGGTAGATACAGTATCGCCAATTCCATTTATTCATAAAATGGAATTGGCGGTAATGTAATTACTACCAGTATCACTGTTTTCACTAGCAATGGTTTTGCATTCAAAGGGGAACCAAAGAGGATTCCTAGAGGGTTAAGGGACCCTTAGAAATGCTCTGGGGTCTAGCATAGGCCCTAGTCCTAGTCTGGGGTAGAACCCATGATGCAGTTTTTGTGAAAAACCATAGACACCTAGACTATCGGTAATCTTTTTATTGACAATCTGGATATCCTTCATTTTTTTAGAATTTTAACCATGATTAAGGCTGTCCATGCAACCTGAGGTGATCAAGGAAGGTCAAGGAGGCCTTGATAGAGTTGATCTAGGCCCTAGAATGGCCCAAGGGGCATTGAGAATAAGCGTGGAGCCACCGAAAGGGAAGAAGCCTAGAATAGCAGTACTAAGATTACCGCCATTCTGGATTTCTTCCAGAAACTGATTTTCCTATCTTGGGAGGGGCTAGAATGTATCCAGGGTCTTCCCTATGGATTAGGGAGACCCTGGAATATTCGAAAGGGGCTACGATTAGCATGAACAACGGGGGGGAGGCCGTATCTCGTGTCCCACATAAGGTCCCCTATCTCATACGTGGATGAGATAGGGGGGGGGGGGGGGGGGGCTAACCAAATCTATAAAAATGAGTCTAGGTCCTTGGAAGTGGACTAGGGACACCCACTAGATGAAAAAGAAAAGAGATAGGAGAAGAGGGGTAGATCCTACCCTACTATGGTTCAGTTGCAGCAATAAGGGGACATGACCCACGTGTGAGCAACCTCTTAGGGAGGGTAGCCCAAGTTATCCCTCCGGTTTGACCCAACACTGGGGATTGGAGCTCTTGAGATTGGGAGTTTAAAAACTCCATGTTTGAACAGCAAAAATAAGGGATTCTACAGGGTTTCTTTTGGGGTTTTCAGAATTTTCAAAGTATTCCTACATAGGATTTGGCATGGGGAAGAAGGCTTGGGTATGGTCTGTATTTATAGGATTTTGGGACCAAGGACACTAAGGCTATTCGGACAGATGTTGGTGGGAGAGGCGTGGAGGTGACTAGAGGCGTGCTAGAGCACACAAGAAGGTGCAGAGCTGGATTTTATGCAAAGTATGAGAATGGTGGTAATTCCAGTACTGCCATTCCCCTACAAGGGCAAAACAATAATGGTGGTAGAAACTCTACCGCCATTCTTGATTATTTACCAAAAATAGGTCTGGCCAATGTTAAATGCTCAACACGCGGTACAACCTTCTACTCAAAAAAGAATGTCGGAGAATTATTCACCGACATTCTTTGAAATTTAAAATTGGGCTTTCCTCCTAGGGCTTAACTTGGGTCATGGGCCCATGATTAGGCTACGGGTCTAGGCCCTAATGGCCTTGGGTTTGGTCTCATATGGGCCTAGGGCTAAGCTAGGGCTAGCTAGGTCTAGGGCTTAGACTTAGGGTGGACTAAGGTTGAGCTTAGGGTTTGACCTAGGGTTAAGCTAGGGTTTGACCTAGGGCTAAACTAGGGTTTGACTAGTGTTTAACCTAGGGCTAAACTAGGGTTTGACCTAGGATTTTGACCTAGGGTTTGACCAGGGGTTTTGACCTAGGGTTGTGCTAGGTTAACCATAATTAAATTTCTTAACCATGGTTAAGGGAGGGGTTTAAAAATTGGGTGTTTACAGTCTTCAATCAAATCTTTCCTTTATGGTCTCCATCTACACCATTTTTGGCCTTTTATCGTCATTTTGTAGCCCTTAGCTTGCATTAGGAGTGAAAATTAAGCCACTCAGTGGATAGTTAATGATTTCGTTGAACGTGTCGAAATCATCTTAATCGACTTTATTTAATTTATCATCAATCGATACTCTTATATTCATCAAGTGATATAGAAAATAGTTATAGTACAATACATTATGGCAACAAAGGTAGTCTATTTAGTTATGCTTACTTTATCCACACTTACAAGCTACTCTTTTGCTAGAAATCAAGTGAATACCATCTTGCAAGGCCATTTTACTCTTTGCCTTGCATGTTAGAATGATAGAAGGGGGTCCCTTCTTTTTGTTGGTTACTCTCTTGCATTTCCCGAGGAAACCACATGCTCATTTGCAATCATATGTAGCTCTCTCTCTCTCTAGGTTTAAGACAAGGTTAATTGTATGAGTAAGAGGTTTGTATGGATTGTGTAGAAGATTTCTCATTCCTGACCCGAACACATGATCATTTAGCCAGAATCCGCTTGACTTGTATACCCATTTAACAAATTAAATGACAGAGTTAGGCAATCTCTTTCTGATGAGTGCCTCGACCAATACTCCTCAAAAGACCGGCCTTACAAGGGGTAGAAGATCAATTTACTTAACTCAGTCACGTAACAAACCACCATGCTTTCGAATCGACGTCCATGGTGGTGATTTAGGGGAGCTTCAGCCATGTGGTCTTCATGAAGGGTGGGCCCCATAACCCAACCCTAAGTAGCTTTCCTGAAAAAGACCCTCCTCCCCCCGCTACTTGAATCCAGGACGTGGTGCTTGCTCGGATACCATTGATAGATGCCTCGATCAATACTCCTCAAAAGACTGGCCTAACATTGGACGGAAGATCAATTTACTTAACTTAGGCACATAACACATTCTCTTAATTCCATACAAAAACCAAAAACACCACCTGTCATTCTACCAATGACGATGAAGAAGAAATGTGAATGTAAGAGAGTTTCTGCTTACTGGTTTTTTATTTTTTTAATTTTTTCGTACAACCTGTAGTATATAGAGGTGCCTTTTATTCTTTCTATTGTAATTCTGAACCTGTGTTCTGATCCATATAATAAACATGTTATCATGTGAATCACACACACTCTAAACTCACACACAGCCTCCCATTTAGATTTTTGAATCTCTATCACTTATATGACTACTAGCGGATTATTTCCTTTTTTGTTTTTTCATTTTGCGGAGGCTGGAAATCCGGTCAATTAGACCCACTGGAAGGTTTTATACCTGTATGTCCAACAATACTATGAATCGGTAAGGTAACAATAGTTCGATTGCTCAAAATATTAGATGACACCTTGTGATGTAGAACAAACAACAAAAGACTTCATTGACTCCGTGGACTGTCAGAAGTCCAAACAGAAAGCATAAAAGCTCTAATAGAAATCATGAGCCCCAAAGTCAGAATCGCGCGAAATTTGCACGGTTGATTGGAAAAGTCAAGATCTTCAAGATCCATCGCTTTGCCATGAATTTTTTACCCTTTGGCTAGATTCAATCGTTTAAGCATCGGAAACAGAAATTTTGTTACTTTTGGAAAGTCTTAGCTTAGCAATAACTATAGTTATAAAATTCAGAATCACATATTGTCGATTCTGCCATGCTCTTCTAGTCTTCAATATTAGTAATTTCCATAGCTAGTTCACTTTTTTTTGTCATTTTTAGTAATTTTCGTGTTTTACTGTTTATATAGTTGTAAGCCACATAGAAAACACAGTTTTATCAATAGAATTTTCGAATTTCTCTTCCATTCCTTGTGGATTCAAAAGGGTTAATTGGGTTGAAGACGGTGTTCTTAATCTCTTTTCATAAGTCCTGCTGCGTTACCTTGTATCAAAGTTGGTTGAGAGTTTCATTGTTGAGATGATCGTAAATTTGTAACAGGTCAATTGGGGCATTTATACCCAATAGTTCTGAACTGCTGCTGCTGCTGCTGCTGTTATCATATTCTCCAAATGAAGGTAGTTGGTTAGTTCAGATCAGTGATGGCCGCGCTCAACGTCTATATATAGTGTAGTTTACAAGGTTCTGGTGCCCATTTATCCTTAGGTACCCTGCTTATAACGACACATAAATCATAGAAAAAAAAAAAACACATAAATCCTATTTGCACCCACAATTTCCATTTTTATGAGCATGCTCGAGCGTCTTCTTGGAATGCTCTTCACATGAGGGTGACATTAGCATTTTCATACCACAAAAGTAATATTACGAAAAAAAAAAAGAAAAGAAAAGAAAGGAAAAGAAATTGATATGTTTAGATACAAATCTGAAATTTAACATCAAATTTTTGATAAGGTGCTAAATTGACAACACAAAAAATAGTTGGACTCTTTTGAAAATTTCAAAGAAAAATACACTAAAAAATAATATTGGAGTTTTACTTATAACCCAACCCAACACAATCAAATCAGGCATGGTACGGCATGCGTGTGTTTGGCCATTGATTTGACAGAAGTAGCATAGAGTCCATTGGCACCAACTTCTAATGTCCTTGAAGGCCCAAGCCGTCTTCAAACTCTCCTACAAAGTTTTAATAGAAATCCGACATGGGACTATTCAAAAAAAAGCCACCCAAGATTTTAAAATATCTAACAGCCATTTGAAAGATATTTCACAATTAAAATTGTTATTGATTCCCCGATGCACTGAGGATGAAAAGATTAAACAGATGAAACTCCAAGATAGGCAAATAAGATAGCATTGCCATTGCTGAGAGAAGCAAACTCTCCCTTTTCATGTCGATGTCTATCTGCACTTAACCGACAAAAATGCTTAAAATGATGTTTAATCTGGAAAATAGAGGGACTAGGAGCCAACGCTTGAATGATGGCTGCCCTCAGTATATCAACTCTAAGAGTTATCTTCATATCCCCTGTCCCCCTAACCATTCATCCTACTGGGGTCCTCTGAACAGTGCATAATAGAATATGGACAAGCCTCCCTACCGGGAATAAATGTAGACGGGGATGGCGACTGCTATTTTACCGGTGTTATTTACCGAGCCTTGGCCTTGAACTGGAATATAATGGCGTATATAGTGCCCCCTACAAAATTTTGATAAATTTCTAATATTTTAGGTATAATTTTAAAAAAGTAAATAATAACTAAATTTTGTATATAGTGACTCCCAAATTAGAATATAAATTGACTATGCCAGAAGCTTGGCACGGTCAAAATTTTGTAATTATTTATCTATAATATAAAATTTTAAAATATAGTTAATTTTATTTATATAACGACTCTCCTTTGACTCTCCCAAAAGGAGGGCCTTGTTTTCCTTGTTATTGGACCTTTATTGGATAGAGGAATTAACGAATTTTATGACCACGATGGCTCATTACTCAAAAATAATAATATTTCGGGGTGTACCTATACCCCCAAACCCATTAGTTTTCTTGATACATCTACTTCGGCCCCTCCAAGGAAAAAAATTCCTGAAATTCCTGGCTCGTCTCTGCAGCTATTATTATTGTTTTGTTGGGGTAAATATCAGGGGGAATCGGCTTCCGGGATACAATAGGTCAAATGAACCGCATTAGAGTCGCAAACCGACACCCGGTGGAGCAATGAGATCGAAAAAAATCAAGTGGCCTACATAATTAAATGAGAAAAGGAGAGGGGAAATATATCAACTGGCATGGCCGAGTGGGGGAAGCTTTGTTCTGATGGTAACAGCATAGCAAGCCAGGCCAGGGAGAAGAAGAGAGCGACATAGGTTAAAAGGGACCCTCAAGATGGGTATTCTATTATCTGGAGGAAGCACCATTGAAAGGAGGTGTACGTCATGGTTCCACCAAGTAGGGAACAAGTGCTCATCCCTCTTTCCATTTCTGTTGTGACACAAGATTCCAACATTATGTCACTCACTCTGTATTTGGCTCCCTCCTTTTGCTTAATTAGTTTTATAGACCCTAACCTTTCACTAGTTGATATTATTCTCAAGTGCCTATAGACAACCTGGACCCATTCTACTTAAGTGCCCTATCCACCATTTATAAATCAAAACCCACATATCCTGTATGGAGATACGATCTTATTCTCTTTCTCTTTTTTTTACCTTTTTTTTTTTTGGGTAATTGATATTATTCTCTTGCTTAAACAAAGAGGATCCCCCCACCAAACAAAAAAGAAAAAAGAAACAAATCATGTTGGTGGTAACTCCACTAATTAATTTGATTTGAATCTGTGTCAGTTGATTAAGAGGTTGTTTATTTGCTAAATTTAGCAAATTGATAGAAAGGCGACTCTTCTACAGTTAATAGAGAAAATGATTTTGCTAGCCCCACTCTCCCCTTTTGCACTCTCCTTTCTTTCAAGTCTTTGGGAAGGCGATTCACTTCACTAGTTGATCAAAATCAATTTCTGCTTTCCGCTTCCAGAGCGGGGAACTCAAAACGTGGTTACCGCGAGCGATTTTAAGAGCCGATCTTACCAGAGTTAGTTAAGAAATGCTATGGGATCGAATGTGTACAATATGAAGATTAATGAGGGCCAATTCAACTAAGAACACTGGACTAATGGAAGGAATTGACGGACTAGTCCTGGGAGTGAAAACTGTATCTAGGTGCTCATGAGTTCTATTCCAACCCCGAGACGGACAACGGATGGGGAAGGACTCATAATGCAGCATAAAACCCAGTAACAACAGAGAAAATAAGTATACTATGTCCAAACAGGAGTGAAACTTGGCAACAATGGTTTTAGTAACCTAGGGCTACAAGCATCTTTGTTGCCAAGTTTGGTTCTTCAAACAGAATACCTTTTTCCTTACTTGAGTAAAAGGAAAAATAATTAGGTGGCATCTAGATTGACGTTTTTCTGTTTTTAAAAGTTGGAAAAGGCTCATTTTTTTTCTTTGTTTTCAAAATTCTCTAAGTAGGAAAAACGTTTGACATTACTACTTGTTACTTGTTTTTTAAAAAATAATAATAAAAAAAAAACAGTTGGTATCCATGTAACAACATAAAAAATTAATTATAGAAAAATATTAATCTCTAAAAATTTAAGGGTCTCACCCATTAGTCAACTTAATGGTTGATGCAGAGCAAGTGACAGAGAATTTCATGAAATTGTTTGATCATGATCAACAATCCAAACGAAATGCATAAAAGCTCAAGTAAAAATCATGGAGTGAAGGCAAAAAGCTCTAGTAAGATTCATGAGCCTTGAAGTCGGAATCACGTAAAATTTATACGGCTAACTGGAAACGTCGAGATCTTTAAGATTCATCTCTTTGCCATGAATTTTTTTTACTTTTTTACAAGATTCACTCGTTTAGGTATTGGAAACAACAATTTTGTTATTCTTGGAAACTTTTGTTTTAGCAATAACTTTATTTTTAGAAGTAGGAATCGTACACCGTCAATTCTGGCATACTTCTAGTATTCCGTATTAATATTTCTGTGGTTAGTTCACTTTTTGTCATTTTTAGTAATTTGCGTATTTTATTAAATTTAGCATCGTATTTATAGAGTTGTAAGTCATAGGGTAGAGACAATTTATTTTTGAATAAAATTGCAGAGAGTTCTCTCTTTTTCCTATTGTTCTTGGTATTATTGCTAATCGACAAGACAATGGATGCCCATTATCCCTGGCATTTTCCTTGAGAAAAATCAACAAAGTTAGTGGAAGATTGTATGATTAGCGCGATCGAAGTCATTCTCTAGCGCTTGCTACATCAAGGGTTTACAATGAAAAACCATAAACAAAAATATCATTTTGGCGGTGGTGGTGGTGGTCGTGGAAAAGAGTCATTGATGGAGGCGGAGCAATCCATATTTTCTACTTTTGTTTTCCATTTCTAAAAACAGAGGTAGCATGAATTTTTTGTTACCTTGATTTTTGAAAATTTGGCATTATATTTTAAAAGTAAAAAACAAAAACATGCTTACCAAACATGTTTTATGAAAAGAAATGCTTTTAAAAACAAAAATAGAAGTGCAACCAAACAAGGCCTTAGTTTAGATAATTGTAAAGTGTCTTATCAATTAAATAGTGGATTTGGTTTTATTTTGCTTCTCTCTTTTGATTTTATTTTTATTATTAGAGGAGTGTTGAGTGCTAGGTACAAGGTGCAACACTTGTCATTGCAACCCCTTCAAGATGTTGAGAACAAAATTTCCAAAAGAGGAATTTATTATTTATACTTGTTCTCAAGTTAATAGGAAAAGTAACAACACCTGTCTCTACCAGAATGAGTATGAAATTAACATTTTCTTTATTTATAATCTCTATTTGAATACTATAAAGTAAGAGATGAGACTATAATAATCAATATTTTGGGAGTGGATGCAGAGCCGTGCTATGGTGCTAACCCTACTCTCAGGCATTTTTTACTCTCATCCGGTCCTTACTTTTAATCCAAAACCAATACTTGTCTTTGCTTTAATTCTTACTTCTCAACCAAAAAAGGAAGAAAAAAAAATGCAAATTCCTGTTAAAGCAAGGAAAAGTACCTAGTTTTTGGCTAAAAGCAAAGATAACTAAGAGTAGGAAATGCCTAGTGTAGGCTAGCATGCATCTTACAAGTATCATCTAGGGTAAAAATATCCAATTGTCTTGAGTGTACTCTGTGAGTGATGGGATATGTGATCCACTCACTGACATTGGGGACAGTATGGGACTCACCATCCCCACCCTGTACGGCTTTTCCAAGCTGTAAAACTTTAAAGTGATTTCTTTTCCACCATCCTTAGTGATAGGGAGGAAAGGAGCCCTCCTGCTATATTAACTAATAAAAATAACTTCTACCAATATATTCAAAGTTTCTATGTTTGCAATAGTGGGGTGAATGAGCCCTCCTGCTACAAAATCCGAGTGAATCTTTTACTAAGGAGTTTCCCTCCCCAGTAATTGAACCCAAACTCTTTTTTTTCCCGATACAAAAAATCCAATCCTCTCTTAATGATGAGCACTTAAACATTCATTTATTAGAGAGATAGATGTTAGGTTGATTAAAGGAGAAGAAGTTTAAGAGAAGAAAGATGAATTAAAGGTGAAGAAGAGATGAATTCGTTAGACAAGAGTAGTAGATAATTTTGAAAAATTAATCACATACTCTATAATAATGTTTGTCCACCCATTTAACGTGGTCTAGCCCAACTAACTTGCCACTTTGGCTACAACTCATAAAATAGAAAAGTCACAATTCAACTCTAAATAGAATTAAACTCCTGCTAATCTAAAAAGTAGAAACTATCTAATAAAATTATAAACTATATTAGAAAAGTAAACAAATAAGGAGGAGGGGTCCTAACATTCCCCGCCCCCTCTTGAAATGGCTTGTCCTCAAGCTGAAAAATTTGTAAAGTGAGCATTAAAAATCATTGTAATCCTCCCATGTAGCATCATCCCAAGGAAGACCGTCCCAATGCACCAAAGCCAAAGTCACTGCCCGATTGCCGCAATTAACATTCCCACAGTCTAAAATAGATAAGGAGTTCAACTCAAACGTGCCAAAATCTGATACCTGAGGAAGTTGTGAAACTGTTTTAGTAAGAAACCCCAAGCTTTTTTTTTAAAACAAGAAACATGGATGTAGGCAACAACATAACCAAGTCAAGAGAGGATTTTAAAAGGGCTCATAAAAGTGAGGAGCAACTTATTAATACCTTGAGGATTAAGTGTTGATTGACGATAGGATTGTAGATGAAAAAAAACCCAATCACCCAGCTGAAACTCATGCTTCGTGTGATTTTTATTGATAAAAAAATTCATCTTTGGTTGTGCCTCTTGTAAATTTTTCTCGAGAATGTGTAGTATAGCATCACATTCTCATAATGAAAGATCAACAAAATGTATACTAGTAGTACACAACAAATATGTATCAATTCGAGGCGGGAGGAAGCCCATACACGACTTCAAAAGGTGTCATCTTAAATACTAATTGGAGTGTAGAGTTGTACCACCATTCCATGCAAGGAAGCCATTTTGTAAATTGTGAAGGTTGTTGATCAACAAAATATTATAGATAAATCTCATGAACAATTGAGAACTTTTGTTTGTTCATTCGCTTGGAGGTGATAAGCCGAACTTTGACATAAAGAGCTTTCCTACAATGTAAATGTGAGCAATAGAATTTATCTCATTTCCTTCTAGGTCGAGCCCTACGGAGGAATGACGCTAGACGCCTAAAATAAGAGTCACCACCTATTTTATTAAGGAAAAATATGATCCCAAATATACAATGGATAAGGCATAAGGTCTAAAATGAGATTTTAGGTAAGTTATTCGATTAAGCCCCAGGAAAGGTGTTAGGCACCCTAGGACCTCTATCTGGAGATGGTAACCTACTCCATATGTCTAAGCCAATTAACTAAGAAATTCAAATATAACTTAAGTATGTTATTTAATTATACTAATTAAGTAAATAAAGAAAGATTAAGGGGGAAAGTAATCCTAGGTAAGTTGGACCCGTTAGGGCTACCTACTTACCCGACTTGGCGGGATCAAGTCATAGTAGTTTTTACAAGCAAGAATGCTAAGTTGGTTGATGTTTTTGGTATTTTGGTTATATTTTGAATGTTTTTGGTATTTTGGTTATATTTGAATGTTTTTGGTATTTTGAGATTTTATCATGTTTTTTTTGGATTTTCATATAGGTAGGGTTTTCGCAAACTTAGCTAAAGTCAAATTTAACCCAAGAGAATTTTAAGGAGAGGTTAGGCTAAAAGATCGTATTTAAGACATAAAGAGAGATATTTGTATTATGAATAGTAGATGGTCTATTGCGAACACCTATTTTGTTGGATTGATGTTAATGATAAATCAAATACAATTATCTTAGTATGAGTCATTTTAGATAACATCCTCTTTTAAGTCCTTAAACCATCTTTTATCCACTCAGAATAAAACATGAAGAATAAGAAGAAAAGAAAAGAAGAGAAAAGTAGAGAAATTAAAAACTCATCCTCTCCCTTTTAAAGTGGTTCATTTACACCATTATAAATGATGTAATGTTGCCCTAATAAAGGTTAGAGAGGGGATGAACTTTCACAAAGAATTCTAAACGGAAGACTAAAATCCCAATAAAGTAACAAAATGAAAAAAGAGGTATAACTTTAACTTCCGTTCTCTATGCGCCTACCCATATCCACACTTATGGATACATATAAGGAAAAATATATGTACATAAAAAAGGATAATGAGGACCTCTCCTTGCTTTTGAGACGGGGTCCCTCTACACCATTAGATTGGTGTAGAGAGATCGAACTATGCCTGAGAAGTGAGAGACTATCTAAATGATTCTAAAATAGGACTAGAAATCAAGAAGAGAGAAAAATATAAACATTAAACAAAGAAGAAAATAAAATGATAAAAGAAGTGCCTACTCCTCCAAAGCTTCTTCTCCAATGCTCCAAGAGATGAGGAGTTTTTAGAGTCCACAAAGGAAGAGAGTTAGTGACGAACTCTAGGATTTTAGTCCTAAAATTCTCTGCAAACTCTAAACCTTAGCTTCTTCTCATTTTCTTCAAGGCTAAAAAGAAATATAAGGGGTGAGAGTTTTCTAAGGGATCATGAGGCCTAAGGGGTGTGTTGGCTTTGGGACTTAGGTATTCTTTAGAAGGGCTTTTGGATAGAGAAGATGGAGAGCTAGAGTTTCCACTTGAGATTTTGGAGATGAGAGAAATGGCTTATGAGGGTTTTGTATTTATAGAGTTTTCAAGGGATTGTGATAATTTGGTAATTAATAGAGGGTTTGGTGAGAAGAAGAGATATGATTGTTGGTTAAAATGAGTATGGTTGGTAATTGGGTAGTCAAAAAAAGTGTGTACTTGGTGAGAGGTGATTGGATGGTCAAAAAAGGTGTAAAAGAATTAATTGTTTTGTAAGGGTGCAAAAATGAGTTGTAAGAGGTGTAAGAGAGTAAGGGAGGCGATTGGTGGTAAAAAAAGGTGTGTACTTGGTGAGAGGTGATTGGGTGGTCAAAAAGGTGTGTAGACACAAAAATGGGGCTATTTGGGGTTTGAAGAAAAAAATAAGAGGTCTTTTGTAAGAAAGTAGAAAGTAGGCTTGGGTTTGTGGGTTTTGGGATGTAGGTTGAATGAATATGGGTATATGGACTAGATCTTATGGATCATAGGTTATTAGTAGATGGGTCATGGGTTATGGTTATTGGACTTTGACTATGACAATTGGGCTTGTGCTATGGTAATTAGGTTTTGGCTAAAGCAATTGAGCTTTGGCTAAGGTAATTGGGTTTGGCTACTTGGGATTGAGTAAGGGAACTAGGTAATTGGACTTGATTGGGTGGTTTGAGTATAAGTTTGGCCAAATGGGCTTGGGCCTTTAATGATCTTTGGAGCATTTGAAGAAGCAGGAAGAGGGATAGGGGGTGGAAAAAATGGGGTTCTTACAATAAAGAATTCTTCCTAAAACTGACTTATAAAAATCGGGTCTTGATCACTTAATTGAACAAGGCATACTATGTAAGTGGGCCACATCCTACACAAAAATAGCAAGCAATGGTTGTTGCTGAATGTGGATGGACAAGCGCGCTAAAGTGAGCATACTTACATAAATAGTCACAACTACCAAAATATATAGATATCTTCTGAAATGAATTTGATAATCTGAAAATAAAATCCAAAGAAATGTTGTTCTAAAATTCATTATGAATAGGCAATGGTTAGAAGAATCTCGGTGGAGAAACAGTTTCGACTTTGTTTTTTTGACAAATATCGTATTCAAACACAAATAATTTTGTAGCACCTTTGATACCCTTCCAATAAAACTTATTATCCACTTATTTAAACCTCCACATAAAACCCAAATGACACCTAGTAGGGAGCCATAAAACTCTTGACAATCTTACCACACCAAGGAGAAATGAATGAACAACAATTCGTCCCATGTACCTTAAAAAAATTTTTCCCGTCATAAGAGTAGTTGGGTACTAGTTGGAATGATTTGAGGCGTGCAATCAAAACTTATAAATCAGGGTCATTAAGGCAATCTTCACAATAGCGTCAATACCTCTAAAAAAAGGGAGGAGATAGTGTTCGCACATGACTTATCCTCTTGCCTAGACAAGACATCCACAATAGAGTTCTCAGAGCACTTTCGATATATAATTTCATAGTTATAGACTAAAACTTAGTTATCCACTTTTATATGTTCTAGAAAGAATTTGGGACTCCGGTAATCCGTTATAATTTTGAAGTGTTGCTCCAAAAGGCAAGATCATCATTTGTTCACTACAAAGACAATGAATAATATCTCCAACATTAGTGGAAAGATTCAAATTTTTGCCAAACAAAAATTTTACCACACCAAGGAGAAGATGAATGAATAACAATTCATACCATATACCTTAAAATTTTTCCGTCATAGGAGTAGTTGGGTACTAGTTGGAATGATTTGAGGTGTGCAATCAAAACTTATAAATCAGGGTCGTTAAGGCAATCTTCACAATAGCATCAATACCTAAAAAAAATGGGAGGAGATAGTGTGCGCACATGAGTTATCCTCTTGCCTTGACAAGACATCCGCAATAGAGTTCTCAGAGCCCTTTCGATGTATAATTTCATAGTTATAGACTAAAACTTACCCACTTTTATATGTTCTAGAAAGAATTTGGGACTCCGATAATCCTTTATAATTTTGAAGTGTCGCTCCAAAAGGCAAGATCGTCATTTGTTCACTACAAAGACAATGAATAATATCTCTAACATTAGTGGAAAGATTCAAATTTTTGCCAAACAAATCTTTGCTAATTAATGCAAGTAGCCTCCCTTGCATAAGCACCGCACCAATACCATGACCGAAAGCATCATAGTTGGCAGAAAAAGTTTTGAAAAAAATCTTGCAAAGCAAGGACTATAGTTGAACACATGACAATCATAAGAGTGATAAAAGAATTCTTGGCTTCCTTGTTCAAAGTGAAAGAGTCTTACCAATACCATGACCGAAAGCATCATAGTTGGTAGAAAATTTTTTGAAAAAAATCTGGCAAAGCAAGGACTATAGTTGAACACATGACAGTCTTAAGAGTGATTAAAGAATTCTCGGCTTGCTTGTTCAAAGTGAAAGAGTCTTTCTTTCGCATATCTGTTAAAGCACACTTTTCCATAGTTTTGGAGAAACTTTTAATAGTAACCCGTTAATCCTAAAACTCGCAATGCCTTGATAGTATAAGGTAATTGGGCCAATCCAACATGCAAGAATATTTTGGATCCACAAGCACATTATGGACTGAAATAATGTCTCAAATAATCAACTAAAGATCTTCCGAAGGAGCATTTAGATGGTTTCACATAGAGTTGATGTAGTTGATGTTGTTGTAGACATGTAAGGATAATGGAGAGGTCCGCCGTATGGTCTTCCAATGAGCAACTATACATGAAAATATCATTACAAAAATTACACTAGAAGAAACTTTTGGAGGAAGGGTACACAATTAAATCTCATTCATAAGACTCTGAAAGGTCGTTGGTGCATTAGAAAGCCCAAACGACATAACTAAAAACTCATAAAGGCTCAGAAGGATGCTCTGATACCAGATGTTAGGTTTATTAAGAAGAAGAAGAAGTTTAAGAGGACAAATACGAATTCCGAGTAAAGAAGAGATGAATTCATTGGAGAAGAGAAGTAGAGAATTTTGGGTAAATATCACTTGCCTCTATAATAATGTTTGTTCACCCATTTATAGTGGTTCAACACAACTAACTTTCCACTTTTGCTACAACTCGTAAAATAGAAAAAATTTAATACAACTCTAAACATAATTAAACTTCTAACAATTTCATAAATAGAAACCTTCTAAAATAATAATACACTAAGTCACAAAAGTAGACAAATAAAGATTAGGGTTCCTAACGACAGATGTACTCTAATGCGAATTAAAGTGAGGGCATTGTCATGCAACATTTTCTAGCACAGTTGCAAACCTAAAATTTTAATTGGAAAGTGACTCAATAAGTTTCGGTTCTCTTAAAATCTAAAATTGTAGTGTCCAAATTTATGAGAGTGAAGAAATTTTGGCAGAATTATTTTTCCTAAAATATTTAAGGGTAAATTGCACTCACCTCCCCTGAGGTTTGGTCAAATTGCAAAGACCTCCCCTCTAGTTTCTAAAATAGCACTGCCCTCCCCTGTCAGGTTAATCAAGTTAACCCCGTTAATGTAGTTTTACTATTTTACCCCCTATGAGTTTAAGCTCTTTTAACACAAAAAAAACTCAAAACAAGAAAACACGCCTCAAAGTCTCAAGCTCTCATCAACGCTTCACCTCACCACAGCCAACTTCCATCCAGCCATTGTCAACACCGGCCACCATCAACGCCGGCATCTGTCCACACCCGGCATTCTTCTTCTCTTAAAATTTTTCTTATTTATGCTAGGGTTTGGTGATTGTCTTTGGGTAATCATCCTTTAGACAATCAATCTCAACCAAGTTCAATGAAATTGTAGATTATTTTGGAATGATTAGGATTGAGGCAAACATAGGAATGAATATTAACATTTTGTTCTTCTGGACATCAGCCATGAATAGTGAAATTGGGAATAGTGAAATTTGTTGATATGGGATTCTGGAATAGGGACCTAAGATAGGATTTGTAATGTTTATTTGGATACATGACCTATATCATTCTAAAAATCTAGTGAATTTTGAACTGATTAGCCAATTATGTGGCTAAATCAAGTTGTCTCCCTAATCTTCGAAAGGGCTTAAGAGGGTTAACACACTCTTAACCAACCTTGTATTAGCTAGCATCCTCTTGACAAGTGGATTAGATTCCCAATTACACCATTAGTCGCCAATATTGAAGATTATTGTGATTAGTACTACTCCAAGGAGACATATTTGAAGGCACATGGTGGTATCTTACACCCATTATCTAATGAAAGCACGTGGCCAGTAGGAAATCACAATCAAGTAGAACCTCCATTCCTTCGGCGCTTACCTGGTCGACCTAAGAAAAATAGGAGAAGAGAACTAGATGAGCCTATTAGCTTTTAGGTTTCTACCTAAAGCCTCCATCTTGATTTTGATGATAACACAATAATGAAAAGATATTTATGTTACTAATGTCTCTATGAGTTTAAATGAATTTCAATTAACCAAGAACATTAGCAAGTCATTCTGTAGCACCCTAGATATTATTTTTCTGTCCTGTACTAAAAACCTTAATGTCTTTTCCTTGATTAAGCAGTTGAAATTCCGAGTTTCTAAACTCCTTTTGCCGATCAGTCAACTTTGGGGACATTTTGGTCTATAAATAAAGTAGAATTTGAAAATTCTAACACACCAGAAATGTTTCTTTTCGAAAGACGAATCCAACGCAAGTTGAATCGTTGAAATCCGACGAATGAGTTAAAAGTTATGGCCAAAACAGTAAAATGGGTCAAAAATTTGCAGAGCACCGATCGCTAGGGATCGCTTGGTTTACAACCGATCGCTCGGTCCAAATTAGCAATCGATTGGTCCACAACCGATCGATCGGTAGCTATCGACTTGTTAACTTTTTTGTATGGGGAATATTTCCAGAGAGGGTGTTTTTGACCGATAGCTCGGTCAAGAATACCGGTCGATCGGTAAGCGACCGATCGCTCGGTCATAACCACCGATTGCTCGGTCTTTCGTGTTTTTGCAGAATTTCAGTAAGGGCTTTTAGGTCTTTTTGCCCTCGACCCTTGGGGCTATAAATAGGGGTCCTATTTCAAGGTATTAGAGTACTCTACCAATTTCTAACCTAATTTGGCAAGGAAAGAGAGAAAACCTAGGGTTTGAGGGAGAGATTGCTTGGAGAAGAAGGAGATTGCTAGGAGATTGCATGGAGAGCTTCGAGATCTTCCTCAAAGCTTCCCCAAATCACCTTGTGAGCGATTTGGATCCAAGGGAATGATCCCTAAGGTCGATAAACTCCTTAACTCAATTCTATTAATGATGTTTGGTGAATATTAGTATAATATAAATGATAGAAATGATAATTTGATTTGTTTTTCCCTAATTATGCATAGATTAAGTTTGTTAGAGATGGAAATGGATTTATACTATGGATGGATTATATGGAAAATGGAAAATATTATGGAGGAAAGGATGAATGTATAGATGTGGAGTATGTTTGGATTTTATAAATGGATTATGGTGTGGTGGAATGTTAAAAATAGGAAAGGGCAAAGTATCCATAATTAACGTACTCAAGGTGTTTGTTGAAATGCTTAAGAAGGAGAAATGTTAGTATGATGCTATTGATTATTGATAAATTAAGTTAAATGGATATTGTTGTCGCTATGATAAATTATGCCCTATTTACTTGTATGGTGATCGGTATTCGGGTAGGTCAAATCTTAGAGGAAAATCCTCTACGTTGGAAATTCTCTAACTAGGGAGATGTAACTTAGCGGAGTTTCCTAACGGAAGATTGAAATCTAAGGGATGATTCATTTGAATTCCAATCTCGACACTCAAGCACACGTGCACTTGCTTGGAAAATATTCAGGTCTAATGAGTCCACTTGTCTCACAAGCATGCATGCATTGGATACGAACATGTTACGAATTATGCCATGAAAGAATGATCCCCCACTATGAACATCCACTTTACGCGTTGTCGCACTCATGTTATGCTATGAAAGAATGATCTCCCATTACGAATATCCACTCTACGCGTTGTCAAACACTATGAATTATGCGTTGCCGAGATAAAACACTATGAATTATGCGTTGACGGGACAAACATCCTATGAATCATGCATGTATGAGTCTATGGATATGTTAAGGCAAGTTCATGGATAAGAATTGCACGAGTACACGAGTCAAGATGATGTTATGACATGTTATATGCTCCGCACTCTGATTATGTCTATTTTACGTGAACGTAGTATGATTAAGCTTAGATAAACTGAGTTATGATACTGTTATTGCTCATGCTATCTTATGTTGTTGTTAGTTTGTTTATCCACTGAGTATTCCACACTCAGTCGACCTGTCATTGTCTTCAGGTTTAGGAGGAGAGCTATGGACTAAGGAGGTGTACGCAGAAGAGGGGGAAGAAGGTGAGCTTCCTGAGGAGGAGGCTAAGGATATTGATAGTCATCCCTATTGAGTAGTTTTATTATTTCTTTTTGGAAGAGATGCTTATATTAGACTTTTGACTTTTAGTTGATGTTGCCTTAGTGGTCTTACTGTATTGATGGTTTTAGACTATTTCATTTATGAGGAGCTATGAGGTGTGGATTATCATTGTACAGGATGGTTTGACTTTTTATGATCGAGATTTTATTATCCTAATTTCTGGAGACTCGTGTTAGCACGCCTTGTATGTATGGATTTTAAGCAGGTTTATGTAATGTGATGATTCCAAAGTCCTAATTTAGCCTTGTAGGATTTTGGGGTCATTACACATTCGATAGAAAAAGCATGAAAAGTTCATCTATGATCAAGATTCATCAAGCAAGTGAAAGCCAAGCCATTTGATCACTTTGAAGTCAAATTGAAGATCTTAAAGATCCAAGTCATGGAGTTGAAGTTCTCATTCCACTCAAATCCAAATGAAGAACTCTTAGAGGATCATAAAGCTAAAGCCAAATCAGATCCAAGATGAAGATCAAGACTCAAGAAAGTTTAAAGTTTATGTTTAGAGTCTAGAGTGATTTTGTAAGAAATCCTCAAAAGGTTGGTCGGTTGAAATGCTCAATTACTTAGATTGACTATAGGTTCCTTAAAACCCATTAGGACATCATTCTAAGAACTTAAAAATGATTAAAATAATGTTTTTAAGATTGCCTAAGGTCCGGGAAATCATTCACATCATTTCGGTCAAGCAAAGATGAGTTCTCTATAAAAAATTCAAAGCACTCGTCGATGAGTCCATATGACTCATCTACAAGTGGCAACAGAAAACTCAAAATTAAGTTTTGTCATCCCACTCGTCGATGACTCCTACTCACTCGTCGACGAGTGCTTGCGGGAAATGCCCAACGGCTAGTTCGATCCCATTGAAGCCTTTAACGGCTATATTTTTGCTTGGGCTATAAAATGAGATGTTTTATGATCAAAACTAGAACTCCAATACTTCCAATCTTTAGAATCAATCACTCGAAGCTTAGATTTCTAAATCTATCAAAGTTGAACCTAGAATCCCCAAATCCAAGTTCTTGAGCTATTCAACTTCAATCTTTGGGAGATTTCAAGTGAGCTAAGAGAGACTAATCAGCTCGTCTAAGAATGCAATGAAGGCTAGCTTAAGTGAAGATGAAAGAGCCAACCTATGCCTTATGGCCCATGATGATGTTGAGGTAAATTCTTCCGGCAATGAATCTCTTTCCTTTGATAATTTAAGAGAAGCTTATGATGAATTATTTAGTGAATTTGAAAAATTAGCTTCCAAAAATAAAAGCCTTAAGAAAGAAAATTCCTCACTATCAAATCAAAATGAATTTTTGAAAAATGAAGAAAATTTGTTAAAAGAAGAAATTGAGAATCTTAATAAGGAAAATTTATCTATCTCAAGTAAAAATGAATATTTACTAAATGAGAATAATAAATTAGTAAAAGAAATTGAAAAAGCTAATTCTTTAGCTTCAACTATTACTTGCAAAGAATGTAATATTTTGAATGATAAAGTTGAAGATTTGACTTATATTGTAACCAAATTTACCAAAGGTAAACAAATCCTAGACACAATGCTAGGAAAACAAAGATGTGTTTTTGGTAAAGCTGGATTAGGCTACAACTCTAATATCAAACAAAAAGCTTATGAAAACTTTTTTACCTCTTGCTCTACAAAGAATATCTATAAAATTGTTGATAATAAGAGGGTTAGGTAAGTTTGGGTTCCTAAGGGAACTACCTCTCCCAAGACTATTGTTGTTGGATCCAAAAAGGTTTGGGTGCCAAAGAGTGCTACCTAAACTTGAGGAGTAGGATGCCTAAGTCAAGTTTCTTTAAAATTGAAAATCTTGTAAAAGAGCTTGCTTATTGATGCTAAATATGCTTTAATGTTTTAAAATGCTATGATGTTATGATTTTGATATTATCAGCCTTGAAACATGTATTGCATAATGATATGCTTACATGCTATGGAAACATGAATGCTTTGATTGAATGCTTAGGACATGTATGATGCAATAACATGCTTTTATGTTTGATGATTTGAATTGATTGAAATATATGATATAATTATTTGAAATTGAAGGTGTTATGCTAAATGCTTGATGAGTTGAAAATGACTTGAATAATGAATGATTGTTATGTATCACTGTACAATGTTCAACTGAGTGGTGTTGTAAGTCTTTGGTATCCATACTGACTATTACAGAACAACTACCTAACAAGCTCAGGAATTAGAACATTATTGTTCACTATTTGTTGTCTTGGTATGATCTTAATATGAATTAAAAATGTTTGATATTATGTACTTGCAATGATTGAAGATAACTATGTTTGAAATCTTTTTGGTTGGTCATGCCTTTTGATGATGCCAGGGGGAGAAATATAAAAATGGATTAATAACTCCTAAACCCCTAAAGTTGCTATAAACCCCTAAATTTGTTAAAATTTGGCATTTAAAGCCTATAAATTTTAAATGATAAAATTTGATAATTGACATAAAGAGCTTAAAAGATTAATTCAAATTGGTTTCAATTGCTTGAAAAAGACTTAATCTATGAATCTAAATTGGAATTTCTATAATGAATGGTTAATCTAAAGTATGCAATGATCTAAAAATTTTATCTCCATGCATATGTTTAAGGGGAGCAAACCTCAAAAATATATTGAATTCATTTATTGAGGGGGAGCTTTTTCCCAATCTATTTCATTATGTGTCATCATAAAAAATGGGGAGATTGTTAGCTTTTAGGTTTCTACCTAAAGCCTCCATCTTGATTTTGATGATAACACAATAATGAAAGGATATTTGTGTTACTAATGTCTCTATGAGTTTAAGTGAATTTCAGTTAACCAAGAACATTAGCAAGCCATTCGATGGAAAAAGCATGAAAAGTCCATCTATGATCAAGATTCATCAAGCAAGTGAAAGCCAAGTCATTTGATCACTTTGAAGTCAAATTGAAAATCTTGAAGATCCAAGTCATGGAGTTGAAGTTCTCATTCCACTCAAAACCAAATAAAGAACTCTTAGAGGATCATGAAGCTAAAGCCAAATCAGATCCAAGATGAAGATCAAGACTCAAGAAGGTTTAAAATTTATGTTTAGAGTCTAGAGTGATTTTGTAAGAAATCCTCAAAAGGTTGGTCGGTTGAATTGCTCGATTACTTAGATTGACTATAGGTTCCTTAAGACCCATTAGGACATCATTCTAAAGACTTTAAAATGATTAAAATAATATTTTTAAGATTGCCTAAGGTTCAGGAAATCATTCCCATCATTTCAGTCAAGCAAAGATGAGTTCTCTATAAAAAATTCAGAAGACTTGTTGACGAGTTCATATGACTCGTCGATGAGTGGCAACTGAAAACTCAAAATTGAGTTCTGTCATCCTACTCGTCGACGACTCGTACTCACTCGTCGATGAGTGCTTGCGGGAAATGCCCAACGACTAGTTTTCAACCGGCTAGTTCGATTCCATTGAAGCCTCTAACGGCTATATTTTTGCTTGGGCTATACAATGAGATGTTTTATGATCAAAACTAGATCTCCAATACTTCCTATCTTTAGAATCAATCACTCCAAGCTTAGATTTCTAAATCTATCAAAGTTGAACCTAGAATCCCCAAATCTAAGTTCTTGAGCTATTCAACTTCAATCTTTGGGAGATTTCAAGTGAGCTAAGAGAGACTAAACAGGTCATGTAAGGAGCCTTCAAAATTTCCTGATGAGCTCATGGAGGGAGAGCTCACTTGTCTAAGTGTGTTCAAATCAAGAGGTCCGAGGGACTCTTGTCTGTGAAGTCTGGAGCTTTGTAAGAGGTGGTATCCCAGTCTGCAAGCGAGTGTAAAGGTCTGGCCTCTACCCGGAAAGGGGGCTAAGTCTAAGAAGGATTGTTTCTTAGCAAGGTTAGGACTCGCCTGCAAGTAGTCTAATTGATTTGGAATAAATCGTGGTGAATCCTTCACGCCGAAGAGCTTAACGCAGGGAGTAGGCGGGTTGCCGAACCTCGATAACAAATCTTGGTGTTTTTGTGTTTGCATCTCTCTAACTCTATCTCTTTAAATCTTGTTAGAATGCATGTTTAGATTTTCCTAGCTTTTAATTCCCTTTAACTTGCATCAGTTGAAATTCTTCTTAGGGAATTGAAGCAATAATTTTTAATTTGTCATAGACCCTATTCACCCTCCCTTTAGGGTCCAATACCTTGGGCATCAGAGCCTACCCCAGGGAGCCCATCTCGCAGATCAAGCACTATTAATTGTTGCATTTGTAAGCAGTTTGGACACAACAAACGTACATGTCAGTGAGGTCCTGTGAAAAGTAGACGCTCATCAAATGCAAGACACCAAGTAAGAAGTCATTACCTAATTTGTTAAGTTTCAAGTATTGCTTATATTTCTCATGTTTAACTTGTGTAATATAGGGGGAGAGACCTCATGTACAGGACCATTCGTATTCTATGAGCATGTCCTAATGGTGGACATAAACAAGTATAGGGTCTACTTTTCACAGGACATATATTTTTGTAAGTAAGTGCAAGATGATGTTTGTACCCTTTCTAATATGATACGTTATCTGTGTTTGTAGTTGTTTTTGATACTTCTGGAGGGAGGGCTAACTCAGAGCGATAGCAGCTGATTTTTGGACATAATACATATAGCATACTACAGATGGATAGGTGGCCACATTTTTATTGTTGCCAGTGTTGCTCTACTTTTTGGATGTTACAGCTGGGTGACCCCATTATTTTTTGTTTGTGGGGCTCTAGCTCTATACTTTGGATGTCTTTTGGACATGTCTACTTTTGAAATATATATATATATTTTTGGACATATTTACTAATTAATGATATTAAATGTTAATGGTGTTTGTGTCGACGTTATATTTTGGACTAACCACATCGAAACTTCTATCACAATATGTGCTTAATAAAACATGTATGCCTACAGGTTACCGTTCTCTCCATTGTAAATAAAGAATTTCATTATTTTGGGATGATTAGATGCACTAATTGATATCAAACACCTAGATTCCTGGATAGAGATGGTGCATTTCAATGAAGAGAAATCTCATGGAGCCAGGCCACACTTGCTGTCCAGGCTCTACTTGCAGTACATGGTGTTTGGCAGCCTATTAGGGTGACCATTGTGCCCAAAATAGGACGCTAAAATACTATTTACCACAAATAAATCCTGAACCATCCAAGAAAACCATTCCACAGATTTGGTAACTACAACCTCTACTGTCCATAATATGAAACGAGGTCAATATATGAAAATAATTTCACTCAAGAATCAAGAATTACTTCATACTTACACATAACTGAAGCTATTTAGGTCGTGTGTAAATTGCATTTACACTTGCAAGACTTAGAAATGGCACACACTGGCACTTTTAGGGGTAATTTAGGTATTTTAAAATATTGAGAGCATGACTTCATCAAAGTTCATCCACCTTACTAACGGTAGATTAAGAGAAGGGGGAGTTTGCTACTTATAATTAAAACACAGGGGAGGGCAATGCTATTTTAGAAACTAGAGGGGAAATCTCTGCAATTTGACCAAACCTCAAGGGAGGTGAGTGCAATTTACCCAATATTTAATTGAGCAAAAATTCTCATAAAAGTAAGTGAACTTTTCAAAATTTCAGCCTAAGAATCTTAGAAATTTCGTTAAAATAAATTAATTTTTTTCTCCTTTTTAATATTTTTCTTCTATACTTTCCAATGTTTTTAGATTTGTTTTAAATAAAGATTAAATAGTGAATAGTCAATAATTATTAAAATTAAATAATTATTTAAATACAGATTGATAAGTATAAATAGTTGAAAATTATAATTCAAAAGCTTAAATTAAAACTTTGTGTTAGTCTAGAAAAGGATTAAAGTGTCTTCCTTAGTGTGAATTGTATTTTAGTTTATAATAAGGTTGACTGTACTTGTGGTCCTAGGCAGGGGTGGAACCAGGAATTTTTCCTTGGGTGGGGGGAGAAGTACATGTGTCAAAAAAATTAATGGGTTTAGGAGTATGGGGCTAGAGGTTTAGGGGCATAGTCCCCAAGATTTGTTTTTTTTTTTAAAGTAATGGGTCGTCATGGTCATAAAATTTGTTAATGTTACATTATAATTTAGGTCTAGTAACAAGAAAAACAAGGGCCCTCCCTCCCTTCTGGAGAGCATTATATAAATAAAATTAACTATGTTTCTAATTTTGTATATATATAAAGATTAGTGATTAGACGACCCACATTCCACTATCTAGTCGACCGCTGTGTCTCATGTCTCTTTTAACCCCCTTTTAACCATGGTTAAGTTTAACTAAATTAAAGTTTATATTTCTTTTTCTAAAAATTGAGGTTGGTTGGGTGAACCCGAGGGTTGAGTGAATCTTAATCATAGTTAATGAGTGTTAAAAATGAGCGGTCTGTTAAACATTTCACATATAAAAATATTACAAAATTTTGAAGGGGCAAACTTCCCAAATAATCACCTATTACTTCCTAATTGGGGGGCAGACATTATATAGAAAATTTAGATATTAGGTACTTTTAAGGTGCTGTCTCAACCATAGGACCATAAGTGTGGTCCTGGTAGCAAATCTCTTTAACTAGTTTCTTCTATCCTTCTAAATGATCAAAATGCCTCTTGGTGAAAGTTTGGTGCTTGCTCATATGGCGATAGCGGTTAGGAGTTGTAAGTTGGGGTTCCAACCAAGGAACATATGCTCTCTCTCTCTCTGTTCTAACCAAGGAACACATATGCTCTCTCTCTCTCTTCTAACCAAGGAACATATTCTCTCTCTCTCTCCCTCCATTAAGTTGTGACAGATGATTCCAACATTATCTCACTCACTCTATATGTGGCCCCTCCTTTTGTTAGAGTAGCTTAGATGCTAACCTTTTATTAAAGAAAAGCATGTTAGGGTTGGCCTTAACCAACCACCTCGAGCCATTCTACTTAAGTGCCCTATCCAACATACATTACTTTTTTTCTTCTTGGAAGGCTCCACCATACATTACTATAATACATTAAATCAAAACCCCAACTCCCGTAGTGAGATACGATCTTATTCTCTTGCTTAGACTTTATAAAGATTATTATTATTTTTATTAGAAAGATAAGAGAAAAAACAAAAGGTGTTTGAGACTTGAGAGCAACCAAAAAGGCTTTTCACATTTCACTTGATTAAAGATCAGCAAAACTTTAGAAAAGCAAAGTTCGTTAATGTGCTAAATGAGAGAATAGAAAGGTACACGCCTGGGTTTGTCCCAGTGGTAGTGTATCTCCCTTTGGGGAGGAGTGACTCGTGTTCGAGTCTTGATGTGGCGGTTGAGTGTCCACCCTTACGTTCTAACCCACCTAACCCCCCGACCCTGACATAGATAGATAAATGATATAGCTGATGATTACAAAAAAATAAAAAATAATAAGAGAGAATGGAAAGGTGACATGAGAGAAAATTAAAGGAGCATTTTAATCCAAGTATGAGAGTTAGAGTAAGAATAAGGTAGAGTCCGAGTAAGAATAAGGTAGAGTCCGGGAGGTCAAGTCCATGTGAAAACATCCTCTGGCTAGGATGGGCAATGTAGACCCGCCGCGTTAGGCAGGGGTAGAGTGTGGGGGCCAGGGGGGCTGGTCCCCTCTAGCCTTTTGGGGGAAAAAGAATCGGTTTATACTACATGGGCCGTAACTTGGAGGCGGAGGTGGAGCCAGGGGCGAGAGGGAAACTCTCAGTAGATTGATTGAGTTACCTTAGGTAATGTGACTTGAGGGCTTGTTCACCCACTAACCCTAATACCTAAACTGCATATAAATGATGCCTTGTATTAAAAAAAAAAAAGGATAAAGCTGCTGAGACCCCCTTAGGGCCGAAATCACCGAGACCATGCTCTAAGAGCACGGGATTTCAGGTGGGGCCTACCATGTGAAATGGGCTCCACCTAAAATCCCGTGCTCTTAGAGCATGGTCTCAGTGATCTCAGCCCTAAGGGTGTCTCAGTAGCAAAGTCCTAAAAAGAAAGAAAAAAAGAAAAAGAAAACATATGAGAAGCCTCTACTATATGGGGATGTGGAATCCGCAGTCAAATATTATCAGGCATATTTTGTGTATAATTTAAATATGAACATGAGCTCTAGTTCAAAAGATATTCGGAATCTCCCAAATTATGCCTATTATAGATGTATTTGAGAAATTTCACAAATTATAATAGATGTAAATGCACTTCTTTTATACTTGTAATTCTCAAAATACACTTATTATCAAAAGTATTTTATACGGTTCTTAAATCTCTTGAACCGGAACTCCTATTAATATATAAACTCTTATTGATAATGTATTTTCATGCAAGCTCCCATCACAACAATTTTTTTTTTTTATTGTAGGCATAAGAATAACAAAGAATATTTAGAATGACTAATGAAGAGAGAGATGACATTTCGTTTTAGTCAAGTCATCCCATCATAACAAAACCATATTTTATGAGTGCTAGACCCAGTTTCAAAATCTGAATTTTTTCTACACTCTCATTATGGGTGCAATACTATTATCCCTTCAACTGGTTAAAAAGACAGAAAAAATCAAAACAAGAAAGTTATGGATTGTACCGTTCTCAAGGTAATAAGGAGATGTAGCGACATTTGTCGCTACTACGGTGAGACTTTGGAAGTTGGCAACCGAGGATAGCATTTCTCTTTTTTGAGCCGTGCTAGTGCTAGTCCTACTCATAGGCATTTCCTACTCTTAGCATAAAACCAACACATGTCCTTGCTTTTAGTGATAAACAAACATATGCCCTTTGCTTCAACAAAACAAAGAATATATGGTGACTAATGAAGAGAGATACGATTATTTTAGTCAAGTCATAGTTAATTAATTAAAGAGACGTGCTAGCCTTACTCCCAAGCATCCTCTACTCTTAGCCAAAAACCAACACTTGTTGAAACAAAAGAAGTGTAACCGGTTCTTCACTAAAAGTAAGGATATGTGTTTATTAAGAGTAGGAAATGCTTGAGAGTAGGGCTAGCAAGACTCTTAATCAAACAGTGGGGTTTGATTAAGACGCAGTGCTAGACGTAGACATCCAAACTCTCACTTTGGTATCAAGACTTGTGGTTGCTCTTCCTTTAACAGGTAAAATAAAAATTAAGGAGAAAGTTATTATTTTTATTTTATTTATTTATTTATTTTTGCCCAGTCTAGGGTTAAGGTTAGTATCAGGAGAAAGTTATGGTTTGAACAGCTTATAACTAGTGAGTTTGGAAGTCTTGGTCGTCTGGGCTAGCATTTTTCTTGGTTTTGATTTGCTTCACTTTTTAATCTTCTCTTGTTCTTTCTTTATATGTTAAAATAATGTAATGACACTGGGATTATTATCAGTAATATTTTATTGCTGAACGTAACGTCACGGTAGGAATGTCCAATTGTCCTTGGCGTGTACGTTGGGTGAGACTCGAGGCCGGGGTGCCACCCCACCCTGCACGGTCTCTTAGCTTTAGCAATTGGGTCAATGGTTCTTGTGAAGGGAGGGTGGCAGGCAAAGCATAATGTAGTGGTGGACCGATCCGAATGTCTTTGACGTTTCATGGGCCCCAACCCCACCCGCTTGTCTTTCTTGATTGAACCACCAGAGCCGCTTAGCCAGCTTTCTTTCCAGCCGACCTCCCAAACTGTTTTTCTTTTCAGAAAGAGAGAGAGAAGAGAATGTGAGTGTGAGTGTGAGTGTGAGTGTGAGTGAGTCATGCTCATATCCTTATATAATACATGATGCATTAAACATATAAAACTATTGATTTTGCTAGGTGAGCATAATTTCGTAACAATGGTCTTTGTAGGTCAGGAGTAAAAAAGGATCAATAACATTTTGACACATAAAAATAGTGCCAATACGTAAGTTTTTTATTAATTAAAAAGTTAAAGTGATGTTTCTGTAAAGTGTGTATTTGTGAATTTTTTTTTGAGGTGTCAAAATATTATTGGTATTTTTTTGCGCTGGACTATATAAAGACCATTATTGCCAAGTTTTGCTCACTCACTTTTTGTATTTGCACTCTCCTCTCTTCGAAGTGTGTATCTATGACTTGTTTTGAAGTGTTAAAATACTATTGGTTTTTTGTAGCGCTAGACTATATAAAGACCATTATTGCCAAGTTTTGCTCACTCACTTTTCATAATTGTACTCTTTTCTCTTTGGAAAATTAAAAAAAAAAAAACATGATGACATGTTCCCGGATATAATTCTATCCGAAAATAAAGTATTAAAAGGGTGACATTTTACTATATATATATACACACACGTGGACCTACTTAGAATACATATGTTTTGGAAAATTTATTTTATGCATGGATGTTTTCGCTTACCATAGTATTAATGGTATACTATTCAGTCATTTATGGGGGAGGGGGTGAATAAGGTCTTGGCAAATTCAAATTTCTTCCTAATCCCTTTTACATAATTTTAGTTAATCTAATAACAAGGGAAATGAATTCTAGGAATTCTATAATTAATGCAACAATAAATAAATAAAGATAAGGAGAAAGAGAAAACAAACGCAAAATATGTTTTTGAGGTTCGGTCTTCCCGCCTACGTCCCCGCCTCAAGCTTTCCACTCGAAGATTCAACACGATTCACTAATCGCACGATCTTCTTTTGGGTGAAGATCAAACCTTACACTTGCAAGAGAATACCCTTTCTTGACTTTTTTTTCACGAAGCACCGATTCTTGATTTCCAATGCAAGAGATGTATGAACGAAATACAATCTTAAAATTGCTCCTTAGATAAGCTGAAAAATCTCTTTAAAGCTCACTAAAAATCTCCAAAAGATTGGAGTTAAATAACTCAATATAACTCTTTTAGGATTTCTAGAGTTTTTCCTCAAAGAATGGATCAATGGATGATTGAGTGAGTAATAGAATTATAAGAGTGATAAGAGTTCTTAATTTAGTTAATAAATCATCTCAATTTATAGCCCAAGAAAAATTATGGCCGTTAGAGTAGCATTGAATGCAAAACTAGCCATTACGAGCTTTAAATGCTCTGTCCCGATAAAATCAGTTGATTGGTTTTACACCAGTCAATTCCAGTAACTTCTGAACTAAATCAGTTGACTGGTTTTGAACACCAATGAGAATCAGTCTACTGGTTTTCTGTTATTCACAGAATACTCCTCTTTAATCAACCTAGATGATATGCATGATTTGATTGGTTAACTACCTTATCTTAATTAAGGATATTATCATTCAAAATGATATTCTAGGACCTTATAATGATATGCAAAGTAATTTTAAGGTTTCTATGGTCGATCTAGGTGTATGAGCTTTCAAACTTCCATCTTTGAGGACTTTCTACAAAAGTCGTAAACAATCTCAAACCAAAAATGTAAAACCTTTAATCTTGGAGAGTCTTCAATCTTCTTTGAACTTGATCTTGATTTGTTTTCTTTAATTTCATCTTTATGACCAAGATTGCTTCTTAGTTAGTCTTTATCTTCATATCATGAGTTTTGCTCTTTTGCTTTGGATCTTCAATTTGACTAGATGACTTGCTTATGACTTAATAGCATTTTCTTGTTTTGTGCTTTGGATGGTTTGCTAATTCATGCTCTTTGTAATATGAATTTCACATGAACTCAATAGAGGCATTAGTAACACATAGGTCATTATATTATTGTGTTATCATCAAAATCATTAAGGATACCTATGGTTGTAACCTTTTAGGCTAACAATTTAGATGATCAGAATGTACTAGGGACTTGGAGTAAATACTTATTTTGTTTTTTTTGCTTTGGATATCATTTACCTATAGTTAGTGGTTAGTGGTTAGCTTGAGGATTGGAGCTCTTGCAACTCATCACTAGGGGATTAGATCAATGCGGAAGTGTAACTAAATTTTTCCTTCTCTATACATGGTCTGTATTTCAAGTTTGTACAATACAACACACAAAATAAGAGTAGACATACCTACTCATCAATAAAAATGTAATATTTCTCTCTTTCTCTCCTTCGCAGTAGTCGCCCTGATAAGGGCCAATAGTATAAGTCTCTTGCCTCCACCTGAGGCTCTACTACTAGCTCCTCATATGGCTCCTCCTCGCCATCGTCCTTCTTTATCCAAGGACCCAGAGCACATATGCTAAAGGGAAAGCGTGCACTTGCAGACATAAAATGTATGCTGAGCATGGAATACTCAGCGTATACATACTACTAGCTAACAATGTTATGACAACAATAATATCACATGCGAGTAATTAAAAGAAATATAGTTCACAAATCATGCTTAAAACCAACATAGACCTTCATTCGTCAAATCTCATCTTTCTTGGAAATAAAAAACACCTTCTATAGTTCTTATGAGTTCTTAGCAGCTTATGAGTTTTTGTGAGTTCCTTGTCAGCTTAGGAGTTCTTGTGAGTTCCTTATGAGTTCCTTGTTAGCTTAAGAATTCTTGTGAGTTCCTTATGAGCTTATGAGTTCTTGTGAGTTCTTGTGAGCTTATGAGACTTTCTTGTAAGTTCTTGTGAGCTTATGAGTCCTTCTTGTGAGTAAGAGGTTAGTACCCGCAAAACCTTAGGCTACCAACCTTCTTGACAATCCACCAACTTGTGAGGCTTTCTTTCAAGAATTCTTATGAGCAAGAGGTTAACACCCGTGAAACCTTGAGTTGCCAACCTCCTTGACAATCCACCAAACTTATGAGAACTTTCTTGTGAGCAAGAGGTTAGTACCCTTAAAACTGGGCTACCAACCTCCTTGACATTCCACTAGCTTATGAAAATTTCTTGTGAGATTTCTTATGAGCTTATGAGCCTTGTGAGATTTCTTATGAGACTTCCTTTCGAGATTCTTGTGAGCCAGAGATTAACACCCTTAAACTGGGCTACCAATCTCCTTGACAAACCACTAAACATATGAGAACTTCTTGTGAGCAAAAGGTTAGTACCCTTAAACCTGGTCTACCAACCTCCTTGTTTGATCCTTTAACTTATGAGCATTCCTTATATCTTAACTTATGAGCAAGATGCTAGCACCCGAATTATCCTGGGTTACCAATATCCTTGACTATTCATTGTAATCATGCATATGAGGTCGTACTTGTATTTCCTTATGAATTTCATTCTTTTGTTTCATTCTTAGTGCTTATGAGAAAACCTCAGTCATGTAAAACGTAGAGTGCATGGAGTGCTTGTGAGCATCATCATGTATATATGGAAAGCCTTAAACAACTCATATGAATTCATACAAGACATGATATCATCATAGTATACTTGAATAATTCTAGAAACATATCATATCTTCATTCATTGCATTACATTACTAAGATCATGGCTTTTAAGCCTATTTCATCACATCATAACCACATTATATTTCCTTTGGAGATAATGATCCTAAAATATAATTACCATTGACTTGAAAGAAAATACCCAATTTAGAACCCTTATTTGATCAGCTTCATACTTAGAATCATAGTTAATTGTAGGAAAATCCCAACCCTATACAAGCATACTTATAATTATCCTTTTATTGAAAACCTCCAACTGTTAACAACCCTTAATTTCCACATTGAATCAAGCTAAAGTCGTGTTGTAGAGAGTATTAGCAAATCCTATTCAAACTCATACCTTCATTCTTCATTTACTATTTGTATCATAGTAAAGCTAGGTAGTAATTGTACTTACCTTGCAAGGATTGAATCTTAGCTTGAAAGGATGATTGAACACGAGCTTGAGCTTGGAAATGGAGGTCCACGCTCAAGGAAAAAGATTCAAGCTCGTGGAAGCTTTGAGAAGTGAGGATTCGAATTCCTCCTTGGTCTCCAACAAAATCTCTCTTTGGAAACCTAGGTTTCCTTCTTTTTCTCTCAAAAAGTCCATCTCTAAGTGTTGGAACCCTTGGACCCCCGAAAGTTGGGTATATATGGTGTTAGGTTAGTGAAAAACCTAAAAAAGAACATGTCTGTGTGATCTTGCTCGAGCGTGCTTGGGTCTCACTCGAGCGAGCTACTCCCTGGGCTCAAAAACACTGTTTTGGTCAAGTTCGCTCGAGCGGGCTTGGAGCTCACTTGAGCGGGTTTTTCTACAAAAATGTGATTTGGTATTTTGGCCATAACTATTGACTCCCTTATTGGATTTTGACAATTCAACTTGCGTTGGATTCTTTATTCAAATAAGAACAATTTTGTCTCTAATGGATAAGTCCTAATTTTGAGCTTTTAATTATCTAAATGAGCTTTAAATCCGAATGATCTGTAAATGGATTTTAGTGACCCATATTTTCAGCAGATCCGATTTCGGAAATCATACGTTTACCCTATCTTAGACTAGGAATATGGAAAAATGATAAACATGAACCTAAAAGAGGGTTCCAATGCATTTCTAAAAATTTAAGAATCACTCGATTCCGATAAGAGGAGACAAAACAAGAGTTCTCTCAAGTTGGGGGTATGCGATGACATTTTTCTTCTTTTCAATTTTGATCATATTTTGATCACTTAGAGTGTTTCACACTCTTGTTTTAACACCCTTAATCTATTCATAAAGGTCCTTAGGACCCTAAAAAAATTTCTAACACATCCATGAAAAACAAAAACCCCTATGAACATTAATATCCACATGGCTCTAGCACCATAACAATTGGGGTATTTCATACCCCTGACTTTTAGACACTTAAAAGTATTTTTATACTCTTGTTTTGAGACTCAATACACTCATGTACAATCCTCACTTCCCTTCCTCAAACCAAGGACCCCTGGAAGGCTTTAGGCCTTTACATACACTATGCAAGACACTATTTACCCTATTCACATGAACAGTGACTGTGAGATCCGGGGTTCTACAACCCAAATCAGAAACAGAATTCTCAACTCGTCTGCATCATTCTTGTCTGCATAGCACATGAGAAGAATACCCTGATTACTGAGGAGTCCTTGTTGTAAAAAATAGGATTAATTGTTTCTCTATTTCCAGATCGACCAACTAATAGCCCCAGGAAGTAAGACCCATAAAACCAATACCAAAGCCTCTCATTTTTCCCAATTCCAATAAGATAAGAAGGCTTAAAAGCATCTAGGGAAGATCCAAGGAACTGCTATATATGCAAGAAAAAAAATAGTATCAAAATCCTTGAAGCAAAAGGATAGTGCAAAAGTAAGTGATATACGGATTCCTCATGCTCAAGGCACATAAAGCACCGATTTGCCATCTATCGATCTCTATTTTGCAAAAGAAAGATTCCACATGCTCAAGACACATAAAGCACTGATTCACCATCTGTCGACCTCTATTTTGCAAATGATTGCATGTGAGAATCTTATCCAGAGAGACGGTTCAAAAAAAGAAACATGCCTTAGATGGAACACCAGGGTTTTAAATAGTCCAATAAAAAATGAGACCTAGGACTAGACCACATAGTCTGTACAAGGATCTCATTGAAAACTGAACCTTGTTATCTCAAGACCACAATCGATAGTCTCTGCGAGTAAGAGAAGGACTAGTCTCTATTAGACACATAAAATCCTCTATTTCTTAGTCATTTAGATCCTGTCTATGTCTGAGGTGTTTCCCATCTTATCCAGACAAGATACCACAAAGGCATTATTGTTAGAGGTGATGGATAATAAGGACCTAAAGTCCTCCCCTAGAGAGGACTGCCTGCACCAAATCATGTCCTTCCAGAAGTTCACATCAAGACCATTGGCCACACAAAATCTGATGCCTTTAGAGAAATCAACCTATGAGTTCATGATGGCCTTCCATAAACTGCAACCATACGATCCTATCACAACTTTGGATTCCCAAATCAAATTCTCACCATGCCTCAAAACTATAAGACTTCTCCAAAGGCTATCCCTCTCCTACCTAAATCGCCACAACCATTTGCCTAGGAATGCCTTGTTGATTGGCCTTAAAGGTGTAACATTTAGCCCGCCAAATTTCGTTAGGAGGCTGACTTGCTGCCAACTAACGAGATTGTATTTTATGGATTCAACACAATCATTCCATAGTAATTCACCTTATAACCTTTCTAGATTACCTGCAATAGATGCGGGAATCGTGAATAGTGCAAAATAGTAATTTGGGAGGCTATTGAGAATGCTATGGATCATCAAGGTTAATCTACCACCTGTCAAGAGATATGAGGTTTTCTAACCAGCCATTCTCTTGGAAACGTGATCTAGTACCAGATTTCGCGTTGATTTGGCTTTAAAACTAGACCCTAGGGGGAGTCCCATAGATGATGTAGGCAACGAACCCGATTTGCACCGAAAGAAGAGGCTAACCGTGGAAGGCTAGTGACCTAATCGGGGTTCGTTAAAAACCAACGGGGGTTGGTGTGCTGGCCAGGACCATGCACGCCTTAGGAAGCGGAAGTTCTAAGTTCGATTCCCTTCCCATTGTTGGCCATCCTTAGGGATTTATCCTTACTTTCCCGGTGCGTGTGAATGGAAGGTTCTGCTCATATATGTCCGGTGGATTAGTCGGGTACTTTAAGAGGCCCGAACACCCTCGTTTCCCAAAAAACAAAATATGCAATTTCAAATGCTTATGTAATTCTAGATATTTTGTGGCGTTTTCAATGTCAGACATCTAGTTATTTATGGGTATGCTAGAGTTCTAAAGATGGATAAGTTTGAGGGAGGTAAAAAAGGCAGATATCTCACAAGTAGCTTTTTTAAATAATTTTTTATTAAAGTAATTTAATAGTTTAAATATATATGAATTCAAATTATTTAATCGATGTTGAATACGAACATTCTTATTATCCGTCGGATATCGAATCGAATTCAAGGAGTGTAATCAAATCGAATTTAGATATACCTCTATCCACTTCGAATATATGTGCTCTATTTATAATTCTAGTGACAACGTTCATGGGAAGGAACAATCTGGAGAGCTTTCACTATTGAAGATAGGGCTGTATTCGAGCCAAGCTAAGGTGAACTTGGCCAAGCTTGAGCATAGTTTAAACATGGTTGAGTTGGGCTTGAGCTTGATTCGAGATCAAATATTCAAGCTTGAGCTTGGTTTGAACAAGCTTGATCGAGCTTGAAATTGATTCAAGTCGAGTCGAGCTCAAGTTAGCTCAAGCTTGATTTGACTTTCATGGTTATTTTGATAAATTTTACATAATTTTACTATAATTATTTATCATTAAACTAGAATACAAGAAACTACAAAAATTAATCTAATCATCCACATATATTAGATTTGAGGATAGTTCTCAGGTATCAACTCGGGTTAGCTCAAGCTTGATTCGAATTTCATGGTTATTTTGATAAATTTTACATAATTTTACTAAAATTATATATCATTAAATTAGAATTCAAGAAATTGCAAAAAATAATTTTATCATACACATAAATCAGATTTGAAGACAGGTCAGAAATAGAGTTAGGGTTTTTTTTTTAACTTCTCAACTTTCATTTGTTATCATTACCTCCTAGCTACTTATTTATTATAAGTTAAAATATATTATTATAAACTAATAAGAACATTAGTATTATATATATATATATTTCAAGCCAAGCTCAAATTGAACTGAGCCCTAAGCGAGCCAAGCTGAATCAAACAAGGTTTGGCTCAAGCTTGGCTTGTTTAAACACTCATGCTCAAACAAAAGCTTCGCTTGATTGCTCGAGTCTAAAATATCAACTTGAGCTTGGCATGAACAAGCCAAACTGAGTCAAGCTCACGAACCAGCTTACCTTGAATGCGTCCCTAATCGAAGAACTGTAATTTATACATGATGCATACCTTGCATGGTATTTTTTGGTGGAAATGTTATCATGTAACTAACACAAACTCTAAACTCATACACACAGCCAGACCTAAGTCCAAACCTACTCCAAATATAAAAAGTCTAAATAGGAAAGGCAAGTGATTTAAAACTCTCGATAGTAGATAGTACCTACTATCGAGAGGCTACACCTTGGATTTTCAATCTAACCATTTCAAGCATTAAGTGGTCCATCATTTAAAGCATGTGTGGAGACACGGAGCATTGGATTTTCAATCGGGCTAGGTCTCGGTAGTACCTACTATCGTGAGTTTTTTTTTTATCACTTTCCATAGAAACACTTGGTATAAACATGAAACTATGCATTTCTGGAAATACAATTATTACTCATGATATTTACACTTCAGGAACTTTGCACCGTCGAACCTGGACCATGGGAGAGGTCCTAATATGGACACGTGTCAACATGTGGGAGAAGGGCGGGCCAGGCCTGGCAAATGCGAGCTGCGTGGACTCCAAAGTCTCACACGTCAGCAACTTTCCTTTTCATTTCCAAAACCGTCCTTTGTCCCCTACCCATCTTTTCAGAATGGGTTTCATGGAAATGCCTATCACTACTCTTTCAGAATTTGTTAGCTAAATATTGTAACTTTGATGTTCATCGCGCTCAATGCTGCTCTCCAGTCCTAACTCTACCAATGGCCCAATTTGAATTATGGAGATGGATCTTTTGACCATTGGGGCCCTAAAACAGTGAAGTAGGATTGTCTTAAGCATTTGATCTGGCTCTAATTACCTTAGAAGGACTAGAAGTCAGTGGTTATCTATTAGTTAGATGTCTAGACACACTATGCTTGCATGTTTATACCCAAGGATGGATCTAGGATTTTATGCTTGATTGAAAATATTAGTAATTGTTGATGAATTTGTGAAAAATGTTTAGGCCGGTACGAAATATTTTGTCTAGAGGGATGGAGGGTTCATGGCGTGGCCTTAAATTGTTTTTTTGATGACTACGTTCGTAGGCCATTTCATTCATTCTAAATATCCTACAGTATTGTTTCTCCTTATTTATGGGGGCAGTTATCTTCTGATTATGCCAATTAAACAATTTAGTATAAAAATTATATTTTCAAAAGTTCAAGTTTCCTTTCCTGTGCATGGCTATGCCTTAATAAATAATTAAATAATGTAATATAAATATCTTTAAAATTTAAATAAGAGTTGTGCCCTTGTCCCAAATTTCGGCCAAAATCTGATTTTTTTATTATTTTTAAATTGTTTCTTTTATTGTTTTTTTTTTTATTAAAAATCAGAAATATTCCTAAATATTTCGAAAATTTTACTGAAATTTTGTGTAATTTCAAAATTTTATATATTAATTTTAAAAATAAAATAATTATATATATATAAACATATAAAATTTTAATAAAATATTATTTTTCAATATATATATTAATAAAATATATATAATTAATAAAATATTAATATTTTGAATTTCGAAATTTCGCCGAAATCCGGAAATATTTCGAGATTTTGGTTCAGGTTGGTTGGCCGAAATCATCGAGAATTTTGAAATTAAAAACCTTGTTACACATTACGTGAACCAAGGTTTGAAATCCCAATGGGATTTCACAAAATCCCGGTTTCGTTCCCACCCTATATATCGATATGTATTTAAGTTCGGGATTTCAGATTTCGGCCGAGATATCGGAAATTTCAGACGAAATTTCAGCCAAATTTCATAAATTTGATTTAAAATAGTTTTTCTTAAAATTAAAATTCTGATATGTTCCTAAATATTTCGATATTTTTACTGAGATTTCACAAAATTTCATAAATTTATATATTTATTCTAAAAATAAATATAAAAATATATTAAATTTAAAAAAAATACTATTTTCCAAAATTTTGGTCGAAAATATTATATATATTTAATAAAATATTTAAAAAATACAAATTCCAAAATTTTGCTGAGATAACCGAAATTTTCCATTCAGGTTGAAGGACCGAAATTGCCTTGAAAACTGAAAGGAAACTAATGAGTCGTGTTCATTAAAGCTTTTAATAAGTGATCCCTCTAGAAAGATGACATGTGATAATCTTCTTTTAAACCCGACGGTTGGAAGTTGAGGTGGGTTCAATGAGAAACACGTGTTAAAAAATAGTCTGATTGAGCATATTTAGATTGTTTGATTAGATCCTAGTTTATCAGCATTAACCCCTATTGATGATGGGTATTGAAAAGCTTGACTTGTGAAATTTTGAATTTAAGAACGTTGTTCATAATTCAATAAAATAATGACACGTGGCTCAAAGGACGTTCTAACATATTACACATACTAAAATCTTTTTTGAGAATTGGTTAACAGAATTCCATGTTTATCTGATAATGATGATTTTGGTCATTAATGATCAATGATTTTAAGCTCTTATGCTTTTAGTTCATAAAAAGGATTTTTTGCTCATTAATAACAATTCTACCCTTATGTCACTGGTGAAAGTTGAAACTATTGCGCCTTTAACGCTATTGACATAGATTCAAGTCCTAACGCCTTTGGATATTGTTTCAGACTCTAACGCCTTTGGATATTGTTTCAGACTCTAACGCCTTTGGATATTGTTTCAGGCTCTAACGCCTTCGGCTATCATTTCAGGCTCTTAACGCCTTTGGATATTGTTTCAAGCTCTAACGCCTTTGGATATTGTTTCAAGCTCTAACGCCTTTGGATGCTGTTTCAGGCTTTAATGCCTTTGATGTTGATTTTGGCTTCAACGCCTTCGGATATTTTATATGGCTTCAGTGCCTCGCTCTGGCTTTCAATGCCTTTCTCATGATGATGGGTGTGGTATGGATTAGTACCCTCCTTGTATACCTTTCTGATGACTTCTGCCAGAAAGAAGATTTGTTTTGTCAGGGGTGAACGGTATGGATTGGTACCTCCCCATGGGAATGAGTATGGCTGTTTCCCCTCATTACCTATTCCAGTGAAGCATGGATTACTTCCTGGGCTGACAGTCAGGGAGAAAGCATTGAAGATGGATTTTTCCTCAGTTTCTCTTAAGGCCTGACGAAAAGGGTGTCTTCGTCCAACACCTACGATTTCCCTATTGGACTTGAGATACGGGAAGGGTGTCTTCGTCCAACACCTACGATTTCCCTATTGGACTTGAGATACGGGAAGGGTGTCTTTGTCCAACACCTACGATTGCCCTATTGGGCTTGAGATGATTATTAGATGATTATTATCATCATTATTATTATTATTGCTATCATGATTATTACTTTAGAGGAGTGTTGCTGTCTGAACACTAATATATTACCTCAGTAGGACAGTACACCATGAAAGCGTATGACCCGCTTTCACGATGTAGTTACCAATTGCTTTTGGGGGAGGATGATGAGTTATGGTTTGGAGGGCTTAGATAAAATTTGTTAAAAGACGGATATTGTGAATACCGCTTTTAACCTTTGAAGAATATATCTGAAAGCTTTGGTCATAAAAGCTTAAAGGAGGTATGGTGACAAAACGCCTTTATCTTGATGGAATCCAATATTTTCTCTCTAAAAGTCAGTTACAAAAAAAAACGGTTATGACAGCTGTACAAGTTAGTTACGATTTTGTTAATCACCTATAAATAGAGGTGACCCCTCCTTGTTGAAGGAGAGAGATTTTTTCTAATTCCCAGAAGATTTCCAACCAGAATTTACAGAGAGAGAAAGTAAAGGATTCATCAAGAAAAAACATTCTGTCACTATTTTTCTTCATTGTTCTTTCTTCTCTCCCTCTAAATCATTTCCTTCTTTTTCTCCTTTTCTTTCTTGTGATCTTTGAATCATTTCTCCCAAAAATAACTCAATTTAGGACGGTCTGGATATCGGATTTAGGCTAGATTGAGGTTGCAGTAAACCCCATTTCTTCAAGAATCAAAACACCCCTCTACATTTTTGGCGACTCCGCTGGGGACTTCTGTAACAATTTTTGAGAGAAAATGGTGACTAAAAGAGGTGCTTCGTCTCAAGCACACGTTGTTCAAGAAGAAAATAGGGAAGAATCTCATACTTCCAGAGTGGAGGTTCCTGATCTTTCTGTTGTTCTTGGGCCTTTTCTTGCTCAATTTCAAGCAACCCAAGTACAAATGCAAGCCCAGATGCAGGCTATCCAAACTCAGGTAGCAGCTCAGTTAGCAGCATCTGAAAAACAAATGCAGGAGTTTTTTAAGAAAGCCCATCGTGAAGATAATATTCGCAATTTGGAGAGGTCGCAGGAGCGTACACCTTCTCTATCTCAACATAACGAAGAAAATGACATGCACAATAATCCTCCCAAGAAAGATCCTATTCCTTCTTCTCCACCCTGCAATCATCGTGAACAGGAAGGGAGACATTCTTCATATATGACAGCCGAGGATTTCTCTGAGATGTTTGAAAGGGAGCAAGCAAAACGCTCTGGACTTTCGAATGCTTTCGATGCTAGACCACCATTTTCGGCAAGAATCATGAGAATGGAATATCCAGTAGGATATATCACACCCCAATTCACTCTTTACAATGGAAGAACTGGAAATGCTCGAGAGCATGTGATGCATTTCACTGATGCATTAAGCAGATATGCTAACAATGAAGAGCTCCGTCTTCGCGAATTTGCTAAATCTTTGACTGATCGTGCCTTCACTTGGTACACGACTTTGGCCCCAAACTCTATTCACTCTTGGGAAGAAATGGTCAATATCTTTTCCAAGAAGTTCTTCTCTGTAGAAGACCGTGTTACTCTCAATACCTTGTCGAAAGAGCGGCAAAGACCTAATGAAGATCTGACACAATATGTTCGCCGCTTTCAATATTTGGTTTTAGATTGTCATGAACAAACAACTGAGGAGCAACTTGTACAAATATGTGTCGATGGAGCAGCAAAAGAATACAGAGCTTATTTGGAAGTATCTACTATCCCCTCTTTTGAAAAGCTTTATGATATTTCTCAAAGGCTCAACACAGTCATATCAAGAGCAACTCTACCAAGGTATGAAGACAGATATGGTAGGAGGGACAAGAGAGAATCAGCAGTGGCGGCAGAAAATTCTGGAAGGCGGCCATTCCAGAGAAATACCTCTTATCAATCTGATAAAAAAACAAAGTACAATCCAGAAAGCATTCCACCGCCTTTTCCCTGCAGCATGGCCGAAGTATTACGAATTGTGGAAGTATGGATTGCTGATGGCGTTTTGTACTTACCATCACCATTCCAAAAGCCTACAGAAGAAGACAAACAAAGCAGCAAATACTGTGTGTATCACCAAACCATACGCCATTCAACAAAAGATTGTTTCTCTCTAAGGCGGATTTTTAATGACAAAATAGCTACTGGACACCTGAAAATCTCAACTACTCCTGAAGGATCTGTCCATCAGGATCCTTTGCCAAATCATAAAGTGAAAGATGTGGTTGCTATGGTCTGTCATAACTCAGTAATTATGACAGAAAAAGAAATTGAAGAGGAAATTATCCCTAATGATCAGTTAGCAATAGAAACTCTTTCACAGAGTTCAAAGTTTAAAAACTTCTTTGACCAGATGCATTTCTCAAAAGTAGCAAGAATAGTTGCAACAGCGGCTTTGACGACAATCGCAGAAGCTCATTCAGAACATTGCTTTCTTGCCTATTCTGCTACAAGAAAGGCAATGCCGGAAATTCAAGATGTGAGTTTCACTGCCGATGATATGAAAGCCTCATCAATAGCTCACAATAAGCCTTTGTATGTTACAGCTTTAATAAATTCTATTGAAGCAAAAAGAGAACTGATAGACCCTGGGTCTTCCTTAAACCTTATCCCATTATCAACGGCAATAGCAATGGGGTTAGATCCTTCAAAAATTTCAAAGCAGTCTATAGAGATATCAGGATTTCGAGGACAGTGCCAGAACACTGTTGGCTATGCTACTATTAATCTTCAAGTAGGGCCAATAAATTCAGCAGTCAGAGTCCATGTTATTGAAGCCAATGTAAGCTATCATATTCTTCTCGGCCGCCCTTAGATCCACAAGTTCCAGCTAATACCATCAACATTTCATCAATGTGTTAAGGGGATATACAAAGGAAAAGTTATCAGAATACTAGCAACTGCTGCGCCATTTGATAAAGCTGAAGCTCATATCCTAGAAGCATTGTTTTATGATGAGTTGGCTGAAGAAGGTGAAACCGCTTTTGAAATGGCCAAAGGAGTTATGCCACCATCATCCACTGTTTTAACGCCATCAGAAAATTCAAAGGCCTCAAAAAGACCACGAGACGAAAGCGTGAAAACAGAAATTCTAAAGGGGAATTCTATCGAAGAATCAAGAACTGGAGGCTGTAAGAGGGTGGTACAACCAGATGGAAAGGTTGTATATATCTTATGACAATCAAAGGAAACTGATTCATCAAAAGAAAATCAGATTCCCATGATGGATCAAATATTTCAAGCAGAAGAAACAAGTGAAATTGGAGAAGCGCCAGAACAAATGCAGGATGGTGTAAAAGCGGTACAAGAAAGTCTTGAGGAAGTAAACATTGCAGAAAATTTATCAGAAAAACGGCCGGTACTTATCAGTTCCAAGTTGGACCCAAAAGAAAAAGAAGAATTGGTAAATTTGCTCAAAGAATACCGAGATATTTTTGCGTGGAATTATGAAGAAATGCCAGGATTAGATCCTACATTGGTCACACATAAATTGAATATTGAGCCAGGATATGTACCAATAAAGCAAATGCTAAGGAAATTCAGACCAGATATCGAAGATCAAATCATAATAGAAGTTGAAAAACTTCTGAAAGCAGGTTTTATCAAGCCAATCCAACCTGGTTAGCCAATATTGTACCGGTCAAAAAGAAGAATGGGCAAATCTGTTGCTGTGTTGATTTCAGAGATTTAAATAAGGCATGCCCAAAAGATGAATTTCCTCTACCCAATATGGACCTATTAGTTGATGCGACAGCAGGTCATGATGCTTTTTCATTCATGGACGGTTACAGTGGTTACAATCAGATCAAGATGGCAGCAGAAGATGCAGAAAAAACCGCCTTTCGGACACCAATTGGAAACTTTTATTATACAGTGATGCCATTTGGGTTGAGAAATGCCGGGGCTACTTATCAAAGAGCTATGACAGCCATTTTTCATGATATGTTCCATAATACAGTGGAAGATTATGTGGATGATATTGTTATCAAGTCTCGAAAGCGTTGCAGTCATGTTGAGGATCTAAGAAGAGTTTTTCAACGGTGCCGCCATTATCAGTTAAAAATGAATCCGTTAAAATGCGCTTTCAAAGTTTCTGCAGGCAAATTCTTGGGGTTCATTGTAAATAGACAGGGTATAGATGTTGATCCTACAAAGGCTCAAGCAATTGCATCCATGACAGCCCCAAGCACAATCAAAGAGTTGAAAAGTTTTTTTGGAAAGGTATCCTATATAAGGAGATTCATCCCAGGACTGGCAGCTGTCACAGTACCTCTTATGCCACTCCTACGGAAGAACTGTGTATTCAAATGGGAAACAGTGCATGAAAAAGCTTTCAAACAACTTCAACAAATGATGAGTTCAACAGCAACTATGATGGCACCAATTCCCAAAAAGCCTTTGGTCCTGTATCTGGCTTCAACAGAAACCGCTATTGGAGCTCTTCTAGCCCAAGAAGATTTGTCTGGTTGTGAACGGCCAATATACTATCTCAGCAGAATTCTCAGAGATGCAGAATTAAGATACCCTCGGATTGAAAGGAGTTGTTTATACCTGATCTATGCCTTACAAAAATTCCGTCATTATTTACTATCTCATAAGATTTTTCTGATGACAAAATCTAATCCAATCAAATATCTCATGTCAAAACCAGTTCTTTCAGGACGAGTAGCTAAATGGCTCCTTTCGTTATCAGAGTTTGATATTACATGCCTTTGCCCTCGTGCCATCAAAGGACAAGCAGTAGCAGATCTATTGGCAAATTTCCCAGGAAATGATGATTTGATATTAAAAGAAGAACTACCAGGAGAATTCCCTGAAGCAATGACTATTGAAGCAAAAGAGGAATGGTTCATGTATTTCGACGAATCTAAAACCACAGATTCAACTGGGGTAGGTATTGTGTTAAAAGCTCTTGGGGGGTGAGGTAATGTCTTTTTCTTTCAAATTGGATTTTCCTTGCTCTAACAATATAGCAGAATATGAAGCTCTTCTCATAGGTTTGTCAATTGCTAAAGAGTTAAAGGCCAAAAGAATAAATGTAATAGGAGATTCCAATTTGGTAATTAGTCAAATGGAAGGGTCATTCAATGTAAAAGATGTTGGTTTGGCTCCCTACAGAACAGCGGTTCAAAGAATAATGACTAATTTCGATAAGATAGAATTCAAATATCAAGAGCGTACAGGGAACCGCCATGCTGATGCACTTGCTACTTTGGCATCAAAGTTAATATTTGAAGGAGAATCTTCTCAGGTGGTAATTGAAAGGCGTATAATAGCTACACCACTGATGGAAGAATTATGCGACACAGAATCAGAAGAAACAGATTAGAGAGAACCAATTTTGAAAGATGTTTTCTGCCTTCATGATTCAACAGTGGTCCCTACCACAAAACTGAAAGTCTTAAAAAATTTCTTGCAGATAAATGGGGATCTGTATTTCAAAGGGCCAGAAGGAGTTTTGATGAGATGTGTTGGAGCAAAAGAAGCTAAGAAACAAATGATGCAAATCCACACAAAAATATGTGGGTATAATCCTTCTGTTAGTCTGTATAGGAGGTTACAGCGTTTTGGAATATATTGGCCAACAATGGAGAAAGATGCTGCTATGTTACAAAAAGAATGTTCTGATTGTCAAATATTGCCAGACAAAGAAGAATGTCACTTTACAAATTCTTGGGAAGATTGGAAGAAACCATACAATGACTACTTCACAGATGGAATAATGCCTACTGATCAAAAGGAATCTTTCAAGTTTAAGAAGAAAGTTGCTAAATTCTACTTTGACAAAGGAGAATTATTCAGGAAATGATACAACGGTATTGCTCTCAAGTGCTTGTTTGGAAATGAGATCGAAATAGCATTACATGAAGCTCATAGTGGAGATTGTGGTGTTCATCAAGGAAAAAGAAAGTTGTTTCAACACATTTTGGGATTGGGATATTATTGGCCTACCATGGAGGCAGATTCACACCTATATGTTCAAAGCTGTCATCAGTGTCAGATAAGTGGAAATGTCATTCATGCACCTGCACAATCTCTACGGTATGTCTCTACGCCCTGGCCCTTTCATACTTGGGGGCTAGATTTAATCGGACCTGTTAATCCTCCTGCTGAAGGATATGTTTGGATACTCGTAGCTACTGAATATTTCACCAAGTGGGTAGAAGCTATACCATTAAGAAAGGCTACAGGTATCATGGTGGCTAAATTTATTAAAGAGAACATCATCTGCCGCTTTGGGATACCAAAGGAGGTCATCACTGATAATGGAACGCCTTTCATAAATTCTAATGTAAGAGAGTTACTGGAGAAATATGATGTCAAACACAAGAAGTCAACCCCCTATTATCCTAAAGGGAATGGACAAGCAGAGGCTACTAACAAGACTATTCTGAGGATAATTGGAAAAATGATAGAAGGAGCTCATAAAAAATGGTGTGAAAGACTTCCAACAGCGCTCTGGGCTTACAGAACTTCAGCAAGAACTGCAACAGGTGTTACCCCTTTCTCTTTAGTATATGGGACAGAAGCTGTTGTGCCTCTGGAAATCAAGATACCATCCACAAGAATTGAAGTATTTGACGGAGAAGAGGCATGCCTCCAAGCTGCTAGATTAGCTCAGCTAGAAGTTATGGATGAAAAGCGTGAAGCTGTAGCTATAAAGACAAAAGCGTATCAAAAGAGAGTTGCTAAAGTGTATGACAAGGCAGTACGACATAGAATTCTGAAAGAAGGTGACTTGGTCCTTCGAACAGCTATTCATATCAGGAATGGTACAAAAGTAGCGAAGTTTACTCCTAATTGGGAAGGGCCATTTTTGATAAGGCAAAGTTTTGACAGTGGTTATTGTCTTTTGTCTACGCCATCTGGTGAAATATTACATGATCCTATCAATGTAAAATGGTTAAAAAAGTACTATGCTTAATAAGAAAAGTAACAAAATTTTTTTTTTTCTTTTGTATTCATATAAAATTTGACAAAAGTTACAAAAGAGTAAAGAAAAAGCTTTTACAAAATATCAGAAGTAAAGCCTTTCTCATTTAGATATACAAGTCTTTCAGCAGAAGCCTTTAGACGAATATATTCTTCATGATCTGCTTTGATTTCTTCTTGTAAAACCGTCAGACTATCTTGAGCAGCTTTTATCTTCTTTTCTTTTTCCTCCAACATGGCTTGATGATGGGCAATTTCTTGACGGATAGTATGAATACTATCTCGTTCATTTGATATTGTTTTTTTAAATTCTTCCGCTATGAACACTTTATTTTTGTAGGAGCTATTCAACCTGGCAAAGCTCTTGGCTTGGAAAAATGTAACAGATAAACTACTCAGAAAATCTGTTAACCACTTCACATTAACATTGATATCTTCTAGCTCCTTCAGCTCCTGCCCCCAGTCTTCAAGAGTCTTTATCCTCAGAAATGCAAGATGAGGCTTGATATCCCTGATCCTTCTGATAACAGAGCATACTGTCTCTATGCAGCCCGCCCTGATGATAGGATTCTTCAAAGAGCAGGTAGCAGTGATGTCCTGATAGCGTTTAATTATCTCTGTCCATAAGGGGACTGAGCTTTCAGGAACAGGGTATCGCTTCAGAATATCATCAAGAGAATTGACTGATAGCGGCTCTATTGAAGTAGAAGGTGTAGCAGGGTCTTCACTCATAAAATTGCCAACAAAAGCGGATAATTCTGATGTAGTAACTGGCGAAAAAGCTGTCGCATGAAGATCAGAATCAGTGATTGCCATTTCTTCATTGGAAGCAACATTGATTTCCATGGCAGTACTGGCAGCTTGAATATCTTCATGGACACCTTCCGGAGTAGCTTCTGTTTCAATAACTGCTGAAGAGCCAATAATAACGTTTTTAGTAGAAGCAATCACTTGAGCGCTGAGACTCTCAGTTGAAGGCATTGGCGTATGAGTGCTTCCGCCAACAGAAGGAGTGTTATCAAGAGAAGAAGAAACCTCTGCAATAATTTCAGGAAGAGGCTGTTGCACAGAACTCTGCACCACTGAAGAGAAAAACGCTATTTCACTGGCTGAAGGAGGCTCCACCTCTATAAGTTGTTCTGAGGCCTCAACTCCAGTAGTTCTTTCATCAAAAATATTGTGCACTTCAGCCTCAACAGCGTTTTTGTCCCTGGGAAGAGCATCAGAAAGAATCTCAACTGGTGCAGAAGCAGAAGCAATATTTTCTGATGATTTAACCTGAGCGCTTTCAGAAGGACCTTCAAAATGATACATATTGTTAGAACACTTTATTAATGCATCACGAATATAAAAATAAGCATATAAATACAGATAATGGTAAAACGCTTTTAAAAAAAAAAAACTAACCTGTGTTTCCAGAACCAGTAGTCATAGCCTCAATCATAAGAGGTGATGAAGATTGCGCTGTCCTTTGAAGAAGAAGTGATTTTGCCTTGATAGCTTGCGATCTCATTCTCTTCAGAGATGTTAACGCTTTGGCTATGTCAATAGTTCTGGCAGGATTCGCAGTTCTCTGAACACCGGAAGCTTTTGCAGGTTGATCTTTCTTTTTGGAAAGCGGGGAGGAACTGGGTTCACTCTCAGGCCAAACATTTGCCAAATTTTCAACTTGTACTCTTGCTTCCGCTGATGGAGGGAAAGGAATATCAGCAACATCATCTTCAGGGATGCTGAGTCCCACTGGAGTAGATGGAGTTCCAGAGCTTCCTGCACCAACATCCGAAAGCGGTGCTGTATTCTTCTCTTGAATAAAAGAAGTTTCAGTCCTTCCTAACTCATGTTGAGTCTGTAGATTCTGCTTGCGCACAATCAATGGCTCGTTATCTTCACTATCAGAAGAAGGATCCTGTGACAAATTTAAGAAAAAGATAAGAAAAAAAAATAAGTGATGGAAAATTGAAAAAAAAAAAGCATACAAATGAGAAATTATTTTTTGAAAAAGCTTTGCTTACTGATTGGCTCATTCGCTTCTTAGAGGGAGGAGTCTTCTTCTTTATTGCAATCTTTTTGATTCTAGGCGCTTTTGGAGTAGCCGCCTTTGGAGCAGTAATGGTTGCAGGCTGAGGAGAAGCAATGTTTTCCTATCGGATCTTTGAGGGACCTCCATCAGCGGATTTTGATTTTGACTTCTTGCGTGGAGAAGCTACGGCTTTCCTTTTCTTGCCTGCACCAGGTGCCTCTTTCAAACACTTTTCCTTGTCCAAGGACAAATTAATCGTTTGACTGAGCATCGGCGGACCTTGAACAAAGGCTTTGAAAGTACCAACGCAAGCTTTCCAGAAAAGCTGGTAGTTCTTCGTACATCTGCCCATCCTGTGCTCTCCAGCCAAGTAGAAACCAGCAACAGATGGCCTTAAATTTGAAGACCAACTCTCTAGAATGAAAGCTTTCATGGTTCTCTTTAGAGAGAAAGATTCAGCTACACCATCAGGAACGCCTTGATCAAGCCCAAACTGCCTCAGACACCGATCAGGGTTGTAAGACTCAAGACAAAAACTGTTTCTCTTGCCGCCGTCCACACTGAAGAGACTTATTAAGTGGCATTTGGACAAGATAGCAAAACAGTGAAGAGTCTTCAAAGAAATTTCTGGCCGCTCATCAGAATTTGTACCCAGAAAAGCCAAAGGAGTTTCGGAATGATAACAAAATTTTTCAATTCCCTTCAAAGGCTCAATATAAGGCCTGAAGCAAAAACACCTTTCCTTGTCAATGAAATCAAAGATCAACGCATCCTTCTTCCTGGAAATGCTACTCCACCGCCATGCCCTTGGACTTGGGAGATCTTCAACAGCGATATCATCAGCTTGTAAAGGAGAAAATTGCCTAGCTGAAGGCGCATAACCGGGAAAGCGTTCCCATAACCACATCTGAAGGAAAGCAGTATGAACGAATGATTCTATGTGAAAAGAACCTGCTGACCAGGCCTGACACTTGTGAATTTGATCTGAATTCTTGTATAAAGTTCCCAAAAAATATATTCCTAAGGGAAAGTTCTGACCATCAGCAAGGCGGAAAGCCAGGGGGAATAATTTGTCCAAAACTTTATCTGTTGGAGCGCCTTCAAAAATATATCTTGACAGCCACATGCAGATAAACGCTGTCAGCTCCAAAGGAGACTTGTACTCTTTTCCGTATTTATATTCTCTAACTCCTGTCTCTTTGTTCACAGGGCCTTTCTCTCTGAAGAAATAGCGTACCCAGCCGTAAAAATTTGGCCGCCTTGCATGGGATTCCTTTGAAGCTCCCCAAACGGGATTTACTCTTGACTCCCAAACAAGAGCATGCAAAAGTCTTGACGCTTTTATCTCTTCTTTGCTCAAAACAATGTCTTGTATATCACTGTTCCCAAAGATCGGCAATCTCCATAATGCCATTACATCTTCCAAAGTAGGGGTAATTTCTCCCCATGAAGTAATAAAAGAATGAGTCTGACTGTTCCATCTGGTAACCAGCTGTGATAAGCTATCTGTGTCTTTTCTAACTTCAAAATCCTTTGAAAGCTCTATTGCTCTAAAAATTTCAGCTGCATGTAATTTAGGACCATACTCCGGATGAGTGAGTATATAATCACACCACGCTGTCCATTCCTTGGTGCAACCGCTATGAGAACTAAAATTAACTTGTGAAAGCGGAAAATCTTTCCTCTCTACCCTAAACATGGTAGTAGCAAAAGGTGAAGGACAAAATCCTTTAGATCCATCAATATCTTCATAAGGCAAAGCCCACCCATCAGAAGGAACAGCGGTATCGCAGGAGTGATGCATAGCTGAATCCCAAAATTCATTACTTAAAATATTTTTTTGAGAAGAAGATGCCATAGCTGAAAGCGTAAAAGTTGCAGAAATAAAAAAATGATAAATTACAGTGTGTTCTTCTCAAAAAAAAAAAAAAATGAAATAAATAACAATAACATACATATATAAAAAAAAATATATATACATGTAATAACAACGATAAAAGAACAAAAGTAAATAAAATGACATAGTATACAGATAATCAAAACCATTCAGATGATGAAACAAAATTAAAAAAAAAGTAAAACAGAAAGCATAAGCATAAAACAGTCAAATAGAAATAGTAAACAAAGAGATAAGAGAGCAGAAACTCACCAGAATTCTAAAAGATGTTCTGAAATTCCAAATAAGAGATCGAAATTCTTGATTCTTTTGAAGGAAAACCACAATGAGATCAATAAAAAACCCAAGCACAGAAGAAAGATAAAACTCAGGGTAAACTTGCACGAAGAAGAAGATGAACAGTAAAGCAATAAGGAACTGATTGTCTGATTTATACAATGATTAAACATTTATGAAGTGCGGTTTTCAAGAAGCACGTTTCGATTTGAAATTCAAAAAAAGGGTACGATCATAATGACTTTGACAGGCTGGCTGCATGATCTTATTGGCTATAAATGTGGCAAGTTGTTTTAAGCGGGATTCGAAAAGACGTTTTTTTTAGACGCCAAATTTATGATAGCATATTATTTAATGAACTCCTTCTACCATAATGATTTGTCTGCTCAGACGCTTTTAGAGTATGGTTAAGCCTAAAAGCGCCCTAACAGACAGGGGGCTAAAAATGTTGATGATGGGTATTGAAAAGCTTGACTTGTGAAATTTTGAATTTAAGAACGTTGTTCATAATTCAATAAAATAATGACACGTGGCTCAAAGGACGTTCTAACATATTACACATACTAAAATCCTTTTTGAGAATTGGTTAACAGAATTCCATGTTTATCTGATAATGATGATTTTGGTCATTAATGATCAATGATTTTAAGCTCTTATGCTTTTAGTTCATAAAAAGGATTTTTTGCTCATTAATAACAATTCTACCCTTATGTCACTGGTGAAAGTTGAAACTATTGCGCCTTTAACGCTATTGACATAGATTCAAGTCCTAACGCCTTTGGATATTGTTTCAGGCTCTAACGCCTTTGGATATTGTTTCAGGCTCTAACGCCTTCGGATACCATTTCAGGCTCTAACACCTTTGGATATTGTTTCAGGCTCTAACGCCTTTGGATATTGTTTCAAGCTCTAACGCCTTTGGATGCTGTTTCAGGCTTTAATGCCTTTGATGTTGATTCTGGCTTCAACGCCTTCGGATATTCTATATGGCTTCAGTGCCTCGCTCTGGCTTTCAATGCCTTTCTCATGATGATGGGTGTGGTATGGATTAGTACCCTCCTTGTATACCTTTCTGATGACTTCTGCCAGAAAGAAGATTTGTTTTGTCAGGGGTGAACGGTATGGATTGGTACCTCCCCATGGGAATGAGTGTGGCTGTTTCCCCTCATTACCTATGCCAGTGAAGCATGGATTACTTCCTGGGCTGGCAGTCAGGGAGAAAGCATTGAGGATGGATTTTCCCTCAGTTTCTCTTAAGGCCTGACGAGAAGGGTGTCTTCGTCCAACACCTACGATTTCCCTATTGGACTTGAGATACGGGAAGGGTGTCTTCGTCCAACACCTACGATTTCCCTATTGGACTTGAGATGATTATTAGATGATTATTATCATCATTATTATTATTATTGCTATCGTGATTATTACTTTAGAGGAGTGTTGCTGTCTGAACACTAATATATTACCTCAGTAGGATAGTACACCATGAAAGCGTATGACCCGCTTTCACGATGTAGTTACCAATTGCTTTTGGGGGAGGATGATGAGTTATGGTTTGGAGGGCTTAGATAGAATTTGTTAAAAGATGGATATTGTGAATACCGCTTTTAACCTTTGAAGAATATATCTGAAATCTTTGGTCATAAAAGCTTAAAGGAGGTATGGTGACAAAACGCCTTTATCTTGATGGAATACAATATTTTTTATCTAAAAGTCAGTTACAAAAAAAAACGGTTATGACAGCTGTACAAGTTAGTTACGATTTTGTTAATCACCTATAAATAGAGGTGACCCCTCCTTGTTGAAGGAGAGAGATTTTTTCTAATTCCCAGAAGATTTCCAACCAGAATTTACAGAGAGAGAAACTAAAGGATTCATCAAGAAAAAACATTCTGTCACTATTATTCTTCATTGTTCTTTCTTCTCTCCCTCTAAATCATTTCCTTCTTTTTCCCCTTTTCTTTCTTGTGATCTCTGAATCATTTCTCCCCAAAATAACTCAATTTAGGACGGTCTGGATATCGGATTTAGGCTAGATTGAGGTTGCAGTAAACCCCATTTCTTCAAGAATCAAAACACCCCTCCACATTCAAAAATGGCCCTTCCCAATTAGGAGTAAACTTCGCTACTTTTGTACCATTCCTGATATGAATAGCTGTTCGAAGGACCAAGTCACCTTCTTTCAGAATTCTATGCCGTACTGCCTTGTCATACACTTTAGCAACTCTCTTTTGATACGCTTTTGTCTTTATAGTTACAGCTTCACGCTTTTCATCCATAACTTCTAGCTGAGCTAATCTAGCAGCTTGGAGGCATGCCTCTTCTCTGTCAAATACTTCAATTCTTGTGGATGGTATCTTGATTTCCAGAGGCACAACAGCTTCTGTCCCATATACTAAAGAGAAAGGGGTAACACCTGTTGCAGTTCTTGCTGAAGTTCTGTAAGCCCAGAGCGCTGTTGGAAGTCTTTCACACCATTTTTTATGAGCTCCTTCTATCATTTTTCCAATTATCCTTAGAATAGTCTTGTTAGTAGCCTCTGCTTGTCCATTCCCTTTAGGATAATAGGGGGTTGACTTCTTGTGTTTGACATCATATTTCTCCAGTAACTCTCTTACATTAGAATTTATGAAAGGCGTTCCATTATCAGTGATGACCTCCTTTGGTATCCCAAAGCGGCAGATGATGTTCTCTTTAATAAATTTAGCCACCATGATACCTGTAGCCTTTCTTAATGGTATAGCTTCTACCCACTTGGTGAAGTATTCAGTAGCTACGAGTATCCAAACATATCCTTCAGCAGGAGGATTAACAGGTCCGATTAAATCTAGCCCCCAAGTATGAAAGGGCCAGGGCGTAGAGACATACCGTAGAGATTGTGCAGGTGCATGAATGACATTTCCACTTATCTGACACTGATGACAGCTTTGAACATATAGGTGTGAATCTGCCTCCATGGTAGGCCAATAATATCCCAATCCCAAAATGTGTTGAAACAACTTTCTTTTTCCTTGATGAACACCACAATCTCCACTATGAGCTTCATGTAATGCTATTTCGATCTCCTTTCCAAACAAGCACTTGAGAGCAATACCGTTGTATCATTTCCTGAATAATTCTCCTTTGTCAAAGTAGAATTTAGCAACTTTCTTCTTAAACTTGAAAGATTCCTTTTGATCAGTAGGCATTATTCCATCTGTGAAGTAGTCATTGTATGGTTTCTTCCAATCTTCCCAAGAATTTGTAAAGTGACATTCTTCTTTGTCTGGCAATATTTGACAATCAGAACATTCTTTTTGTAACATAGCGGCATCTTTCTCCATTGTTGGCCAGTATATTCCAAAACGCTGTAACCTCCTATACAGACTAACAGAAGGATTATACCCACATATTTTTGTGTGGATTTGCATCATTTGTTTCTTAGCTTCTTTTGCTCCAACACATCTCATCAAAACTCCTTCTGGCCCTTTGAAATACAGATCCCCATTTATCTGTAAGAAATTTTTTAAGACTTTCAGTTTTGTGGTAGGGACCACTGTTGAATCATGAAGGCAGAAAACATCTTTCAAAATTGGTTCTCTCCAATCTGTTTCTTCTGATTCTGTGTCGCATAATTCTTCCATCAGTGGTGTAGCTATTATACGCCTTTCAATTACCACCTGAGAAGATTCTCCTTCAAATATTAACTTTGATGCCAAAGTAGCAAGTGCATCAGCATGGCGGTTCCCTGTACGCTCTTGATATTTGAATTCTATCTTATCGAAATTAGTCATTATTCTTTGAACCGCTGTTCTGTAGGGAGCCAAACCAACATCTTTTACATTGAATGACCCTTCCATTTGACTAATTACCAAATTGGAATCTCCTATTACATTTATTCTTTTGGCCTTTAACTCTTTAGCAATTGACAAACCTATGAGAAGAGCTTCATATTCTGCTATATTGTTAGAGCAAGGAAAATCCAATTTGAAAGAAAAAGACATTACCTCACCCCCCAAGAGCTTTTAACACAATACCTACCCCAGTTGAATCTGTGGTTTTAGATTCGTCGAAATACATGAACCATTCCTCTTTTGCTTCAATAGTCATTGCTTCAGGGAATTCTCCTGGTAGTTCTTCTTTTAATATCAAATCACCATTTCCTGGGAAATTTGCCAATAGATCTGCTACTGCTTGTCCTTTGATGGCACGAGGGCAAAGGCATGTAATATCAAACTCTGATAACGAAAGGAGCCATTTAGCTACTCGTCCTGAAAGAACTGGTTTTGACATGAGATATTTGATTGGATCAGATTTTGTCATCAGAAAAATCTTATGAGATAGTAAATAATGACGGAATTTTTGTAAGGCATAGATCAGATATAAACAACTCCTTTCAATCCGAGGGTATCTTAATTCTGCATCTCTGAGAATTCTGCTGAGATAGTATATTGGCCGTTCACAACCAGACAAATCTTCTTGGGCTAGAAGAGCTCCAATAGCGGTTTCTGTTGAAGCCAGATACAGGACCAAAGGCTTTTTGGGGATTGGTGCCATCATAGTTGCTGTTGAACTCATCATTTGTTGAAGTTGTTTGAAAGCTTTTTCATGCACTGTTTCCCATTTGAATACACAGTTCTTCCGTAGGAGTGGCATAAGAGGTACTGTGACAGCTGCCAGTCCTGGGATGAATCTCCTTATATAGGATACCTTTCCAAAAAAACTTTTCAACTCTTTGATTGTGCTTGGGGCTGTCATGGATGCAATTGCTTGAGCCTTTGTAGGATCAACATCTATACCCTGTCTATTTACAATGAACCCCAAGAATTTGCCTGCAGAAACTTTGAAAGCGCATTTTAACTGATAATGGCGGCACCGTTGAAAAACTCTTCTTAGATCCTCAACATGACTGCAACGCTTTCGAGACTTGATAACAATATCATCCACATAATCTTCCACTGTATTATGGAACATATCATGAAAAATGGCTGTCATAGCTCTTTGATAAGTAGCCCCGGCATTTCTCAACCCAAATGGCATCACTGTATAATAAAAGTTTCCAATTGGTGTCCGAAAGGCGGTTTTTTCTGCATCTTCTGCTGCCATCTTGATCTGATTGTAACCACTGTAACCGTCCATGAATGAAAAAGCATCATGACCTGCTGTCGCATCAACTAATAGGTCCATATTGGGTAGAGGAAATTCATCTTTTGGGCATGCCTTATTTAAATCTCTGAAATCAACACAGCAACGGATTTGCCCATTCTTCTTTTTGACTGGTACAATATTGGCTAACCAGGTTGGATGTTGGATTGGCTTGATAAAACCTGCTTTCAGAAGCTTTTCAACTTCTATTTTGATTTGATCTTCAATATCTGGTCTGAATTTCCTTAGCATTTGCTTTATTGGTACATATCCTGGCTCAATATTCAATTTATGTGTGACCAATGTAGGATCTAATCCTGGCATTTCTTCATAATTCCACGCAAAAATATCTCGGTATTCTTTGAGCAAATTTACCAATTCTTCTTTTTCTTTTGGGTCCAACTTGGAACTGATAAGTACCGGCCGTTTTTCTGATAAATTTTCTGCAATGTTTACTTCCTCAAGACTTTCTTGTACCGCTTTTACACCATCCTGCATTTGTTCTGGCGCTTCTCCAATTTCACTTGTTTCTTCTGCTTGAAATATTTGATCCATCATGGGAATCTGATTTTCTTTTGATGAATCAGTTTCCTTTGATTGTCATAAGATATATACAACCTTTCCATCTGGTTGTACCACCCTCTTACAGCCTCCAGTTCTTGATTCTTCGATAGAATTCCCCTTTAGAATTTCTGTTTTCACGCTTTCGTCTCGTGGTCTTTTTGAGGCCTTTGAATTTTCTGATGGCGTTAAAACAGTGGATGATGGTGGCATAACTCCTTTGGCCATTTCAAAAGCGGTTTCACCTTCTTCAGCCAACTCATCATAAAACAATGCTTCTAGGATATGAGCTTCAGCTTTATCAAATGGCGCAGCAGTTGCTAGTATTCTGATAACTTTTCCTTTGTATATCCCCTTAACACATTGATGAAATGTTGATGGTATTAGCTGGAACTTGTGGATCTAAGGGCGGCCGAAAAGAATATGATAGCTTACATTGGCTTCAATAACATGGACTCTGACTGCTGAATTTATTGGCCCTACTTGAGATTAATAGTAGCATAGCCAACAGTGTTCTGGCACTGTCCTCGAAATCCTGATATCTCTATAGACCGCTTTGAAATTTTTGAAGGATCTAACCCCATTGCTATTGCCGTTGATAATGGGATAAGGTTTAAGGAAGACCCAGGGTCTATCAGTTCTCTTTTTGCTTCAATAGAATTTATTAAAGCTGTAACATACAAAGGCTTCTTGTGAGCTATTGATGAGGCTTTCATATCATCAGCAGTGAAACTCACATCTTGAATTTCCGGCATTGCCTTTCTTGTAGCAGAATAGGCAAGAAAGAAATGTTCTGAATGAGCTTCTGCGATTGTCGTCAAAGCCGCTGTTGCAACTATTCTTGCTGCTTTTGAGAAATGCATCTGGTCAAAGAAGTTTTTAAACTTTGAACTCTGTGAAAGAGTTTCTATTGCTGACTGATCATTAGGGATAATTTCCTCTTCAATTTCTTTTTCTGTCATAATTACTGAGTTATGACAGACCATAGCAACCACATCTTTCACTTTATGATTTGGCAAAGGATCCTGATGGACAGATCCTTCAGGAGTAGTTGAGATTTTCAGGTGTCCAGCAGCTATTTTGTCATTAAAAATCCGCCTTAGAGAGAAACAATCTTTTGTTGAATGGCGTATGGTTTGGTGATACACACAGTATTTGCTGCTTTGTTTGTCTTCTTCTGTAGGCTTTTGGAATGGTGATGGTAAGTACAAAACGCCATCAGCAATCCATACTTCCACAATTCGTAATACTTCGGCCATGCTGCAGGGAAAAGGTGGTGGAATGCTTTCTGGATTGTACTTTGTTTTTTTATCAGATTGATAAGAGGTATTTCTCTGGAATGGCCGCCTTCCAGAATTTTCTGCCGCCATTGCTGATTCTCTCTTGTCCCTCCTACCATATCTGTCTTCATACCTTGGTAGAGTTGCTCTTGATATGACTGTGTTGAGCCTTTGAGAAATATCATAAAGCTTTTCAAAAGAGAGGATAGTAGCTACTTCCAAATAAGCTCTGTATTCTTTTGTTGCTCCATCGACACATATTTGTACAAGTTGCTCCTCAGTTGTTTGTTCATGACAATCTAAAACCAAATATTGAAAGCGGCGAACATATTGTGTCAGATCTTCATTAGGTCTTTGCCGCTCTTTCGACAAGGTATTGAGAGTAACACGGTCTTCTACAGAGAAGAACTTCTTGGAAAAGATATTGACCATTTCTTCCCAAGAGTGAATAGAGTTTGGGGCCAAAGTCGTGTACCAAGTGAAGGCACGATCAGTCAAAGATTTAGCAAATTCGCGAAGACAGAGCTCTTCATTGTTAGCATATCTGCTTAATGCATCAGTGAAATGCATCACATGCTCTCGAGCATTTCCAGTTCTTCCATTGTAAAGAGTGACTTGGGGTGTGATATATCCTACTGGATATTCCATTCTCATGATTCTTGCCGAAAATGGTGGTCTAGCATCGAAAGCATTCGAAAGTCCAGAGCATTTTGCTTGCTCCCTTTCAAACATCTCAGAGAAATCCTCGGCTGTCATATATGAAGAATGTCTCCCTTCCTGTTCACGATGATTGCAGGGTGGAGAAGAAGGAATAGGATCTTTCTTGGGAGGATTATTGTGCATGTCATTTTCTTCGTTATGTTGAGATAGAGAAGGTGTACGCTCCTGCGACCTCTCCGAATTGCGAATATTATCTTCACGATGGGCTTTCTTAAAAAACTCCTGCATTTTTTTTTCAGATGCTGCTAACTGAGCTGCTACCTGAGTTTGGATAGCCTGCATCTGGGCTTGCATTTGTACTTGGGTTGCTTGAAATTGAGCAAGAAAAGGCCCAAGAACAGCAGAAAGATCAGGAACCTCCACTCTGGAAGTATGAGATTCTTCCCTATTTTCTTCTTGAACAACGTGTGCTTGAGACGAAGCACCTCTTTTAGTCACCATTTTCTCTCAAAAATTGTTACAGAAGTCCCCAGCGGAGTCGCCAAAAATGTAGAGGGGTGTTTTGATTCTTGAAGAAATGGGGTTTACTGCAACCTCAATCTAGCCTAAATCCGATATCCAGACCGTCCTAAATTGAGTTATTTTTGGGAGAAATGATTCAAAGATCACAAGAAAGAAAAGGAGAAAAAGAAGGAAATGATTTAGAGGGAGAGAAGAAAGAACAATGAAGAAAAATAGTGACAGAATGTTTTTTCTTGATGAATCCTTTACTTTCTCTCTCTGTAAATTCTGGTTGGAAATCTTCTGGGAATTAGAAAAAATCTCTCTCCTTCAACAAGGAGGGGTCACCTCTATTTATAGGTGATTAACAAAATTGTAACTAACTTGTACAGCTGTCATAACCGTTTTTTTTTGTAACTGACTTTTAGAGAGAAAATATTGGATTCCATCAAGATAAAGGCGTTTTGTCACCATACCTCCTTTAAGCTTTTATGACCAAAGCTTTCAGATATATTCTTCAAAGGTTAAAAGCGGTATTCACAATATCCATCTTTTAACAAATTCTATCTAAGCCCTCCAAACCATAACTCATCATCCTCCCCCAAAAGCAATTGGTAACTACATCGTGAAAGCGGGTCATACGCTTTCATGGTGTACTGTCCTACTGAGGTAATATATTAGTGTTCAGACAGCAACACTCCTCTAAAGTAATAATCACGATAGCAATAATAATAATAATGATGATAATAATCATCTAATAATCATCTCAAGTCCAATAGGGAAATCGTAGGTGTTGGACAAAGACACCCTTCCCGTATCTCAAGTCCAATAGAGAAATCGTAGGTGTTGGACGAAGACACCCTTCCCGTATCTCAAGTCCAATAGGGAAATCGTAGGTGTTGGACGAAGACACCCTTCTCGTCAGGCCTTAAGAGAAACTGAGGAAAAATCCATCATCAATGCTTTCTCCCTGACTGTCAGCCCAGGAAGTAATCCATGCTTCACTGGAATAGGTAATGAGGGGAAACAACCACACTCATTCCCATGGGGAGGTACCAATCCATACCGTTCACCCCTAACAAAATAAATCTTCTTTCTGGCAGAAGTCATCAGAAAGGTATACAAGGAGGGTACTAATCCATACCACACCCATCATCATGAGAAAGGCATTGAAAGCCAGAGCGAGGCAATGAAGCCATATAGAATATCCGAAGGCGTTGAAGCCAGAATCAACATCAAAGGCATTAAAGCCTGAAACAGCATCCAAAGGCGTTAGAGCTTGAAACAATATCCAAAGGCATTAGAGCCTGAAACAATATCCAAAGGCGTTAGAGCCTGAAATGATATCCGAAGGCGTTAGAGCCTGAAATAATATCCAAAAGCGTTAGAGCCTGAAACAATATCCAAAGGTGTTAGGACTTGAATCTATGTCAATAGCGTTAAAGGCGCAATAGTTTCAACTTTCACCAGTGACATAAGGGTAGAATTGTTATTAATGATCAAAAAATCCTTTTTATGAACTAAAAGCATAAGAGCTTAAAATCATTGATCATTAATGACCAAAATCATCATTATCAGATAAACATGGAATTCTGTTAACCAATTCTCAAAAAGGATTTTAGTATGTGTAATATGTTAGAACGTCCTTTGAGCCACGTGTCATTATTTTATTGAATTATGAACAACGTTCTTAAATTCAAAATTTCACAAGTCAAGCTTTTCAATACCCATCATCAACACTGATCAATCTAGACCACTGATAATGGAACGCCTTTCATAAATTCTAATGTAAGAGAGTTACTGGAGAAATATGATATCAAACACAAGAAGTCAACCCCCTATTATCCTAAAGGGAATGGACAAGCAGAGGCTACTAACAAGACTATTCTGAGGATAGTTGGAAAAATGATAGAAGGAGCTCATAAAAAATGGTGTGAAAGACTTCCAACAGCGCTCTGGGCTTACAGAACTTCAGCAAGAACTGCAACAGGTGTTACCCCTTTCTCTTTAGTATATGGGACAGAAGCTGTTGTGCCTCTGGAAATCAAGATACCATCCACAAGAATTGAAGTATTTGATGGAGAAGAGGCATGCCTCCAAGCTGCTAGATTAGCTCAGCTAGAAGTTATGGATGAAAAGCGTGAAGCTGTAGCTATAAAGACAAAAGCGTATCAAAAGAGAGTTGCTAAAGCGTATGACAAGGCAGTACGACAAAGAATTCTGAAAGAAGGTGACTTGGTCCTTCGAACGGCTATTCATATCAGGAATGGTACAAAAGTAGCGAAGTTTACTCCTAATTGGGAAGGGCCATTTTTGATAAGGCAAAGTTTTGACAGCGGTTATTATCTTTTGTCTACGCCATCTGGTGAAATATTACATGATCCTATCAATGTAAAATGGTTAAAAAAGTACTATGCTTAATAAGAAAAGTAACAAAATTTTTTTTTTTTTTCTTTTGTATTCATATAAAATTTGACAAAAGTTACAAAAGAGTAAAGAAAAAGCTTTTACAAAATATCAGAAGTAAAGCCTTTCTCATTTAGATATACAAGTCTTTCAGCAGAAGCCTTTAGACGAATATATTCTTCATGATCTGCTTTGATTTCTTCTTGTAAAACCGTCAGACTATCTTGAGCAGCTTTTATCTTCTTTTCTTTTTCCTCCAACATGGTTTGATGACGGGCAATTTCTTGACGGATAGTGTGAATACTATCTCGTTCATTTGATATTGTTTTTTTAAATTCTTCCGCTATGAGCACTTTATTTTTGTAGGAGCTATTCAACCTGGCAAAGCTCTTGGCTTGGAAAAATGTAACAGATAAACTACTCAGAAAATCTGTTAACCACTTCACATTAACATTGATATCTTCTAGCTCCTTCAGCTCCTGCCCCCAGTCTTCAAGAGTCTTTATCCTCAGAAATGCAAGAAGAGGCTTGATATCCCTGATCCTTCTGATAACAGAGCATACTGTCTCTATGCAGCCCGCCCTGATGATAGGATTCTTCAAAGAGCAGGTAGCAGTGATGTCCTGATAGCGTTTAATTATCTCTGTCCATAAGGGGACTGAGCTTTCAGGAACAGGGTATCGCTTCAGAATATCATCAAGAGAATTGACTGATAGCGGCTCTATTGAAGTAGAAGGTGTAGCAGGGTCTTCACTCATAAAATTGCCAACAAAAGCGGATAATTCTGATGTAGTAACTGGCGAAAAAGCTGTCGCATGAAGATCAGAATCAGTGATTGCCATTTCTTCATTGGAAGCAACATTGATTTCCATGGCAGTACTGGCAGCTTGAATATCTTCATGGACGCCTTCCGGAGCAGCTTCTGTTTCAATAACTGCTGAAGAGCCAATAATAACGCTTTCAGTAGAAGCAATCACTTGAGCGCTGAGACTCTCAGTTGAAGGCATTGGCGTATGAGTGCTTCCGCCAACAGAAGGAGTGTTATCAAGAGAAGAAGAAACCTCTGCAATAATTTCAGGAAGAGGCTGTTGCACAGAACTCTGCACCACTGAAGAGAAAAATGCTATTTCACTGGCTGAAGGAGGCTCCACCTCCATAAGTTGTTCTGAGGCCTCAACTCTAGTAGTTCTTTCATCAAAAATATTGTGCACTTCAGCCTCAACAGCGTTTTTGTCCCTGGGAAGAGCATCAGAAAGAATCTCAACTGGTACAGAAGCAGAAGCAATATTTTCTGATGATTCAACCTGAGCGCTTTCAGAAGGACCTTCAAAATGATACATATTGTTAGAACACTTTATTAATGCATCACGAATATAAAAATAAGCATATAAATACAGACACTGGTAAAACGCTTTTAAAAAAAAAAAAAAAAACTAACCTGTGTTTTCAGAACCAGTAGTCATAGCCTCAATCATAAGAGGTGATGAAGATTGCGCTGTCCTTTGAAGAAGAAGTGATTTTGCCTTGATAGCTTGCGATCTCATTCTCTTCAGAGATGTTAACGCTTTGGCTATGTCAATAGTTCTAGCAGGATTTGCAGTTCTCCGAACACCAGAAGCTTTAGCAGGTTGATCTTTCTTTTTGGAAAGCGGGGAGGAACTGGGTTCACTCTCAGGCCAAACATTTGCCAAATTTTCAACTTGTACTCTTGCTTCCGCTGATGGAGGGAAAGGAATATCAGCAACATCATCTTCAGGGATGCTGAGTCCCACTGGAGTAGATGGAGTTCCAGAGCTTCCTGCACCAACATCCGAAAGCGGTGCTGTATTCTTCTCTTGAATAAAAGAAGTTTCAGTCCTTCCTAACTCATGTTGAGTCTGTAGATTCTGCTTGCGCACAATCAATGGCTCGTTATCTTCACTATCAGAAGAAGGATCCTGTGACAAATTTAAGAAAAAGATAAGAAAAAAAAATAAGTGATGGAAAATTGAAAAAAAAAAAAAGCATACAAATGAGAAATTATTTTTTGAAAAAGCTTTGCTTACTGATTGGCTCTTTCGCTTCTTAGAGGGAGGAGCCTTCTTCTTTATTACAATCTTTTTGATTCTAGACGCTTTTGGAGTAGCCGCCTTTGGAGCAGTAATGATTGCAGGCTGAGGAGGAGCAATGTTTTCCTCTCGGATCTCTGAGGGACCTCCATCAGCGGATTTTGATTTTGACTTCTTGCGTGGAGAAGCTACGGCTTTCCTTTTCTTGCCTGCACCAGGTGCCTCTTTCAAACACTTTTCCTTGTCCAAGGACAAATTAATCGTTTGACTGAGCATCGGCGGACCTTGAACAAAGGCTTTGAAAGTACCAACGCAAGCTTTCCAGAAAAGCTGGTAGTTCTTCGTACATCTGCCCATCCTGTGCTCTCCAGCCAAGTAGAAACCGGCAACAGATGGCCTTAAATTTGAAGACCAACTCTCTAGAATGAAAGCTTTCATGGTTCTCTTTAGAGAGAAAGATTCAGCTACACCATCAGGAACGCCTTGATCAAGCCCAAACTGCCTCAGACACCAATCAGGGTTGTAAGACTCAAGACAAAAACTATTTGTCTTGCCGCCGTCCACACTGAAGAGACCTATTAAGTGGCATTTGGACAAGATAGCAAAACAGTGAAGAGTCTTCAAAGAAATTTCTGCCCGCTCTTCAGAATTTGTACCCAGAAAAGCCAAAGGAGTTTCGGAATGATAACAAAATTTTTCAATTCCCTTCAAAGGCTCAATATAAGGCCTGAAGCAAAAACAACTTTCCTAGTAAATGAAATCAAAGATCAACGCATCCTTCATCCTGGAAATGCTACTCCACCGCCATGCCCTTGGACTTGGGAGATCTTCAACAGCGGTATCATCAGCTTGTAAAGGAGAAAATTGCCTAGCTGAAGGCGCATAACCGGGAAAGCGTTCCCATAACCACATCTGAAGGAAAGCAGTATGAACGAATGATTCTATGTGAAAAGAACCTGCTGACCAGGCCTGACACTTGTGAATTTGATCTAAATTCTTGTATAAAGTTCCCAAAAAATATATTCCTAAGGGAAAGTTCTGACCATCGGCAAGGCGGAAAGCCAGGGGGAATAATCTGTCCAAAACTTTATCTGTTGAAGCGCCTTCAAAAATATATCTTGACAGCCACATGCAGATAAACGCTGTCAGCTCCAAAGGAGACTTGTACTCTTTTCCGTATTTATATTCTCTAACTCCTGTCTCTTTGTTCACAGGGCCTTTCTCTCTGAAGAAATAGCGTACCCAGCCGTAAAAATTTGGCCGCCTTGCATGGGATTCCTTTGAAGCTCCCCAAACGGGATTTACTCTTGACTCCCAAACAAGAGCATGCAAAAGTCTTGACGCTTTTATCTCTTCTTTGCTCAAAACAATGTCTTGTACATCACTGTTCCCAAAGATCGGCAATCTCCATAACGCCATTACATCTTCCAAAGTAGGGGTAATTTCTCCCCATGAAGTAATAAAAGAATGAGTCTGACTGTTCCATCTGGTAACCAGCTGTGATAAGCTATCTGTGTCTTTTCTAACTTCAAAATCCTTTGAAAGCTCTATTGCTCTAAAAATTTCAGCTGCATGTAATTTAGGACCATACTCCGGATGAGTGAGTATATAATCACACCACGCTGTCCATTCCTTGGTGCAACCGCTATGAGAACTAAAATTAACTTGTGAAAGCGGAAAATCTTTCCTCTCTACCCTAAACATGGTAGTAGCAAAAGGTGAAGGACAAAATCCTTTAAATCCGTCAATATCTTCATAAGGCAAAGCCCACCCATCAGAAGGAACAGTGGTATCCCAGGAGTGATGCATAGCTGAATCCCAAAATTCATTACTTAAAATATTTTTTTGAGAAGAAGATGTCATAGCTGAAAGCGTAAAAGTTGCAGAAATAAAAAAATGATAAATTACAGTGTGTTCTTCTAAAAAAAAAAAATGAAATAAATAACAATAACATACATATATAAAAAAAATATATATATACATGTAATAACAACGATAAAAGAACAAAAGTAAATAAAATGACATAGTATACAGATAATCAAAACCATTCAGATGATGAAACAAAATAAAAGAAAAAGTAAAACAGCAAGCATAAGCATAAAACAGTCAAATAGAAATAGTAAACAAAGAGATAAGAGAGCAGAAACTCACCAGAATTCTAAAAGATGTTCTGAAATTCCAAATAAGAGATCGAAATTCTTGATTCTTTTGAAGGAAAACCACAATGAGATCAATAAAAAACCCAAGCACAGAAGAAAGATAAAACTCAAGGTAAACTTGCACGAAGAAGAAGATGAACAGTAAAGCAATAAGGAACTGATTGTCTGATTTATATAATGATTAAACATTTATGATGTGCGGTTTTCAAGAAGCACGTTTCGATTTGAAATTCAAAAAAAGGGTACGATCATAATGACTTTGACAGGATGGCTGCATGATCTTATTGGCTATAAATGTGGCAAGTTGTTTTAAGCGGGATTCGAAAAGACGTTTTTTTTTAGACGCCAAATTTATGATAGCATATTATTTAATGAACTCCTTCTACCATAATGATTTGTCTGCTCAGACGCTTTTAGAGTATGGTTAAGCCTAAAAGCACCCTCACAGACAGGGGGCTAAAAATGTTGATGATGGGTATTGAAAAGCTTGACTTGTGAAATTTTGAATTTAAGAACGTTGTTCATAATTCAATAAAATAATGACACGTGGCTCAAAGGACATTCTAACATATTACACATACTAAAATCCTTTTTGAGAATTGGTTAACAGAATTCCATGTTTATCTGATAATGATGATTTTGGTCATTAATGATCAATGATTTTAAGCTCTTATGCTTTTAGTTCATAAAAAGGATTTTTTGCTCATTAATAACAATTCTACCCTTATGTCATTGGTGAAAGTTGAAACTATTGCGCCTTTAACGCTATTGACATAGATTCAAGTCCTAACGCCTTTGGATATTGTTTCAGGCTCTAACGCTTTTGGATATTGTTTCAGGCTCTAACGCCTTCGGATATCATTTCAGGCTCTAACGCCTTTGGATATTGTTTCAGGCTCTAACGCCTTTGGATATTGTTTCAAGCTCTAACGCCTTTGGATGCTGTTTCAGGCTTTAATACCTTTGATGTTGATTCTGGCTTCAACGCCTTCGGATATTCTATATGGCTTCAGTGCCTCGCTCTGGCTTTCAATGCCTTTCTCATGATGATGGGTGTGGTATGGATTAGTACCCTCCTTGTATACCTTTCTGATGACTTCTGCTAGAAAGAAGATTTGTTTTGTCAGGGGTGAATGGTATGGATTGGTACCTCCCCATGGGAATGAGTGTGGCTGTTTCCCCTCATTACCTATTGCAGTGAAGCATGGATTACTTCCTGGGCTGACAGTCAGGGAGAAAGCATTGATGATGGATTTTTCCTCAGTTTCTCTTAAGGCCTGACGAGAAGGGTGTCTTCGTCCAACACCTACGATTTCCCTATTGGACTTGAGATACGGGAAGGGTGTCTTCGTCCAACACCTACGATTTCCCTATTGGACTTGAGACACGGGAAGAGTGTCTTTGTCCAACACCTACGATTTCCCTGTTGGACTTGAGATGATTATTATCATCATTATTATTATTATTGCTATCGTGATTATTACTTTAGAGGAGTGTTGCTGTCTGAACACTAATATATTACCTCAGTAGGACTGTACACCATGAAAGCGTATGACCCGCTTTCACGATGTAGTTACCAATTGCTTTTGGCGGAGGATGATGAGTTATGGTTTGGAGGGCTTAGATAGAATTTGTTAAAAGATGGATATTGTGAATACCGCTTTTAACCTTTGAAGAATATATCTGAAACCTTTGGTCATAAAAGCTTAAACGAGGTTGTAAGCACCCTATTTTTACATCTCTCATCTAACCATGGTTAATGAATTTAACCATGGTTTACTCCACCAAACCCTAGGACAAACCCTAGATCAAGTCCAAACCCATGACCCTTTAGGCCTAGTCCAAGTCCTTTTTAATTAATACTAAATCCCCAAATAATTTAAACACTAAAAGCCCATGGCCTCAAGGCCCAAGCCCATACCAAAAAAAAAGACCTTTAGTCCATACCCATGACCCATGACCCATGACCCAAGAACCAAAACCCCTTTCTTCTTTCTTGCTTACCCGTACTTGTATTTCTTGAAATCCAGCTTCTTGCACAAGAGTGGAAAGGGCACAGGTCTGCCCCCTACCCCCGCCTGCCTCCATGGTCTCCTTCCCGCTCACCACTCCCCCAGTTCAAAGTTCAAATTTCAAAAGAACCCTACCTTCCTCTTTAAATAGAGATCATCCCCAAGCTTGGAAGGAGGCCGAAATCCCCAGGGAAAACCAGAGAATCAAAGGAGGATCCATCTCTATTCGGTTGAGAGCAGCAACTCCACTCACCACATTTCTATCAAGCTCTCTCTCTCTCACTCTCACTCTCTCCATTCTTCTACTTTATTTTTCTTAGGTTTCATGGATTCCTAAGAACCAAACCCCATTATCATCTCTCTCCCCAACAAAAAAAACCAGCCCTCTCAAGCTCTCCTTCAAGTTCACGACACCACCGCCAACTCAGCAGCTCCAGCCCCTTATCTTCAATGACAACGGGAGCAACCTCCTATTGCAGCCCCAGTAGCTACCTGTAGAGAAAGAAGGAAGAGCGGGGAAGACCACATCTTCCTTGCAGCAGCAACACCAACCCGTCATCTCCAATCCACACCAGTGACCGCACACCAATTGCAGCAGCGACGCAGAGCCACCATCGTCTTGTTCATGCCCCTAAATTACCCTTGCAACAGCCCCTAAATCAATCCCAACACCTCCTCATTACAGCCCCAGAACAGCCCCTGGTTTGCTCTCAAACTCACCCTAACAGCCCCTGTTCACACCCCAGTTCAGCCCTTGTTCATGCTCCCATTACAGCATCCACGCGCACCGAAATCCATTCCAAACCAGCAACTTACTACCCCCAGACACGGCTACCAATAGCCACGAGCAGCACTGGTAGTAGCAGCTCCAGGCCAGCTGAAGCGTAACAGGTCAGATCCATCCGCCCATTCTTTTATTTTTTGTTAATAAATCTCAATTTATTTATGTTAGTTTTCAGATTTTAGATTATTAGTGAGTTAGTGTAAAACCCATTAAGCAAGTGAGTATACAATTTGTGCTAAAATGCTGTTTTTATATATATTAGATTAGTTTAAATGTTGGATTAGTTTCAAATCTGAGTTCATTAGGTAGATCGGTCTTTTTTTTTTTTGATAGTTTTAAAATCCCATTTAGATTATGAAATTTGATAGTTAAGCTCATGATTAGACTTAGATTAAAATTCTGAAATCTGTTGGTTCAATCTATGTTTTAGTTGGTTTGTTTAGCTACTTAAAAACCTCATTCTAGTTTTATGTTTAAAATTAGTTCCTAGTTTTGTTTTAAGTAGATATTGTTCTTACTTTATAGTCTAGATTTTAGGTTATCCTAGTATTTAGATTAGAAAAAAATCTGCATTCCAGTTAGTAGGTTGGTGTTAAGCTTGTTAGCAAACCCATAGTTCAATCCGTTAGTGTCAAGATGTGCAAATAGGTTAGTTGGTTAGATTTCTTTAGGTTAGCTTTAAACAACTTCTAGCTTAGTTTAGTTTAGCTTAAAAAGAATGTGATTCGTTTAGTTTTGTTTGAAATTGTATTTTAGTTTAGTTCCAATTAGTTTAGAACTTGACTTCTAGGTTAGTTTTAATTGCATAGGTCTTGTTAATCTTAGTTAATTAAAATTCTTCTTTAGAGTAATCTCCAAATATATTTTAGAATCATTCAAGGAGAAATTAATCCTAGGTTAGACTTAAGCTAGTTACAATCTTCATTGTTAAGACTAGGAATAGTTTTGTGCATCTGGTTATAGGGTCTAAGATTAGGTTAAAATGCTTTGTTAGTTTGAGATCGTCGTAGGTTAAGTTCTAATTCGGATGTTTAGAGATAAGTTAGGATTAAAACTAGAATTAGGACAATTCTTGGTAAATTAGATTAACTCTAGAAAAACCTTGAATAACCATGGTTAGTTTAAGCTCGTTGCTCCGCAACGAGCCTAAACTACTATTCAAAAAATCCAAAAAAAAATTGAAAAACAATCAAAAATACAAAAACAATACAAAATCAAAAAGACCAAAAAAGGACCAAAACATACTTGCTTGCTTGCTTTCTTAATTGTGGTTAGGCTCCCTAATCACAGTTAATACCCTTCTAACTACGGTTAGACCATACTTTGCACTTAACCAACCCGGTCAGTCAAACCTTAGCCTCCGGGCTAGACCTTTGACCACCCTTGCACACACACACCCCCCCCCTAGCCCTGGCACGGGCTCATGTGCCAGAACTACGCTCGGTCTGATCTCACCCCTATGTGAGTACGTAGGCAATCCAACTCGGATTCGACCCTAGTCTAGACAATTCTTAGTTTAGCTTAACTTTGCTTATTTCTCGATTAGCATTTAATTAAACATTTAGGCACTTTAATTAATTTTGAGATTATATTTGGCTTAACTATAGGGAGTAGGTAACCATTTCTTAAATGGGGGTCCTGGGGTGCCTAACACCTTCCCCAGGGCTTAATCGAACCACTTATCCTAATCTTTGATAGACCTCTTGCCTTATCCAAATACTTGCTTACCCGGGACCTATCCCTTAGAATGAATAGGTGGCGACTCTTTAAGTCAACTTTTCTTTTTGTGAGCGGACGAAAATCCCGTGCTCACAGCTCTGGCGACTCTGCTGGGGACGGTTCAAGCCAAAACCTATACTTAAGTCAAATTAATCTCAACATTAATCAACATGCTTAATTGTTTAATCAAGTGCTAATCTTATGGGTGTGCATTTCATACATATCATTGGTAGTGTAAATACCCAATACCTATTAGACAGGCTTATTACGCCAACGGCTGCTGGATGATGATCCTCAGTATCAGTGGCTTAAACGTCTTGGAGGTCCGCGAAATTTTGCTTGTTGGGTGATGACCCTCAGGAAACGATTCTGAACGCTCCTGCTTACACCAATCATCCCTTTTCAGGTATGTTCTATACCGGGGAGCAGCATATACGGTGTTAAGTGATCCCCCCATCCTGCTAGGAACACTCCTGCATTACACCAGCATTCATACATGTAGACTAGGCTAGGGTATAGTCTACAAGCAGTCATCCTGGAGGGAATTCTAAACCCTAACCTGCTTGCACCCTATACCTGTTCCCAATCATAGTTGACTACCCGGGCACATTCTACCCGGATAAGCACCTATCCAGGGACATGTACTGAGCCTTTTATGTGTTTGTAATAAAAACACCCTACCCTGCTTCCCGACATAGCATATGGGGTTCAAATCCCAGGTAGATAGGTCTTCACCAGACCTACCCTCAACTTTGACCTGATAGGCCCTCGGTTCCCAATAACCCGAGTGAAGCATGTCGGACTTCTGTCTGTTTGCCCTATCGGATCACATATGCGTTGTCACACCCAATCAAATTCAAAATTCAGATTCAATTTCAAATTCAACTCAAAATCTGAGTTTTCAAATTCATTTCAATTTCCAAATTCAAATTCAATCCAAATTTCAAATTGAAAATTCAAAATCCAAAATTCATTTCAAATTTCAAAATTCAAATTTAATTCAAACTCAAAATAAACTGAAAATCAATTTCAACTTCAAAATTCAAATTCAAATTCAAATTCAAAATTCAAATTGAGGTTCTCAATTCAATTGATCAAATTCCGAATTCAATAAAGTCAAAATTCTAAAATTTGAATTCGGTCAAGATTCCAACAACAAAAAAATCAAAAATCAAAATTCCCTCTCCGGCATGTCATTCTGAATTCCAGAATAGGGGCATTACCCCTATGTCAGTTAGACTGCTAGGTCTTTTGCCTGCTTGTCAATCTTCCCACCCTTATCTACTCCGGCTCTTACTCCATACATTTTCATTATTTCAGGAGCAGACCCTGAGTCGAGCACTTATTTGAAAGATACCACCAGTTGATACTTGATCAAGCAGATACAGTATGGATCAGTTAGTGGATGGACATGAGACTGACCTCGACATACCGACATCACAAGCCCCGAGCCTCGAGGCAAGAATGGCTGAGAATGCCCAAAACATAGAGGAGCTGAAAAACATTGTACATGATTTTATGCGGGCCGTAACTCATGCTCTCTCCTCCTCAAATCCTCGACCGGCCAATGTGTCAGGCCCATCACAAGCTAATCCTTCACATGTTATCAATCTTCCCCCACCACCACCTGCTATCAACACTCCGCTACCTGTTCAAACACCACAACTGCATACCCTCAACATCCCTCCACCACCTGCTCACCCACCATCAGACTTCACCTTCAACATTCCACCTCCACCTGTTCAACCACAACCCATTCCCCACATCACACCTCTCATCATTGACCAGTTTGAGGAGGAGGAAACTAGGGCCGGCAATGAACCCCATATTGGATCGACTCACATATCTTCCAGTTCGGCACAGATTCTGGATGCTTACAAGGAAAGAATTGAGAAGTTAGAAGAGTTGGTGAAGACAGTGCAAGGAACCTGTAAATCTGCAGACTTCAGGGATATGTGCATGCACCCAGGGATTCAATTGCCCCGGGATTTCAAGATACCTGATTTCAATAAGTACAATGGGAAAGGATGTCCCGAGATGCATTTGAGAGTCTACCGTGGAGAGTTGTTCCAGTTGGAACACGATGATAAGCTTTTGGTGCAGCTATTCCAGAAGAGTCTGAAAGGGGCCGCCCTACAATGGTTCACTAAGGTCGACCCCAACAAAGTCAGAACATGGGAGGGCCTCTGTGAAACTTTCTTGGCTAAATATTCATACAATGTTGATCTAGTCCCTCAGAGGGTAGATTTAGAAAAGATGTCACAGAGGGATAATGAGTCCTTCATCGAGTACTCTATTCGGTGGAGAGAAATTGCCAGGAAAATGAGCACCCCTCTGCCGGAAGATGAGCAAGTGACCACTTTTCTCCGCACTCTCAAGCACCCACTTAAGACTCTCCTGGCCGCACAACCAATCTCTGATTTCAGTACAATGGCCAAGAGCGGTGCCCGGATTGAGGCGACCATGGACGACATCGAGGCATTCGACATGTTCCAAGGTTCGAAAGGTTCATCATCTTCTCGTGCTCCCATACCTCCAAGAAGGGATAACAGAAAGAAAGAGAATGACGGGCAAATGATCGCGGCCATTCGAGTCCGCAACTTGCCTCAACAACCTCGGCAGCCTCAACAAGCTCCACAGAACCAAGGAAGACTTCTCTCTCACCAGATGACATTTGAACAGAGAAGAAACCGGGCATTCACACCGATCCCGTACTCTTTGTCATCTCTGCTCCCTTTCTTGTTGAATAAGAAGCTGATCACACTGAAAGAGCCCCAACCTCCACCTGCAGTTCTCCCAAAGGGTTACAGGCCGGACCAGCACTGTGGATATCATCAGTCGCCAGGAAATCCTACGGATCTATGCTATGACTTCAAGCATGCTATCCAGGACCTATTGGAGACAGATGTAATTCGCTTTGAACCAGGAAATGAGGACATCACTCAAGTCCCTCTGCCCAACCATATTACTCCTGGAAATTAAGGTTGCATCGGCCAGAATCTTCAGTCGAATTTTTGACCAAACTCTGTTTGTTTGTGATGTCTTTGCTTTATTAGTTATCTTGTAGTTGGCCACAGTGGCCCATGTCGGTCTCTTTTCCTAGCCAAGTCAGTAAGTGGCCAGTGGCCTTTGCTTCAATTGCTTTGTTTTTGAGTCTGTTGGTGGCCAGTGGCCTCTGTTTTAGTGTCTTTTGTCGAGTCTGTTCACCCATTAATATCTTAATCGAATGACTCGTTTAAATCAAATTCTCACTATGCTCTGAGATGCTTACTTTGAGAACTGAACTAGCTTCTAATGCCCTAAGGAACAATTTGATAAAGGTTGATCACTCAAATCGATGGATACCCTTCCAAGATTGAACAAACTTGAACAAGAACAACACAAGAACTGAAGACCTCTCTGAGCCATCAAATGTCAATCACCTGAAACACAGATGATGCAATTACCATACATGCTCTCGACCAATCAGGAAAAGGATAAGAGGCCATCTTTTGACACCCCTTTTAAATACCTCGCTTACCCATGCTATATATATCCGCTAGTTAGACATTTGAGCCTGCTAGCCTTTCTTTTAAACACCCACATATGGGCACCCTTTGAAAGTCAAAGAACAATGCAAAGGAACAACCAGCAAAGAGTAACAACATCAATTGGCCTTTCGGCCGAACTACGTCTTGACCTGATCCCTATTTGGGTACGTAGGCAGCCTGAAATCAGGTTCGGTCAAAACACAGCAAATGTTCACAATACAAGGCAACCATGTGCCAAAAAAAAAAAAAAACTTGGCCAAAAGGCGAGGCAAAGCCTTCATCAAAGGATAAAATGCAGAAGCAGGTTCTATTACAACAATGAACAAATGTCATAGGGTGCCCTATCCTTGCTGAAACAGTGAATTTTGAGCCTAATATCGTTTCCAGCCGAACCACGTTTCGTCCCAGATAGTAAGCCCTCCTTGATCCCTAAAAGGACTTGAGCATCAATAGTCAAAAGCATTCGTCTCCATTCTCTGACAGGCGATGATGAGAGAAGAATGGAGCATTATCCGAGAGAAGGTTGAGCGGAAAATATGAAATGCAAAGCTTGTATACCCAGTCTTGATGACCCGCAAAGGTCCAGGGGCAAACAAGGGATAAATCAAACTTCAAATTTCACGGGCATAGTAAGGAATCATCAATCCTGCTATTGCGCAAAAATTACGTGAACTCAGTCCTGGTGAAAACCTGAAAAGGCGCAGGGGCAAAAAAGGGACAAAGATCAATATGTACAACCCAATCCTGGTAAAAACCCGCAAGGGCCCAGGGGCAAAAAAGGGAAAGATAAACTAATGCAAGCTTTGCTAGCCGATGATCAAACATCATGATCAACCACGGCTTAATCATCTTTACCTGAAGGCTAAGAAACCTAGCTAGGTATCCCACTACAAGCAATCTCAGGCACACTCTTCAAAGTTCAAACAATTAATTTCATTATATATAGTTCGCTAGTCAACTGTTAGTCCACCACTTGTCAGTCAGTTCATTTGTCTTTTTAACAAGTTGGTCGTATCATTTGTCAGTTATTCGTACTTTTTAGTCAAGTTTCAATCTCTAGTAGAGTCAGCTCAAAGTCGACTGTTCATTCTCGCTGGTGCAAGGAAAACATTGAAATCAGGGCAAAGCGAAGTCAGCAGACTATCCTGGGCAGCACAGGTATTTGAAGCAGATCGGTACATTCTAGGGGGCAAGTGCCAACAATCAGATCACCCGAGTCAGGGGCATCTCAAATCTATCAGGTTATATGTGTAAAGAGGCAGAGATTCAGGTTAAGGCTCAGGGTCACCGCTCTCATTTCTCACATCCAACTCATCTTGCTTTCTTTGTTTAAGGAACTCTCTATCATTCCTAATCACTATCTTTTATCTTGCTTGCTTGCTTGCTTTCCAGGCAGACCAGTCGGGTGACTGGCTTCACCCTCATCGCCTTTGCTTGCTTCCGTGTAAAGCAATCGGACGGCTGTCTTTACCCCCCTCTATCTTGCTTACATCCTACCCAGTTTGACAATTGAAGTTTGTCTGCACTATTTTGCTTGCATCCCACCCAGTGAGACAATTGAAGTTTGTCTACACTATCTGTCTTGCTTACATCCTACCCAGTGAGACAATTGAAGTTTGTCTGCACTATCTATCTTGCTCACATCCTACCCAGTGAGACAATTGAAGTTTGCCTACACTATCTATCTTGCTTATACCCTACCCAGTGAGACAATTGAAGTTTGCCTACACTATCTATCTTGCTTACACCCTACCCAGTGAGACAATCGAAGTTTGTCTGAACTATCTTGCTTACATCCCACCCAATGAGACAATTGAAGTTTGTCTACACTATCTATCTTGCTTACATCCCACCCAGTGAGACAATTGAAGTTTGTCTGCATCTATCTTGCTTACATCCTACCCAGTTTGACAATTGAAGTTTGTCAGCACTATCTATCTTGCTTACATCCTACCCAGTGAGACAATCGAAGTTTGTCTGTACTATCTTACATCCTACCCTAGTGAGGCGATCGGGCAGTTATCTGCACCATCTTGCATCCATCATTCCCCAATCTTGCTCTGCTTTCTTCACTAATCAAGGAATACATTGAAATGCCCGTGTAATCGGATTTCAATTATGGCCTCTTGTGAAATAATTCATATTCATGTTTGCTTTGCTCTGCTTAGATCTCGGTGAAATGGTTGTGTGATCAACCTTCACCTCATCTCCAGTGAAGTAGTTGTGTGATCAACTTTCACCTCATCTCTGTTGGAACAGACGGATGTCCACCCCTCCTACCCATCATGCTTATTCATCTTGCTTGCTCATCATGCTCACTCACCTTCCCTGGTTTGCTGGTGTAAAAATTGGATGATTCCAGTCTTTGTCGTTCAATTGCCAATCCGGCACTCTTCGACAAAGAGGGGCAGCTGTAAGCACCCTATTTTTACATCTCTCATCTAACCATGGTTAATGAATTTAACCATGGTTTACTCCACCAAACCCTAGGACAAACCCTAGATCAAGTCCAAACCCATGACCCTTTAGGCCTAGCCCAAGTCCTTTTTAATTAATACTAAATCCCCAAATAATTTAAACACTAAAAGCCCATGCCTCAAGGCCCAAGCCCATACCAAAAAAAAAGACCTTTAGTCCATACCCATGACCCATGACCCATGACCCAAGAACCAAAACCCCTTTCTTCTTTCTTGCTTACCCGTACTTGTATTTCTTGAAATCCAGCTTCTTGCACAAGAGTGGAAAGGGCACAGGTCTGCCCCCTGCCCCCGCCTGCCTCCATGGTCTCCTTCCCGCTCACCGCTCCCCCAGTTCAAAGTTCAAATTTCAAAAGAACCCTACCTTCCTCTTTAAATAGAGATCATCCCCAAGCTTGGAAGGAGGCCGAAATCCCCAGGGAAAACCAGAGAATCAAAGGAGGATCCATCTCTATTCGGTTGAGAGCAGCAACTCCACTCACCACATTTCTATCAAGCTCTCTCTCTCACTCTCACTCTCTCCATTCTTCTACTTTATTTTTCTTAGGTTTCATGGATTCCTAAGAACCAAACCCCATTATCATCTCTCTCCCCAACAAAAAAAAACCAGCCCTCTCAAGCTCTCCTTCAAGTTCACGACACCACCGCCAACTCAGCAGCTCCAGCCCCTTATCTTCAATGACAACGGGAGCAACCTCCTATTGCAGCCCCAGTAGCTACCTGTAGAGAAAGAAGGAAGAGCGGGGAAGACCACATCTTCCTTGCAGCAGCAACACCAACCCGTCATCTCCAATCCGCACCAGTGACCGCACACCAATTGCAGCAGCGACGCAGAGCCACCATCGTCTTGTTCATGCCCCTAAATTACCCCTGCAACAGCCCCTAAATCAATCCCAACACCTCCTCATTACAGCCCCAGAACAGCCCCTGGTTTGCTCTCAAACTCACCCTAACAGCCCCTGTTCACACCCCAGTTCAGCCCTTGTTCATGCTCCCATTACAGCATCCACGCGCACCGAAATCCATTCCAAACCAGCAACTTACTACCCCCAGACACGGCTACCAATAGCCACGAGCAGCACTGGTAGTAGCAGCTCCAGGCCAGCTGAAGCGTAACAGGTCAGATCCATCCGCCCATTCTTTTATTTTTTGTTAATAAATCTCAATTTATTTATGTTAGTTTTCAGATTTTAGATTATTAGTGAGTTAGTGTAAAACCCATTAAGCAAGTGAGTATACAATTTGTGCTAAAATGCTGTTTTTATATATATTAGATTAGTTTAAATGTTGGATTAGTTTCAAATCTGAGTTCATTAGGTAGATCGGTCTTTTTTTTTTTTGATAGTTTTAAAATCCCTTTTAGATTATGAAATTTGATAGTTAAGCTCATGATTAGACTTAGATTAAAATTCTGAAATCTGTTGGTTCAATCTATGTTTTAGTTGGTTTGTTTAGCTACTTAAAAACCTCATTCTAGTTTTATGTTTAAAATTAGTTCCTAGTTTTGTTTTAAGTAGATATTGTTCTTACTTTAGTAGTCTAGATTTTAGGTTATCCTAGTATTTAGATTAGAAAAAAATCTGCATTCCAGTTAGTAGGTTGGTGTTAAGCTTGTTAGCAAACCCATAGTTAAATCCGTTAGTGTCAAGATGTGCAAATAGGTTAGTTGGTTAGATTTCTTTAGGTTAGCTTTAAACAACTTCTAGCTTAGTTTAGTTTAGCTTAAAAAGAATGTGATTCGTTTAGTTTTGTTTGAAATTTTATTTTAGTTTAGTTCCAATTAGTTTAGAACTTGACTTCTAGGTTAGTTTTAATTGCATAGGTCTTGTTAATCTTAGTTAATTAAAATTCTTCTTTAGAGTAATCTCCAAATATATTTTAGAATCATTCAAGGAAAAATTAATCCTAGGTTAGACTTAAGCTAGTTACAATCTTCATTGTTAAGACTAGGAATAGTTTTGTGCATCTGGTTATAGGGTCTAAGATTAGGTTAAAATGCTTTGTTAGTTTGAGATCGTCGTAGGTTAAGTTCTAATTCGGATGTTTAGAGATAAGTTAGGATTAAAACTAGAATTAGGACAATTCTTGGTAAATTAGATTAACTCTAGAAAAACCTTGAATAACCATGGTTAGTTTAAGCTCGTTGCTCCGCAACGAACCTAAACTACTATTCAAAAAATCCAAAAAAAAATTGAAAAACAATCAAAAATACAAAAACAATACAAAATCAAAAAGACCAAAAAAGGACCAAAACATACTTGCTTGCTTGCTTTCTTAATTGTGGTTAGGCTCCCTAATCACAGTTAATACCCTTCTAACTACGGTTAGACCATACTTTGCACTTAACCAACCCGGTCAGTCAAACCTTAGCCTCCGGGCTAGACCTTTGACCACCCTTGCACACACACACCCCCCCCCCCTAGCCCTGGCACGGGCTCATGTGCCAGAACTACGCTCGGTCTGATCTCACCCCTATGTGAGTACGTAGGCAATCCAACTCGGATTCGACCCTAGTCTAGACAATTCTTAGTTTAGCTTAACTTTGCTTATTTCTCGATTAACATTTAATTAAACATTTAGGCACTTTAATTAATTTTGAGATTATATTTCGCTTAACTATAGGGAGTAGGTAACCATTTCTTAAATGGGGGTCCTGGGGTGCCTAACACCTTCCCCAGGGCTTAATCGAACCACTTATCCTAATCTTTGATAGACCTCTTGCCTTATCCAAATACTTGCTTACCCGGGACCTATCCCTTAGAATGAATAGGTGGCGACTCTTTAAGTCAACTTTTCTTTTTGTGAGCGGACGAAAATCCCGTGCTCACAGAGGTATGGTGACAAAACGCCTTTATCTTGATGGAATCCAATATTTTCTCTCTAAAAGTCAGTTACAAAAGAAAAACGGTTATGACAGCTGTACAAGTTAGTTACGATTTTGTTAATCACCTATAAATAGAGGTGACCCCTCCTTGTTGAAGGAGAGAGATTTTTTCTAATTCCCAGAAGATTTCCAACCAGAATTTACAGAGAGAGAAAGTAAAGGATTCATCAAGAAAAAACATTCTGTCATTATTTTTCTTCATTGTTCTTTCTTCTCTCCCTCTAAATCATTTCCTTCTTTTTCCCCTTTTCTTTCTTGTGATCTCTGAATCATTTCTCCCAAAAATAACTCAATTTAGGACGGTCTGGATATCGGATTTAGGCTAGATTGAGGTTGCAGTAAACCCCATTTCTTCAAGAATCAAAACACCCCTCTACAACCCCCTAGGGCTCACTAGACCTTATCTAGGTTATAGAAATAGCTAACACTACAAAACTTGAGCTTTTTTACAGCGGTTCTAAACCACCGAACTATATAAAATTACCACCGTTATAATGTATCACGGCGGTAAGTTGACCCGTCGAAGAATATGTTGTCGGGGATTCCTATTGCGGTGGGTATGGACAGCGATTACTAAGCACCGCCGTATTATATCAATAAATTACGGCGGTTGATTACCGCCATAATTTTCTTCTGCCGTCCTTTATTGATTCTATCACGGCGTCCGTCACCGCCGTTATATGTCAAAAATCTACGACGGTTGCAACCGCAGTAATATCTTACTGCGGTTGCAACCGCCGTAATATTAATTTAATCAATTAAATTATTATTATATGCTACGGCGGTTAAAACCACCACCAAATTGAAATATTTAAAAAATAATAATTTATTTTTGCAAAAATTTGGTTTTTTTTTCCCTGTATTATCTGTACCTATAAGCAATATAAATCTAAATAAACATGTATTGTACCTGTAACAATATCTAATTCCAACTAAGAATAAAAAATTCATGTAATTAAAAAAATGCCTCAAACAAGCAATATCAAAATTATATATACATGCCCATAAAAGTGTTGTCATAAAAAGTCTACATAATGAAAAAGGAAAAAAAAGAAACAAAAAGTAGCCGTCTAACTCCCGCCTAGCGATGGTCTAAAACCCGATATGTGCGTGCTATCGGCTCCCTCCTACAAAAAATATACACAATTTATTAATCATTTTTCTAAATGAGAAAATTTGAGAATGTAATAATTAATAAATATGCAAAGATCCAAATTCATCTCAAAATATTAATAGTTTGCAGTATTACATCGGCCTAAACCTACATTGTCCCACCATTTCCAAACGGGGGGTCGGATTTTGATCCTGTTTCTTCTAACGCGTATATTTCAGTACATCCTAAGTGTTGGAGTTGGTATCGAGCGAATCTGAGGCCGTATGCCCGATTTGGGCGCCGAGACCACCGAAATCCATACTTGGATACTATACTTCGGCCTAAACCTACATTATCCCGCCATTTTCAAACCGGGGATCGGATTTCGATCACATTTCTTCTAATGCGTATATTTTAGTACATCCTAAGTGTTGGAGTTGGTTTCGAGCGAATCTGAGGCCGTATACCCGATATGGGTGCCGAGACCACCGAAATCCATACTTGGATACTATACTTCGGCCTAAACCTACATTATCCCGCCATTTTCAAACCGGGGATCGGATTTCGATCACATTTCTTCTAATGCGTGTATTTCAGTACATCCTAAGTGTTGGAGTTGGTTTCGAGCGAATCTGAGGCCATATGCCCGATATGGGTGCCGAGACCACTGAAATCCATACTTGGATACTATACTTCGGCCTAAACCTACATCGTCCTGCCATTTCTAAACCGGGGATCGGATTTCGATCCCGTTTCTTCTAATGTGTGTATTTCAGTACATCCTAAGTGTTGGAGTTGGTTTCGAGCGAATCCGAGGACCTATGCCCGATATGGGCGTCGAGACCACCAAAATCCATACTTGGATACTATACTTCGACCTAAACTTACATCGTCCCGCCATTTCCAAACCGGGGGTTGGATTTCGATCTCATTTCTTCTTACGCGTGTATTTCAATACATCCTAAGTGTTGGAGTTGGTTTCGAGCGAATCCGAGGCCATATGCCCGATATGGGCGTCAGGGCCGGCCCAAGCCATTTAAAGGTTTAAAGCAAAAATTCTAAATGGGGTTTTTTTTTTTAAATTTTTAATATTATTAAAAAAATTAACTATAAATGGGGACTTTTTAATATTCTAAATAGGCTTTTTTTAAAAAATTTAATATTCTAAATGGGGCCTTTTTAATATTATTTTTTAATTTTTTTTAATGGGGCCTAAAGCAAAGGCTTTGATGGCCTAATGGATGGGCCGGCCCTGATGGGCGCCGAGACCACCGAAATCCATATTTGGATACTATACTTCGGCGTAAACCTACATCGTCCCGCCATTTCCAAACCGGGAGTCAGATTTCGATCCCGTTTCTTCTAACGCGTGTATTTCAGTACATCCTAAGTGTTAGAGTTGGTTTCAAGCGAATCCGAGGCCGTATGCCCAATATGGGCTCCGAGACCACCGAAATCCATACTTGGATACTATACTTCGGCCTAAACCTACATTATCCCGCCATTTCCAAACCGGGGATCGGATTTTGATCCCGTTTCTTTTAACGTGTGTATTTCAGTACATCCTAAGTGTTGGAGTTGGTTTCGAGAAAATCCGAGACCTTATGCCCGATATGGGCGCCGAGACCACCGAAATCCATACTTGGATACTATACTTCGGCCTAAACCTACATCGTCTTGCCATTTCCAAACTGGGGATCGGATTTCGATCCCATTTCTTCTAATGCGTGTATTTCAGTACATCATAAGTGTTGGAGTTGGTTTCGAGCGAATCTGAGGCCGTATGCCCGATATGGGGGCCGAGACGGCCGAAATCCATAATCGGATACTATACTTTAGCCGAAATCCATTGTTGGTTTCAGTAGTATCACTACCACTACCACCACTCATCCAGCACCAGTAGAACCACCCAACCACCACTAACGCACCACCACCTAGCAAATCCTGCACTGCTTATTACAACCGCATTTATGGAAGAATATACTTCATAAATTTTCTTACTAAATGACCCTTGCAAGAGTCAAGAATGTCCTCTTTCTTGGGCCGCTCATACGGGCACTCTTTACAATAAAAGGTCCGATGATGTTGAAGCTCGTGATTCCTAGATATACATTCTTTCAGAACATTTTCTTGGACCAGGCATTCACGTGCGCATGTACACGTAATCGATGATGATAACATACGGTGACAGAACAATGCTTATACAATATTATTCACCTTTCAATTACGTCATTAACATCATGGAGGAATCTGTACTACGTATTGAAGGACCATCAACATACCTGAATTTGAATAGGCTGAAAATTTGGATTCATTTCTCGACTTATCCCTTTCACTAGTACCGTTTGCGACAACTTCATTTGCCTATCCATTCGAAGAACTATCTGGAATTCAAGCGACTATGTCTTCCACTAATTTTATACCTGGATTTAGACTAGGTTCTTGGAAGTCAGCCCGATTTGGGCACCGAGATGTCATTTCTTCTATCTTTGAATGGTTTAGATGATCTTCATCCCAAAAAGGAAGTTGTCAGGAACAGTAATGGAGATAAGGATAAGAAGAGAACGACATGAAAAAGTTCAGGTTATTCAAATTCACGTAGTTTGGTGGTTGTTCAATAACATGGAACCCGCCACGATGTTAACGACATAACCACAGGCCAATATTGTTGTTCACATTGTTTTGGTCATTGTATGTCATCATCATCCATTCTGTGTGCATGCGCACGTGAAAGTCTGGGCAAGGACGAGGTTCTAAAGAATGTATATCTATGAATCACGAACGTCAACATCACCAGACTTTTTATTGTAAAGAGTGTCCGCATGAGCAATCCAAGAATGAGGACATTCCTGACCCCTGTAAGGGTCATTTAGTAAGAAAATTTATCAAATATCTTCTTCCATAAATGCGGTTGTAATAAACAGTGCCAGAACCGGGTGGTACATCGAGGCATAACACGCAATCTGCAAGTCAAAGTTTATCCTTGTTCTGAATTTAGTGTTATCTAGTGTTGGAGTTACATCTGCACATTTTGATGCCCAATTTGGGCACCGAAAAACCGAATTCCCGATCTGGAAGCTAACCCTTAAGTTTTAACCTTAGGAAATCTCCAATTAATCTGACTAAATCTCGGATTTGTAGAATATAGTGTTCCAACTCATGAAAGCGAGGTATCTCTATCACTAACACATGCTAAGTAAATCACATATATTGCAGATTTTGCAAGGTATAAAGTCCAACTCACAAAAGTAAGGTTCATCCTTCACTAACATACTAACTAAATAGGTATAAGATTCAGATTTTGCAAGGTAAAGTGTTCCAACTTATGAAAATGAGGTATTTTTCCACTACTAAAATACTAATTAAATAGGTCTAAAATTCAGATTTTGCAAGGTAAAGTGTTCCATAGTAATGAAAATGAGGTATTTCCATTACTAACATACTAACTAAATAGGTCTAAGATTCAGATTTTGCAAGGTAAAGTGTTCCAAATTATGAAAATGAGGTATTTCCATTACTAACATACTAACTAAATACCAAGAGTCAGATTTGTAGAGTAAAGTGTTCAAACGGTCGAAAATGAGGTATGTCCATTACTTACATACTTAACTAAATAGGTCTAAATAGAAAATAAAACATTTAAAATTAACATTTACCTGCTCCGACGTGTGTGGTGCTGTCGAAGGCTCACCTGCATGCTGTTTGTGATGTATTTGAGTCAATAAATTATTCAAGATCATATTATTAAACATGTTTAATTAATGTCAATTAGATTATATACCTACCTCTGCCCCATCCCCATCCCCTGTAGTATCCGGTCGAGGGTCACCTGGATCTGAGCGATCTGAGTCTGCTGGGTTTCCACAATCGGCTGAGTAGACGTGAGCTGATCCCTCAGCATCTAGGTCTCAATAGCTCCTGACACCGAACCGGCATAGCTCAACGATCGTGACCAGCCTAACTGGGTGGCGGTCGGGCCTGATCCGAGACCACGTATTCTCCCAGGATGTTCAAGCGGAATGACCTGGGAGAATACATCATCTCACGCCGTACTGTCCTACGACCCATCCGGTAGCTACGCCAGGATCTCCCTCATGCGTCCCTACAAATAATTGGAAACAGTTGTTGGATGTCGCATATGTTAAAAAATTAAATATTTTATATAATAGAATATTCGAATTTCTAAAGATTACCGACCATCAACTCTCCAGCCTCCTTGTTCACCGGTGTACCACTCTTGCCTTGGTGCGTGGCGATCCACAACTCTGCACACCCCGGGGCTGTCTAGGTCAAGCTTGCCTTCTTCTGTGCTCCCAATATTGACAACATCAACCAGCAAACATAACATAAAGATGAATAATAAATTTCAAATTTAGGAAACGTTTCTTCGAACATACCATCACGTCTTTGACGCGAGCAAAGCTCTTCGATCCAGAAGTGTGCATCACCTTCTGCTTTTTTCGATTCTCTTTACTTTGAGCTCTTCTTTTCTAAAACATTGAAATTTATTCCCATTTAGAATGAATAAGTGACATTATTGAAGTCTATTACATATTAGAATAAAGAACTTCTAAGGATATACCATCCCCGTATCGGAGAACCAATAATCCACGAGGCCATGCCACTGGCTCTCTAGAATATCTGAGGGGCATCTGGCATAGACACCCGCCGGTCCAAGCTCTGGGATCATGTATTTCATCTTCAACCTCGACCTCCAGTCCCTCCACTTATGCTCGAGTGATGGGAAGACATTTTTCTCGAGGCTAGGCGGGACCCGAAAATGTTCCTGGATCACATTGTCAACTGTTTACTTTTCCAACTATTAATAGAACAATGGTCATTTCTATTCAAAAATGAAAACCATCAGACATGCATATTTTTTGCGTCTTACCTGGACGAGATGCCAGACACGTGCCCTGGCCTCGGTGCCGATGTCCCTCCAACCGAATTGACGGGCAAAAGGTGTGGGTCATGAGCTATGGTACCCAAAAACTGACCTAACGTCTTGCCACCGGACCCTACGGGCTAGACAAGATCGTCGATCTTAACCTCTGTCAACTCCTATGGCTGGGCAGTGTGCATGCCCAACATCTTGGTACGGCCTCGTGTCTTCTTCGTTGGCCCGGGCGCAGGTGTAGAGGACTTAGCATGTGGTGGCAAACCATTAGGACTTGCAGGATCTATCTGAAAAAGAACATGCAAATAAATAAGTTATTAATGAAAATTTCATATTTAGAGAATTTAAACACATAAAAATATCTGGATTTCGTCATTAACATACAAAAAAACACTTAACAAAGTACATGAAATTTCATACTTAGAAAGTTTTCTCAATTAAGAAGTATATGGATTTCGTCATTAATATGCACATAAACAATTAACCAAGTGAAAGGAAATTTCATAATTAGAACATTTCAACATATAGAGCAAGCATCTGGATTTCGCCATTAACATCCAAATAAACACTTAACCAAGTAAAGGACATTTAATACTAGATAGTTTTCTCAATTATGAAAGTATATGGATTTCGTCATTAAAATGCAAATAAACACTTAACCAAATAACAGGAAATTTCATACTTAGAAAGTTTAAACATATAGAGCAAGTATCTGGATTTCGTCATTCATATGCAAATAAACACTTAACCAAGTAAAGGAAATTTCATACTTAGAGGGTTTAATCACATAAAAGTATCTAGATTTCGCCATTAACATGAAAATCAATAACCGATAGCAACGTTCTTTAAAAAAATAACCTCGTTTACCTCCGTCATTGTTTATGTTTGTATATTTAGGTGCCTATTATCTGTTGCAATCTGTTTCATCGTTATAGTCCGATTCAACTTCATCCTCACTAGATTCGGTCGAAGGAGTTTGGTGGAGTTGCACTTGAGGGGGCGCATCAACAATTGTTCCGGTTATCCCTAATCTCACCCAACTGACAGCACTTTCATCATCATGTTCAGGGATATCTAAATGTTGGTCGTTGAATGGCTCGTTTTCTCTGAATGCGCTATCGTCCACAGTAGATTCTTCATTCATGTCAAAAAAGTTTCTTGGTTTTGTCTTGATGACAACATACTAATCTGAGTCAGAAGGATCTTCTACGTAAAATACCTGCTCTACCTGAGATGCCATTACATATGGTTCATGAGACACAGTGTGTGTCGGGAGCAGGCGTGTAAAGTTCACAAGCGTAAACCCATACTCATCGGTTTTTTTTCATCTACTATGTGACGTCACATCAACCCAGTCGCACTTAAACAATACAAATTTTAAGTTTTCTGAATACGTCAATTGCACAATGTCGGTTAAGCGGCCATAGTAGGTTATATCTCCTGCAATGGGAATCCTGTCCCTATAAGATGCATAACAAGGAGTCGTTGCAGTGACCATAACACCACTATTTTGACTTCTACGTCCGCGCTCTCTATCTGTAATACAAAACCTATATCAATTGATGACGTAGCCCTTAAAACTTTGTGCGACTGACTGTGGACCGTATGCGAGGTATTTAATCTCGTCAGACACTAAACTGCATGACGCTCGCAGCCTTTCAACCTAATTAAAGGCCAAAGGCATATGACTTACATAATAAGATTGGTTCAATATGCAAAACTTCGTATAAGTGTTGTGCAAATACTGAATTTAAGAGCATATGACTTACATAACTCCTAAACCATTTAACAAACTGATCACTGTGCTTTCGTTGTAGTTCGTGCGGAGACGATCTTAGTTTGGGATTGGTCATCTTCAGTATATTCATGTGTTGACTGCAGATAACGAATCGATCCATGTTTTTTAAAGTCAAATCTATCAAAAATAAAAATTAAATTAAAGACAATTAACAAAAAATTCATGATAGTATTCGGCTTACTCTCGGTATGTTGTGAGTTGCTCATCGTTGAACAATACATAACGATGTGCTTGCTACCATTCTAATTCACGTAGGGCAAATGGTTGCGTACCCCCGATCACACTTTCATTGTCATTCATCATCGGTCAATTGAATCTCGATTCAACATTATTTAGGTACATTGAGCAGAATGTCAAGCATTCTTCGACCAAGTACCCTTCTGCTATGCAACCCTCTGGTCGAGCTCAGTGTACCTAAATAATGTTGTCGACAAGTACCTATAGGAATTACATTTAGGTAAAACAATGAGACAATCATATAACGACAAGAAGTTTGAGCAATTGATACATTATAATTGAAGTCATACCTTTCGATAGGATACATCCACCGGTATTGTACAGGTCCACCTAACCTTGCCTCGGTTGCCAGATGTATAGGCAAGTGCACCATAATATCAAAGAATGCCGATGGAAAAATTCTCCCTAAATGACATAGCGTAAGCGCAATTTTCTCCTCTAACCGTCTTAATTCCTCGACATCACAGACTTTGGAACATAAAACCAAAAAGAAGTTGTTCAATTCAATTAGCACGGAAGTGACATTCTTCGGCAATGTCTTCCTCACAGTCAATGGTAGAAATTGTTGCATTATGACATGAGAGTCGTGACTCTTTAGTCTATAAATTTTACGTTACCCGATATTGACATGTCTTGCAATATTAGACGAGTAACCATCTGACACCTTCACACTCTTCAGAACCTTGTAAAACAACTCTTTCTCATTCTTGTCCATCGAAAAACAAGCCAGGGGTAGATACACTTTGTTTGTGCCAGGTTGCAACTGAGGGTGAAGTGTTGGTCTTATGCGCATATCAACCAAGTCGAGTCGAGCTTTTAAGCTATCTTTCCTTTTTTCTGTCCAAACCCAACAAAGTATCAAGTACATTGTCGCATACATTTTTCTCAATATGCATTACATCAAGGTTGTGCCTCAACAAATTGTGCTCCCAATATGGCAACTCAAAGAATATACTCAGCTTCTTCCAGTTATACGACATGATATCCTGGGTAGCCTGCCTTCGGCGTTTTTGCCCTGTCTGCTTCCTAAGACAGAAAGCAATCCCCTCCAATTGACGGTACACATTGGACCTAGACATTGTAGTTTGAGCAGTACTTAGCTCTACAGTACCATCAAAAGAGTGTTTGTCCCTCCGAAACCTATGATCCGCCTTTAGGAAACGACGGTGCCCCATATAACATTGTTTCCTGCTATTATATAAGTGCCGACTGCAAGTATCCTTGTGGCATGAAGGGCATGCAAACTTTCCTTTCGTACTCCAACCAGACAGCATAGCATACCCTGGGAAGTCGCTAATAGTCCAGAGCAATGCCGCACACATTACAAATGTCTCCTTTTTTGACTTATCATAAGTTAGCACACCATTCTCCCATAAGTCCTTCAACTCTTCGACTAGAGGCATCATGTAGACATCAATGGCATTTCCAGACCCGGAGGGACCAGGAATAAGCAAGGACAGAATGAAGTTTGGCTGCTTCATGCACATCCACGGTGGTAAGTTGTATGGGATAAGAACCACAAGCCATGTGCTGTGAGCAATACTCATTATTCCAAATGGATTGAAGCCATCAGTTGCCAACCCAAGTCTCATATTCCGAGCATCCGAAACGAAAAAAGGGTAGTTGTTGTCCAAGTTTTCCCAGGCCGGTGAGTCTGCATGATGCCTTAACCTCCCATCCTTAGTTCGACCCTCATCATGTCATCTCATTTCAGAAGCAGTCTTGGATGACATAAAAAATCTTTGTAACCTGGGTTTCAACGGAAAGTGACGCAAAATCTTCGCAGGAGTCTTCTTTTTCTTGTCTCCCGACTAATCATTCCCTGTCTTCCATCTTGATTCACCACAGATGTCACATATTTGCTTATTCATAGTGTCTTTCCAGTAAAGCATGCAATCATTGGGGCAAGTATCGATTTTTTCATAGTTAAGCCCCAAGTCAGATATCACTTTTTTTGTCTGAAAGTACGTATTTGGTAGTGTTGATCCCTCGGGGAGTATCTCCCTCAACAACTCAAGCAATAAGGTGAATGATTTGTTGCTCCATCCACTAAGACACTTAATGTGATATAATCTTACGATGACAGACAACTTCGTGTGATTCAAGTATCCTGGATACAGAGCCTGTCCCGCATCCCTTACTAATTGAAAAAATTTATCCGCCTCAGGAGTGCCCGACTACTACCACCGGTTTCATCTCGATTGGGTACCCCAAACAAATCGTACACCAGGTCTTCCATCTCATTATGTCTGTCGTGCACGTCAGGATTCTGAGATATTCTTCCGCCAACCGATGTGTGTTATAATATGTCTTCCCCGTGATAAAACCAGATTTTATAGTTAAGGTCGAATCCATAACAGATCATATGGTTGTACATTGTACCTCTCTCTTCATAAAGGACATTGTTGCATTTGGGACATGGACACTTTATACCGCCATTGTTATCAGTCGCTCAACGAGCTAATGCAAACTCTATACATTTCTTCACCCCTTCTATGTATTCCCTTGAAACCTTATGCAACCAAAAAAATATCATATGCTTAGATGGTCATATTTTATCACTCCGGGTTTCGTTAAAACTTATGACAAATAGTACCTTGACTTTCCAATCTAACTCCTATCCATGAGGGATGAGATGAGATTTCTAAGTCCTGCTTCATTAGCTATTCTGAGAAATAGGAAACGTTGATCACATCAGTCAATTGCAATAACACAATTATCAAATGACTTCCCCATCTACACAATATGTATGCATGCATGCTTCCTATCGTTTTCAACTTATCTTCTAACGGGTGGGGTGTTCCTATCCCATTTAGGAATGCATAATCTCCAATATTCACTTACTCAAGTGGTTTGTTCCATTTCAATGAAATTTCGGCAGCATTTCCCAATGGTTCTCCAAGCACACAACTTAGACTAGGGGCAAGCATGCCGCATCATCTAAATATGTACCCAGAGAACAAGAGAAACAACTGTCAAAATTTTCCTCAATCTGGACAAACAATGAGCAACTGAATATACTAGAGATTATGCATTCCCAAACTGTCCAACCGGACAATTCAAGAATCATATACAGACAAATACACTGTATCACAAACAAAACCGAAATGTTATTTACCTGCATTTAGCCCCATAAGAGAACTAAATGACATAGTTTACAACTAATCCGTCCAAATAGGTGATACAAGAAATGCACTTGTCACTCAATGATTGTTGAACAAGAAATTCAAGCTTCAATGCATAGATGAGTATGAACCTATAAACTTAAATTTCCATTTAGTCACTGATAATGTCCAACATAGGGTAATATGTACATTATCTGCTCCAACATTGGCATATAACATAGAGATCAGAAGGAAATATCATATAGGGCAAATTACATTCACCTCCCTTGAGGTTTGATGAAATTTTAGAAACCTCCCTTCTAGTTTATGAAATTACACTACCCTCCCCTATCAGGGTCTTAATATTAACATTGTTAACTAAAGTTATCATTTTCCCATTTTGTCCCTATTACTTGAATACACATTAACTATGATTAAGATTTACTCACCCCTAGGGTTTATCCTTCTAACCTTAGCACTTAGTGAAAAATAACCTTAGGTTAGTTATGTTAAACCACAATTAAAGAGGGCTCTACAAGCCGTCATGTGTCCCTTTTAACACCCACTAATTGTGGTTAAGATTCACTTATCCACAGGATTCAATAATCTAACCTTGGTTATAAGAAAATATAATGAAAAATATTAATCTTAGGTTAATTAGGTTTAACACTAGTTAAAGGATCTCTATAAGCATGCAACCATGTGTCCCTTTTAACACCCACTAACCATGGTTAAAACTCACTCACCCATAGGGTTCATCCATCAAACCATGGTTTTTAGAAAAAAAACTTTCGGTTACTTATGCTTAACCACAATTAAAGGGAACTCTATAAGCCACCACGTGTCCCCTTTAACGCGCACTAACAGTGGTTAAAATTCACTCACCCCTAGGATTCATCCATTTACCCTTGATTTTTAGAAGAAAAACAAAACCTCAGGTTGTTTATGCTTAACCACAATTAAAGGGGGCTCTACAAGCCGCCACGTGTCCCCTTTAACACCTACTTAATTGTGCTTAAGATTCACTCACCCCAAAGTTTAATCCATCTAACCTTTGGTTAATTATGCTTAACCATAGTTAAAGGATCTCTATAAATCGGCTTGTGTCCCTTTTAATACCCACTAACTATGGTTAAGATTCACTCACCTCTAGAGTTCATCTATCTAACATTGGTTTTTAAGAAATCAAATATATATTCTTGATTTTAGATATATATATTAACTTTAAGTTGATATTATTGAACCCTAATGGTTAGTTAATTGAAACCATGATTGATTTGGGTTAAAAGGAACATGTGTTGGCCGATGGGTGTTTTTGAACTCTCCCCAAATCCAATCACAATTGGCTATGATTCGATCTCTACGATTAGGAATGGGGGTAGGTGACTCTGATTGTTGAATTTTTTTTTTTTGAGTTGAAATCATATTCAATCATGATTGAACTTTCCCCGAGTTCAATTACACCCACAGGTTCAACAATCTAACCTTAAAAAATTTAGAAAAAATATATTAACTCTAATGGTTTAAAGTTCTTAACTACAATTAAAGAGGTTATGTGAGTGTTACTGTCCGAATTCAATCACAATTGGATAGGATCGGGACTCCTAAATTTTTATACTAAATTGTTTGTAAGTATATTTTTTTCACAGTCTAGGGTTAGGGGTTAGTATATGTTCTAGGAAAGACAACAGAATTTTTGTGGCATATCCCAAAAGGATTAGAGAATCTTAGTCACAATTAAAGAGAGTTAAAAATGGGTCACATGGCGATAAAATTGAGAGAAGCCACATTCCTTCGCTCCACCGGTGAAGATGTGATTATTTTGCACAAAAAAACATTTGGCATATGGGGCGAGTCTAGATGTAGCGTTGGCCACATCTTAAATAAGCTAATAAGTATATTTTGTAAATAATAATTTTGATGATATCATCATTTAAACATATTAAAATATCTAAATTACCCTTTTTCAACACAAGGTTAGTTAATTCAATGAAATAAATAATTATTGGTTTCTAACCAAGGTTAATAATATCAACTTAAGATTAATATATATTTCCAAAATCAAGTATATATATAAAAAAAAAAAAAAATATATATATATATATATATATTTATAAAAACCAATGTTAGATTAGATGAACTCTAGGCGTAAGTGAATCTTAACCATAGTTAGTGGGTATTACAAGGGACACATGGCGATTTTTAGAGATCCTTTAACTATGGTTAAACATAATTAATCTAAGGTTAATATTTTATTATTTTCTTAAAAGCAAGTGTAGATGGATTAATCCTAGGAATGAGTGAATCTGAAGCACAATTAAGTAGGTCTTAAAGGGGACACGTGGCGGCTCCTAGATCCCCCTTTAATTGTGGTTAAAAATTATCAACCTAAGGGTTTTTTTTTCTAAAAATGAAGATTAAATGGATAAATCCTAGGGGTGAGTGAATTTTAACCACAGTTACTGTGCATTAAAGGGGACACGTGACGGCTTGTAGAGCTCCCTTTAATTGTTGTTAAGCATAAACAACTTAAGGTTTTTTTTTCTAAACACCAAGGTTTGATGGATGAATCCTAGGGCTGAGTGAGTTTTAACCATAGTTAGTGGGTCTTAAAAGTGATACATGGTGGCTTGTAGTGCCTTCTTTAATTGCGGTTAAACATAACCAAAGGTTATTTTTTCCCTAGAACTAAAATTAAGCAATTAAAATTAACCTAAAATTAATTACCCTACACTAATTCACAACTTCAATAATAGTAAAAATCTAATGTCAAATAGGACCTCTTTAACAATCCATAAATAAGTTATATGATTTCTCATAATTGATTTGGTCTTAAAAAAATTACTTTTAACATAATTGAACAAGAGGAATTAATCTAAAAATATAAAATTAAAAATCATCTAGTTTATCCTAAGATTACCGAAAAAATATAGACTCAGTTACAAAATTCACCATTACTAGTAAAATTAAGCAAATTCAACTTCAATTTAACAACCACGAGTTCAAAGAATAATATAAAAACAAGAAAAATCTCCTAAGAAATTACATCACCTCCCCGTACAGAGTTCATACAACCCCTAGTTAGCAAAAGAAACCATAGTCATCTAATCACAAAGCATAAATTCTAAAAAATATAATGGAACAAAATAATTACAAACCAAAAAAAAATGAAATTAAACAAATGAAAAGCAAGAAAATGAACATTCACGGACTTACCTACTGTTGTCGGAGAGGAGAAGGAGGTCTACAAGCTTGTTGTGGCTTCCGGAGCTGTCAGAGGTGGAGTTGCCGTGGAGTTGCCGTGGAGCTGCTGGAGGTGGCCGAAGATGGCTGGAGTTAAGAGAGAGAAAGTTAAGAGAGAGAGAGAGAGAGAAAGCCAAACACTAAAAAAATCGCTTGCATGCATAGAGAGAGTGATTACCTGAGCGTGGAGATGGAAATCGTGAAGCTGCCGGAGGTGGAGCAGGTGGCAGAACGTGATCAGGTGGTTGGCGGTCGTGGAGTTGCCGGAGGTCGCAGATGAGGGAGAACATGGAGTCGCCGGAGGTGGTCATCGGAGATCGTGGGCTTGCCGGATTTCAGGTGGTCAGTGGTCGTGGAGTGGCCGGAGAGAGCAGAGAGAGCAAGAGAGAGCAGAGAGCTGGAGAGAAGGGGAGGAAGAAAGAAGAAATTGTCGGGGTTAATATTAATTAATATCACTGCGGTTTCAAAGTACCGCCGTAATATATATACATATAACTGCAGTTATTTTTAAAACTGTTGTGCCATATTGCAAAGGCGGGAATCCAAAAGGTTGGAGGGAAATCATTCCACGACGGTTATGAGTAAACCCGCCGCAATATATCACATACTACGGCGGTATTAATTACCCGCCGTGAATTTCAACCCGAAAACAGTCATAGACGGCGGTATTATAATACCACCGTTTTATACCTTAGGTTGCGGCGGTATGGTACCGCCGCAAAAAATCTGCCGTGGTAGGCTATTATTTTTGTAGTGTAATGTTCTCATCTTCAATCAGAATGATTTATAAATGTATGATCGAACAGATTTTTTGTCACATGTTTCTTATTAGGCCCATCTTGACATCCAATTATTGGATTTTAGAGCAACCCGCTACATGTCACGATATTAGGGACGGCCATGCATTAATGGCTTTAAGAGAATGGACTCATTTGAATGCTACTTTATCTTTACTATTATAATGGGAGTTGCTTGGATGAATTTTCCAAAATTCCCAAACTATCCATATATAAAAACAAAACATTGATTTAATGTTATACTTTTAATTCCCAAACTATCCCTTGCATTGATTTAATGTTTTACTTTAATTCCCAAACTACCCCTTGCTCATCTATCTATTTAGAATCACAGCCAATCGTGATGAACTCGGGGAGAGTTCAATCGCACCCGCGGGTTAAAACCTGTCCCTTTTAACTCCTATTAACTATGGTTAACTCCTTCCCCTCGTGCTCACGTGCATCGCACGTGCCACTAACGAGTTCAATCGCACCCATGGGCACATGTCCCTTTTAACTCCTATTAACCGTGGTTAACTCCTTCCCCTCGCTCTCACGTGCATCGCATGTGCTACCCGCTAGTATATATAACCCTAACTCAGTCGCTTGAATCAAGTTCGAACTGGAGTTCGATCAAGCTGGAGCTTCACTAAGGCCGGCTGAGCTCGGCTTGGATACAGGTCTAATGAAAAGAAAGGAAGTTTGAGCTTTTAAGCTATCTTTCTTTTTCCGTCCAAACCCAACAAAGTTTCAAACACATTATCGCATACATTTTTCTCAATATGCATTATATCAAGGTTGTGCATCAACAAATTGTGCTCCCAATATGGCAACTCAAAGAATATACTCAGCTTCTTCCAGTTATACGGCATGATATCCTGGGTAGCCTGCCTTCGTCGTTTTTGCCATGTCTACTTCCCAAGGCAGAAAGCAATCCCCTCCAATTGACGGTGCACATCAGACCTAGACATTGTAGTTGGAGCAGTACTTAGCTCTACAGTGCCATCAAAAGAGTGTTTGTCCCTCCGAAACCTGTGATCCGCCTTTAGGAAATGAAAGTGCCCCATGTAACATTGTTTCCTGCTATTAGATAAGTGCCGACTGCAAGTGTCCTTGTGGCATGACGGGCATGCAAACTTTCCTTTCGTACTCCAACCCAGACAACATAGCATACCTTGGGAAGTTGTTAATAGTCCAGAGCAATGCTGCACGCATTACAAATGTCTCCTTTTTTCACGCATTATGTAGAGACCCAAATCTTTTTCATGTTTTTATTGCATTGCATTGGGGGTATTATAGTCCTTATGATGTTTTAATGTTTATGTAAATTATATTATTGGTATAGTGTGATTAAGGCTTATTTAAACTTGTAATTGGAAGGATGTCATAACACACCTTGAACTTTAGGAAGCTCTAGTTTTGACACCGTATATCAGAATTAAGTGATTCTTAAACCATTAGAAAGGTATTGGAACCCTCTTCGAGGTTCATGTTAATGTTTTTCCTTATTTTTTAGTCTAAGCTAAGTCAAAAATAGATTTTCTGAGGTTTTGTTTGATGGAATTGCAGATCAGTCAACTTTGGAGAGTTTTTGGTCTTTAAATAAAGGGGAATTTAGAAATTCTAAAATGCCAAAAATGTTCGCTTTCGAAAGACGAATCCAACGCAAGTTGAATCGTCGAAATCCGACGAACGAGTCAAAAGTTATGGCCAAAATAGTAGGGTAGGTCAAAAATCTGCAGAACACCGATCGCTCGGTCAAGAGTAGCGATCGATCGGTCCAAAAACCGATCGATCGGTAGCTATCGACTGGACCAAAATTTTGTATGGAAAAATTTTTCAGAGAGGGTGTTTTTAACCAATCGCCCGGTCATAAACACCGATCGATCGGTAGGCGACCGATCGCTCGGTCATAACCACCGATCGATCGTCTCTTTCGTGTTTTGACAGAATTTTGTAGGACTTTTAGGTCTTTTCGTTCCCACCCTTGGGGCTATCAATAGGGGGTACTACTCGAGATATTAAAATACTCTACCTATTTCTAACCTAATTTGGCAAAGAGGGAGAAAAACCTAGGGTTTTGAGAGAGGGTTGCTTGGAGAAGAAGGATTGCTAGAAGACTTAGAGGAAAGCTTGGAGATCGTCCTCAAAGCTTTCCCAAATCATCTTGTGAGCGATTTGGATCCAAGGAAGGATCCCTAAGGTCGATAAACTCCCTAACTCAACTCTATTAATGAAGTTTGATGATATTAGGTTAATATGAATGATAGAATGATAATTTTGACTTGTTTTCCCTAATATGTAGGGATTAGCTTATTAGAGATGAAAATGGATTTATACCATGGATGGATTGAAGGAGGAAGGGAATACTATGGTAGGATTGGGATGCATGTATGGATATGGGGTATGTTTGGGTTGTGTGGATGGATTATTGTGCGATGGAATGTTAAGAATGGGAAAGGGCAAAGTATCCATAATTAACGCACTCTAGATGTTTGTTGAAATGTCTAAGAATGCTAAATATTAGTATGGTGCTTTTGATTATGAAGAAATTAAGTTAAATGAATATTGTGTTGTTATGATAAATTATGCTCTATTTACTTGTATGATGATTGGTATTCGGGTAGGTCAAACCTTAGAGGAAAATCCTCCACATTGGGAATTCTCTAACTAGGGAGATGTAACCTAGCAGAGTTTCCTAACGGAAGATTGGAATCTAAGGGATGAAATATTTGAATTCCAATCACGACACTCAAGCACACGTGCACTTGCATGGTAAGTATTCAAGTCTCATGAATCCACTTGTCTCACAAGCATGCATGCATTGGATACGAACATGTCACGAATTATGCCATGAAAGAATGATCCCCCACTACGAACATCCACTCTACGCGTTGTCACACTCATGTTATGCTATGAAAGAATGATCTCCCATTACGAACATCCACTCTACGCGTTGTCGAACACAATGAATTATGCGTTGCCGGGACAAAACACTATGATTATGCGTTGTCGGGACAAACACACTATGAATCATGCATGTATGAGTCTATGCATATGTTAAGTTAAGTTCATGGATAAGAATTTCACGAGTACACGAGTCAAGATGATGTTATGACATGTTATATGCTCCGCACTCTGATTATGTCTATTTTACGTGAAAGTATTATGTTTAAGCATCGATAAACTAAGTTATGATATTATTATTGCTCATGCTATTTTATGTTGTTGTAGTTTGTTTATCCACTGAGTATTCAATGCTCAGTCGACCTGTCATTGTCTTCAGGTTTAGGAGGAGAGCCGTGGACCGAGGTGTACGCCGAAGAAGAGGGAGAAGGTGAGCTTCCTGAGGGGAGGCTAGGGATTTTGACAGTTATCCCTATTGAGTAGTTTTTAGCATTTTGTTTTGGAAGAGATGTTTGTATTAGACCTTTGACTTCTAGTTGATGTTTCCTTAGTTATTACGTGTGGATGTTTTAGACTATTTCGTTCATGAGGAGCCATAGTATGTGGACTATCATTGTATAAGATGGTTTGAATTTTTATGATCGGAATTTTATTATCCTCATTTTTGGAGACTCGTGTAGTATGCCTTGTATGTAGGATTTTAAGCAGGTTTAAGAAATGTGGCGATTCCAAAGTCTTATTTTAGCCTTGTAGGATTTTGGGGTCGTTACACATTATAAGTTGCACACTATTGTCCACAAGTCCTTCAACTCTTCGACTAGAGGCATCATGTAGACATCAATGGCATTTTCCAGACCGGAGGGACCAGGAATAAGTAAAGACAGAATGAAGTTTCGGCTGCTTCATGCACATCCACGGTGGTAAGTTGTATGGGATAAGAACCACAAGGCCATGTGCTGTGAGCAATACTCATTTTCCAAATGGATTGAAGCCATCAGTCGCCAACCCAAGTCTCACATTCCGAGCATCCGAAACGAAAAAAAGGGTAGTTAGTTGTCCAATTTTCCCAGGACAGGTGAGTCTGCATGAATGCCTTAACCTCCCATCCTTAGTTCGACCCTCATCATGCCATCTCATTTCAGAAGCAGTCTTGGACGGACATAAAAAATCCTTGTAACCTGGGTTTCAACGGAAAGTGACGCAAAATCTTTCGCAGGAGTCTTCTTTTTCTTGTCCTCCCGACTGAATCATCCCCTGTCTTCCATCTTGATTCACCACAGATGTCACATATGTTTAATTGTTCACTAGTGTCTTTCCAGTAAAGCATGCAATCATTGGGGCAAGTATCGATTTTTTTATAGTTAAGCCCCAAGTCAGACTATCACTTTTTTGTCTGAAAGTACGTATTCGGTAGTGTTGATCCCTCGGGGAGTATCTCTCTCAACAACTCAAGCAATAAGGTGAATGATTTGTTACTTCATCCACTAAGACACTTAATGTGATATAATCTTACGATGACAGACAACTTCGTGTGATTCAAGCATCTTGGATACAAGCCTGTCCCGCATCCCTTACCAATTGGAAGAATTTATCTACCTCAGGAGTGGGATCCCGACTACTACCACCGGTTTCATCTCGATTGGTACCCCAAACAAATGTGCACCTAGGTCTTCAATCTCATTATGTCTGTCATGCACGTCAGGATTCTGAGACATTCTTCCGCCAACTAATGTGTGTTGTAATATGTCTTCCACGTGATAAAACCAGATTTTACAGTTAATGTCGAATCCATAACAGATCATATGGTTGTACGCTGTACCTCTCTCTTCATAAAGGACATTTTTGCAATTGGGACATGGACACTTTATACCGTCATTGTTATCAGTCGCTCCACGAGCTAATGCAAACTCTATAACATTTCTTCACCCTCTTCTATGTATTCCCTTGAAACCCTATGCAACCAAAAAAATATCATATGCTTAGATGGTCATATTTTATCACTCTGGGTTTCGTCAAAACTTATAACAAATAGTACCTTGACTTTCCAATCCAACTCCTATCCATGAGGGATGAGATGAGATTTTTAAGTCCTACTTCGTTAGCTATTCTAAGAAATAGGAAACATTGATCACATCAGTCAATTGCAATAACACAACTATCAAATGACTTCCCCATCTACACAATATGTATGCATACATGTTTCCTATCGTTTTCAACTTCTCTTCTAACAGGTGGGGTGTTCCTATCCCATTTAGGAATGCATAATCTCCAATATTCACTTACTCAAGTGGTTTGTTCCATTTCAATGAAATTTCAGGCAGCATTTCCCTAATGGTTCTCTAAGCACACGACTTAGACTAGGGGCAAGCATGCCGCATCAGTCTAAATATGTACCCAGAGAACAAGAGAAACAACTGTCAAAATTTTCCTCAATCTGGACAAACAATGAGCAACTGAATATACTAGAGATTATGCATTACCAAACTGTCCAACCGGATAATTCAAGAATCATATACAGACAAATACACTGTATCACAAACAAAACCGAAATGTTATTTACCTGCATTTAGCCCCATAAGAGAACTAAATGACATAGTTTACAACTAATCCGTCCAAATAGGTGATACAAGAAATGCACTTGTCACTCAATGATTGTTGAACAAGAAATTCAAGCTTCAATGCATAGATGAGTATGAACCTATAACTTAAATTTCCATTTAGTCACTGATAATGTCCAACATAGGGTAATATGTACATTATCTACTCCAACATTGGCATATAACATAGAGATCAGAAGGAAATATCATATAGGGCAAATTACATTCACCTCTCTTGAGGTTTGATGAAATTTAGAAACCTCCCTTCTAGTTTATGAAATTACACTACCCTCCCCTATCAGGTCTTAATATTAACACTTGTTAACTAAAGTTATCATTTTCCCATTTTGTCCCTATTACTTGAATACACATTAACTATGATTAAGATTTACTCACCCCTAGGGTTTATCCTTCTAACCTTAGCACTTAGTGAAAAATAACCTTAGGTTAGTTATGTTAAACCACAATTAAAGAGGGCTCTACAAGCCGTCATGTGTCCCTTTTAACACCCACTAATTGTGGTTAAGATTCACTTATCCACAGGATTCAATAATCTAACCTTGGTTATAAGAAAATATAATGAAAAATATTAATCTTAGGTTAATTAGGTTTAACACTAGTTAAAGGATCTCTATAAGCATGCAACCATGTGTCCCTTTTAACACCCACTAACCATGGTTAAAACTCACTCACCCATAGGGTTCATCCATCAAACCATGGTTTTTAGAAAAAAAACTTTCGGTTACTTATGCTTAACCACAATTAAAGGGAACTCTATAAGCCACCACGTGTCCCCTTTAACGCGCACTAACAGTGGTTAAAATTCACTCACCCCTAGGATTCATCCATTTACCCTTGATTTTTAGAAGAAAAACAAAACCTCAGGTTGTTTATGCTTAACCACAATTAAAGGGGGCTCTACAAGCTGCCACGTGTCCCCTTTAACACCTTACTTAATTGTGCTTAAGATTCACTCACCCCTAAGTTTAATCCATCTAACCTTGCTTTTAAGGAAAAATTATACATATTAACCTTTGGTTAATTATGCTTAACCACAGTTAAAGGATCTCTATAAATCGGCATGTGTCCCTTTTAATACCCACTAACTATGGTTAAGATTCACTCACCCCTAGAGTTCATCTATCTAACATTGGTTTTTAAGAAATCAATTATATATTCTTGATTTTAGAAATATATATTAACTTTAAGTTGATATTATTGAACCCTAATGGTTAGTTAATTGAAACCATGATTGATTTGGGTTAAAAGGGAACACGTGTTGGCCGATGGGTGTTTTTGAACTTCTCCCCAAATCCAATCACAATTGGCTATGATTCGATCTCTACTGATTAGGAATGGGGGTAGGTGACTCGGATTGTTGAATTTTTTTTTTGAGTTGAAATCATATTCAATCACGATTGAACTTTCCCCGAGTTCAATTACACCCACAGGTTCAACAATCTAACCTTAAACAATTTAGAAAAAAAATATTAACTCTAATGGTTTAAAGTTCTTAACTACAATTAAAGAGGTTATGTGAGTGTTACTGTCCGAATTCAATCACAATTGGATAGGATCGGGACTCATAAATTTTTACACTAAATTGTTTAAGTATATTTTTTTCACAGTCTAGGGTTAGGGGTTAGTATATGTTCTAGGAAAGACAACGAAATTTTTGTGGCATATCCCAAAAGGATTAGAGAATCTAGAGGTCACATGGCGTGAAAATGGGGCATATCCCATTTTTGTGGCATATCCCAAAGGATTAGAGAATCTTTGTCACAGTTAAAGAGAGTTAAAAATGGGTCACATGGCGATAAAATTGAGAGAAGGCACATTTCTTCGCTCCACCGGTGAAGATGTGATTATTTTTCATAAAAAACATTTGGCATATGGGGCGAGTCTAGATGTAGCGTTGGTCACATCTTAAATAAGCTAATAAGTATATTTTGTAAATAATAATTTTGATGATATCATCATTTAAACATATTAAAATATCTAAATTACCCTTTTTCAACACAAGGTTAGTTAATTCAATGAAATAAATAATTATTGGTTTCTAACCAAGGTTAATAATATCAACTTAAGATTAATATATATTTCCAAAATCAAGTATATATATAAAAAAAAAAAAAAATATATATATATATATATATATTTATAAAAACCAATGTTAGATTAGATGAACTCTAGGCGTAAGTGAATCTTAACCATAGTTAGTGGGTATTACAAGGGACACATGGCGATTTTTAGAGATCCTTTAACTATGGTTAAACATAATTAATCTAAGGTTAATATTTTTATTATTTTCTTAAAAGCAAGTGTAGATGGATTAATCCTAGGAATGAGTGAATCTGAAGCACAATTAAGTAGGTCTTAAAGGGGACACGTGGCGGCTCCTAGATCCCCCTTTAATTGTGGTTAAAAATTATCAACCTAAGGGTTTTTTTTTCTAAAAATGAAGATTAAATGGATAAATCCTAGGGGTGAGTGAATTTTAACCACAGTTACTGTGCATTAAAGGGGACACGTGACGGCTTGTAGAGCTCCCTTTAATTGTTGTTAAGCATAAACAACTTAAGGTTTTTTTTTCTAAACACCAAGGTTTGATGGATGAATCCTAGGGCTGAGTGAGTTTTAACCATAGTTAGTGGGTCTTAAAAGTGATACATGGTGGCTTGTAGTGCCCTTCTTTAATTGCGGTTAAACATAACCAAAGGTTATTTTTTCCCTAGAACTAAAATTAAGCAATTAAAATTAACCTAAAATTAATTACCCTACACTAATTCACAACTTCAATAATAGTAAAAATCTAATGTCAAATAGGACCTCTTTAACAATCCATAAATAAGTTATATGATTTCTCATAATTGATTTGGTCTTAAAAAAATTACTTTAACATAATTGAACAAGAGGAATTAATCTAAAATATAAAATTAAAAATCATCTAGTTTATCCTAAGATTACCGAAAAAAATATAGACTCAGTTACAAAATTCACCATTACTAGTAAAATTAAGCAAATTCAACTTCAATTTAACAACCACGAGTTCAAAGAATATAATATAAAAACAAGAAAAATCTCCTAAGAAATTACATCACCTCCCCGTACAGAGTTCATACAACCCTAGTTAGCAAAAGAAACCATAGTCATCTAATCACAAAGCATAAATTCTAAAAAATATAATGGAACAAAATAATTACAAACCAAAAAAAATGAAATTAAACAAATGAAAAGCAAGAAAATGAACATTCACGGACTTACCTACTGTTGTCGGAGAGGAGAAGGAGGTCTACAAGCTTGTTGTGGCTTCCGGAGCTGTCAGAGGTGGAGTTGCCGTGGAGTTGCCGTGGAGCTGCTGGAGGTGGCCGAAGATGGCTGGAGTTAAGAGAGAGAAAGTTAAGAGAGAGAGAGAGAGAGAAAGCCAAACACTAAAAAAATCGCTTGCATGCATAGAGAGAGTGATTACCTGAGCGTGGAGATGGAAATCGTGAAGCTGCCGGAGGTGGAGCAGGTGGCAGAACGTGATCAGGTGGTTGGCGGTCGTGGAGTTGCCGGAGGTCGCAGATGAGGGAGAACATGGAGTCGCCGGAGGTGGTCATCGGAGATCGTGGGCTTGCCGGATTTCAGGTGGTCAGTGGTCGTGGAGTGGCCGGAGAGAGCAGAGAGAGCAAGAGAGAGCAGAGAGCTGGAGAGAAGGGGAGGAAGAAAGAAGAAATTGTCGGGGTTAATATTAATTAATATCACTGCGGTTTCAAAGTACCGCCGTAATATATATACATATAACTGCAGTTATTTTTAAAACTGTTGTGCCATATTGCAAAGGCGGGAATCCAAAAGGTTGGAGGGAAATCATTCCACGACGGTTATGAGTAAACCCGCCGCAATATATCACATACTACGGCGGGTATTAATTACCCGCCGTGAATTTCAACCCGAAAACAGTCATAGACGGCGGTATTATAATACCACCGTTTTATACCTTAGGTTGCGGCGGTATGGTACCGCCGCAAAAAATCTGCCGTGGTAGGCTATTATTTTTGTAGTGTAATGTTCTCATCTTCAATCAGATGATTTATAAATGTATGATCGAACAGATTTTTTTGTCACATGTTTCTTATTAGGCCCATCTTGACATCCAATTATTGGATTTTAGAGCAACCCGCTACATGTCACGATATTAGGGACGGCCATGCATTAATGGCTTTAAGAGAATGGACTCATTTGAATGCTACTTTATCTTTACTATTATAATGGGAGTTGCTTGGATGAATTTTCCAAAATTCCCAAACTATCCATATATAAAAACAAAACATTGATTTAATGTTATACTTTTAATTCCCAAACTATCCCTTGCATTTGATTTAATGTTTTACTTTAATTCCCAAACTACCCCTTGCTCATCTATCTATTTAGAATCACAGCCAATCGTGATTGAACTCGGGGAGAGTTCAATCGCACCCGCGGGTTAAAACCTGTCCCTTTTAACTCCTATTAACTATGGTTAACTCCTTCCCCTCGTGCTCACGTGCATCGCACGTGCCACTAACGAGTTCAATCGCACCCATGGGCACATGTCCCTTTTAACTCCTATTAACCGTGGTTAACTCCTTCCCCTCGCTCTCACGTGCATCGCATGTGCTACCCGCTAGTATATATAACCCTAACTCAGTCGCTTGAATCAAGTTCGAACTGGAGTTCGATCAAGCTGGAGCTTCACTAAGGCCGGCTGAGCTCGGCTTGGATACAGGTCTAATGAAAAGAAAAGGAAGTTTGAGCTAGAATTTGCAACCCTTAGTGGGGGGACCAAAGTAAATAGAGTTTGTAGTTCTTTGTATGATTGCTGGATATAATGATGGAACAATGGACTCCAACTCAAATCAAATCACAAACCAAATGATGAAAAGAGAGAAGCCCTTACTGTTTGTTTGTCCCTTTTCTTATGTTTCATACTCTGAATCATTGCTGTCTCTCTCATAATACAAATATAGTGCGGTTTACTGTAGTCTCAGATATGGAAAGAAGAACCAGGAAGAGGGTCCCTTTTCCGGATAAGTTTTCCACCATTAAAGCTTAAGAAAAGAGAAAAATATCAGAAAATTCTCCTCTCTCTAGTGGTGGGGTTACAGTATTTTTCTTTTCTTAATCCCTCTCTCCACATACATCTTTTTCCTAATGACGAAATTAAGCACCCATCAAATCCCACTTCTCTCTCTCTCTCTCTCTCTCTCTCTCTCTTTCTCTCTCTATAAATATACATCAACCCCATCTTCCATTTCTCAAATCAATTCTACTTCATCTGAACTCTTTCCTACAATCTTCTCTCTCTAGATCTCTCTAGTTCTTGTAAAACCAAGGAAAATGAGGACTGGTGGTCTCTTAAACACAACATCCACAGGAGAATCGGTGCAACACTCACCATGGCATTCTCCAGTACCCTACCTATTCGGGGGTTTGGCAGCCATGTTGGGTCTTATAGCTTTTGCTCTCTTGATTCTTGCTTGTTCTTATTGGAAGCTTTCTGGGTCTATGGAGAATGGAGAAGAGGGTGAGAGAGATCTCGAGAACGGCGGTAATGGCGGCGAAACTGTTAGAGTTCCTCCAGTTTTTGAAGAGAAGATTGTGGTAATCATGGCTGGTGATCAGAAGCCAACGTTTTTGGCTACACCCATGTCTAGCAGAGCTTCTTCTTTTGGAGATAACATCAAGAACAATCACCCCAACAACAACAACAAAGAGAGTGACAAATCAGAGAAATCTGAAAAACCGAAACAGGAGACTGATCATGATCAAGAACAAACAACAGAAAACATGGAGACCCAACTGACCAGAGAGCAAAACGAGTGAGCAGATGCTTCTATTTTTTCCCTTTGGCTTTTGCTGTGGGATTTTGTAGGAGAGGCTCTAGAGAGTGTAAATTTTGTTCCTTTTTATTTTCTCTTCTCTTATTCAGGAAATTTTAATTTTGGGAGATGAAATAGAATCCTTAAGAGTTAGTTTTTCAAACCAAATTTCTTTGGTACTTCCTTCTTTTTCATTTTTGTTTTCCATATATATATCTTGTGCATTCCAGCAAGTTACTTCTGAATATGATCATTATACATGGGATTGATTGCATGAAGGGTTGAGAAAGAGAAGGAGAAGCAGGAATTGAAGAGAGAGAGAAAAAAAAAAAAAAAAAAATTTCGTGTACATAATTTATAAATATATATACATCTTACAATTAAAAATATGAATTCTATCAATAGCAGAGATGAAAAAATTAAATTGGATTAAATACTGAATTAATTATATTGAAAAATGTATATATTATCTGCTAATTAATATGAGTTAATTTTTTTTTTAAGGAAAAGAAAAGGGTATTCCCCAGCATCTTTTGCTCAGGAACTGATGTAACAATTGAAAAATGAGATCTGAGAAGTAAATCTGGTGAAGAGATGGTTGAATCAGGTGTAAGCCAATGCAGATGGGGTTGTCTCTGATACGCGGCGAAACGAACTATTGCAACTTTTTTTGATCTTTTGATAGCATCTTTTTCAACTTCATGTACACCTTTTTCCATGGAAGTCTTATGGAGTGTTTGGTAACATTAACATCAATGTCTTAATATAACTTAATGCTAGATTTCTATTACTTATGCTTGTTTAGGAATATATTTTTTGCACATAGGACTAAGTTCCTTTTCTGGCTTTAAAATTGCGCAGTCTCTACTCTCTAGATAGGAGTGACAATGGGTCGAATTGGCTTTTGTTTTAGTCGGGTCAGTTTTGCTTATGGTAGAAAAAACTTCAACCCCAACCCAACACATTTATTAATGGGTTGAAAAAGAAAAACCCAAACCTGACCCAACAAGAGACCCCTCAACCTAAATCTGGCAACCTAACCTATGTAAATAAATAATTAATTATTATCTATTTAGCAAATTTTCAAATTTGCAGATAATATAGAAATTGTATTTTATAATTAAATATATAAACTTATTAGTTTTTGAATTATAACAATATTTACTTTAAAATTTATATTTAATAAATATATAACGCACAATAATATATGAATACAATTATTGAATATATTATAATATTTAATAATCATATTTATATCAATAAATTATGATTACATTTAAGCTGAAATTATATTTAAACATATTGTTTACATAATCATATATCTTTATTAATTACTCCTTTATTAACTTTGTATTATGACTTTTCAAGAGTTTCCAATTTCAAACCTGATCCAATTATAAAACGGGTTGTAGGATACGAAACCAAACTCGAATACTATTAGTGGAGTGGTTTTAGATGAGTTGAGGGTTAGGTTGAAAATTGTCACCCCTATGTCTTTTGATTCATTGATTCATTAAACAAGCCTTTGATCATATATCATATCCATGTCTATGTTACCAATTACAATCTTAACTTGACAAATAATAATTCTCCAGCAAACCTTTTAGCTACAGACTTCATCTTAACAATTAGGCATTCCCAAATTCTGCTTTAGCATATTCAATAGGTTTGTCCCGTTAAGCTCACAGTCACAGGTCCATGTTTAATCAAAATAGATGAATGGGCTTTTATGTTAATCTATTGTAATTATCATGTGCATTAAAATTTAGTTCAAGATTTGAAAACGTTTATTCTTATAAATAAATTTGAAATCTCAAAAGGATCATTCTAGTTTTAAAATTGCTCATTCTCTAATCATCAACTATACAAGCTTTTGGATCTTATTTCAGATTCAGATCTATATTACCAAATTAATAGTCTTTGTCTAATCCAATCATTCTCAGAGATGAAAGCCTTCAAAAGTTCATGACAAAAATTCTACACTTACCAATTTTTTACTGAATTTTTATCAAATTGTATATAATGTAGTGAAAGCTATACTAGTGGAAAAAAATTAAGCAATGTGATGCTTGTGGGGTGGTTTCCAGATTGAGTATTATACAACACACTATAGTCCAGATTGAGCATAACATTTGTAGCTGTGTATTTGTTTTTTTAATTTGGACATATAGTTGGAATTTTCATAGTGCCTAAACAAGAATACTAAGGCCACATTTATTTGAAATACTTTTTTTAGGGGGAATGGAATATGTTAGCATATTGAACTTGCCCAAATCATGGTTTTAGGGCTTGTTTTTGCAAAATTTTGGTTTTGAAATAGGGGTCCCAAACAAAATATGAATTTATTTGGGACTATTTGCTATACTAGTACTTTGATGCAATAATTAGTTTTGTGAGCTATTTACTAACTAATTATTGTCTAATAGATATGTAAACATATTAAAATTTTGGTTTTGTTAGTTATCTAACTTTCAACTATTTATTATTTAAAAGGTATGTGAACATTACAAATAATTTTTTTTATAAAAAGTGTCAATTCAATTTTACAGAATTTAAAATTTTTAGTGTCCATTTTTCTAAAAATTTTGGGTTATTTATGGATTATATCTCAATTGAACTGAGAAATACTTGGTCAAAATTCTATAATTTTCGAAATTTTTGTATGGGACCATCTTCTAATCATGATGTACACAATACTAGTACAAAATCCTAGTATTGTGGTTATAGATGCTCTTATACATCATAAAAAGTTTACATTAAGAAAACTGATAAAGTATTATTTTCTTTTAAAGTTTTTTCAATTAAATATGTTTTTACTGTTTATAGCATTGCATTTATTTGAAAGCAAGAGATAATGAATAATAAAGCAATATTGGTGACTGTAAATGGGAATTTGGTGGAGCATTTTATATTCCAATGGAGAGAGACGCGGAAACAAGACGCTTTTTTTCTTTAACTTAGAAGAAATTATCATCAGTTGTACGACCATTTAAGAAGAGCCTCTTGTTATTCTTCTTATAAGTATGATCCTATTATTTTTTGTTAGTAATATTCTATTCCCTTCAAGGACATGCAAAGAATACTGATCATAATAATAAAGCTAGGATAAAATAAAGAGAGCATATGTACTTCAAGAGCAAAGCAAAGATGCCCTCTTTTTCTTCTCTTTTTCTTTGCTTACCTCCTCTCCTCATACCTAAAAAAAATGCCTTTCTTTCTTCTATTCTAAGCTTAAGATAATTTTAATAGTATAGATATACCTTGATTGGGGCATTTTGCTTCTATAATAAAAATAAAACCTTTCTTCTTCTTTTTTGTTGGGGTGGGATGTGGGGTTGACATCATTTAGAACATTAGTTGTTAGTGATTGGGGGGCGGGTGGGCCTCCTGCTACATCCTAGGACCAGATCCTTATGAGGGGCAAGTGAGAGGGCCAGGTACATTGAGGAGAATAACTTGAAATTGAATGGATCATTGTAAAAAAAAATAAAAATTATAGTCACTGATCATGAGGAAGTGCCTCTTCGGGTAGGGGTATTTTGGTAATTAAAAAAATTGTGTAATCATTTAAAAAAACACATTCGTAGGGGTATTTTGGTAATTTAAAAAAATTGTGTAATTATTAGAAAAAACACATTCGTATGCTCTTTACAAATTCTACTATAGAAGCGAGTAGGCCTAGCTTTCCTCATGTATTCATTATTGTTTATCAAGCATACCAAGTAACCTTCTCTTGTTTAATGTTACTTACCATCCTAATTAAATATTTTACTTCAATTTCAAGTTTTAGAAGAAAAAAAACAAGAAAATAAATATATTAAGTTTAAGTGATAGGATTTTCCAACCCATGTGAGGAATTTTGCTCGAATTTCTTATTTTCTAGAGGCACCGCTCAGGCGGATCTGGGCGCCGCTAGAGTGGTTTTGCAGAAAATCAGTTGGAGTCCCTGGAGCATTCCGCTCGGCGGAGTTGGGCACTAATCAAGCAGTCTTATGCAGGCTTGAAGCCGGAATTTGCTTGGAAATTCCTATTTCAAGAGAGCTTGTTTCTATTTAATCTAGGACTCTTGTATAGACTTATAAATACGTAGTTATAGATCTACGGCTGTTTGCAATGTATTAAGGAATGCATTGAGAGTGGGAGATAATAGAAAGGATTTATGCATACTAAGGCTTGGAAAAAGGTTTAAGGGAAGATAGATAGGGATTCTTCTTTGGGTTCATTGAGAAGATGACTTGAGTGGGGTGTACAAAGGGCAATGGGCTTGGGTTTAGATTTAATCTGAGAGGAGAGTGCTCTTGTACTAGTTTTTCAAGGTTTTTCTGAATAAGAAAAAAGTAATCGGGCCTTGACCCAGGGACGTATGCAGGTTATTGTCGAATCACTTATATCCCTTGTTTTCTGTTTTGTGTGTGTTTGTTTATTTCTTCCATTAGGTCCATTATTCCCAACACTTGGTATCAGAGTTCTGGGTTAATTATTTTTCAATGGCAATGAAAAATTTTGGGAAATTTTCCTTGGAGAAGTTTGACGAAAAAAGAGTTTCAATCTGTGGCAAAGGAGGGTAAATGATATCCTCGTTCAATAGGGTCTCGCAAGAGCGTTGGAGGGCGATTCCTAGTAAACTGAAAAAAATGTCCGATACAAATTGGGAAGACATTGAGGCGAAGGCATTCAACACAATATGCCTCTGTCTTGCAGATAACGTGATGTATAGCATTATCGATGGGGAATCGACACCGAAAATCTAAAAGAAGTGGGAAACACTCAACATCGAAAAGAGCCTTCCCAACAAGTTATATCTGAAAAGGTAGTTGAATACCTTGAGGATGGCGGAGGGTGCAGATCTCATAAAGCACATGAATGTTTTCAACCAGATCTTGAATCAACTGTAGAAAGCTAATGTCAAGGTGGATGAAGAAGATCAGGTCATGTTGCTTCTTACATCACTTTCAGATTAATATGAACACTTGGTGACAATGCTCTTGTATGACAAGGATACATTGCAGTTGGAGGAGGTCACAATGGCACTAATCTCTAACAAGATTAAGTGGAAATCAAATCATGATGAGAATCGTAATCATGTTTTGGTTGCTCGAAGAAGAGGAAAAGACTTAAAAAGAGGCTCTGAAAAAGCAAGGCCAGATCCAAATCCAATGGAAAAGGTAGGGTTCAGTGCTATCATTGCAAAGAATTATGGCACTTCAAAATGGAAAGTTTGCTACGTGCTTGTAGAGCCCCCAATTTTCTACGAGCATTGAGCATATGAGTGAATAGTGCTTTACACTAGGTGTGTTCAAGCCAAGGCCTTCCATGTGATCTTAGCATTTGGTTAATGCTAAGGGGAGCTCACGGTTGTGAAAACCATGTAATATGTGTGGTATGAGTTGAAGATTTGGTGTGTTGTGAACCTTAGGGGTGAAAACCAAGTTCACATGCACTGTGAATAGTGCCGATGGCACTAGTATTGGAAGGGCCAAAGGCCTTTAGTATAAGTTGGGTTGGTTAATGAGAGTGAGGGCTCCTCATGACCTGAGTGTGATGTGAGTTTAATGTATGAATCAAGAGGTGTAAGATGTCTTGGGAAAGCAAGCAAAGAGTATAAAACATACTCTTAAGTGTTTTCAAGTCAAAGGTATGAAAGACCCTAAGTATTGGTATGTGCGTTTAGGTAAGGAAAAAAGTAGAGTGTTCTCGTGGTGTTAGAAATGGGTTAGGGTCACTGGTAAGAGCATGACAAAATACTCTAAGTGTCTAAAAGCATAGGGTATAAAATACCCTACGTGTCAATGTAGAAAACCGGATCTTGATGGTGGGACTTGTGAATAGTCTATAAGGCTTAAAAGCCTATTGTAATGTCTCGAAGGGTTATCAACGATCGGTTTTGATATATTTTGGGTAGATGATGTGTATGGAATGTATTAAGGCCGTAAGAATAGTTTTCTTGAAATTTCAAATTTTTTGGGTGAAGGAGTAGAGTATAGAATACTCTAAGTGTCAAGCATGGGAATACCTTAACATTACCCTCAACTTCAAGAACCTCTAATTTGATCACCTTTGATTGGAATTAAGTATTTTTGAAGTTTTGGAAAGGTATTGGAACCCTCTTTGAGTTTCATGTTTATCATTTATCACGATTTTGAGTCGAGGTTAGGTTAAAAGTTGGATTTCAAAAACCGGATCGGCTGCAAATCTGGGCTGTCGCAACTCCATTTGCGGATTAGTCAATCTTAGGGGCAATTTGATCCATGAATAAAGTAGAATTTGAAGATTCTAAAACACCAGAAATGTTCTTTTTCGAATGACGAATCCAATGTAAGTTGAATCGCCAAAATCCGACGAGCGAGTCAAAAGTTATGGCCGAAATACGAAAACGGAAAAATCTGAAAATTTACTGTCAAATTTACGAACGATCGTCCAGACCCTACGAACGATTATAGGTAAGCTACGATCAATTGTAGAAAACTTATGATCGATCGTAGAATTCCAAAAGTGGCCAAACTCTCTGTAATGTTTACGATCGATCGTAAAAACTTACAACCGATCGTAGAATGTTACGATCGATCGTAGACTATTACGATCAATCATAGAGAACCTACGACTGGTCGTAAGTCGCGAACCCAGAATTTAAATTTTGGGATTTTTAGGGTTTCCACCCTTTGCCTATAAATAGGGCTTTTCCTTGGGGGTTTTTGGTTTAACCTAAACCTAAAGGAGACGACTAAGAGAGATTGAGAGGAAGAAGGAAGAGAGATTGGGGTTTTCCAAGAGGGTTTGGATTGTCGAAGAGAGAAGATCAAGGTTTGATCTTCCCAAATCAAGCAAGGGTTTCCCCCATTGTCAAGGAGGTGTCCTTCCTCAAGCTAGGGCATTCTCCAATCAAGGAGTAATCCTCAAGGTTAGTACACCCTACTCACTCCCTTAGCAATAACCTAGGTTTTAGTTGAAAATAATGATGCTTGGGTTTTGTATTTTAAAAAAAATTGAAATGGACTAAGGTTACCCAAAAATGTACAAGATAAACTAATGAAGTAATAAGGTGATGTGTGATTGGGGATGGATGATGTGTGATGAAAATGATGGAAGGGCAATATACTCATAAATGAACATACTCCACATGGTTGATGAATTGCTTGAACCAAAAAACACAAATACAATACCCTCAAAGATGTTGAATACCATATGTTTGATAAAATGCATGAAAGAAGTGAAACTATGAAAATGAGGACACAATTTAGGGAGTCTTTTCCAATTGATAACTCTAATGAAATGCTTTATATGTTTCCTTTAAAAACTCACATGCTATAGAATGGTAGAATGCTATATGATGCTTTTAAGTAGTATATGTCATGATGTTCATTAATTGTCAAACACACACAAGCACACATCTCTACATGAACCGATGTTTTTAAGGTGTAAGTATTTGAAAGAAACAACAAGAACAAGAGTTGTGATTCACGATACGAATGATAAAGCCGGACATCGAGCCGGTCAAGGGTAGGGCATATCCCTAGGATATATCATACCTGGCTCACAAGGAAAACAAGACAAGTTGATAAAGCCGGATATCGAGCCGGTCAAGGGTAGGGCATATCGCAAGATATGTCATACCTGGCTCACAAAAAAACAAGACAAGGAGGTTGGTGTACCTTTTCTATATATATATATATATATATATTTCGTTGAAGGGAATTTACATTCCCGGCTCACAAGTCGCTTCAAATGCACTATGACTCACAAGTATACAAGTAAGTCAAGTCAAGAACATGACAAGAACAAGCAAGACAAGTGATTCCAAGGAAGACAAGACAAGACAACCATGTGTGATTCTCACGAACAATACCAAGACAAGAAACAAGTTTTCAAACATGACGAGCAAGTTTTGAAAGAAACAAGACAAGCTATTTTCAAGAATAAGACATGATTTTAAAGTACAAGTTTTACCGGAGTTTTAGCATTCATTCAAGCATGTCAAGATTATTACATTGCTTTACTTACTGCTATTTTTCATATGCTGCTATTATTGCTTTAGATTGAAATGATGAATTATATCTCGTTGCTTTTATGTGATTGTTATTGCTATAGTTAGCTAGTAGCTTGTACTCGTTGAGTATTCCATGCTCAGTTGTACTTTTATGTCGGTAGGTACCGAGGATCCCCTCAACCCTGAGCCTTGGGTTGAGGAAAAGTATGTAGAGGAGAAAGAGCCTCCTATCCCGATGCAGTCGCAGGAGGATAGAGACCGAGATGTTTGGCCGTATTTAGATTATTATTGAGCATAGTATGCTCAACATTTCTTTTGTATTTTGATAGGTGGGCATGTCCACCTTTACCTTGATATGTTTTGTATATATATTTCACTTGGAATACAGACCACTTGATATAGAAAAGAAAAAGTTACTTCACATTTCCGCATTCATGATATAGTTTCCACACTCTGATTATAGTAGTTATAGTATTATGTTTACCTTGTTCGTTGCAGGATGGTTTGGCAGGTAAGAATAGTCACCTTTAAAGTATCCCTTAACTCCTATTAGGTATTTTGGGGCGCGACAAAAGTGGTATCAGAGCTCTAGGCATTAGAGTCCCTAGGGTCACCTAATACTCGATACAATGATTGAACAAGGCATTAGGGTTATACGAAAGAGTCTATTCCAAGTATAGACTACCAAGTTAGTCTCAATCAAAACAAGTTGAATCTCAACCGAACTTAGTGACCTACGCTAGAACACACTTGTGTGCTTGTCATGATGTTATGTATACCTTGAGTGAACTGTTATATGCTTAGGGTAAAATTGGTGAATATTGAGTAATTATTGAAAAATGGCTAAATGTGTATCCAAGTTAGACTCATGTTGTACTGTCGTCCTCAGGAGTTAATCATGAGGCACAGTGCTCGGAATCGCGGATACAACACAAGGGAAAATGGAGGTGATGCTCCTTCGGGTGATGAGCAACCAGACTTTGCTCAAGCTTTTGCATCAATAGCCATGACTCTTGCTATGCTAGCAACTAGACAACCTGCTACTCCTCCTCCTGATGCCACGCTTATAGCTGCTCCTCCAAATAGAACACAAGTAGGGATAGAAGCTTTTAGGAGGATGAGGCCTCCGGTCTTTTGTGGAAGCATTGATCCATTGGTGGTAGAAGCATGGATCAGACAATTAGAAAAGATCTTTTCAGTGTTGTCGCCTACTGAGGTAGAGAGAGTCACCTGGGCCGCCTTTATGCTAGAAGTTGAGGCTGACCATTGAGAGAGGTCCACAGTAAGGACTCGGGACTTTACCCGACAGGGTCAAGAGTGGACTTGGGGAGAATTTCTAGATGTCTTCTACAAGAAATACTTCCCGATAGGGATGAAGGAGAAGAAGGAGGTTGAGTTTATAACCTTAGAGCAAGGTGACATGTCTGTGGCCGCTTATGAGGCAAAGTTCTCGGAGCTATCCAGGTTTGCTCCACACATGATAGCTACCAAGGCTATGAAGGCCCGAAAATTTGAAACAGGTTGAAGGCTTACATCAGAGACAGAGTCTTGATGTTCAGACATGAGACGTATGCTAAAGTTGTGGACAAGGCCAAACTAGCCGAGACTAATTCTGAAGAATTTTTCAAGAGAAGAGGAATAGAGAAAGGCCAGTCTAGTGGGTCAGCGGAAAAGAGGGCTAGGATTACTTCATACCAGCCTTCAGGGCCAGCACCGTCACAGAGGCTGTACTTTGCACCACACGCTCCTTATTCATTTGTTCCACCGGCTTCACACCCAGCTACCACTCAGCCACCTCACCCTGTGCTACCTCAGGCTACGGGATATGCTCCCTCAACTTACTCGCATAATATCTGCACTCTTTGTGGTAGGAGGCATGTGGCCGAAGAATATAGGAAGATTTCCGGTGGGTGTTTTCATTGTGTTGACTAGGGTCACATAATCAGAGATTGTCCCCACCGACAGATGCCATCTCAGTCTCAGGGGAGTAGGCCCTCGAGTAGGTAGTTCTCCCAGTAGAGCTCTTCACAGGCATCGAGGCCCTCACAGTTTACACGACCGCCTCGCCAGGCTACTCAGGGTCGAGTCTTCGCCTTGTCAGAATGGGACACATGTGCATCTGATGATGTCGTGCAAGGTACGCTCAATTAAAGTTGTTGTCTATAAATTATCAATAGTATGTGATATATGTTTATATATGTGTATGAACATGCTATGTATATTCTAGGTGCACTGCTGTGCATTGTTGATTTAGTTGTGTGTAACGTGTGCCTAGCCAGGGGATTGGTCAACATGGGATTTGATTGTCCGGTGGACGTGTTTAGCGTTACTAAGTACGAAGGCTCGTTCGATCTAAAGGAAGTGTGGGAAAGTATCCTCGCTTGTTCGCGAAAGTCCAAATTTCAAGGAAAAAATTTCTGTAAGGGGGGGAGGATGTAGAGCCCCGGATTTTTTGTGAGCATTGAGCATATGAGTGAATAGTGCTTTACACTAGGTGTGTTCAAGCCAAGGCCTTCCATGTGATCTTAGCATTTAATTAATGCTAAGGGGAGCTCATGGTTGTGAAAACCATTTGATATGTGTGGTATGAGTTGAGGATTTGGTGTGTTGCGAACCTTAGGGGTGAAAACCAAGTTCACATGCACTGTGAATAGTGCCGATGGCACTAGTATTGGAAGGGCCAAAGGCCTTTAGTATAAGTTGGGTTTGGTTAATGAGAGTGCGGGCTCCTCAAGGCCTAAGTGTGATGTGAATTAAATATATGAATCAAGAGGTATAAGATGTCTTGGGAAAGCAAGCAAAGAGTATAAAACATACTCTAAGTGTTTTCAAGTCAAAGGTACGAAAGACCCTAAGTATTGGTATGTGTGTTTGGGTAAGGAAAAAAGTAGAATGTTCTCGTGGTGTTAGAAATGGGTTAGGGTCACTGGTAAGAGCATGACAAAATACTCTAAGTGTCTAAAAGCATAGGGTATAAAATACCCTACGTGTCAATGTAGAAAACCGGATTTTGGTTGTGGGACTTGTGAATAGTGTATAAGGCTTAAAAGCCTATTGTAATGTCTCGAAGGGTCATCAACGATCGGTTTTGATATATTATGGGTAGATAATGTGTATGAAATGTATTAAAGCCTTCAGAATAGTTTTCTTGAAATTTCGGATTTTTGGGGTGAAGGAGTAGAGTATAGAATACTCTAAGTGTCAAGAATAGGAATGCCTTAACATTACCCTCAACTTTAAGAACCTCTAATTTGATCACCTTTGATCGGAATCAAGTGATTCTTGAAGTTTTGGAAATGTATTGGAACCCTCTTTGAGTTTCATGTTTATCATTTTTCACGATTTTGAGATGGGGCTAGGTTAAAAGTTGGATTTCCAAAACCGGATCGGCTGCAAATCTGGGCTGTCACAACTCCATTTTCGGATCAGTCAATCTTAGGAGAAATTTGGTCCATGAATAAATTGGAATTTGAAGATTCTAAAACACCGAAAATGTTCCTTTTCGAATGACGAATCCAATGCAAGTTGAATCATCAAAAACCGACGAGTGAGTCAAAAGTTATGGCTGAAATACGAAAATGGGAAAATCTTAAAATTTACTGTCAGATTTACGAACGATCATCCAGACCCTATGAACGATCGTAGGTAAGCTACGATCGATCGTAGAAAACTTACGATCAATCGTAGAATTCCAAAAGTGGCCAAACTCTCTGTAATATTTACGATCAATCTTAGAAACTTACGACCGATCGTAGAATGTTACGATCGATCGTAGAGAACCTACGACCGATCATAAGTCGCGAACCCAGAATTTTATTTCGGGATTTTTAGGTTTTCCACCCTTTGCCTATAATTAGGGCTTTGCCTTGGGGGTTTTTGGTTTAACCTAAACCTAAAGGAGACTAAATGAGATTGAGAGGAAGAAGGAAGAGAGATTAGGGTTTTCCAAGAGGGTTTGGATTGTCGAAGAGAGAAGATCAAGGTTTGATCTTCCCAAATCAAGCAAGGGTTTCCTCCATTGTCCAGGAGGTCCAGGAGGTGTCCTTCCTCAAGCTAGGGCATTCTCCAATCACGGAGTAATTCTCAAGGTTAGTACACCCTACTAACTCCCTTAGCAATAACCTAGGTTTTAGTTGAAAATAATGATGCTTGGGTTTTGTATTTAAAAAAAAATTGAAATGGACTAAGGTTACCCAAAAATGTACAAGATAAACTAATGAAGTAATAAGGTGATGTGTGATTGGGGATGAATGATGTGTGATGAAAATGATGGAAGGGCAATATACTCATAATGAACATACTCCACGTGCTTGATGAATTGCTTGAACCAAAAAACATAAATAAAATACCCTCAAAGATGTTGAATACCATATGTTTGATAAAATGCATGAAAGAAGTGACACTATGGAAATGAGGACACAATTTAGGGAGTCTTTTCCAATTGATAAGTCTAATGAAATGCTTGACATGTTTCCTTTAAAAACTCACATGCTATAGAATGGTAGAATGCTATATGATGCTTTTAAGTAGTATATGCCATGATGTTCATTAATTGTCAAACACACACAAGCACGCATGTATGCATGAACCGATGTTTTTATGGTATAAGTATTTGAAAGAAATAACAAGAATAAGAGTTGTGATTCACGATACGAATGATAAAGTTGGATATCGGGCCGGTCAAGGGTAGGGCATATCCCTAGTATATGTCATACCTGGCTCACAAGGAAAACAAGACAAGTTGATAAAGCCAGACATCGGGCTAGTCAAGTGTAGGGCATATTGCAAGATATTTCATACCTAGCTCACAAGAAAACAAGACTAGGAAGTTGATGTACCTTTTCTATATATATATATATTTCGTTGAGGGGAATTTACATTCTTGGCTCACAAGTCGCTTCAAGGGTACTATCCTCAGGCTGACAAGTATACAAGCAAGTCAAGTCAAGAACATGACAAAAAAAAGTAAGACAAGTGATTCCAAGTAAGACAAGACAACCATGTGTGATTCTCACGAACAAGACCAAGACAAGAAACAAGTTTTCAAACATGACGAGCAAGTTTTGAAAGAAACATGAAAAGCTATTTTCAAGAATAAGACATGATTTTTAAAGTACGAGTTTTACCGGAGTTTTAGCATTCATTCAAGCATGTCAAGATTATTACATTGCTTTACTTACTGATATTTGTCATATGCTGCTATTATTGCTTTAGATTGAAATCATGAATTATATCTCGTTGCTTTTGTGTGACTGTTATTGCTATAGTTAGCTAGTAGCTTGTACTCGTTGAATATTTCATGCTTAGCCGTACTTTTATGTCGGTAGGTACCGACGATGCCCTTAACCTTGAGCCTTGGGTTGAGAAAGAGTATGTAGAGGAGAGAGAGCCTCCTATCCCGATGCAATCGCAGGAGGATAGAGACCGAGACATTTGGCCATATTTAGATTATTATTGAGCATAGTATGCTCGACATTTCTTTTGTATTTTGATAGGTGGGCATGTCAACCTTTACCTTGACATGTTTTGTATATATATTTCACTTGGATTACAGACCACCTTATATAGAAAAGAAAAAGTTAGTTCACGCTTCCGCATTCATGATATAGTTTTCGCACTCTGATTATTGTAGTTATAGTATTATGTTCACCTTGTTCATTGCAGGATGGTTTGGTGGGTAAGAATAGTCACCTCTAAAGTATCCCTTAACTCCTAGGGGGTATTTTGGAGTGCGACAATGCTGATGGGAAAAGGGATTCTTGCGAATGAGATTCTTCGGTGACAATAACATAGGACAACAATGAATACATTGGAGATGCTTTTACAGTGTCCAAAGGTATAGACAATTCTTCTAGTGAATGAGTATTAGACTCAGGGGCTTAGTTTCATATTTGCTCAAATATGGAATTCTTCGATAATTCCAAAAAAGGGCAAGAAAAGTGTTATTGGGTGATGGATCTAAATGTGAAATCATGGGGTTTGGAACTGTAAAGATAAGAATGTTTGATGGAGTGATTCAGACTTTGGGAGGGGTAGCCTATATCCTTAAGTTGCGAAAGAAACTTATTTCCCTCGGCTAATTAGACTCCAAGGGTTGTTGCTACACAGTTACAGGTGGAGTTATCAAGATTAAGCGGGGATGCTTAATTTTGATGAAGGGGCAGAAGTTTGAAAATTTTTATCTCCTGGATGGGAATACAGTTGTAGGTGGAGCTACTATAGTGTCTATAGGAAATCAGAAACTAGATGTTATGCAGATGGTAGAAAACTCACCTAAGGTCTCTTTCACAATTGGTGTCGGAACGAGTATTCCAGAGGGTTTCCAAACGGAAGAATATGGTTTGGTGCTTTTAGCGAAGAGGATAAGTCTATGTCCTCATATACTTACATATGTATACATATACTTACATATGTAAGAGACAAGAGCTCCTAATCTAGTAACCAGAAAAGATGAGAGAATTGAAGACCTTCAACCCAACAAATAAGCAATGGCACACATATATAAAGAAGTACCTTTTTAATCAGTTTATGGTTGGGAAAGCAGTCTCTGATGACCGACAGGGGTCTTTGGCTGTCCGACCGACATTGGTGTCATCAAGGCATTTGAAGGGGATAAAACTGTTCGGTTTCCCAAAAATGGTAAATAAACAGAAAATTTGTAAGAGAGATGAATAGTAATAGGTCGGCTTGACATGTTTTGATCCAAAACTAAATTATAAACCAACCCTAGAAACCAAACCCATTTAACATGAGTACTGGTTTATGCAAATCGGGTTAGACGAAATAAAACTAAGAGAATTGGACCGGATTTGGACTTAAAGTCAAAAGTCTAGTGGAGCGGGTCACTTGCGTGTACAAGTGTGTACCACATGTGACCTACAATTTTTTTAAAGTTTTATCTTCTTGGTGCACGTGCAGACATGGAGACATTCCTGGGTGCCTCTCCGACATCCCTAAAGACAAACTTTTATATAGATTTTTATTATGAAGTCCTTTTAAAAAAGAAAAAAAAAATAGCTTTAAATGAAACTTTTATTGATTTAAAGTTGGGTTCATATAATTTTAGAATATGAGTGAGAGCTTTATTAGCTTTATTGATATCTCCTGCACCATAAAAGATATTCAACCAAATTTTGGATGCTTATAGGCATAAATTGTTTGTTCTAGACATACTTTAATTGATTTTTGCCTATGTTATCAGAGATGCATGTGATATTGTCTCACTTGTAATGCATGATGTGTATGACTAATTATTTTATCTTGACATATCACGTGTCATGCAAATTTAGAGGGGAAAAAAATGCATGTGAAGGTTCAGTGGTGTCCATTGGGCATATGTAGTGTTACACCTTAATTTAATCCAAATTAATGGACATAAAATCAAGAGTAAAAATAATATACTTACAAGTGCACAAATGACATAATTGATGTATTTGGTCAGTGTAAGCACCCAATTTTTACACCCCTAGCTAACCATGGTTAAGTCTCTTAACCATGGTTAATCCCCAGCCAAGGCTCCTTAACCCTAGCAAACCCTAGGTGTAACCCTAGAAAACCCTAGATTTTAACCCTAGGAAAAACCCTAGGTTTTAACCCTAGGTAAACCCTAACCCTAGCAAACCCTAGGCCTTAACCCTAGAACTTAACCTTAAGTGAACCCTACTCTAACCATAGGATTAAACCCTTGTTCAAAACCTAGGAAAACCAAGCCCTAGGCCCCTAGGGCTTAACCCTCAAAATCCCATAGGAGTCCAAACCCTCGCCCTAGGCCCAAAAATTCAAAAAACCACCCCAAGTACCGCGTGCATGACCTGGGCCTGGCCTTTTGGACAAAAACCCTTGGTGTCGGTAATCCAATTACCGACACCCCTGATTTTCAAAGGCTGGGGGATGTCAGTAATCAGATTGCTGACATCCCTGGTTTTCAATTCTTGCAGCACACCCACCCCCCTGTGCGGTCAGGCACACCAACAACCACCATCATACCCTCCTCAGACCCCTCTCCAGCCACTGTAGCCTTGCCTACCCTCGTCCTAATGTCTAGGGTGTCCCCATGGGACTCCCCTATAAATGGCAAACCCCCTCTTCCTCAAAATCCAATTGAAAACCTCCATACTCCAAACCCCTGCTCAAAATCCCGAAGTCCAGAACCTGTGAGTGATCTCAAGAAGCTCCAACAGCTCCCCCATCTCCAGTAGTAGCGCCACCACCGGCCACTGGACTTCTCCAGCACCTCTAGCGCCACCCTCGGCCACCACGAGCTTGTAGCAGGGTAGAGCTTCACCCTACCCCTTTCTTTTTATTTTTGAACCCTTATGTGAGCCCCTGGTCCATTCCTGGGGACTTTTCTCCTTGGTTTTTGCAGGTACACCCCAATAGGGAGGTCTCTCCCACCTCCATAGGTGAGGGGAACCTCCCCCAAGGGTACAGTCCATTGGCACAGCCTCAGTGGAGTTCTGGAGGTCCCTCAAGCCATGAGGGAACCCCTAGTTCCTCCCTTGCAGCAGCCCCATAGGGCATTTTGAATTTTCTAAAAAAAATCTAGGATGTCGGTAAACTCAGTACCGACACCCTTGAGCATTACTGTGGCAGGGCCTGTGGACCCCACCTGAGGGCTTTCTGAGCCAATCCAAGGCAAGGGTTAGGATCCCCTGGGCCTCCCCTACACTTCATCAGAAGACCCCAAGAACCATGGTTAAGCCTAACCATGGTTAAAATGCCAAAAACCATAAACTACCATGAGTGTTGGCAATCAAACTGCCGACATTCATTATTTTATGTGAATGCGGAACAGTGTCACTTTGGCACACTGTGGAGCCCACATCAGGCCACCACTGGGCTCACCCCAGGTCCATTTTGTTCCCCTCATGGCCCTCTTTAAAACCATAGGTCGTGGGCCCCCCAACTCATCTCCTAACCTGAGTTACAGGGGATCAAAGTTTGGTAAAAATCATCCAAACTGTCGATAATCAGACTGCCGACAACGTGAATTCTGAGTCTTTTGGGCCTATGCAGTGGGCCCACAACTCGTGGGGCCCTCCCTACTGGCCAGCCTTGACCTCCTAGGTCCATTTCCAGCTTGCCTTTTGACTTAACCATGGTTAACTCAACCATGATTAGGAGTTAACCATGGTTAGTTGAAATAACCAACTTGGAAAAATTCCAGAAAATCCTAAAAATTCTGAAACTTGGGAAAATGTCTTTTTTCTGGATTATGCTCATGCCTAACTATAGTTAGATGAGCTTAACCATGGTTACCATTTGGTTTAACCTTGGTTAAGCCCATTTAAACCTTGGTTAAAATCTCAAAAATCATGAAAAATGCAAAAAATGTTCAAAACATACCCAACTACGGTTATCCAGACTAACCGTGGTTAAACTCATGTCTTAACCATGGTTAGCCCACTTAACTTGGGAAATTTTGGAAATACCCCTAAAAATCCATAATCAATGTCAGCACCCTATTTTTACACCCCCTTAACCGTGGTTAATTAATTTAGCTATGGTCCAAACCCTAGATCAACCCTAGTTCCAAACCCTAGGTAAACCCTTAACCATAGGACTAAACCCTAGTTAAGACCCTAGTTAACCCTAGGTAGTCCTAAACCCAAACCCTAGGTAGCCCTAGCCTAACCTTAGTAAGCCATAGGTATACCCAAGGCCCAAGCCCATTTGACCAAACTTATACCTAGACAACTCAATCAAACCCAATTACCTAATTTTATTACCCAACCCAAGTAGTCAAGCCCAAATACCCAATCACCCAATTGCCTAAGCCAAAGCCTATTTCCATAGCCCAAGCCCAAATGTCATAGTCAAAGTCCAATAATCATAACCCATGACCCATCTACTAATAACCCATGATCCATAAGACCTAATCCACATATCCATATCCACCTACCCTATATCCTACAACTCATACTCATATAACTCATAGTTCACTCAACCCACCAACTCTCTTACACCTCTCTTACATCAACCCATACCTATATAACTCATAGTTCACTCAACCCACCAACTCTCTTACACCTCTCTTACACCCTATATCTTACAACCCATACTCATATAACTCATAGTTCACTCAACCCACCAACTCTCTTACACTCCTTACAACACTCAATCTATCAACTCACCTTACAACACTCAAGTCTTTACCCACTAGCTCCTTTTATCCCCCATGTAAAAGACACAACCCAACCACTTAGTTTTCCTATAAATACCAATTCCTTAGCCCCTTAGATCCATCCCTCAAGACCCCTAGAAGGTTCTCACCCACTTGTATTTCTCTTGAGTTTGAAGAAGGGAGAAGAAACTAAGGTTTAGAGTTTGGAAAGAATTGTAAGATTAAAAGCTTAGAGTTCTTTGCTCTCTTCCTTTGTGGATTCTAAAACTCTACCCCTTGGAGCATTGAAGGAGAATTCTTGGAGGAGTAGGCATTCCTTCTTTCATCTTCTCTTTTTTTTTATCTTTTTTTTATTTGGTTCTCTCTTCTTGATCTCTCATTTCTCAAGCATAGTTGGGCCTCTCTACATCAATCTAATGGTGTAGAGGGACCCCATATCAAAGGCAAGGAGATGCTCATTTTTTTCTTTTCCTTTCCATGTACATATTTTCTTCTTTTTTATGTACCCACAAGTGTGGATATGGGTAGGCCCATAGAGAGTGGAAGCTAAAGCTACACCTCTCTTTTTCATTTTGTTTTGTTTTGAGATTCTAGTCCTCTTTCTAGAATTTTTTGTGAAAGCTCATCCCCTCCCTAACATTCTTTAGAGCAACATTACATCATTAATAATGGTGTAAATGAACCACCTTAAAAGGGAGAGGATGAGTTTTCATTTTCTTTCATTTCTTTATTTTTCCTTCATGTTCTATGTTGAATGGGTAGGTGATGGTTTAAGGACTTAAGATAAATGATGGTGTAAGGACTTAAAGAAGACATTCTTAAAAATGTTTCATACTAAAGACAATGGTATTTGATCTATTATCAACATCAATCCAACAAAATAGGTGTTGGTAATAGACCATTTACTATTCATAAGGCACATCCCTCTTTATGTCTTAAACTATAATCTTTTAGCCAAACTCTTGGACTAAATTTGACTTTAGTTAAGTTTGTCAAAACCTTACCTATATGAAAATTCAAAAACATGATAAAATCTCAAAATACCAAAAACATGATAAAATCTCAAAACACCAAAAACATGCAAATATAACCAAAATACCAAAAACATTCAAATATCTCCAAAATCCCAAAAAAATATAAAAATACAAAAAACCAAAAAGAGACTTGTAGGACCTCTTTAGCTTTGGTTAGCTCACCTAACCATAGTTAAATCTCCTCTAACCGCGGTTAGACTTACCCCTTGTGCACTTGACCTCCCCGGTCAACTAAACCATAGCCTTCTAGGCTAGACCCTTTGACCACCCTATGCACACACACACTACCCCCTAGCCTTGGCACGAGCTCATTTGCCAGAACTACGCTCGGTCTGATCTCACCATGTGAGTACGTAGGCAACCCAACTCGGGTTCGACCCTAGCCATCTAGCTTTCTATTTTTCTTGGATTAGCACTCACTTAAAAACTTTGGACATTCTAATTAAACTTTGAGATTATAATTGGCTTAAGTTTAGGGAGTAGGTAACCGTTATAAAACGAGGGTCTTGGGGTGCCTAACACCTTCCTCAGGGCTTAATCGAACCACTTACCCTAACTCTGATTAGACCATTTGCCTTATCCAAACAAACAAATACCCGGGACCTATCCCTAAGAATGAATGGGTGGCGACTCAAGTCAAAACATATAATTGTGAAAGTGGGTAGGAAGATCCCATGCTCACAATCAACATTTAAGGACCATGAATTGAATTTGGACCTTGCCCCAAGGCCTACCGGGCCCAACTCAAAGCCTACCGGGCTCACCCAAGGCCTACCGGGCCAAACCCTAGCCTACCGGGCTCACTTTCGGCCTACCGAGCCTAATCTCGGACTACCGGGCCAAACCCTAGTCCATCGGACTTCCTCTCGACCTACCGGGTTAAGCCTACCAGACTTCAACCTTGGCCTACCAGGCCCAATCAACTTAGCCAAGTACTTGACCAACCCGGTCAACTCAACCCTAGTCTAACGAACTAAACCCTAAGCCACCCTTGGTGCACACACAACACTCCCCTAGCCTCGGCACGGGCTCATGTGCCAGAACTACTCTTGGTCTGATCTCACCCCAATGTAAGTACATAGGAACTTAACTCAGGTTCGACCCTAGTTTAGTTTTTCCCTTCTTGGATTAGTATAAACTAAATCTACGGTATTTGACTAAAACTTGACTCAAATTGGCTTAAACCTAGTAAGTAGGGAACCGTTGTAAAACGGAAGTGCCGGGGTGTCTAACACCTTCCCCGGACTTTACCGAACGTCTTAGTCAAATACCGTAGATTTGTATGGGACTTATCCCTACCGAATAAATAAGTGACGACTCTAAACATAAAATCAACCAACCACATCGCCAAACAGCACCCCTGTGGGCAGGACCGAAATCCTTGTTCACAGTAAGCACAGGGTTGAATCCACAGGGATTAACTGTTGTGCAACAAGAATTAAGGAAGCAAACTAGAGAGATAAGAAATAAGTTTAAAATTAGGTTTTTCACTCAATGAGAATGAAGTAAAAATCGATGAATATTTTGAAGCAAGAAAAAGAGGTCTAAGGCTTCAAAAAAATCCACCAATCCCTCCTTATGCTTATATTAGGATAAAACATCTAAAATTAAATAAAGATTCAATCTAAATGAAAAATAATTCGATAAAAGCAAAAACCATTAATCCAATTAAATAAAGAAATTAAAAAGTACTTTGTATTCCAAGCATTCCATATATTATTCAATCATATGAAATCAAAGAACATATAGAGAAAAAAATTAACAAAAATAAATAAATTTTATTCAATTAAAATAATGATCAAACCATGCAAATCATCCACATAAGATGAGACAAGCTTCAAATCCCTCACTGTAGATGAGTGTTTAACCAACCATTGTTAAGGTTTTCATTCTCTTCAATTGGTTGTTAAACATTACCATCAAAATAACTAAATAAAAACACAATTAGCAGAAGAACAAAGGGGCGTCCATGAAGAGAGAAGAAGAAATAGTTGAGAGTCAAGGCTAGCACCAGAGTGTGCAGAGAGATAGTGTGACGCCCAAAGGCATGAGATATATATACTTGGAAGTCCTCCCTTTCCGCTTTTTTTTTATTTAGATTTTTTCCTTCCTTTAAAATAGAAACATCTTTAGAGCACATCTCATCTTTCTAATTGAGAGAGTTCCATCCTTTTATGCCAAAATCTCATTCATTCATATCTTACTAAGATTCTCCATCCATGTCTTTATTAGTCTTGGGCTTTGACTCGAGACTTGGCTTCTTGGACTTGGACTTTTTCTTCTCCAATTCCGAGAACGGACCAAGTTAGAATTCTTACAAAAATAAATACACATAATGAGTCTCTCTCAAAAAGGTTTTGCTTATGACCTCTCCGGGCACGTATGAATACATACATATATACCATTAAAACTAGATGAAAAAGAACTACGCAATTTTGAGAAGAAAATACTCAATTTTACATGTAAAAATGAAGATATAAACCAAAGAAGTTTGATAATGCTTATTTAAATAAGAATAATTAAGCAAAATTAAGGACTTATCATGTATATATATATGAATGTATTTTTATTTATTTATTATAATCTTTTGGGACTAAATAAACTGCCTATTCGACCATTTCCATTGCTAAAATAAATATGTTTAGCTTTCAATTGTTACGAGGTTGTCATCAAGCCCAAATATGGGTCACTATTTAGTGTAATTTAAAATGGTATTAACGTAGTTGGTTAGGGATCGATAATTAGAGGGTTTTATCTACTCAAATATGTTATTATCCTTAAAATTTTAGTACTATAACTCACTAACCTTGTATTTTTTCTATCATTTGAGAAATCAGTGACTGTTGCAGTCTAACCCCAAAGGAGGGATTGCGACAATTTTGGTCTACTCTCCAGCCTTCAAAAAAAGTTATTTTGAACAATCTGGGTGATCTAGCTGATCGAATTTCAATTAGTCGTTTGGATTATATATTGGTGTGGCATGACAATATGCTGAAGAGAAATTCTAAGTCCACTTTTTTTCTCACACTTTCTCCTTTTCTAAATATGAAGACAAAAATAATATGACAATTTTTGGAGCCCACAACTATATTTGTCTTATTACTTAGAAAATGAAAAGTGAATGAGAATGAGAGTGAACCTAGCATTGCTCTATGTTGAAAAAGTATGTTGATTGTCAAGATAATTTTCTCATAAGTGGATTTGTAACAATGCAATTTATACATTTAAAATGGCGCCTATAGTGATGTGCCATAGTTAGCTCAAAAGAGGGGCCATGTGTCTAAGCATTTGAGGCAGGATAAGATGGTAAGCAAAGATGTATAAGTAATGTCCTACCCGAACGGTCTTGTTAAAGCTAATTTATTTCGCACTTGAAAAGCTTTCGCGTAGACAATCTTATGTTGGCTCAAAAGAGGTATTATAATGACGCAGTTGTTATCTCACAAGAGTGTTTGAACCATTAGACTTAAGATTTTTTATTTTTATTGCCCTAATAAAGATTATTGATGCCCATGATCATGTTGTTTGAATAACTTTGAGGAATTTTTCACACGAGTGTGAATTATTTTCATTTGTAAATATGATCATGCTTTCTTTATGAGTGATTTAGATGCTATTGCTATTTAGCACCAGTTAACTATAATAGATCATTTGAGTGTGTTATATATATATATATATATATATATATATATATATATATATATATATATATATATATATTACCTTAAATTAAAATATCAGTGAGAGATTATTTGACATGTATTAGAATATATAATGGGTTTGTCATTGTATTAGACTACAAAATGAGTTTGTGATCATGATATATTTGGTCCTAAATGTCTTGATCATTTTAGTTGAAACTTATTATTTATTCATAGCATGTGATTGTTTTCTCTGTGAAAATCTATTTGGTTATGAATATAGATGTTGTTTGTTTGGATGCATCATGTGTAATATGCCATAGTTGTTATTACGTTAAATTGGGTGTATAGTAATCCATAATTGGATGGAAAAATGAGCTTTTAATAAGTAGACCTCTAGTTAAAGATAAAAGAGCCTCTAATTTGAGACACACCCTTAAGTCGTAGAACATGACTTTTGAAAGTAGATCTCATGTATGGGGTGATCTCTTGATATTGAGACCATATGGAGCTTCTGGTTTACAGCACAAGTCGTTTGGATTGATCAGAGAATAAGGTTTATGGATTAAAGATTGGTGGTCTCTAGTTTGAGACAATGTGGGACTTTCAGTTTGAAGAACAAGAAGAGCCTTTAATATGAGATAGTTGTAGGCCTTTTGTTTGATGTACAAGAGTCTCTTATTTTGAGACATAAGTGTATGCCCGAACAATCTAGATCACTAAATGAGCGTAAGAATATGAAAACACATACAAAGAGATATAGTTTACTAATAGATTATTTGAAAATGCTTGAGCTAGACATCATTGGGTATCATAGTCGGTAAACTCTCATTTTCAAATGGTGTATTTGTTTTTACACTCGGTTTATTTCAATCTCATTTCAGGCATTTGAACGACACATATGATCTTATGTAAAGCAATGAAGACCAATAATGGACATTTCAGGCATTTGAACGACACATATGATCTTATGTAAAGCAATGAAGACCAATAATGGACAAACATGTATTATATCGTTCTACTTATTAAGAGACTTGAAAAGAAGAAGATATTAGCATTGCAATTTAACCGTATAATGGTCTTATATCGATTAAATGACGTAGTGGCTTGCATGATTTGTGTTAATGGTTTCTTACTTGTAATTAATTATTGAGTCTTCCCTGCTCTCGAGCTAGGGCTTTCCCTATCCTGCGTTTCAGCTAAGGTTTCTCCCTTCCCTGCTCTAAGCTAGGGTTTTTGTCCTTTCTCTTTTAGTAACTAACCTCAACAGATTTTTTGCTCGAATCTACTTGCTGCTTCCAATTTCTGCTTAGGCTTTTATAGGGCATTAGTAGTGTGGATCCCAGGCCTTTTGGGGGGGTACGAAAAAGTTTTTTCTTCTATTCCTTAATTTGTTCTGTGGATTACTAGGAATTTGCCTTAGGTATGGAGAAAGTAGTAGTATATATGGAACTCTCAGGGGCTGAATAATTCCCTCAAGCAATCAGAAGTCAAGAAGCTGAGCAATAAGTCAAGTATAATTTCGTTTGTTAATATGCCTCTAATTTCTTGGGGGAAGAGGCAACTGTAACTGTTGTGGCAACAACTCTTGACTTTCGCTTTGGGGATTTATGAAGCTTGGATGCTTCTTGGAGATTTTAATGAAGTCAGATACCAAAATGAAAAAGGTTGGGCCAGGGATCTAGGGTTTAGAGCTTAATTAGTAACACCGTGGACCACCCTACCCACTCCGGCTCTCAAACCTCGCTCTCACGGTTTGAGAGCGTGTCTATCATTAGAGTGCGGTTCCAATTGCAGTGAGCTCGGTTTGTTTCCCGAAGACACAAACATCACTTCCGATTTTCTAAAGTTTTGCATCTCTACCCTTACCTCTCCCCTATGTTTGGTTGCTAAGAAAATAAGTGAAAACAAAGAAAAGAAAATGAGACAACACAATTAAGAATTGTATTAGAAATCTAAAGTTTTCTTTTCTTTTCCATATTTTCACGTATTTTCTCGGCAACCAAACATAGCATAAAGGTAAACATACAAGGGTAAAGGAAAAGATTTTTACGTGTTTAAACCTTTTTCTTCTTGCGTGAGTGGTTGGGGTGTGGCCTTCCATGGTGAAGGTCTGGGATCTAATCGGGTAAGGATTGCAAGAGCCTCAATGCCCCCACTCTACTGATGTATGCCGATACGAAAAAAAAAAAACTGTTTTCTTCTTCGCTTTAATAGTTTTTGTACAAATGTCAGGAAGGCCTTTCTTACCATATTTTTCAACTTTCCTCATTTATTTTATTTACTTTTAACTATCTTTTACTCTTTTACCTTTTATATATGGGAATAAAATAAACATGAGAATTACGTCTCTCTTGAATAGTGAGTCATGCTCACCAGTTACTCGTAATTTTTTCAACTCTCTTTTACATATTTTGTTTAAAAATACATTTTTAAACAGGTAAAATTTGTTTTATGTTTCCATAATTAATTTGATTTAGTTAAATTACTCCATACACACACACACATATATATATATATATGGGCGCTCTCAACCCTATCTTAAATTAAAATTTGACGCTCTCGCTCCCACTCCCACTTTGGTTACTTAGGTACAGAGTCAGAACTGCAACGACTTTACTTCTGAAAGGATTAGAAGTGTTTGATATGAAAAGCAAAGGCCTGAAGTTTACATGGTCAAATATGTCTCAAGGTGCTGCTCGTGTGCAGACTAAATTAGATTAAGTATTCATCAATAGTGAGTGGTGCGAAGTGTTTAAATCTTTTGAAGTCGATGCTTGCCTGCCAGGAGTTTCAGATCACTCTCTCCTTGTAGTTTCTATTTCAGGATTGCCCCCTTCCGCTAGAAGACCTGTCAAGTTTTTCAATTACTGGTCTGAGCATAATGAATTCCAAGATATGGTAGCTGAGGAATGGCGCATCCCAGTGCGAAGCAATCCAATGTTCCGCCTAGCCCAAAAGTTGAAAAACATCAAATGGTGTCTCCATTTATGGAGTGCAAGCAAGTTCGAGGATCTTAATTGGAAGTTCAAAGGCGCCAAGTAGAATCTGGATGCAGCCCAAGCTACAAATTTCAAGATATGATAGCTGAGGAATGGCGCATCCCAGTGCGCCATTAAAATAGACCTTCGTAAAGCTTATGATATGGTCAACTGGAATTATGTGTTGTCAATGCTGGATCCTATGGGTTTTCCCACAAGGTTTTCTGGATTGGGTGAAGACTTGCATCTCTACGCCAAAATTTTCTATTAATATCAATGCGGCATTAGAAGGATGCTTTGAGAGCACCAGGGGACTAAGACAAGGAGATCCCCTTTCCCCTTTCTATTTGTTCTAGCAATGGAAGGGTTATCCTCAAAGTTGGATCAAGATTTCTCGAACGGTGATATTTCACCTCATCCAAAATTACTTGGTCCCCTGGTTTCACACCTTTGTTTCGCGGATGGTATTTTTGTGTTTATGCAAGCAGGCGTGATCTCAACGTCCCCTGGTATTTCCAAGAAATCTGGCCTTTACACAAATTTTGCAAAATCCCAGAATTTTTTGTTGCAGGGACTCCCTTTAGTTCAAAGGGTAGCATAAAATCTATTATGCATTTCAAAGAGGGGGAGTCTTCCAGTGAAGTATCTTGGTCTGCCCCTTACCTCTAGAAACCTATCAGCCGAAGACTGTGATCCCATTTTGGATAGATTCACAAAGAAGATTCAGGCTTAAGGAGAGGTATGTTATTGTCGTATGTGGGGAGAGAAGAACTTATTTGATTTATCCTAATGAGCTCCCACATTTTCTGTTCTAGTTGCCTTATGCTCCCAAAGAAGAATATCAAGTCTTTGGAACAACTCTGCTATCGGTTTCTATGGGGGCGCTCTGTTGAGAGTAAAAAGAACATTCCTGTTAGTTGGTCTCGTGTCTGCCAACCTAAAGATGAAGGAGAACTCGCAATTCCTTGAATATCAGATTGCAATTCAGGAGCTACCCTACACCACTCTTGGGCGGTTGCCTCGAGAAAAGAAAGTTTATGGGTCGCATAGGTATCTAGCAATCTCTTGAAGAGGAAAATTTTTGGACGATTAAAGTGCCTATGGAATGCTCTCGGTCTTGGCGTAAGATTCTCAATAGTAGAGAAGAGGCTAAGGAGATGACTCTACATAGCTTAGGATAGGGAATGGATTGAATACTTCAGTTTGGCATGATCCTTGGCACCCAAGGGGAATTCTGCATGACAGATTTGGTCCTCGTGTGCAATATGTTTCGGGGCTAATAGCTTTAGCATCTGTTTCTTAGTTGATGTGGGACAAAGATGGTCTCCTCCCCTTGTTAGAACCTCAGAATTATCAGAAGTTTAGAATGAACTCCCTCCCCTCCTTCCATATTCAGATTGGATGAAGGATGATATTGTTTGGAAACCAAGTCCGATCGAGAAATTCAGCCTGAAGACAACTTGGCAAGAGACCCGATCCTCTATAGATATTGGGTTTCATGGTCAAGTATTCCATGGTTTAGCATGAACATTCCACGACACAACATCGTTTCTTGGCTGGCCCTATCGGGTGCTCTGCAAACCCAAGACATGTTGGTGTGTCACGCCATTTTGCCAAGGTCTTGTTATGTTTTCTGCAGGGGTGCCAATTAGAATATGTCTCACCTATTTTTTTGCTTGTATATTCACTAAAGACATTTGGATGGTCATATTGAACACGAGAAACATCTGTGATTGGGAGGATGAGGTTTCATGGATTTCGTCGTCTTTTCGTGGTAAGGATGCAGCTCAAGCGGTGAAAAAGTGGCTTTCAATGCCACTGTATACCATGTATGGATCGATCGGAATAACAAAATATTCTCCAATCAGTTTAAAGAAAAATAGTCAACATGTAAATTGATATTGAGAGATACTCGCAACCGGTTCTCTCTCTTTAAGACAACACGTTGAAGATACCCCTGGTAACAAAGTTTTCATGATAGATTGGGACATAGAAGCTGATTTCTATGTTAAGGTCAACAAATATTGTCACCCCCTCTCTGGTTTTGGGCTTTGAATACAGATGGTTCTTTGCGGAGTGACGGGGCGGGTATGGAGGCCTTTTGAGAAACCAGGATGGTGAAGCGTGTTGTGCATTCGCAGTAGGGATTGAATCGGAGTCCATAGATGTTTTTGGAAATTAAAGCTATCCTGTGTGGGTTGGAGTTGGCTTTAGAGAATGGGATTTCCAAACTGATATTTTATGCTGAGGCTAAATGGGTGGTGGACAGCCTGAATGTCGTGGTGCAACCTCATTTGAGACCTTTATATATACTAGTTAAGGCTGCACGTGCAAGGCACGTGCAAACTATGTGCAATAATCTTAAAAAGTATAGTACCTTACAAATTTGCCAAAAATCAACATTATATTAGCTCATTAAAAAAAAATTAGAAACACAAATACAAGAGAAGGAATAGTGGAAAACCACAAGTTGATAGAAAAACAGTTCTTAGAACAAAAAAAGAAATAAAGAACAACAAATTTTTCTAAGACGGAGAATAAAAAAAATATCCATGACATAAATTACAAACTAAATCATTCAAATAGGGTGGGTTTGTACTAATATATTACTGTAAATACTTTCTCATTAAAAGTATTAAAATAATAATGTCATTAATAAATGTGCTAACAATTTAGCACTATGTAGATATGATATAGAACTGCAATATATGAAACTAATCATATTCCACACCTCTCGTCCATCTCTTCGAAAATGGGCTTCCCTGATTTTGTGTACATATCAATTAGTGATTTGGAGATAATAACTTCCACAAAAAAATTCTTATACTATACCCATGAATTTCCTTTCCAATGTTGAAAAATTCCAACTCACATTGCAAGAAAATGAAAACCAAGGCAAGAATGAGAATTAAGTTGGTGGAAAGTGTCATTCGGCAAGCAGGAGACTGAGAATTGGGTGGGATGCAAATAAAGAAAACGAGATCTAACAAATGGGTCAAAGAAAAAGTTCATCGACAGCATCTTAACGGCCCACCAACTGATTTGGGTTGGAGGTGAGGTGAGGAAGCATGGAAGCCCATAGTCCCTCACCTAATGAAAAACCTCCTACCCAGTTCATAAAAACTCCATACAATTTGATAATGCTAAAAAGTGTTGAGGCTTTTTAAATTTAGTAAATCATTTGGGAAGCCTGGTACTTAATAGTGTTGCAGCTTAGACTCTCATCACAAAGATACCCAAAAAGTTGAATTTTTTTTTTTGGGAGCTGAATTACTTTCAACATTCAACAGTTGTTGTTCCAGTTTTAGACCCAGGTCCTTATGGAATCTGACAGAAGTGAACCAGATCATTTAGATAATGGTTTGTGCATACGCCAACCACAGTCAAGAGAGGAAGCAACTATGAAACAAAAATGTGATTTGGATTGAAAGTTTAGACCTTCTTTGATGACCACTGTGAGCATGGATTTTTACCCCACTCTCACAAAGGTTTTGTTTAACTGAGAGTCGCCACCTATTTATTCTTAGGGATAGGTCCCGGGTAGTTTTTTCGTTTGGATAAAGGAAAATGGTCTGATCAGAGTTAGGGTAAGCAGTTCGATTAAGCCCTGGGGAAGGTTTAGGCATCCCAGAACCCCCGTTTTAAAACGGTTACCTACTTCTTACTTCTTAAATTTAAGCCAAAGTTTAATCTCAATATTAATTAAAATGTCCAAAGTATTTAAGAAAATGTTAATCCAAGAAATATAGAAAGCTAGATGTCTAAGGTCGAATCCGAGTTGGAGTGCCTACGTACTCACAAGGTGAGATTAGACCGAGTGTAGTTCTGGCACATGAGGCCGTGCCAAGGCTAAGGGGTAGTGTGTGTGTGCATAGGATGGTCAGGGGTTTAGCCCGGAGGGCTAGGGTTTGGTTGACCTGGGAGGTCAAGTGTGTAAGGGTAAAGTCTAACCGCAGTTAGATGGGTGTGACTAGGGTTAGGGACTAACCTTAGTCAAGAAAGAAAACCTAGTGAACCTTTTTTGGAATTTTGGATTTTTTATGTTTTTTTGGTATTTTATGTGGTTTTAGGTATATATGCAAACTAACCATGGTTAACTACCCGATGTTGAGTTAACCATGGTTAAGGACCAAGTATGGTCAAGAAGAGGATGGCAAAATCAATGTTTTTGGTCTTTTGAGTTTTTCCATTTTTTTAGATTTTTTATGATTTTATGTGAATATACAAATGGGACAAGCTTAACAATGGTTAAGAGTTAACCAGGGTTGAACTAACTCGGGTTAAAAGCAAAGTTAGGGGTCAAGGTAAGCCTGATACATCTGGCAGGGCCTCAATGGGCTTTAAGGATTTTGATTTGGGGCCTGGGCTTTGGGCCAAGGCTACTATTTATGCAATACAGGGAATGGCGGCATTTGGTTTACCGCCATTCCCAAAACAGAACACTTTGGGAATGTCGGTAAACATAATGCCACCATTCCTGTTTTACAGGAACAACAGCAATATTGTTGTCAATAGGGGAGGCCTAAGATGACGTCATATGGGCTAGTGGGCTCAGGTGGATGTTGAAAGACCTTGCCACATGTCCTAGGCCTAATATGGGCCCTGGGCTTAACTCAAATGGGGCCCACCATTGCCTAGCAATCACTGTTACAGAAGGCCTGGAATGTCGGTAATGGGATTATTGACATTCTGGGCAGTTTTGATTTTGTGCCAATTTAACCATAGTTAGGCTACACCCCAGGGCATGGGGAGCTTAGGGGAATTGCATGAGAGTCCTAGGGACCTAAAACAGGCCCTGGATTGGACCAGGGCCTCACCATGTGCGCACTATAAGCTCTGCAAAAGAAACAGTCCATTGTGTCGGTAATTATTCTACCGACACTGTTGGATTTTCCGGAAAACACAAATCCAGCCACTGGGGCTTGTTCCACTGCGCGACCAGGGGGTCCCTCATGACTTGAGGACCCCAGAAGCTCTGTGAAGGGGTGTGAGGACTTGTGGATCGTGTGTGAAAGTGTGGTGGTTGCGGGGGTTCCACTACTTATGGAGGAGGCAAGGAACCCCTCCCCACATGGCTTCTACTGAGCTGCACCCCCTGGAAATGGACCAAGGGGTTTACAATTGCTCCAAAAAGGAAAAGAAAGGGGGTAGGGGGGTCCCTACCCTGCTCAGCTGGCCTGCACAGCGGTGGAGGGTGGTTGCCTCACAGTGATGTGCTGCAACAGGAGGTGGCTCTCGGATTTTGCAGGGTTTCTGGGGGTTTAAGATGCTGGAGGGTTGAGATACGTCCAGGGGTTCCCTATGAGGTTTCAAGCTTGGATTTTACAAGGTGTGGCTGTTGGATTTTATAGAGAAATAAAGTGGGGATACAATGGGGAATAGGACGGTGGTGGATGGCGGTCTCAGACCATGGAGTGGTCTTCTGAGAGGTTTCAGACGCATAGGAGAGAGCCTGGAGGGTTGTGGTGTTGCAAACACGCAAACCAGGTGTGGCGATAGATGATCTACTGCCACTCCAAATTTAGGCCAAACAATGAATGTCGGTAAAGATAATACCAACATTCTGAGATTTTGAAATACATGGGCCAGCCCCATCTGCACGGCTTGGTTATGGGTCTTGGGCCCAGGCTTGGGCCTATGCAGGTTTACCTATGGGTTTTCGCCCTAAGGGCTTAGGTTCACCTAGGGCTTGGACTAGGGCATGCTATGGCTACCTAGGTTTAACTATGGTTTAGACTTAGGATTTACATTAGGGTTGTCCTAGGGTTTAGATGGGGTTGACCTCGGGTTATGGTGGTTTTGACCTAGGGTTAAGGGTCTACCTATGGTTTGAACCTAGGGTTTACGTTGGACTAACCATGGTTAAATTAATTAACCGTGGTTAAAGGGGGTGTAAAAATGGGGTGCTGACAACCACTTTGCAGGGATTGCATTATTTTCTTTATTCCTCTCAGCTCAAGTTCCATGAGTGTGCTAGGATTTTAGGTCAGTATTCAATAATCCTGGTTGATGACCCAGGGTGATAAAAATGCCATTTGTATCTGTATATGTAAAAAGTGGAGCAATATGTATCTTTATACGTAGAAAGTGGAGCAGTATGAGTCCTATAAAATAAAACCGACAAAGAAAAACAAGCAGATGAATGATAACATAGCTCAAGCAAAGAAATAGTATTGTGCCATTGAAAACTCATAAGTTGTAGAATCTCATCTCATCCGATTTTTAAGGAAAGAAGGGCATCATGGGCTAACTCATTTGAAGACCATAAATATCATCATATGCATAATCTTACATAGCACCAGCTATCATATTGTCTTCACTGTAAGTGTGTAAGGTAGATCATTCGACATACCGTCATATTTTCAGAGGACATTGTGGAGCTATTAATAGCATCAAAATTTGTTGAGACTTACTCTCAATAACTATTGAAGTTCTAACAATTACATAAAAAAATCACAAAGCAATATCAAGAAAAGGTTACAGCTAGGTTAACTGCAAGCAATGTGCATGTTTGCATTTTAGTTGATTATCATAAGAACCATTGGCATATTTTTTTTTAAAAGAAAAATAGTAAGAATAAAGATTGTTTTGGAGATTAAAAGAAATGCTCCCAAGATCCCAGATTGTTGGCACGTGTAGTAGATCTAAATTTCTATTAATATAATTACAAGTGAATTACATTACAAATAGAATTAGTCTAGGGATACTCCCAATGTGTACTCCTAAATATACTCCCAAATCTTATCCGTCTATCTCAATTATAAACGGTTGGGATTAGAGCTGATGTGGCATTAGAAAAGATAAAATAAGTCAACTCAAATCTTGGCCCTTAATGGTTGGTTATAAACGGTTAGGATTAGGGAGTATATTCCGGAGTATCTATAGACTGACTCTTACAAATAAGAAAGAGTTAAAAGCATTGGCATATAAGAAAATGAGTCAGCCTATAGGTACTCCCAATTATACTCCCAAATATATTCCCTAAACTTAACCGTTTATAACCAACCACTAAGGGCCAAGATTTCAGTTGGCTTATTTTGTCTTTTCTATTCCCACATCAGCTGAAATCCTAACCGTGTAATAATTGAGATAAACGGTTAGGATTTGGGAGTATATATGGGAGTACACTTTGGGAGTATCCCTAGACTAATTCTAAGAAAATAATTAACGATATTTTACAGTAATAGAACAAATTAGAGTCAAGTAAATCTACACCATCCAATTGATGATTTCAATCCATGAGACCAAGAGAAGCCAGAGATATGAAATTTCAGTAAGCCTAAACCAACCTTGAATGTGATTTCAGCATGTTGGGGTCATTTTAAAGGTTGTCCACTTGTGTATTACATGGCAGAAGTAAGGACTAAGGTATTAGACTAAAAAATAATTTCAAAAGGAAGTTTTCAGAACAAGAAATTCAAATTGCACAAAACTATTTCTAAAGCAAAAAATGACATAAGAGAAACTATTTACATGATACAACTACAAAAACAAACATATGAAATTTGACTTTTCAATGTTGGGAGGCGCTAATAAAAAAAAAGAAATCATAATTAAGAAAATCAAAAGGAATAAGTATAAAACCTCCAAAAAAGTAATGACAAATAACAATATGTTGTCCTAAACTCATCAAGCATTCGTTCAAGGAATATCTCAAAATCAAAGTATAATGATAAATAATGATCGAAGAAAGAATCAATAAAACAAATACATAGGATGAGATATAAACTTTCATTCGGAGCTCACCTAGTTCAATTAAAGGAAGGTTTATATGGTTTTGTTGTCAACATATATAGAACATAGCAGGTATGCGTAAAAGAAAAGTACTTATTTGGAACAGAGTATTGATGCATTAGCCAGTAAAGAGGAATGAAAAAAAAAAGGCAATGGAAAAATTAATGATTTTTATGGGCATGGCTGAAGCTCTTAACAAAAACAGTTTGTATTCCCTATGTCCCCATTTTTCATCTTTGTTTCCCCCAACCAATCATAGCCTATCATTGAGTTCTCTAAGTATAATAGAAGAGAAATGAGTCTCGAAATAGTTTATTTTTTGTTATTTTTTTTCCAAAAGGAGCCTAGATCTTACTTCAACTTAAGCAACTGCAGATCTAAATTCTATTAAGCAAATGCTTTATGAATTAAAATGATATTAATTAGTTTTGGATCCACTAATCTAATATTATTGTGTTTGCTTTGTGAGGTAATTAGTGCACCCCCTTTGTACTAAACTTTTATCTTTCCAAGCATTCTTATTCCAGACTTAATTAAAAAGACATGTAGATAGTAATAAATTCCTAACACTCTAGACAACTATAAAAATATTGAGAATTAATAGCTAATGCCAGAAACATAAAACACACAACACAAAAGGTAGATTCAATTGGGTAGATTAAAAGTGTCATTATTGATTCTTCAACTTATAATAACTTGCTCAAGATCATACTATAATTTACATGTCTATTATCTTGACCTTCTTTTTGCCTTCCTTCTACATAACTCTGACTATTACATTAATCATTCAAAAGCATGAAAAGAAAAGTTGATTGTACTGATAATAAAATTTGATGACACAGAGGGTAAAAAACTACTCAAAAGTCTGAGAACAATAAGATATCAAATTAATAAATATTGATCATTTTCTTCGTAATCAACATTTACAACAGCACAGCTCTTCTCAGCCTTTTCAACCTTAAAAGATTCCTAAAGACCAATCAGAAAATTGAAGGAAAATAAGAAAAAAAATCTCTAAGCAAATACATATATAGTATTAGAAGCAAACCACATCAATTCAAAATAATATAACAATAAGGGAAATAAAATTCTTACAGCAGGATTGGAAATCTTGGGCATCAAAAAGAAAGAAAATCCAAGGAAGACATGCTATGCTACTTCATGAGAAATGAGAACTCAAGCAACCAGTCTAAGCCATCTTTGACAAATATTTAGAAGCGGTGAGAAGAAGGATTTGCCTGGTTATTTTAAATCCATGATCCCAAAATACTCAAATGAGAAATCTTAATGAAATCTTTTAAAGTCATAGAAACAATGCAGGGAGAAACATAAATCCACTTGATTTTCACAAATAAATTGAAAACAATGTAGAAAAAAATAAAACCTCCATGAAGACATCAAGAATAGCTCTCAAACAATAAAAATCATGAATAAAAAATGAACAAAAACAAAAGCCTAACCATATTCTTCAGACCCAAATTAAAACAACCTTCAAATAATGCACCAAAAGGGTATGTAGAATCACTGAAACAGGAATACACAAATGAAACAAATAATGCATCAAATGGGTATGTACATCACTAAAATAGGGAAACAAGATGAAAAAAACTCCATGAATGCATAAAAAATATCTCAAAACATCTTAACCATGTATGGGAAAGTGAAAATATCATTAGAAATAACAAAAGTATAACCTGATCTTACAAACCCAAATGCATCAAGTGGGTTTGTAAAATTGCTGAAATAAGAAAGAAAATAAAAAAAATAATGAAAAAAATTGGAAAGCTCGCCTGATTTTTTTCATCGGAGATGCTAAAATATAATACGAATGGTTAGAAGCTGTAAGGGAAATAGTTTTGGAACTGAAACTAATGAAAACCCTAGAAAGGACTTAAAATGTTCTAATTAAAAGATGTTTAGTTTCCACTAAAACAATTTCATGTTTAAAATACAAAATAAAAAGTAATGGAAGAAACCCTAGACTTAGAGAGAGAGAGAGAGAGAGAGAGAGAGAGAGAAGAACCAGTGATGAGAAAATGAGTTTCATCGTTAAAATACAGAGAAACTTACAAATGTGAGAATATGAGATCTACAATGGTTGTAGAGCCATGGCAGTTCGATGCGTGCGAGAACGTGGATGCGCAGTGGAGATGAGGTGGTGGATATGTTGACTATGCAAGAGTTTTATAAAGGGATATTTTCAGAAGATGAAGGATATTGTTGGAAGAAAAGTTCGACTAAAAAACTTGAATGTCAGCATTAGCTAGGCTCTTTTTATCTAAGTTATAGATATAGAAATGGGGTTAGTCCAAACTCTCACTCATATAGTTACACATGTAAGAGGCAAGAGCTCCCCATCCAGCTACCATAAAAAAAGGAGAGAATTGAGTACGTTCAACCCAATAGGTAAGAGAAGGCATTTGACTCAGTATCAAAGGAACCTGTTTGTAGGTATAAATATTGGATTTCTTTTAATTATTATATTATTTTTATGCCTATTAAATTAAAATCCTTAAATCACAGTTGGTGTTTAAATCCATGAATTTAATACACGTTGCACATGTGTTTGAACTTCACTAGAATTGATTTCACACAAAAGAAAGAGACATTAATATTGGTGTCCTTTTATTATTATTTCATGGAAATAAGGTGATATTGGTGTATCAAATTGATGTTTGGAGTTTTTTTTTTTTTGAAAATAAAATGTCTGGAGTTCTTGCTTAAACAACTTTCACATGCTAGTGCAAGTTGCATCACTTCCCTTCTAGTAATAGTTAAGTCCCACAAAACAAAATAATGAATGTCAATGACATTAATGTCGTACATGAGAGTTGAGTTATGGGGAACATCCCCTTGAAAATGAAGCAAGACAAGTATAAAAGATTCAAATCCAATAATAGAACAAGGATTAAGAGTCGAGAGCCTTTGTAAGAACAATATTTATATTATATTTCTTAGGTGAATCACTAATGTTGTGTTTGGTTGCTGAGAAAATAGAGGTGGAAAAGAAAATCGAACGAAAATTTAATTTTCCATCATTTGGTTACTAAGAAAACAAATAAAGGAAAAGAAAAAGGAAAGAAAATTTTCTCTCAAAACATGGATTTCAAATCTTTACAAAGTGGTTGGATTTTAAAGAGAAAATGAAAGAAAAGAAAGAGCAGAGAAAGAGGAGAGAAAAAAATCGGGGGTTTTTATTTCAACCCCCTCACTTCTCTTCTTCCTCACTCCTCTTCACGACCTACAGTTGATTTCTGGCAACTTTTGCAGTGAATCCAGTGACTTGGTTCAAGTACCTCTCTCTCTCTCTCTCTTTCTCTCTCTCTCTCTCTCTCCTCTCTCACTTTTTTTCCATTTGTTCTTTAGGAGACATCACGGAGTTTTAGGGAAGAAGAGGCAAGGAACCTTGACATCATGGATGAGTTTGTTTCGCTCGATAAAGAAGTTGAGGGAGAGACATGTGATGATTTAGCTGATACTTGTACGCAACCGGTGTCTGCTTCTCGAACTACATCTTCTTCAGGCTTAAAGTGTAATAACAAGAGAACTCAGAGTTCAGATGTTATTGCTGAGAAAATTGAAGAACTTAGAAACAAGATTGAGAAATTGTCTGAGTCATTTGACAAAAATAATATCAATTATGACCAGCTATATGAAGAGATAATGAAGATTGAGGGAGTAGACCGTTCTTTCCTGATGAGAGCATTTGATTATGTAGCTGAGAATTTGATGAGAGAAAAAGTCTTCCTTGCTTACCCACCTGAAGAACAACTGGAGTGGTTGAAAATGAAAATGAGACATTGACATTATAGTTTTGGTTTTGGATAATTGTTAGCTTTGTTTAAGCTTTTAGGAATTTCAGTTAAAGAGATGGATTTGACTGCAACTTTAGATTTGGGTTTCCTGTTTTGCACTTTACCTTGATGGGTCTTTGAGTTTTTGAGCAGATATTTGAAAAGTTGTCTTCATTGATGATGATTTGGGGCTTTTATTAACTTTGTCTTCTTCTCTCATGGTTATGTAATCACCAGACAGAATCTTAACTGAAAGTATAGTTCATTGGATTTCTATTTGGACTCATTGGATGAAACAAAGGTGAAAGACTAGAATTTTGGGTTTTGCAATGTAATGGTAATGCTTGTAATCTTCAACAAAGACTGGGCTTTTCTCCATTCCCCTTTTGCTCCTATGATTACAAGCATGACGCATTACCATCATAGTTTCCATTTATTTATTTGTTTTTTCAATTGTAGTAATGTGACAATTTCCTGAAAACTTTGAAGAGAGTAAAGAATAGTGTTAGCCTCAAGGTTACAACTCTAAGTACCCTAGATTGTTTCGATGATAACACAATAATAAAATAACTCTTGATATACTAATAGTTTTTTTGAGTATGTAAAATTTCAGTAAAAGCAATACATGTCAAATCAAATTTCAAGATACGAAGAATTGAAGAGCATAAGTCATCAAGGTCAAAGTGAAAGACTAATTCTTCTAAGAAGCACCAAAAGCTCAAAGTCAATGCATGAAGATCTATCAACAGTAAAGCTTCTTATAATTCAAGATTGAAGATCATCTTTCATGAAGACTAGTGTCTAAGTTAAAGTGTCTAGGACCTTGTAAAGTCCTCAAGATATTGGAAAAGAATTGTTCATAGAATACCTAGATAGACCCTAGGTGACCTAGTATAACTTGGACATCATTCTTGGACCCTAAAAATGACTAAAATATTGATTATCTAATTGCCTAAGGGGCCTAGCATGATTCTCATCTTTTTGGTCTCATTATGATGAGTTTACTGAAAACATTTCAATGAACTTGTCGACGAGTACAAGAGACTCGTCGACGAGTGGGAGATAGGAAAATGAAGCAATTGCTTCTGTCTCCACTCGGTGACGACTCAAGCCAAATTCCTTCTCACTTGTCGACGAGTGCCTGCAAGAAAAACCTATAACAGCTAGTTCGCATTCAATGCAACTCCCAATGGCCATATTTATTGCCCAACTATAAATAGAGCCGATTTATGATAAAAATAAATACTACTAAGGATTCCAATCACTGTTCGATTGATCATTCATCACTCACCAACTTCTAGCAATCAATACTCTGTTTTTGCATTAAATATCTTGAAACCTAACTCCTCACTCATTGAGCATTCAATTCCAATATATCTTGAGAGATTGTAAACCTTGTATTCAATTCTTATCTAGCTCAATTAAGGAGCTTTCAATTCGGATTATAAATCCAAAAATCTCTATTCTCATTGAAAGTCAAGAATTAGGGATTCTTGCACCCTGTTAAGAAGAGAGTCCTCTTGTATCCAAGAGAGAGTCTCTCTTGAAGAGGTTACTCTTTAGCCTGTAAAAGGATTGTTAAAGGTTCTTCCTGAGCTTGGAAAAGGATTGTAAGGCTTACTCTCTGTCGGAAAAGAAGAATACAATTAGTGAATCGTGTGAAAATCCTTGAAGCTGGATAGCTTAAAGGCGGGGACATAGGCAAGTTGCTGAACCCCGATAACATATTTGGTGTCTGGTATCTCTATCCTTCTCTTTCTTTTATTATCTCTTAATTTAGTTGGTAGTTGTTGTGATAAGTTTTAAATTCCGCAAATATCACTTAGATTAAAATTTTTAATTTGCCATAAACCCTATTCACCCCCTTCCTCTCTAGGGTCCATTATCTGGGCATCAAAGAGAACATAAGAGAAGACAGAGTGGTGTAGTAAGGTCCATTAACACCAGGGGTAGAGCCAAGGGGGCGGGTAGCGGGCCTTGGGGCCATGCCCCCCCCCCCCCCCTCCCCCAATTTTTTTTAAACTACTTATATAATAGGTATATTTTAATATATATATATATATATATATATATATCAAAATTTTGTATATCGTGGGGCCCCTCAAAAAAAAAATTTAGTGGCCCCCCAAATAAAATTTTGTAGTTTTTTTATATGTATAATATAAAGGGATTGATTCTTTATATATACTTGGATGCCTTTTAACCCTTTTTAACCTTAGTTAAGATTTATTAACTCATGAGTTAAATTATTTTCTAAGGGTAGATGCATAAACCCTTAGGGTGAATGAATCTTAACCACAATTAATGAGTGTTAAAAGGGGCATGTGTCAATTAGGGGAGGAGCACGTGTTCTACATAGTGGAATGTGCATGTGAAAAACAATCTCCATAATATGAAAATGTAATTAATTTTATTTATATAATGACTCTATCATAAGGGAGGACCCTTGTTACTGGACCTTTATTAGAATGCAACATTAACAAATTTTATGACACAATAAATCCATTAGTAAAAAAAAAACAAAAAAATCTCGGAATCCTTGAACCCCCTAGGCCCCATATCCTAATCCCATTAATTTTCTTGATATGTATGCTTTGACCCCCCAAAGAAATATTCCTGGCTCCATCCCTGATTAACACCCTTATTATTAGAGATGTCATGATAGAAAAATATATTGAACAAAAGTTTGATTTTTCTAAAAATCATAAATAACATTCTATGAAGATGTATACATAAATTATAATGATTATAAATATCTAATTTTAAATTAAGAACGATTGTTGTGGTAAAAAAATAACAAATATACTTTTTCCATATATTTTTTTAGCAACCAAATAAGAGAAATTACTTTCTCACTAACTTTCCCTCTAATTTTCTAGACAATCAAACGACAGAAAATTTGAAGGTTTCTTTTCTTTTTCAAATTTTCTTGGCAACCAAACACAGCATAAAGGTGTGTTTGTTTGGCGAGAGAGTGGGTGAAAGAGAGGAAAAGAAAAGAAAAGAAACTAAAATATTATTTAAAAACAACCATCAAAAGATGGAGGAAGTTTTTGGGAGAAAGTGTCACTTTTGAGAAAGTGTAAAAAAATGAAATTGTGTTTCTTGCAAATCAAACGCAAGAAAAATGCAAAAAAAACTCACTTTTCTTTTACTTTCCCTCACTTTCTCGTCAAATGATGAGGAGAAAGTAAGGGAAAATAAAAGAAAATTTAGGCCCCGTTTGGTTGCACTTCCATTTTCTGAAAATTTTTACACGAAACATGTTTGGTGTTTCTGCTTTCTATTTTTAAAAATTAGTAACAAAATTTTTGAAAATCAAGGTAACAAAAATTTTCTACCACCTCTGTTTTTGAAAACAAAAACAAAAATGGAAAACACGGACCCACCATCAATACCACCACCCACAACAACCACCGCACCACCACAATACTACCACCATCACCACCACCCACCCACCACCATAATACTACCACCATCCACCACCACCACCACCACCACCTCCACCGCCACAATACAACCACCTCCACCGCCACCACCACCCACCTCCACCATAATACTACCACCATCCACTACCCCCATCACTACTCACCACCCACCGCCACCACAATACAACCACCACCACCACTACCACTACACCACCACCCACCTCCACCTACCAACACCATCCACCACCCCCACCACACCACCACAATACAACCACTACCACACCACCACCACCACCACCACCATCACTACTACCACCACACACCACCGCCACCATCACCACAACAATACACCCACCACCACCACTCACGATTACCACCACCATGAATTGAAATTATTTAATCATATTTACCAAACGCGTTTTTTTGTTTTTTAAATAAGTAACCGTTAGTAATACCAAACATGTTTCCTACTTAAAAAAAATTGAAAACAAAAAGTCGTTTCCAATTTTTAAAAACAAAAACAGAAAAACGGAAGTGTATCGAAATGGCCCCTTAGTTTTCTTGCACTTTTCTTGTGTTCGTTGTGCAAGAAAACACTCTTCATTATCTTGCACTATCTCAATAGTAACAAACTTTTTCCCAAAAACTTTCTCCATCTTTTGAGAGTTATTTTGAAAGAAAATTTAAGTTTTTTTTCTTTTTCCTTTCTTTTCCTTTTATTTCTTTTCTTTTACTCACTTTCTTTTCAAATAAACACACCCTAAAAGAGTTAGGTGACAGTTTGTTAAGAAGGTTAATCATTGGGTGTTGAGACCATGACTAGATTTCAAAATCAGTCCTCACTTGCTAACTCACAACCATATGCATTTCCCCCACACCGGGAAAAAGAACTTTGCATTTTACCACATTTGCTACATCCCAAAACTAGAGAAAAACATTGCTAATTGGTAGTTTTTGATGATTAATTTTTGCTGTGCACCTGCTTTCCACGAACACACATGGGCTTAAAAGGACGACAATTTGGACCGTCAATACAACTACACTTGATCAAAACTCAACCCGATCCATTGTACCTGAATTTAACCCAGTTAATTTATTTTTATTTTTTTCATTGGTTTTGTATTCAAGTTCAAGGAAGCTGAAAATCAGTTCAGGCTCAAGTTGGACATACATCATTCTTATATTTCCTTATCTCTCTCTTTATTGGTGTCTACCAGACCTAGTGAATACTGCACTTACACACATACCCACACTCTCTCCGTCCCCCATCTACCTTATCTCAATCGTAATCTTTTTCTCACCTCCCTTTACATGTGTTTTTTTGCAAAGATACGTTGTAAGTAAAATATAACCATATTTATGAAAGCACTCCAATGACAAAAATGCATCCACGTGTTTCACTCTCAAATTTTCTAAGAGAGAAATTCCACATAAAGAGAGAGGGAAGAAGATGTATGACTTGTGAGAGAGAGGGGAGAGGGGGAGAGAGGGAGAGAGATATTATGACTAGTATACCCTCCTAACATGTAATTTCTAACAATCCTCTTTATATATTTGTTTCTTAACTTGAGAAAAATACTCCTTTTACATTTGTTGCATCTTCAAACGATGATGATATGATTAACAAAAAAATGATGATTATAGACTCACTTATATATTCTTAAATTATAAAATACTCCCTTTACGTTTTTTTGAAATAATGAAAATAACATCTTACATGCGTTAAATGACAAAAATAGCCTTCTTACATTATATTTTCAAGATAACAAAAATACCTTTTTACGTATTTTTTTCTTAAATAACAAAAATCTTATATTGCATAATTATTTTGAAATAGAAAATATGCCCTTTCTATATATATTTTTCTCAACCAACGATAGTATCCCTTTATTGACATGTATTTTTCTCAAGTGATGAAAGTTTCTTTTACATGCGTTTTTCCTAATGATGAAAATACCCCTCTTACGTGTGTTTTCAATAATAATGAAAAATAAATCTATATTAATAATTGACTAATTTTTTTATTATTTAACTTTATTTTCAAAAATGCAAAAATAACCCTATGTACATGAATGAGTAAAATGCCTTCTTTGACAGAAATAACCTTACATACATGTGCATTCCCAAATAATAAAAATATCTTTCTTTATAGATGATTTCCTTAAATTATAAGAATATCAATAGCTACATGTATTTGCCTAAATGATGAAATACATAAAAGAGTAATGATTTTCATCATTCGAGATAAAGTTGGCTTATTTTGTAAAGAATGATTTATATTTTGCAAGTGAGCTTTATTGATATGTGTATATTCACTCAGGATTTCCTATGGTATGGGTCATCCGATTGTCTTTAGTTGTTTGTCAGGCTGACACGTGTTCCATTAACTGTAATTAGGAGCATTAACTCCCAGGGTTAATCCTACCTTGTTTGGTTTTAATAGAAAAATATAAATAAAAAATAAAAAAGCTACTTTATTTGGATGCTAAGACATGCTTTATCTTATAATAGTAACCCAACTTAATCGGACGATACATATAATTAATCGTAGAAGATCTGTGGTCGGGTATATTTCTATAATATGTATATTATTCTCATTTAAAAATCCTTGTGAAGAGTGATATTTTTAAAGAGAGTGATATTTTTAAAGAGAGAGAGAATCAATAGAAGCGACTTTTTTTTTTTTCGAGGTCATCTAGTATACACCCAAATCTATAGTTGAATCCAACAATGGATGTGAGAAAGAGAGAAAGAGAGTTGGACACAAGAAAGTTTTCTCTTATTCTAATGAGGATACTTTCCTTCTTTCATAATTCCCCTTTTTTTATACTTTTCTCACTACCTTTGTTTTAATATCTCTTTTGGTTTAAAACATATTTTTTGTGGGCTTTATTTTAAACAAGAAATGCGAATACTTTTCTCACTACTTTTGTTTTAACTTCTCTTTTTGTTTAAGACATATTTTTTGCGGGCTTTATTTTAAACAAGAGAAATGTTGCTGAGACCCTATGGTTGTAGAGCAATCCGAGATCAATTCTAGGAAGAAGCAATCTAGGGTGTAAAAAATTATGGAATTCTCTGAAGTCATAATTACTTGTTCATCATGTAAACTGTTTTAAAGTTATTTTATTTAAGTACAAATCATACAATTCTACTGATAATACTTGAATCAAGTTTCAATTTTTAATTTTTTCCTTCACCAAGGATCAATCTTTAAAATGAACAAATAACGAAAGCTGTAGAATATTTGATATTTTAAATAAGAGAAATGCTACAGAGATCCTATGGTTATAGAGCAACCCAGGATCATTTTTGAGAAGAAAATCGCATGTTGCAAGTCCATATCCTCATAACCCCCAAAAAAGATGGTCGACTGAAAAAAGTGGCTCCTATTTACCATACACCACTTGCTTATCGGTATCTCTTTGACAACCAAGTCCTTTGCACTACCTTCATCAGAACCAATTTCTATGTGGACATTCAGTCCCCAATTTAGGGCCAAAAAAATTATAGAATTCTCTAAAACCCTCGTTACTTGTTCATCATGCAATTTTTTAAAAGTTATTTGTTTTAGCACAAATCATACAATTCTACTGATACTACTTGAATCAAGTTTCCATTTTTAGTTTTTCTCTTCACCAAGGAAAAATCTATAAATGAACAAATAATGAAAAATTTAGAGTATTTAATATTTTAAACAAGAGAAATGCTACTGAGAGACCTTATGTTTATAGAGCAACCCAAGATCATTTATGAGAAGAAGTGATCTATGTAAAAATTATGGAATTTTCTAAAGTCCTCATTATTTGTTCATCATATAATTTTTTTTAAGTTACTTTATTTTCGTTTGTTTGCACGTAAATGGTTTTATGACGTAAATCATTTATGAAGGAAAAGATTTTACGGTAAAAGGTGAATTTTTCACTCAGTTTTTGGTGTTTTGTTGCATTCTTGAAAATAAGGCGGAATTTCTTTCTAAAAAGATAAAAATAAATAAATAATTAATTAATTAAAAAATAAACAAAATGAAAAAATAAATTAAAGAAAATTAAAAATTAAAAAAAAATGAATAAGGGTGTTTTTATATATATATATTTTTAATAGGTTGGTATTTTTTGAGAAAATGACTTACGAGTTTTTGAAATGTAGTTGTTTTCCGGAAAAGTTGTTTCTTTTCCGTAAAACATTTTACTTATGAAAAATTTTGCGAACAAAAATACACTCATAATTGGCCTTTTCAACGGAATTGATTTGTTTTCCCCTATTTTTCGTCGAAACAAATGGAGCATTAAGTGGTTGGAGCACATTTTCGCTGCACCAAAAAAGTATTAATACAATGTAAGTAATTGAATAATTTTTTACAAAAGTTCATAACAAGTAACTGCATATCAAAGATCTAATGCACCTTTTTTGCTTTATTAGATTTTTTCTCGTATTCAGATTTGTTTCTTTTTCCAGTTGGACGACCTTTTAGTGTCACCCGCAAAGGATCACGCACTATAAGGGTTCCTTTGCTTATATTTTCATTACCACTACTGTTACCAACATGAGTACTGTGTGTATGTTCAATTTCATTCTGAACCTCAGTACACACATTTTTTAGTGCTTGAAATGCAATTTCATAAGTACGATAGGATATGACACCTTCCTCCACAAGATGAATTGACAATCGATAGAGATCATTATATCGTTGCACAGGGGACTCAATTACCTTGTCACCACAATAGTTATCAAAGTTATATACACTTTTAAAATCATTTCTCCAACGTGACAAAATGTATTGAGATGGGACCTTGTCTATACCATGATAGTTCAAAACGTACAATGCATGCCTACATAGAAAACTTTTAAAATAAAACAAACCACAAATGCAATGCACTTCACTTTTATCCACATCAAACAGAACTTCAAAATCCTTAATCTCTAATCTATTGAGCTCTTGGTAAAAAACCTGCCCCTTTACATTAAATGTTATAATTCGCTCATCAACTTTGACTTGTTCAATGGTAAAACAACAACACATGTCAGTCACCTCACGTTGAAACTTCTTGAATATTCTTTTTATAAATGCTTTTGAAAGTTGTATTTTAAAGGAACATTCTGTTATCAAGATTGGACATCCGTTGAATGACTCAAAATCTATTTTTTGTTCCTTCTTATATTTGTTTTGTAGAGTCATTTCATACTTGTTTACAAACTCCTTCAAATAAGTCTGTGAATTTACATATTTGTCAAAAAATGCATTCATGCTTTCACAACGCTGGGTAGTTGACATTTCAGCATAAAATGTATCCTTCAAATATGCAGGAACTCATTTTTATTGAATTTCATACAAATTTGTAGGTCATTCATTGTCTGTAAGATCATAGTCTTCAATCATACTCTTCCAAGAAGTTTCGAACATTTCAGTTGTTAAAGAGTCATATACCACTTTTTCAAGTGCCTTCTTAATCGCCATATATTGAGATAATCCTCCTAGTTTTTCCAGAAGGTTACTCATAATGTGCCACAAGCAAAGACGGTGTCGGGTTGTAGGAAATATCTCAACAATTGCACCTTCTATTGCTTTGCACTGGTATGTTATTATGACTTGTGGATGACACTCATAGTTGTTAACCATGCCTTAAATAACAACTTAAATGACTCCTTAGTTTCATGAAGGACCAATCCACATCCTAATGAAACTGACTGACCATGGTGGTTTACTCCAACAAATGGAGCAAAAGCCATACTATACCTATTTTTCAGATAAGTCGTATCAAACGTTATTACATCACCAAAGTAATCAGCAGCGGTCCTTGATTTAGCATCAATCTAGAAAATATTTTTCAAACGCTCATCATCATCAATATCCATCAAGTAAAAGAATACATGATTTTTATATTACATGCGACAAAAGAATCGATGAAGGGTTGTTGCATCCCCTTTTGCAAGCTTGATCCTCCTTACTCGGTCAATATGATTTCTACATTCCTTCTCTCCAAATGGTAACTTCTCATACCCTCCTGCATCAACAACTAGTGAGTGATAAAACATATTAAATCTTATCCCACCTTCACTATTTAATTCTAGCCTTCTTTTGCTACCGACATCCAAATGCTTATGTGAAGTATAAAATCTTACATTTCTTGGAGTCACTTGATGATTATGTTCAATATTAACCTCAGTCACCTGCCACCTTCTGTAATCTGTTAGCTTCACCCGTAATCTTGCAATGCAACCTATTCTTGTCTCAGGTCTTGAATTTTGGGTTACTTTAGTTCTGTTTGTGAAACCCTATTTGTTACATGTGAATAGAACATGATACTACTCTTGAGTAGATTTTCTCACATGCGAAGACTTTATTTTAATGTCAAATCCCTCGCTCATGGCATGAGAATTGTAAAATGCACGTGCTTCTTTTTCAGTTTCAAATTCCATCCCTACCTTCGGAATGCAATCTTTAACAGAATCTGTTACTCTACACTATTCAACTATTTCATCTTCACATGTGGCACTGGCTACTACACAATGTCCGTCCATTGGCTCCATTGTAGATGGCTCTGTGGTAATCTTATTTTCTATTGTGCAATTACCTTTCACTCTTTCTTATGTAGTGTCATCAGAAATAGTCTTAATTTTTGCTCTGCAATCTCTTTTCAATATTTCCAATCTATTGACATCTGCAATATCCTCATTTTGTTCAATCTCATAGTCTCCACTATAAAAATTCATGCCACATACTAAATTTTCCTTAATGGATAACTCTGTAATAGGTCATTTTATGCTCATTTAAAATGCTTTTGACAAAAACAATAAATAAAAAATTTAGAGATTGCATAACATAGCATGAATTATAATATATAGAATAAAGAAGCCCAAAATATTTTAATCTTAATAAACGACAACAATCAGATTTTCTTATGATATATATTAGCTCTTTGCCTTTGCTTAATTCGTAGAATCTGTACACAAGTTGTAATTATTGAGGTAATGGCAAAGATAGAAACCCTGTCCATATAATGGCAAAGACGAAACCCTTTGTCTCGTCCTTCCAAAGTTTGAGGGGAGAAATGGAGAATGGAAACAAAATCATTCATCTAAAAAAAGCCCTTAAAAAAATGGAAAAGAGAGAGAGAAGGAAGTATGAAGGAAAATTCCTTAGAGGGGAAGTCGGTTGCTGCCATTTCTTGGAGGAGAAATGGAGAATCCTTGATACTGTCGTTTCTTCTTTCTCAAAGCTGGAAAATTGTGAAACACGGGAAGAGGTTTTTGGAGAGTTTTGTTTCTCTAAACTCTAAAACCCGATTAATGGTTTTACCCTTAAAATTGGTGGAACAAGTCGCATATAGTTTAAGGTGACACTTGAGTTTGAAAAGTTTGTATATATGCAGGATCTTGGTTAGGCCTGAGACCATAGGGTCTCCGAAGCATTAGCCTTTGGAATTTTTGACGAACAATGGCTTCTTCTCTAATCCGGTCTCGGAAAGACGCCCCTGAGGTTCACCAAGTGTCCCTTTTTACACCCCTTAACTGTGTTTAAGATTCACTCACTCCTAGGGTTTACCCACATCAATGATTTTTAGAAAAAATTTAACCTTAGGAGTTAGTAAATTTTAATCACGGTTAATAATTTGATATTTTTTTTTCTAAAACCAAGGATAGGTGGGTGAACCCTAAGGGTGAGTGAATCTTAATCACAATTAAGGGGTGTCAATAGGGACATGTGGCCACCTCAGGGGCGTAACCGGTTACAACTCGAGAAGATTACGAATCTAAATAATGAGACATTTTTATCCCCTACCCCGAGCATCTCGTATCCTCCTAAAAAAAAAAAAAATTGTTGGTTCCACCAAACATAAAAATAAGACTCGTAAGCATCTTCAGTTGTAACAGGACTAGGGAGTCCGGTTACGCCAATGACACCCTTTTGACACCCCTTAACTGTAGTTAAAATTCACTTACTCCTAGGGTTCATCCTGTGTCCTTGGTTTTTATAAAAAATTATTAAAAAAAAAACTAACCTTAGGAGTTAGAAAATTTTAACCAGAGTTAATTTTCTTTTCTAATATTTTTCTCCAAATTAAGGATAAGCGGGTGAACCATAGGGGTGGTTGAATCTTAACCACAGTTAAAGGGTGTCAAAAGGGACACGTGTCAGCATCAGTGGCATAACCGGAATCCCCCAAGTCCGGTTACAACCGGAGAGAATAACGAGTCAAAATGAAAATACACCCTTAAAGTTAACCACCGTCAATTCAAATTCAGCCCCAAGTGAAAGGTAGAACGATTGATCGAAGGAAAAAAGCTCATAGAAAATTTCTCATTTTCTATTTATTTTATTTTTACTTCTGATCGATTGCCGTAACGTAACGTAACGTTTCGGCACACTGTAGCAGTTCAACGGTACAGCTTCAGCTTCTCTTTATTCCGGCGGCAGGTATTTCTGAAACTCATATGAATCTTCACCCTTTGTACACATCTTTGTGTAGCAGTAATCGAATCTCTGGTAGAAGTTTTCTTCAAGAACTGGATTAGATAAATAGCTAGGGTTTGTAGCATTGCTTCTTCTGGGTGATGATTATGATCTAAATGGCGATGAAGAAGCTTATATTATAAATATACTGTATCTGTTTGTTTTTTAAATTGTGTTGCTTATTGACTGAATTTTGAGTTTTAGGGTTTATGAATTGAGGAATTTCTCTGCTGTTCTTTGCTCACTCGCTGCGATCTGCTTCTTCGTACTGGGATTTCTTAACAAACCGAATCTGTTCCAGGATGAATTAATGATAAAGATTAAAAAAAATGAGAATGAGAAAGGGAATATCTCATTAGAGGGAGATAGGATCTCTGAACTCTTTGGAAGGAGTCCACACCTCTCACAATTCTCAAAGAGATTGAAATCTTTATTCTTTTTTCTTGGAGGGTATGAAATCTTTATTTCATTTATCCAATTGCCTTGCACACTTAATACTCCTAACAACTCAATTTTTTAATCACCAAGACTCCTAATTAACCCCAAATCCTTAAGCAATCTAATCTCTTATGTAGCAAGTAAGAAGAACAAAATACCAACCATTGTTTTAAAACCCGAAAACTCGACCCGACTCAACTTGGAACCTTGCCAAGTAGAGTCAACTCGGGCAAAACTTGTCTTGTTAATGACATCTAAAACTCGAACATATATAATATTTTTCTAATACTATATATATATGGTTTAAATTCAAAATTAATGATAAAACATGCCTAAAATGCGTAATGCAATATATACTAAACACCCCCCTTCTGATTCGTATTTATACTAAGGGTGGGTTAAAAAAAACAAACATAATTTGGTCACTCGGGTAAGCTGGTTTACTTGATTTTTTGTTATAACACAAATCGTACATAACTCGGGCCGAGTCGGGGTGAGTTACTTGCTTTTCAACGTCAATTCCGAGTTTTACCTTCAACTCGACCCAAAACCTGGCTGAGTCGACTAGGCCTAGTTTCGGGTTGACTCGCCAAGTTTTAATACAGAGATATTAACCAAAACAAGATAAGGATAAAGCAAATAACTAAGATAGAAGCCTACAAACAGGACCATTCCAGTCCACCCCAAAAAAAAAACCTTGTCCTCAAGGTTGAAAGTTTGTAAACTTTCTTGATACTTTTGGCCATGGTACCCAAGTCGCGTCTTCGATAGGAAGGTGAGCCCACTTAATTAGTACTTCCGTAACCGTACGATTATTACGCTTCACCGGTTGATGATTTAAAATAGGTTTTGGAATGAACTCCACTAGGCCAATATCAGAGTAATTTGCCAATATCAGAGTAATTTGCCAAGGTTGTAGAAACAACCTACAAACTCCCAAGCTTAAACTTCAAACATGACACATGAAATACAGGGTGAATGCGCGAATATTTTGGCAAGTCCAATTTGTATGCTACAGATCCAATTTTTTCTAGCACCTAATATGTGCCGAAATAACGTGATGCCAACTTAGTAGAATGGCGTAGCGTCACTGAAGGTCGTGGATAAGGATGTAGATGGAGAAACACCATGTTACCAACATCAAACAATCGTTCTGAGTGACGCTCGTCTGCTTGGAATTTCATACGAGCCTGGGCTGATGTTAAATTCTCTTTCAACAAGCAAAGTATGTGTGTGAGCGTGGGATTTTATCGCCTTTCCTTCTTGGCCAGGCCGGGCCGGGCCTTGTGGAGGAATGACGCTAAAACGACCCTACAGGTCTCATACAGGGTTGACTGAGAGTCACCACCTATTTTTCTTGGTTAATAGGACCCGAGTTTAAGACTAAGATTAGGTCTTGACTAGAGTTAGGGTTAGCGGTTCGATTAAGTCCTGGGGAATGTGTTAGGCACCCCGGGGCCCCGTCTAAGACGATTACCTACTCCCTAGGTTTAATCCAAATTAATATCAAAGTTATAAAAATTGCATAAGTGTTTTGGGTGATGTTAATCCAAGAAAGAGAAAAGCCTGAACTAGGGTCGAACCTGAGTTGGGCTACCAACATACCCATTGGAATGGGATCAGACCGAGTGTAGTTTAAGGTACTTTAACCTGCACTAAGATTAAGAGGAGTGTGTGTGTGCACCGGAGTGACTTAGGGTTAGCCCGGAGGCTAGGATTGATTGGTCGGGGAGGCCAAGTGCACCAGAGTAGCTAGGGGGTAGCCCAGAGTCGATAGTTCGGGGAGACTAAGGGTTGCACTAGAGTGGCTTAGGGTTAGCCCGGAGGGCTAAGGATGAAGTTAACCATGGTTAAGGTCATTAACCATGCTTAAGAAGGGCCTAGGAATGGCCAATGTCTGATTTTGTCTGATTTCTCATGGTTTGTATATTTTGGACTTTATGAGATTTTTTCAAGTTAAATTGATTATCCGGGGTTAAGTTAGTTAACCAGGGTTAAGTTTAACCTTGGTTAAGATCATGTCTGAGTCTGGAGTGGGCCCAGGGAGCTAAGCATGGCCTAGACTGGCCTCCTACTTGGTCTGGGCCTGTGCAAGGCCCACTGTTTATAGAAACAGGAATTGGCAGGAGTAGCAGTACCGCCAATTCCATTTCTTCACAGAATGGAATTGGCAGTAATGTAATTACTGCCATTCTCACTGTTTTTTTTTAACAATGGCTTTGCAGCCAAATGGGAGGTTAGGGAAGACAACTAGAGGGTCTGGGGACCCTTAGAAATGCTCAGGGGCCTGGTTTGATATAGCCCCATGATGGTGTTTTTATCAAACGGACAGAGAACCCTAGAATGTCGGTAAACATAGTACCGACATTTTGGGCTTCTTCCACTTTCGCATAGTTTAACCATGGTTGCAGAGGTCCAGGAGGTTTGAGGTGGTCGGGGAAGGTAGGGGGAGACCTCAGAAGCTAAGTTCAGACCCTAGAATGGACCAGGGCCTTACCAAAAGGGTTTTTGAGCCTCTAAAATGAAGAAGGTCCAGAATGGTGGTATTGAGATTACCGCCATTTTGGATTTTTCTAGATTTGAATTTGTTCCCCTTACGGAATCGCACCATTGCTTTGCCAAGAACTTCCCCATGAACTTGAGGTGTCTTGGAACACTTAGGCAGGTCTAGGGTATGGCTAATTGGCTATATGCCTGGTGAGGCCGGATTGTACCATGAATAGAAATTTTTTACTCTTGAGAGGGTCCCCATGCCTAAGAAAAAGGCAGGGGCCGGCTAGCAGCAAATAGAGGTCCCTGGAGCTAGACCAGGGACTAACTAGAAAGAGTGAAGAACAATAAGAACAAAAAAAGAAGATGGGTGTCCTACCCTCCTTGCTTCAAGCTTCAATAATGGTGGAGAAAGAGAGGCTGTGTATGAGAGAGACCTTATAAGAGAGGGGAGGACCAAAGTCTTCCCCTCAGGTTCAACTCAACACTAGTGGCCTGAAGATGGGCTTTCAGATTCACTAGGACAGCCTACAGGGATCTCCACAGAGGTTTCTTGGTGGATTTTGGCATGGGTTTGAGCTTAGCCAAGGGTTTTTTTTATAGGGTTCAGAGACTTGGGGACATTAAGGGAATTCGTAGGGGGGTAGTTGGAAACTCAGGGGTGATTGGCTGAGTGACTGGACTACTTAGGGAGGGGCAGAGTTTGCTTATACACAAAACTTAAGAATGACGGTAATTCCAATATTGTCATTCCTATGCAAGCCAACAATGGAAATGGCGGTAAAGAGATTACCGCAATTTCGGACTTTTTTCCAAAAATGGGCCTGGGCAGCCTGCCTTGGCCTTGCACGTGATACGGATTTTCCAAAATGTCGGTAATTGGATTACCGATATTCTGAATTTTTGAATTTCTGGGCTTTGCCCCTCCCCTTAGGGTTTGGCTTGGGTTTATGGGCCCATGTTTGGGCCCATAGCTTGTTAGGCTTTGGACTTAGGGCCTTGGGGTCTAGGTTAGGCTTATGGGGCTTGAACTAGGGTTAGGTCTAGGGTTAGGTCAGATTAACCATGATTAAGGCTCTTAACCATGGTTAAGGGAGAGGTGTAAAAATTGGGTGCTTACAACGTGATTGCGCAACAGTAGTTCTTGCTCAACATGATGAATTTTGGTAGTCCTGCGAACGTATAATTCAACGGTTGGTGGAGGGCAACTATAAACCGCCTCAGATGGTGTCATCTTAGTCGACTCATGATAGCAATATTATAGCTCCTTTCTGCCCATGGTAACCATCGGGACCATTTCTTGGGCTGTACCCCTAAAAAACATTGTAAATAGGTCTCCAAGCATCGATTGATTCATTTCGTTTGAGCATCGGTCTGAGGGTGGTAAGCTGAACTCATCAATAAGTTAGTTCCCTATATTTGAAACAATTCTTTCCAAAACACGCTTGTGAAAATAGCATCTCTATCACACACTATGGAGGTAGGCATGTCGTGTAGTTTAAAGACAATTCTCAATGACAACATGAGGTACTTGAACCGCATTATAGGTACGAGATAGTGGAATGAAATGTGCACACTTAAGCGATCACACCCTACCAAAATGGCATTCTTACCATTGGAGGAAGGCAGCCCATCAATGAAGTCCATTGAATATCTCTCCAAACATCGGTAATGGTTGTAATATCCCGGGCGATGCAAGAGATTCAGCCTTATTATGTTGGCACACATCGCATGCTGCGATGCACTCCTTGATGTCGCGTTTCATCCATTTCCAAAAAAAAACACCAATGTATTCGCTTGCTTGTTTTTAGATTACCAGCATTGCCTCCTCGGGAGCATTGTGGAACTGCTGTAATACAATAGCCCTTCCTGTTGATCTAGGATCCAAGATCAAATGCCCTTTATATTTCAGACACCCATTGTTTAATTTGTAGTGTGAGTTTGGTGCTGATCCATTTTGAAGTTGCTGGCACATGTTCGATACAAAGGCCCTCTCTCCCGCTTCTTTCATTATATCATCAATCCAATTTTGCACAGGAACTGAAATGCCTTGAATGTGACATCCATAATGTAACATGATAGGCATTTGCAATCTGATTTTCAGTCCCCTTATATGTTATTTTGTAGTCGTATCCCATCAGTTTTGAAAGTCATCAGTGTTGTGCTGTAGTTGAAAGTTGAAGCTTGTTGCTCGTCCTTATACTTGATGCTTCTATGATCAGTCTGGATTTGGAATTGTCTCCCTATCAAGTAAGGCATCCACTTTGTAACTGCAGACAAAATGGCTAACATATCCTTCTCGTAAGTAGAGAGCCCTATTTTGTTTTATGGTAACACCTTGCTAAAGTAAGCTATTGGCCTTTTGTCTTGCATCAAAGTAGCTCCAATTGCCTCCCCTGAAGCATCACATTCAATGACAAAGGCTTTGGAAAATCTGGAAGCGCCAAAGCAGGAGTTGTTGCCATTGCGCTTTTTAGTGCATCAAATGCCATTTCAGCCGCTTCATTCCATCTCAAAGAATCCTTCTTCAGTAATGATGTCAAGGGTTCACTAATCTGCCCATACCCACGAACAAATTTCTGATAGTATCCCGTTAAACCCAGGAATCCTCATAGTACCTTAACCATAGTTGGGTGCGGCCGATCTAGCATATATTGTATTTTTTGAGGATCTGTTGCCTCCCCTTCCTTGGAGATGATATGACCCAAGTATTCTACTTGTGTTTGACCAAAAATGCATTTTGATCTTTTAACATATAGCTGGTCTCTGGGAGTATAGTAAAAATCGTCCTTAAATGGGGACTAGCTGAATGCACGTGCGATGCACGTGAGTGTACAGTCATAATGATTGTAAAATATTAGAACAAATAAATTTTTATACGAACTCTCTTGATACTAAAATGAAATCTAGATTTTTTGATCTTGATACCTATCCTTGTGAGATAAAAGGTTTGTTGCTACTTGATAAAGATGGTCATCCAAATATTGGACTGTAATTTTATTTATTTTAATTGTAGGGGCGACTTTGCTCAATTCTTTATATTTTTCTTTTATGCTTAAATAAAATTTAATGGAATGCCAGGGTACTTGAGAATATTTTGAGTTAAAAAAAATTGAGTTTACATGTCAAGAATTTGTGTGGAATTTGCTACCAATCAATCAGGGGTGGAGTTAGGAATTGTTCATTTGGGGGGGGGGAAACATGTATAAAAAAATAATGGATTTAAGGGTATGGATTTTTTTTTTTTGGGTAGTTTTTTTATTTTGAGAGTTTTTTTCCCAGTAATGCCCTTAAGGTTGCCACATGTCCCTATTAATACCCCTTAACTGTGGTTAAGATTCACCCACCTATCTTTGGTTTTTTTTTTTTAAATATCAAATTTCTTTTTGAACCCTAGTTAAAATTCACTAACTCCTAAGGTTAAAATTTTTTAATATTTTTTTCTAAAAACCAAGGATAAGTAGGTGAACCCTAAGAGTGGGTGAATTTTAACCATAGTTAAGGGGTGTCAATAGGGACATGTGGCAACCTCAAGAGCATAACCGGACTCCATTGGGGGGCCCACTATATATATGACAAAAACAATTGGGGAGCCACTATATTATATAAGACAAAAATTTGGGTGTGGGGGGGGCAAATATATTTCAATATTACATAGTAGACTTGATATTCTTAGCGTCACTCATGGAGACTCCTATGGACAGTAGCCTATGTTACAACACCTTTAATGCAAAAGTATGAACGTATTTCTAGGAAGGGCATCTTTATGATGTAAGTAAAACTCTATGAAGCCCAAAAAAAAAATCATTGATGGCATATGTCACCCGTATAGATCCTTTCCAGAATGCATGTCCTGCATATAGCCTCTGCCTAGACATCAGCCTTGAGGTCGTGAGGTCCATCAATTGGACGAACGTGACCTCACTCCATGGTTTTATAAAATATGTAACAACAATTCATTAATATGTCCCAATGAATAACAAAATCTAAAAGGAAATTTAGAAAAACAAACAGATAGAAACAAAAGAAAATAGAAATCCAAGCATATGACCAAGATATAAAAAAATTAAAATAAAGAAAATCACCCTAACATGTTTTCTCCAAGTAACAATTTTGCATACCTCTCAATCATCTCAATCTCTACCGAAACAACCTCAAGAAAAATGGAATCAAATTATGGAACGTATTGAGAAAAAAGGCAAGGATCCTGTAACATATAACCAGAAATTACTACAAAAAAAAAAAAGGGAGAAATTACAAAGCACCATTACATTACCTGTAAGATTTGCAAGATGAGTTTGATTGGAGTATGGAGGCATATAAAGATAGCATTCCTTAACGGGCGCGATATTACAGTAAATTGCAATGGCTATTGATTCTGATTCGACTTCTTCACATAGGTATCAACTGCAATGGATTCATCTCATATTTTTCATCTTCCACATCTCCACTGCTACTTCGATTTCTTCTACTGCGTCTCAAATCTATTTCAACTAATTACTGCAACCAAAATATCTTCTTCGATCAAAGTTGTTCTATGTGAAAGGACTCTGTTGCTCCTATGAATGTGAAGACAAGGGAGGAACGGTCATGGCTTCATGGGAGAGGAAAAACATGGAAGGAGAAAGAGATGCTGATACGGGTTTTTCTTTACCTATCTAAGTGATCAAAAGGAATGAATTTTGGCTCTCTTCAAGGTGAACTAGTTCCTCCTTACTTCAGAGAAGTATAGTTTCCACCAAGGTGGTTGTAAAACTGAAAGGATACTCGCTATGACTCCCACTAACATAACCGACTCCAACAGAATAGCAAAGACTATTGGATAACCACTACTTTACACGCGTTTGTCTCTACTACTATAATAACGGTTTATATTGGGCAATGACGGTTTTTATTCAACTCCAACTTAGTAGTAAGTATTTAATAGATAATTATTGGGGGGGAGAGTTTCAACCAACGCCACCTATCCCTCCTCTCATTATAATAGTAGAGATATATAAGATTCCCTTGCTTTACTATAAACATGGTTTAAAATAGCGGTACGTATTGGCCGATACGTACCGGATTTAAAGCTACCTTGTATGTGCGTACGTAGGAAAAGAAACCCGTATCGAGCCTGTATTAGTTCTGATACGCACTGATACGCTACTGATACAATACTGATACACACAACACAAACCAATTTCTCTTTCCATTTATAGTGGAGGCCAAGACACGAACCCGATACACACAACTTATTTACAAATGAATATCATGTAAGTAATAAACTTAAGATATTTATATGTAAATAAATTTATACCTCATTGGAATTCAATAAAATTATATAGATCCGAATTCTTAAAGAATAAAAAGTCAACTTTCCAGTTCAAGAACAAAATTCTTTTTTTAGCACCCTTTAGGGATTATGTCAAAATTTCAACTTTCAAATGGTAAGATATTTATCAAATCTTAAAATTTCATAAATTCTACTATCTCAAAACATTACTAAAACCCAAAAGTCCGACAGAAAAGTCTCATATTTTAGTCTTCAAAAATATTTTCATCTACAGGGTCAAGAAGTCAACTAATAGAGTAACAGTTCAGCATAAAAAAACTTACATTCATGCTTATAATTTATGGTTGTAATTTAATACATTTTACTAAATTCATTGAATGTAAGGCTTTAATATCTAGATTGTATTGCCTACACTTGGCTAAGTGATTATTGTTTGTATTTTCATAGTTGTTTATCAGCATGATTGTCTTTTTTAACTTATAAAATTTTTACTTCTCTTATGTATGGTTATAAATGTAGTTGAAAGTTTTCATTTAGTTTGTTTTTAATTTATATTTGCATAAAAAGAGGTTTTATGTAAGGTATCTAAGTTTTTTCTTACGTATTCAAACATTTCTTAGTGTATCCTATTTTTTTCCACTACAACCATCTAATAGGTCTAATACGCTGATACTTATCTTGTTTTGGACTTACCAATACGGCACCCGATACCGATATTTTGAACCATGACTATAAACTAAAATATCATTGAAAAAATAAGAAGTGACGAAAATATCTCCGAAATATTCATTAGACTTTGAAATGTAGTTGGAGCATTGGTAAGCCCAAATGGCATGACCGAAAACTCGTGGTGTCTATGCTTGCGAAATGCAGTCTTTGGAACATCAGCTTCCATATTCTTGATTTAATGGTAACCAGCTCGAAGATCGAGCTCTGTAAAGTATACAACTCTACTTAACACATCCAAGAGTTCATCAATTACCGGAATAAGGTAGCGGTCCTTCACGGTGACATTGTTCAAAGTTCATTAAACGTCTAAACGATGCATAGCCTCCATGTACCATCTTTCCTATGGACGAGGAGGATGGGTGATGAATATGAGCTACAACTTGGTCGAATGATCCTGGACGTCAACATTTCCGAGACTTGTCTCTCGATCTCCCCCTTTTGGAAGTTGGGGTATTGATACGGGTTCACACTCACTGATTGGTTGCCTAGTTTTAGAATAATCCGGTGGCCATGTCGATGCTTGGGAGACAACTCTTTATATCAGAGAACTGGTCCTACAATTGTAGTAATGCCGATCATCCATTTCTTCATTGCTATCTTCTGTAAAAATACGAATGGTCTTATAGAACATTTGATGGATTAATGAGCTATGATGGATTTTCAGTCATGCCATTGATTGTAACTTCTTCACCATTATATTGGAACTGCATCCACATATTAGTAAAATCCCACAAAACTGGTCCACTACAAGAAAACTACCGCGTAGCGATGGAATAGTAGTGACGGAAAATTTTTCGTCACTAATACATCACTTATAGTGACGGAAACACATGCCATTACTAATGGTCCATCTCTAATTACATACTAAGTTTTTTTAATTAAAATAGTCGATAGTGACGGAATATTTTCCGTCACTAATAAGGCTTATATAATAGTGTCGGAAAATTTTTGTCACTAGTCACTACTATTAGTAACGGAAATATTTCCTTCACTAATAGTTATTGATATTGAGAGTAATAGTGACGAAAATATTTCCTTCACTAATAATTATTTTGACATTTAATTGATTTTTAAATAAAAATTTACCTTTAGTGATGGAAATAATTCCATAAGTAATACTAAAAGACCATTAGTGACGAAACAATTTCCGTCATTATTGATATTGAGAGAGTATTAGTGACAGAAAAATTTTCCGTCACTAATAATTATTTTGACATTTAATTGATTTTTAAATATAAATTTACTTTTAGTGATGGAAATAATTCCGTCACTAATACTAAAAGACCATTAGTTTAAATTCCCCGCTTGTGCTCATTTTTTTCCTGCTCCCTTTATTTCTCGTTTTTTTCCTGCAAACTTGAACCTTCTCCATTAATCCCTCGATTAGAAAGTGTAGCCAGACTCAGACAAAAGCTTTCATAGTACGGCGATGGAACCTAAGAAGAATCAGGCTGTTTGTTCTCGTATTGCTCGAATCCATAAATTAATGCAATACTCTCATACTCTCCTTTTCTTGGTTCATCACCGTCGGCGTCTAAAATTCTAGTCATCACCGCCGGCGACACTCTTTGGTTCACACTAGATAGGCAATCTCTCTCTTTCTCTTGATCTAATCCTCCCTTTTTCCTCTATTCTCTATGCCCTTTCTATTTTATTTTTATTTTTATATTCTAGATTTGACTTGTAGAGGAAGAGAAGCCCCGATCATCCCTGTTTCCGGCGAGCTTTACCATCTCCAAATCTGATCTGATCATTACCACCACTCGCACCCCCGGCCAGCCGCTCCTAATCACTCCCTGTTCTTGCGATTTCAGGTAAATCCTTCTCTCTAGTTTCCTTTTTTATTTTATTTTATTTCTTTATGGTTTTTCTAGATCTGGAGTAGGGAGAGGAATCTGTCCATCTCCTCCGACCAAAGCACCGGTGATAGAAGCCCCCATCTCTCTCTATTCTTTTCTCTCCCCTTCTCTCTCTCAAAGGGAAGAAATCAGATTGAAAAACGGTGAGGAATCCGAACCACCTCGCCATCAAAGCTTCGTCGGAATCCGAAGCATTTTGCTTCAGATCGAAGGGACTGTGCAAATTTTTTTTATTTACAAAAAGGGCATTAGTGACGGAAATTGTTCCGTCTAATAACCTTAAGAGTGACGGAAATTATTCTGTCACTATAATGGTTATTAGTGACGGAAATCTTTTTGTCACTAATAGTGACAGATACATTTCCGTCATAAATGCCCTTTTCATCACTAAATACGAAGTTCAAATTGCTAATATCAAACTTGCAAGCCTCAACTCCTTAAGTGATGGATTACAGGGTGCTGGGTGGAATTTTTGAGGTTGAAGCCAAAGCATTCTAGGTTCAGGGAGTTGGTTTTGGTGCAGGTTTCACTCTCAAGATCACAGAGTCCTCGAAAAGGGGTTATAGGAGCAGTTTATGGGTACTGGAAGAGGCCATTGTTTGGATGGTAAGTTCTGTAAAGGACTTTAAGGAAGCAAATGGATACTGTTTCAGAAAGTTCAGGGGACAAAATTGCACCCTTGTAGGGGAGAAGAGAAGTAATTCCAGAGGTGAATTCATCACATTTCAGGCATACTTGGGAGAAGGTTTGGGAAGTCAAATCATAATTCCTCGAGGCACCAGAAACTCTGGTTGGGATGCTCTCCTCTCTGTCTTGCGATCTCCTAAGTTCCCACCCTTGTTCAAGAGGGGAGTAGCCGATGGTAGGAAGCCCTCTCCATCGGGGTGGAATGAACCATGGAGAGGGGAACCTCGGGTGGGTCTTGAATGCCATATTGAGAGGGATAAGGAATCTAGCAAGGTGGTGGTGCACCTGGACGCCGGAGCTTTCAATGGGTGGGATGCGGCCGTCGTATACTCTATTGGAGGTCCTCAGGTGCAGGATGACTGGGAGGCTGTAGTTAAAATCATTAGCAAAATTCTTCCTGGGGAGGAAAATGTCTTCCTTTTCCCTTTTGAAGCTCATTGGACAATATTTCACACGAAGAATAGCTCTCAGATAGCAGAGCTCTATCGTATCCAAAAAGTTCCAGTGGGAGATCGAAACTTTGTAGGCTTCTGAAGATGGTGGCCGGCGTCAAACTCTCTATCAAACACTGGATTGAACAAACCTAGATGGTTAGCAATAAAAGGAATTCCGTTCCATCTTTGGGTCCCATCCTTGCTTGGCAAGATTGGCACTATCTGTGGTGGATTGGTGGAGGTGCACCCCTCTATGGAGGCTTTATCCGATCTCTCTTTTGCTAAAATCAAAGTCGCTGGCGATCTCAGTCTCATTCCCCGAGTTATCTCTATCGTGTTCCATTCCATATCATACCCGTTGGAAATAAATGTCTGGGAGGAAGAACTATGTGGGAACTGTAAGATGTGGCCGGAGGTGATGGAAATTCGGTACAGTCGGAGTTGGGTTGTCGCAAAGGCAGATTTGCCAGAGATGGAAAAGTCACCGGAGAAGGATAAGCCATGTGTCCATTCTTGATTGGAAAATAGCAATTGAGCCCAAGCTTCAAATTCAAATTCAAATCTCGAGTGTGTGAGCTCTGCTCCAAAGAGCGGGGAGTACGGAGATTCAAGACAAGCGGTCAGAGGATCATCATCAACCTTACCCAAGAGTAGGGTTTGTAGTAGAGTTTTAGTACCCCAACCAGTAAGGAAAGAGAAGAAAAATAATCGGAAAAATCAAAATAAAAATAGAAGGCGGAATTTCAAGCGCATGCGTCTGCGGTGGCAGCGTAGGGTAGTGGAGCCTATCCTTAGAACAAGTAGCTCTGGTTCGCTGGATGGGGGCAGGTCGGGGTCTAGGTTTTATGCCGAGAGAGGAAATGATGGAGACGACCATGCTTCTCTTAGCCCGGGTCACGTGAGGGTCCTTAAAGAGGGTTTGGGTGTTTTAAATGTGGTTGGGCCTAATCTGGAGGGCCCGGTAGATGAGGAACGGCAGTCGGGCTCAGTTTTTAATGTCGCTTTAGGGCCCCAGATTGGGCTTGAACTCCAGCCCATAGCTAGTATTGTTTTGTCGGATCTTTCGGATGACCCATTTGGGTTAGACCCACTTATCGTTAAGTCCTTGGATAAATCCTTGATTTGTCTCAATAGAGCCTCGAGCTTAGTTAATTTGGGGGAAATTGGGGAAGAGCAAGAGAAGCCAGTGGATAGGGATCGGGCGATTTCTCCCTTATTCCAGTAGGTTAATGCCATTAATCTTCGGCATAGAGAGCCATCCCTTATGGTTGCTAGGATCGAAGGCCCAGGGCTCAGAGGAGTCTGGGCTAGGGCTCATCGGCTTGGATCCAAAGCAACCTGGCTGCGCCGACTTATCGCATGAAGGAAGGGAGCTTGAGGAAGAATCTCGAAGGGCAAATTCAGGCAATGGCGTTTTAGGTTATCAGTCTCTTGATTTTATAGCAGCAGTAGAGCCCAATTTAGAAATTAGGATAGTGAGTTTAAAGGCAGTCGCCATGGGGCTAGCAAATGGGGGAGTGATGGAGAAGTTTGCAGTCATCCCGATTGGGATTGATCAGCCAACTAGTGTCAGAGTTCAGGGGATTTAGCTCATTCACGAGGAGGAGTCTGATTGTGTGAAGAGTCACCAGATCATCTAGGAAGTCGGGGATTGTTACATTCTCTCCCCTCTCAAGAGTAGGCTGTGGGACGGTTTTGATGAAGGTCCAGAGGTAGAGCACTCATCGTTGAGAGCTGAGATTCTGGCAGAGTCTGTGGTAGAGAGTTGTGTTCTAGCGGTTGATCTAGATTCGGGTTGGGCAGCAAGAGTGCAGGCATCAGTATACCAGGGAGTCAACTCAAGTCTAGAAGGTGCTCATGCTGAATCCAGAAGAAGCATTGTGTCAGAGTCTTCTATGGTGCTCGAGCTAACTAAGGTAGCAGATGCAGGACAATTTAGTCCTGTCGTCGTTCAGGATCTAGCTCTCGCAAACCAGCTTTCAACTGGTTTTGAGGAAATAACGCCGGGAAAAGGTCCAAAGAATCAAACTCAAGCTTGTTCGGAAGAGAAAGAACCTCACAAATCTCCACACTCATCTAGAGGCAAGGACTTTCAAGAGACCAGAGATCAATCTTTTTTTCCTTTGGGAGGTACGCCTAAACCCTCTTTTCGCTGTATCCCTCCCATCTCGTTCACGGGCGAGATGCGGAAGGATACGAAGAGTTCATTTTGTTCTTCTGGTGAGACTTTAAATTCAATTATGTTATTTCATGGAGACATGATACCACAGTTGCATGAGGAAATCATTGTTGGAGTTGAGTCTAGATTGCGTTCGGATTCTAGAGATCTCACAGAAATTCCAAATAGACTCGAGTCAGTGCTTGTAGAGTTAAATTCTCAGTCCGCTCCTGAAAACCTAGGGTGCAGAACCCGAGTTGCTCAGAGTGGGGAGTCAAGGGAGGGGTCAGAGGGAGATTTGGGCCAGCTGGAGTGTTTAGGGAAATTCCTTGGTCTGTCTTTTGAGGGTCATGAAAAGGAAGCAAAGGACTTTCTCTCAAGTATTGAATAAGATAGAGTAGAGGAGAGTGGGATTTTTAGCCAGAAATCAAACATAGTAGGGAAAGACAGATCAACAAAGGAGCTGAGGAAGTTACAGAGTGGCGTCAACTACCAGAAGTCAGGTGGTCGCAGTGTCTCGTGCAGCCCTCATGTAGGTAAGGGTAGTAGAGTTCGTAGATGACAGGCTTTCCTTTTATATCGTGGAACATTCGGGGTCCCCAGTGGAAAAATGTGTGGCTGTGAACTGTCTGGTTAGATCTAGGAGACCAGTGTTGTTATGTATTCAGGAGACCAAGCTCGCATCAATTTAGGAGTATTTGGTTAGGGATTTGTGGGACATCCTTCCTCCCCAGTGGATGTTTATTTCATATTTGGGAGCATCAGGAGGCATTCTCTTGATCTGGGACAAGGATATATTGGAGGTGGTTGAATCAGAGCTAGGGGCTTATTCGATCTCCATTCTATGTAGAAGGGTGGAGGAGGAGTTTTCTTGGGTTTTTTTTTCTGGGGTATACGGCCCATTAGGTGGGACGAATGATTCTGACTTTTGGAGTGAATTGGAGAATGTTAGAGCCAGATGGGGGGGCCCTTGGTGTTTGGGCGGGGATTTTAATAACATATGTTTCCCTGAGGAGTGGAATGGGGGGTGCATGATGAACGTAAAAATGAGAAGATTTGGGGATTTTATCAGGTGCCATGAGCTGATCGATTTCCCATTAAAAGGTCAGCACTTCACATGGGCCCATTCCGAGTCCAGTGCTCAAGTGAGTCGTCTTGACAGATATTCCTTTGCTCCCCGGATTGGGAAAACCATTTTTCGAATCTTATTCAAACATCTTTGCCGCGTCCAATATCCGATCATGTGTCCATCTCCTTGGAGTTGGGAATTTTCCGAAGGGGTCCCACGCTATTCTGGTTCGAAAACATGTGGCTTCTAGATGATAGGTTAAAGGGGGTGGTGGCTGAGGTTTGGAATGCTAGAAAGGTGCAGGGTTTAGCAAGCACACGATTTGGTCTCAAACTCAAAGCTCTTAAGGATTGTCTCAAGGTTTGGAATAGAGAGGTGTTTGGAAATATTCAAGCTCGATTGTCTGTTCTTCTGAAGGAAATCGGAGAGTTGGATTTGGTGGTGGATTTGGTGGAAGAATCAAGGGTCTTGTCTTCCGATGAACTTCGATCAAAAGGAGCAATGAAGTTGGAATACTTATCTCTGGCTAGGATGGAAGAGATCAGTTGGAAACAGAAAGCTAGGGTCTGATGGCTTAAGGAGGGAGATCGGAATACAAAGTTTTTCTATAGGATGGCCAATTTCCATCATAAGAAAAATTTCATCTCCAGAATTCAGGTGCATGGGGAGTGGAAGGAGGGGTCAATAGAGGTGGCAGAGAGTATTGTTTCTTATTATCAAGATTTGTATTCAGAAAGGGAAAGATGGCGTCCTCAGCTTGATGGTCTCCCCTTTGAGTGTTTGCCAGTGGATTAGAGGGATCTTTTGGAGTCTAGGTTCTCGGAGGAGGTTCTGGGAACCATTCGAGATATGGCCTGGGATAAGGCCCCGGGCCCAGATGGTTTCACCATTGAATTTTATCGATCCTATTGGGACATTGTTGGTAAAGACTTCATGGCAGTGATGAGTGAGTTGTATGAGCTCGGTTGGTTTGATAGAGTGATCAACAACACTTTCGTTGTCTTGATCCCAAAACATGCAGGGGCCATGGATATCAAAGACTTTCGAACCATAAGCTTAGTGTCCAACGTTTACAAAATTCTTTCCAAAGTGTTAGCCAGATGTCTTAGGAAAGTGATGGGTTTCATCATATCCCCCCAACAAGGGGCTTTCGTGTGTGGTCGTCAGATTCTTGATGGTATTTTGATAGCCAACGAATGCATTGATGAGAGGATTAGATCCTCGGTCCCGGGTTTATTGAGCAAAGTGGATATGGAAAAAGCATACGATCGTATTTGGAGTATCTTCTGCAAAGAATGGGTTTTGGTCCTAAATGGTGTCATTGGATGAAGGTATGCATCTCCTCTGTGTCCTCCATTCTCATTAATGGCAGCTCAGCGGGCTATTTCAAAAGCTCTAGGGGTTTGAGGTAAGGGGATCCTCTTTCCCCGTTCTTATTCATCATTGCTTCAGAAGCTTTGAGTAGAATGTTGTCCTGTGCTGATGGGCTAATTTTCGAAGGTTTCTCTTTAGGTCGCGACAGATTGCGCATCCCCATCTCCAGTTCGCCGATGATACCCTTATTTTCTATAGAGCATATAGTCAGGATCTTGTCTCGCTTAGGAGGATCTTTTACTGTTTTGAAGCCGTGTCTGGGTTACGAGTCAACATATATCAAGTCCGAAATCTTAGGGGTTGGGGAGGTAGCGGGATTGGCCAATCTAGCGGCTGTTTTGGGTTGTCAGGCAGGGTCTTCCATCTACATACCTAGGAATGCCTCTTGGAGCTCTCTATTAAAGCTAAGATCGTGTGGACTCCCGTCCTGATGAGATTTGCAAAATGTTTGTCTGGGTGGCAAGTATCTTTTCTATCTAAAGGGGGGAAGTTAACTTTGATTCAAAGCACTTTGAGCAGTTTGCCTACCTATTTCATGTCCACTTTCGTCATCCCTCGATCGGTATCTCTAGCTCTTGAACGTATGCAGAGGGAGTTTCTTTGGCACAAGAAAGGAGCAAATTTTAATTATCACCTAGTTGATTGGGCAAGCATTTGCCGACCTAAGAGTGAGGGTGGTCTTAATTTGAAGCCCCTTTCGTCCGTTAACAAGGCCTTATTAGGGAAATGGATATGGAGATTCGGCGAGGAGAGAGAGTTTGTGGCGGTCTATGATAGTTGCTAAATACGGGGCCAAGTCGCGTTGGATCCCTAAGGAAGTTCGGAGGGTCCACGGGGTGGGTTTGTAGAAAGGCATCATGTCAGTCGTGGATAGCGTTGTCCCATTTTTTGCGTTTAGAGTCAGGAGGGGTTCTGAGGTCAAGTTTTGGAAAGATGTGTGGTGCGGAGCCACTAAACTTTAGGATGATTTCGCTACAATTTTCTACCTAGTTGTAGATAGGGATGTGCTAGTTGGCGAGTACATTGATAGGGAGGGTGGGGGGAGTGTTTGGAGTCCGAGATTGAGGAGAGGGTTAAATGATTGGGAAGTCATCGAGTTTAGTAGATTGTTAGAGAGGCTGGTTTCTCACTCTGTGAACTTTCAGGGGCAAGATTGTCGAGTTTGGCTTAAAAGCAACAATGGTCGATTTTCTATGAGATCCCTTTTTCAGTCTCTTAGGCCTAGGTCTCCAGCGTGGTTTTCTCATAGGACTGTGTGGAATCTAGGTATTCCATCCAAAGTATCTTTCTTTCTTTGGAATGCGGCTTTGAATAAAATTCTTACCAGTGATCATTTGAAATTTAGAGGGTGGAGGATGGCCAATCGCTGTTTTATGTGCCTCAAAGCGGAAGAGTCGGTTGACCATCTTCTCTTGCATTGCCCTGTAGCTCGTGGAATTTGGAGTTTCTTCTTGTCTCGAATAGGCGTGGTTTGGGTCTTTCCCTCTTCCTTTCACAACTTCTTATCCTATTGGGAGGTGGTAAGAGAGAATGTTTCTAGGAGGGCTTTCTTGATGGTTTTGCCGGGTGCTTTAGCTTGGTCTTTATGGAAGGAAAGGAACAAAAGAGTTTTCGAAAACTCTTCCTCCTCTCTATTGCATTTTTTCTCGAACACGTTCGATGGTTGTGGCTTGGTGCTCTGCTAGTCAGGCGGGTGTGGATTTTGGTTATCTTTTTAGGTGATATGTTTTAGGGGCCACTTGGGGGAGTCCAGGGGTCCCATGGGTTGTTGCTATTTTTCTTTCTCTTTTTCAGGTTTCGCGTCGTGGTTCATGTGCTTGTGAGCTTTGCGAGTCTCTTTTTTGTATATCTTTGTTTATCTTTTATATATATTTTGCCTGCATTATCGATTAAAAAAAAATTAGTGACGGAAATATATTTCCGTCGCTAATAACCTTTAGTAATGGACGCAATAGTAATGGAATGAGCGACGGATGTTTTTCCATCACTAATAGTATTAGTGACGGAAAATCGAGTATTGGTGATGGAAAATTCCGTCACTGCTCGGCAATTTTCTTGTAGTGCAAGGTTCTGCAACCATTACTCACAGCTCACCCTTGGATTGAATTTGGCACCCCAAATGCCCAACAAGTTGAGCATTTAAGAAGTTAGGGGTGTTTCCTATATCTATCACCATGATTATTGTGGGGCGTTTGCTCCCCTGGACATGAGGAAAAGTAAAGCGATAATGGAATGAACGAAAGCCATAATGAAATTCAAGAATAAAAACAAGGATTTTTCAACCTAGATGGTGAATCTAGGGGATTAAGATCAAAAGGAATGAAAAAAAAGGGCAAGATTAACCTTTGGAATGAGAGGAAAGGAGAGAAAACAAAGACCTAGAATCCCGTTCGAACCAAGTGAGCCAAAGCTTGTGTTCGGGTAACTAAAAAAAGAGTCTGGCACCTCTTCATTCGAACGAATGGAAAATCCGTTCGAACGGATTTCTCCATTTTTGTAGAATTTCGTCTCCCCGGCTTAGGACTTGATTTCCCCTTCCTAAATTTTAATCCTATAATTAATTTGGAAGGAATTTTCTTATATTACATAATTTATGTACTTTTTAAATTTATTTTATTTTATATACATTTAAAAAACAAACTCCATAAATTATTCACAATATACAAGTATAATTTCTACTATAAATTAACCTTCCGCCCAAAATAGAATGAAAGTCCTGGAATTTGAGAATAACTAAATTAACTGGCATTTCCTGCTGACCAATTTGAATTATACAAGCACGGTAGATCATGTTTGTGATGAAGGACTCCCTAAAGGAATTGTAACAGGCAGTCCTCGATCTAACCGACTTAGCCCTGTAGAAAAGCGTGTATGAAACTGGGTGTGACAAAGGGGTATGTAGGCCTAGTATCAAACATCTCGTGAGTCAGGAAGCCATTCATCAACAATGAGTCTAAACTAATGTACAAGCCAATTATGTAAATTCACAAACACTCACATGCATCATACATAAGTTAAATTATTCATGGCATCTACATCACATACCTAGCATCGGCATACATCTCTATTGACTAAAATTCACATATAAACGTACCTTGCACAACTTCTTCAGACGTCTGTGCATCCTGTTCCGACGTAGCAAACACTCGGCCCTGAGCTGACTGTCGGGGTTGTTGGGGTCTAGGGCCTTGGGGTGACCCTTGTTGATTCGGCTGCCTCATTGGTGGTCTGACTCCCTGTGGCCGAGTCTGGAGGGGCACCTGCTGATTACGGGTCAGACAATCTCGAATCCGATGCGAAAGGTCTTCGCAATGAAAATAACCCCCTGTAGTTACTCTACACTCCCCTGCTTTATGCTTCCTACCGCACTGGTTGCACACCTCAAACTGCATCCAAGAATTAGGCGGTGTAGCTTGCGATGCCGATGGAACTACCGGTGCAGGCCTCTGGTAAGGTGTGCTTGGATATAGTCTTTCAAACCTCTCTCAAATCTCCTTGCCTTCATGCTTTCTGTGGTAATGAGGTGGGGCGCAAATCTGGACAACTCAACAAATTTGGTCTCGTACTCGGCCACTAACATGCTTCCTTGCTGTAGCATAGAGAATTCAATTTCTTTTTGCTCCCTCACTGACGTAGGGAAGTACCGCCCGCAGAAGACATCGAGGAAATCTCCCCAAGTCCAAGCCTACCTGGCTCGTACTTCGTTCCTCTGCTTGGCGGCGGCTCTCCACCAATGTTCGGCTTCTCCTTCCATCACAAATATGACCCATCTCACCCTTTGCTCATCGGTGGCCTCAAGCACATAAAATATCTTCTCCAACTGCATTATCCACAGCTCTGCTACTGCCGGATCAGCGCTCTCATAAAAAGCTGGAGGATTCATCCTCCTGAAAGCCTCCACTCCATGTTGTCGGGGTGGGTGGACATCAGTAGCCCTTTCTAGCTTGGCCTGCCCTGCCGCTATAAGGTTAGTCTGATGGATAATGGCAGCAACAATTGACTCCAATACATGAGTCAAATTGGGCTGGTGAGCACCCTTTGGGGTGTTCCCGTCAGTCACACTACCTCCTCCATCTCGATTACTCCTCGTACCTTTCCTCATGACGTGCAATTCCTTAGATGTAAAACAAATCATCTTAGAAGTAAATTCACACAAGACCCTTAAGCCTAGGTCTAACCTTAAACCCGAACCCTCCTAACTCTATGTCACTTTTCTAAGGTTGTCACTTCCCTAGCCTTAAGGATTCTAATGCCTTGAGCTCTGATACCACCTCTGTCTCGACCCAAAACCCAACCTAGACCAATATGGGACTTTGGATCAAGACATTTCTTAAAAACCTGCTCAAACCAAGCATATAAGGTAAGATAACAAAGTTCTCCTAAAATGGTGATTATAAAATTTCAACATAAAACTCCAAATCATCCTGCATAAGTATGATCGAGAAATAATACTCACAAAAACATAAGGTCCAACAAGTATAAATCTGAGTGACTACCAACTATAAGAAAGTAAGCTACCAAGGGTTTAATACAAATAATCCCAACCCAACCCAACTGTTCACTAATAAGGAAAATGATCTGACTCTCTAGCCTCATCGGAAAAAGGGTCACATTCTTCCTTGGTCCTGTAAGCTTCTTCTACCCAAGGCTCAGCGAAGCTCTCCAGCTCTAAACCTGCCAAGACAAAAGTCTGGATGAGTACAAAAGCACTCCGTGTATATACAATCCTATTAAACATCATATGAACCTTCATTTAGTTAGTACTATAATTAATAGCATAATAAGAACTTAAGAATGCAGTAGAGTAAACATATGATAATCAATAGCATAGGACATAATCAGAGTGCGAACGAATATATGTGTGCATATCATCATATCATCACCTTGACTCGTATACTTATGAAAGACTTAGACTTATATGGCATGTGCTTGACTTGACTTATGCAAATGACATGCTTATGATCATCCACACTTATGCATTACTTATTCCCCTAATCAACAAGCAGCTTATCAGGGCTTCTTTTGTGAAGTGTGTAAAGGGTTCTTTTGCAGCATAAGAGGGCCTCTTTTCTCGAATAGTGTATTGGGTTCTTTTGCAGCATAAGAGGGCCTCTTTTCTCGAATAGTGTATTGGGTTCTTTTGCAGCATAACAATGCCTCTTTTGGAATAGTGTTGGGGGTTATTTTGCAGCTTAACACGGGCTTCTTTTTCGAATAGTGTATATAAGGGTTCTAACATATTTCTTCCCCAAGGATTCATGTATCTTATCAAGGTTCATCTTTATCTTATCAACTTATCATACCCCTCATCATCTTATCCACATCTTATAAATCTTATGCTTCTTAAGAAGCATATGCAATGCTTAAACTCATGATAAATGCAAACAACTCATGCGGCCCTTGACTTAACACACAAGTGAATTTGTGCAATAGTGTCGCAATTGACTTTCAAGTGAATCACCTCTTAGAGTCTGGTTCTCTGCCAAGGAACTCCACAAGGTTCATTAAGTCTTGATTAAAGAATCTTTGACATGGAAAATCTTACTCTTAAGTGTGACTTACCAAAATACCAACTACCATACAAAATAATTAGGGCATAATTTAGCACAACAACAAATAATATAATTCTATATAATACATAATCATTTCTACCATAGAGTTTGAACCAAGTACTAAACCCCCACTACTCTTCACCCATACATACCCCATACATTTCATGGCAACAATATCACACAAGGTTTTCCATTTCAATTTCATGCAATCCCTTACCCTAATTCACCTTTGCAAGAGTTTAAAATATCAATCCCTCCACAAGCAAACACACCAAAACCAATCCATACTCATACCCTAATGTCTACATATTTCCATAAAATGCTAGAAATGTTACTATAGAAGACAATCCAAGATTAGAGTAGCTTAAAAATACAAGGTTATTCATAATGAGATTGAGTTGGATAGTATATCAACCTCTCAAGACTGAAACCCAACAGTCTACAGCTTGAGTGCGGGTTGAGAAGGCTAGAAATTGGATCTCCAAGCTTGAGGGAGTGAATCTAAGCTTCTTCTTGCTTCCTTTAGAAAACCTAGGGTTTTCTCTTCTCTCTTGCCAAATTAGGTAAAAAAGCCTTAGGGTAGTTTAAACCCTCGAATTAGGTGGTCTATTTATAGTCCTAGGGTTGGAATCCCCAAAAATCCACACTTACACAAGTTTTTTTAAAAAACAGAAATTGCAATATCCGTTCGAACAGATATAAACATTTGAAGCTTGAAGGCTCCCTTTCAAATAGAAGTGGTTGCGGGTCAGGGAAACATAATAAAAACTGGCTTCGTTCAAACGGATTGGAAATCTGTTCGAACGGATTTCCTTGATTTTGGTTTTCTTCATTTCCAACCCACTTGCTTTCGTCACACCCGACCTACATGCTTCCCAAACATATTGACCAAAATACCCTTGGTTGCCACCTAGGCCAAATTCTTCCTTGAAACTTAGGATATTGATACCCGGTTCTAGTGTAGCATTAATGATAACTTCAAGACACCCACACAAACCCCTAACCCCATTTTTGATATGATAATTGTCCTAAATCCCGCACCTAACCTATGTACTCAAATTCCGGTCTTCACTTGACCCTAGACATAGCACTATTCATAGTACTATTCACCGTATTGGGATTTCTGGGGCTCTACACTTCAATTCTTAAAGAGATTGAAATCTTTATTTCATTTCTCCAATTGCCTTATACACTTAGTACTCCTAAGTCATAACAACCCATTCTTCTAATCACCAAGCTTCCTAGTTAACCCCAACTCCTTAAGCAACCTAATCCCTTACGTAGCAAATAAGAAGAACAAAATACTGACCAAAACAAGATAAAGATAAGGATAAAGCAAATAATATAAGATAGAAGCCTCCTAAACTGTATTAAAAGAACCAATGAAACAATATGAATTGTTTAATCCAGTGTTTTAAAAGGCGTGTGAGGCTTACGCCTCAAGGCTCGCCTCTAGGGCGAGGCTTAAGGAAAACGCTTCGAGGCTTAACCAAAACCATGAGGCTTAAATCCCATGAGGATCATGACTCAAAGTGTGAAGCACACGCCTTGAGGCTTGCTTTATTTCTATGGCGTATGCCTCGTACATTAACTAATATTTGGGTTCTAGCCACATAATTAAGACCAAATTGTGTGTGTGTTTTTTTTTAAAATTTGTTATTTTTTAACTAATAACAAATAACATTATAATTATTTCAGACAAGACATTAAAATGAGGATAATGATATTGGTTTCAACTAATACTTAATTTATTATGTTTAATGTACTTAGGCTTTTAAAACGCTTTAATCTAATTAACACTAACTTTAAGTAACCTGGTACCAGAGAAAGTGATCTTTTATTTTTCCCTTTATCTATGAGAAGGAATTGTTAAACTCCCATAAAATATGAAGTTTCAGTGCAAACATATATTTGCAAATTTTTGATTAGTTTATTTCACACAGTACTTTGTAAGTTTGATAGCTTATTGAGTTTCTTTGTATGAGTTACATCCTTATTCTACGAAGAAGAATTTCTAGCTACCACAATTTAGGGATTACCACAGTTTGGGGGATTACCATCAAGGAGCAAGTTGGGATGGAGGTAAGTAGGAGCCAGCAAACAACATCGTGGAGAAACTCTTCGATGTGTTGTGAGTCATGTTCGAGATCCAAAGGCCTTGGTGTAATTTTTCATCATGTCATCATCAGAGCTAGGTTGTGCAAGGATGACCCATCCTCACCATATGAAATTTGCACCTCAAGCTTAGCAGTGTCATAAATACATCGTTATTGCTATTTGAGAAGCTTGGCAGTGCCACTTGGTTATTGTTATTAGTTTCAACCGTAATCATCTAGTTGGAGTCGAGAATTATTAGGTAGACAAAAAATTCGGAACACATTGGTGAACTTCAAAAAAATCGGAAAAAATAGGAATGATTAAAAAAAAAAAAAAAGGGGGATAATTTTGTGATTTTTTGTCTCTCAAAAAGTCGTGATTTTTTAAAAATTAATTCTTGAAATTCGTGGCTTTGTGAAGAAGTCACAATTTTTTAAAAAAAGTCCTGAATACTTCGTGAAGAGTCGTTGATTATTTAGGACTTTTATGAAAAATTGGAGAACTTTGTTACTTTGGTTTCAACCATATCAGAATATCCTGTTAAGAGATCTAGTTAATTTAGGTGAATGCCTATTTGCATGCTTTCAACCCCTGGATTCAAGCCAAAGAAACCTAACTTAACAAGGGCCTAATCCAAAGAAACCTGACATAACAAGGGCCTTGTTACACTTCAACGAAGATTCTCTAATCATGTTTCTAAGGTCTAGAAACTTTAGGGTGAAAGTTTCCAGCAAAACACCCTTGCCATTTACCCAAGGAATAGAAAAGACTAGGCCACTAGAATGTTGATATTGGTTTTTTTGATTGCATGATTCTGTAATCCCATAGTTACCATGTCGGAGATCGGGATTTATTCGGCTAAGGAAAAACTTAAAAAAAAATCGGTAAAATTCAGAAAATTCGGGAAAATCTTGTGCAAGATATTAATAAATAACCAATTATGAAATTTATTGACAAATATAATTTATATCATAGTTACTTATTCGACACTTTTTTCAAAAAGTCGTAAATAATTCTCGAAATTCTCGACTTTTCAAAAAGTTGTGCGTTTTTTAAAAGCCGGGAATTGTTTGTGAATTATTCATTTGACGAAAAAGTTACAAATTATTCGAGAATTTTTAAAAAAATCAGAGAACTTTGTTACTGTGCCTACTCTTAAAAAACAAGGTTTTAAACTTCGGTTTTAGTATAATCTTCTATCACTAGTAAAAATTTATAAAAGTCTATGGAAACATTGTAATTTTTTTATAAACAATGGAGACACTATGAAAATAAGAAGAACGTTCATTCATATTCTTGTAAACGATAACATAAGTACCAATATTCACTCAAAATTCAGTGTATTTAAAACAACAACAATTTGGAATAGAAAATGTGAGATGACTAAGTGACATAAGCTGTCATGCATGTCTGATGCTTTAAAACTCTAAGTTACACAAAGTCACAATGTGACCCAAAATAATATTATTCAATTTAGAAATAGTTTTTGATATTGAAATAAGTATTGAGGCGCATAAAAATACTGTATACATTGATCTTAAGGTTCTCAAATTTTTTATTATTTGTATTTTTGATTAAAAAATGTATTTTTGAATATATTTATCAAATAATAATACAATCAATATGATATTTTAGTTATAAAAATAGTTTAAAAACAAAAATTAACCCATAGGAGTCCCTTGTCACTAATTATTGACTATTATATGTAGTGGGGTTACCCAACGTTATTGCATAATTTCAATATTCTTAATATGTTTGTAGTTAAAAAAGTTAATCTCAAAAGCATGGTCTGTTTTCACCATAAAAACTCAAAAATAGTGTCAGATGACAAATAGGGAGAATCAAGAGTTTCACCCACTTGGGTATTGAAATGTTATTGCCCAGCAAACATTTCCATACATTTTGACCAAAACATTGTATTTCTATAACTGAGAAAGTAATATTTTGGTATGACTGTTAAAAGATGTCCAGAAGCATTAGAAAATGTGTAGGGAAATATTGTAATTTTTATGTGCTGGAACGTTTGTGTGGGTACTGATATAAGCAGACACATTTTGTAAGAAATGCTAGGAAACATGTCGATTTTTAAAATCATGCTTATACTCGGGAAAACAATTTGTTTCTAAAAATGTGAAATTGATGTAGATCACGGTAATAGGCCCTTAAAACAAAATGATTTTGGATACTAACTTAGAAGTACCATACAGGTCAATGCTATAAAATCACGAGCCACTCAAAGGCTCAATGTAGAAACATTGAGGAAGGAAGTTCTAGATCTTAAAATTTGGACATTCACCTTCTAAGAGGCACAACTTTCTAATTAACATCAAGTCGAGGTGATTTAATGGTCATTGCGAAGATTCTTTATAATATATGATACAGTCAATTGAGCAACCACTCAGTCTCTTTGATGGTTCTTCTCTGGTGACCTCGAGCCATTGACAATGGTTTACCCTCACAAAGAAGGAATGATTGTCCTTTCGGCAGGAGGAGAGAATATGAGAGGATTTTGAAGAATCATAATGCAATGGTATCTGATGTTATAGACATTCAAAAGCAAGATGGACCAACGAGTTAAAAGGATGTCGTAGCGATCCCTAAATGGCTCAAATTGGGGGAGGTTAGAATGAAAACAATGAGATATGATCATTTCATTGAACTTGACCTAGTCAATAATAAAAGGGAGAAAAAAAGTATCGAAAGGGTGTCTAGTGGGTTAGTTCCAGGGAAGAGTTGGGAACAAAGAGAAGATCCAATCAATGGTGAATAGAGCTTGGAATGGTGAATAGAGCTTGGAAGACTGAGGTCGGAGTTAAGGCCAGAAATCTTCCTGAGGATATGGTGTTATTCATCTCCCCAACGGAAAAATTGGCCAATAAGGTTCTCACAAGGAGGAGAGGTCTTTTGGGGATGCATGCTTGCTTCTCAATATATGGATTCCCCGTCTTGGATACCAGGAATTGGAAAGTTGGTAGAAATACGACTCTGTTGCATTACCTTATTCAGTTCAGCAAGCCTTGAGTCATTCCCAGATCCTCCTTCGACCTTGTTAAGGGATTGACCCAAGGTGTCTTTGGTCCTCATGCCAAAGTTTTGTGGAAATGCTCCTGTTTTGTGGATGATGACACTTGATAGACATAGGGCTTAAGCAAATAAGACGGATAGAATTTTCTGTTGGGATATTTAAATGATGTGTTCACTTCAACCATTAATTCTCTGTAGTGTAGAAGCTTAGAGTGACCCACTCTGAAGTGTGTTTTTGTTGAACTATTTAGACTGAAGATGGTTGAAGGATCTTCTGTCTTAGATCGTATGCGCCTTTGGTGCAGTTAGTTGTCTTCAGGTGCCTGGTACGGACCTCGATAAATAGATTAGAATTCCAGTGAATGGTCAATTCCCTTCCCAAGTCTATGTAATCGTTTTAATTTTGAATTACTCTCCAAAAGTTTATATATAAAATCTTTTTGTGGAATACTAATTCTGGATTAACATGGAATTCCATTTTCCTCATCGGATTACCTAATTCCACTTTTGGTCATCAGGGAACCTGATTTAGTTACTGTATATGCAAACAATGGCTGAAAGAGACTGTGAAAAGTAGAAAGGAAGAACATCTAAGGCAAATAAAAGAAGGGTGGTGTTAGGCGCACCCCAATATTTGATGATTGCACCCCCATTAGAAACAATTACTAATTGCACACCATTAAATTCATAAAATTACTTATGCACACCAAAAAAAATACCTATAAAATTTATAACTACACACCAATCACTATGAATCTACACTTTGTAAATAGAACCACACTGTCACACTCTGGATACCTTAGTACAATAGAAGAGAGAAAGTGAGAGCATTCACAACTGATCTGATAGAAGGTTAGTAATCAACATTTGGCATGTATATGCAATTTGTAAAGCGTGTTGAATGGAGAAGTCGCCGGAGAATGGGGGAAATAGCTGGAAAACGGAGGAGGAAATTGGAGAACGGAGGGAAAAGGAAAACAAAGATTAGCTTTCCAAAACTGAGAATGGATTAGAATGGCCGATGGGGTGCGGCTATAAAAGATGGTGAGAACTCAACATGGGAAAAAAATAAAAATGGGGTGCAATCATGAATCATCAAATATTGAGGTGCACCTAACACCACCCTAAAAGAATGATATTTACCTTGGTGTTGGACTTGCACTACTTTAAGGAGGTTGTTATCAAAATAAAAAGCTGAGGTTGGCTTTACAATCAGGCAAAAATGTAGTGTTTATAGTTTATACCATTTATTATTATATTTGTCATGTGATTGCCAAAGCATTATCTATTTGAGAAGTCTTGATTCTTGAAAGCTATGTCCTGTTACCCATGGAAAATGCATGTTATACACTCCTATAATGCATAGCTTAAGCTTATAGCAGTGTTTTGAAAACCAGATCGGCCAGTTGAATTGGTATAATCGGGAACCGGCCAGTCAACCAGTCCCCAAAACCATCAAAACCTGACTGTTTAGAAAATCGGCCTGAAAACCAGGAACCGGAAGAACCGGCTGGTTCAACCGGAGAACCGGTGATAAAACTGGGAAAAACTGTCCAAAAAAATGTTTTTTTAATAATAAAAGGACACAGTCGAACCAGGAACAGGTCACCCAGCCAGTTCGGCTATGAAAACATGGGCTTATAGTGATATGTAATTGCACATTTTGGCATATCATACTTAGCCTTGGTTTTCCATGTGCTGACTGTTGCTTCTGTTTGCAGATTTCCAAAAGGACTAGTTTTGTAAATTGATCTGTTCTTTACATTTATACTTAGAGACAGACTAGTCAGTGTAAGCTCATGCTTTAATGAGCAGCCCATACATGCTAATCACAATTGTTTATGCTCGATAATGTTCCAGTTTCTGATATTCTCTTAATGCTATACATGATCTTTGTTAATTTCCAGATGGATCGTCATTGTGGTGAGAGAAATTGTAGCAGTGGACCTTTTTGGTATTTCATTTCCTTGGACTACGCAAGAATTATTGATAGTTCAGATTGAAGATTCTTGTTCTGGATGCTCTGACAACTCCAGAGTTTTTTTAATGAAGATGGGAACACCTGAAAATAAAAAAGGGTTTCCTTTAGTTGGACATGCATTTACTTTTGATGCTGCTGCATAAGAATTCTATTACAACTTCGCAAAGCAATGGGGTTTCTCAATACGAAGGCAGCAAACAGAAGGGAAATAAGCAGTGAGTAGGGCCTAGGGGTATTTTCAAACGGTTCTTCGTCTGTCATCGTGCAAATATGTAGCAGCAAAGGCTGCCAACAAATCCAATAACTGGAATTGTAAGATTTGGCGGTGTGGATGTCAAGCGTACATGAATATTTGTATTAGCAAGGATTCAGATGGTATGTCCCTGGCCTCATCAATAACCACAATTATGAACTCTTGGACCTCAATGAAGTGCGATTACTTGAAAAAAATCATACCATATCTAATGCCAACCTAAGCTGCATTTATACACTTGTTAAAGCTTATATTTCCATGTGACAAATGATGAGAATGCTGGAGATTGAGAAGGGCATGGAGCCCAGTTATCGTCTTTTTCAGAGAGGGATTTGAGGAACATGCTAAAATCTGTTGGGAATTTGGATGAGGAAAATCCAAAAATGAAGCCACAGAACTTCTTAAAGTCTGCCAGAACAAGAAGGATAAAGAATCCAGCTTCAGATATGAGTTCAAGTTTGACAGGAAGAATAGGTTGGAACATATTGATTATTCTTATGATTCATCAGTTGGTTCGTTCGTTCAAGAGTTTTGGTGACATTTTTTATACAATCCACCGTCTGGATGCGCATGACATGCCCCACTTGGTCTATAAAATGGCATGAGCAATCATCATGACCACGACTTCTTTTTCTGCTGTGTTGTTCTATGGCGTTGAGAAGATGCGCTCTCTCTTGGGTTGTAAAGGTATATTATTCTCTACATATTTTAATTCTTATTCATTCTTTCCTCAATTAAAGTTCTTAGTTAATGAAAATAATCCGAAAAGTAAAAAGAAAATTACAATTACTTATATACATGTGGGTTCTCAAACATTTTTGCACCTCATGGATGGCAAGGCTCCACATACTATTCTTACTGATCACAATGTGCGACTTAAGGAGGCAATTGCCACTGAAATGCCTAACACTGAACATGCTTTGTATGTTTGGCACATAAAAGCAAAGCTTTCAGACTATTTTGTGAACTTGGAGACATAGTATGATGAGAAGAAGGCCAAATTTTATAAACTTTATTATCTGGGGACTGTGAAAGAGTTTATACTTGGACGGAGGAAGATGGTCAATGCGTTTTTTTTTAAATGCTCAAATGCCACATTGCTAGACTTTTGAATTAGGATCATTCTGGGCATTGCCATACTTTAGAAACCACTTATTTGCAGGAATGACAGAAGACCAATCAGAGTCGACAAATTCTTTTATCAATTGTTTCATGCATGCAAAGACACAGCTCATACCATGGTTTAAAAAATCGCCGAAACCGTTACTAACGCCAATTACTTAAAGGTTTCGGTGGCCTCCGATATCCGATACCGTACCTTTACCCATTTATCCCAAAAAAAATCGTTACGCCCGAAACCGTTACGTAACAGGCGTTACGCTCGATACGTAAAGGTTTCGGTCGTAGGATTGAGTTTCGAAAATCCCTAAACTCATTATAAAACCTCATATTTGCTTCATTTCTTCTTCTCTACCTATTCTTAGTACATTTTTTTTCCTAAAATTATTTTGTTTTTTGTTAATTAACAACTTGATTTGGAGTTTAATTCATAGATTTGAAGGAATCCAAGACATGTTCTTTATTTCGGGTATGTTTCAACCCTTGACTCATCTAATTTCCTTATTTCTAAATTTTGAGCTTCATATTGGCTTTAAAAGTATCTTGTTACTCATTTATTATATCTTATTTTTTATTTTTTTTCTATTTATTAGAATTTATTGGATTTTTTTTAAACAAAAAAGAAAAAATAATAAGTAAAGGCTGAAACCGTTACGTAAAGGTTTCGGCTGTGACCGTTACAGTGTCCGAAATCATTTTTTTAAACCTTGGCTCACACAATTTATAGAGTAAATATGTGCCTTTCCACATATCTTCCCTTAATGGCCCTGCTTTTTGAACTGATCTGGTAAGACATTCTTCTTGTAGGCTCCTGTTGCTGTTGATATCAACGATCAAGACTGTGATCTGACAGTCTCACAGAAGGCCTCTGCATCCCTGTTGAGAACCGAAACATCTAATCTCATGCAGCTACAGTCCTTACCCCTTATGGTTTCTAAATGCTCCAAGAACTTGTGTTGACTGAAGAGTATGCGAATTTCAGATGAAAGAGGGATTCTTTCCTCATGAGACACCACAAGAAGATGGATGGAGTCCACAAGGTGATTGGGACCCCTGCCAATGATTCCCTTTGACTGCAGTTGCCCCTCCAGTTCAGTTCGAATGTGGCCTCCAAAGCCTGTCATTCACATCCCAAGAGGACTTACAGAGAGAATTAATTTGTTGCAATCTATTGCTTCGACCATGGTAATAGAATCTGCAAAAACCGAAGAAAGGTTTGATTACACCTATGAACAACTTGTGAGTCTCTTCACTCACCTGAAAGACCCTCAGGCACCTTTACGACAGGGCATCAAATCCATTCTCAGACTGAAATGAGAGATCACGATAATGCTTTGCACATCTTAATGAATGTAAGCCCATTTCAAATAACCAGTGAGGGAGGACCAAGAAGAGGAACATGAAGAGGATGACACACGAGACAGGTTGGGAGGGGTTAAAACATTAAAGCATTACAAGATGTTCTGTTATGATCAAAGTGACATTTACACAAGAAATGCCTGATAAGAGGAGTGAAGTTGGTATAGCAGAGGGGATTTGGTACTTGCTAAAGTTAAATATGGGAGGTAGATGGCTGACAGCTAAGAATCACGTCGCCTATATGAGAACTTCTTGTTAAATGGTTAGCTTGCTCCCTTTCCCTCTTATTTTGTCAATTTTTCTCAGATGATCTAAAGGGTAAGAGACCAGTTTACCTGAGGCAGTGCTTAGATTGAAATTGTCCATCTGGTAGTCTGTGCAATCTATATCCTTTAGTTTGGATGAATAACTTGTGGGTCTTGGTCCACCAAACGACCCATTTTTATTGGGCAGTCTACTCTGTATAATTGCTGTGATCTTCTGCCAATTGACAGTCCAGATTCCAAAAAGAAGCCCATTTTTTTAACAATCTTGATCATTAGAATCAAAGGCCCATGCCTCCATTGTCCGATGGATCAACCATTATAAGGGTACATTGTAAACTGCCGAAGAAATGAGGCCATTGGCTATTTAAACCATGGCTCAATGATGCAATGCTTGGAACCATGCTTAATAAGATTGATTTTGAGTTATTTATGTTGTATAATCAAGTTCCACAGGGAAACAAATGTTGTATAATCAAGTTAGTGTTGCATAATCAATCTATATCTATTGTACTGGATGATTGTTTGGATCATATTCCAGAGTGCTAGAATCACTAAATGGCAGGTCTTGATTTTAAAGCTAGATACAGGGTCTCTCATACCTTTGTTTGGGAGTTATCTATAAGAATATTGCTTCTTTTAAGTCATTGTTACAGGTTGCTGGGCTTACACAAGAAGGCAAAATAATGAGGTCATCAATGCTGCATGATTCAAATGTAATTACCAAGTTCCTCTTATTAACAGTGTGTTAAAACTGCGTTTTCTGCAGATTTGTCGACATGGTAGCAAGGTTTTTTTGCATGGTCACCGAACGACGTTTTCTACTGATTTGTTGTCAGGGCAGCAAGGTTTTCTTGCATGATCAGTCGATGGTTTAAACCATAATTACCTCTGTTCTTTTCTGTAGGTTTGTCGGTCTAGATTGCAATTCGCAATATTGCCAATCCGGTACGAGTATTTCTACTCGGTAGAAAATATGTATGCTTCAATTTATCAATTCGATCAATCGGGTTTGATTAGAAAATAGGGGTTTGGCAGACCCTTATCTCTTTAGTAGATAGATTAAAGAGATTACAAGCAAGATCAAGGGAGGGACATAAAATCAAAACCCTTAAAACAATGGAAATCACATAATGCGTATTGTGATCTAGGTACAGGGTACTCAGTTTGACACCTATAGAACCTGATCTGCTAGATCGAATCACAATTTGTAGCATTTTAGTGAGCTCTAAAGTTAACAGTGGTGGTTAGAATCATGTAAAGTTGATTATAGTTACCCAAAGTAATTATAAGCACAGTAATCTCTCTCTCATCTGAAATTCCACTCCATGATAATGTTATAACAGACTTTATGATTTTTCAACGTTTCATTCAGAGAAAATTAAGATTTTTTTGAGTGGGGTTGTGTCCTCCTACCAGAACAAAGAAAAACCTTTTTGCTTTTGCCTGTATGGAGGCTTCTATCCCTTGCATTGCAAGCCAAATCAAATACATGGCTACCACCTTTGCTTCCACCCAAAGCACCCAACCAAAACACTTATTTGAAGTCCAAAAAGAATAGTAAAAGAGAGAGTAAGCCAAAAACACACTCATCCACTAATCACTTCTTCTCTTGCCACTGTGAAACCTTTCTTATGCTTCTTAAACAAGGAAATTTGAATGAGAGCTGAGGTGGTCTCCCTCTCCTATCTACATCCCAATCATTCTGTTTCTCCTCTACATATTCTTTGCCTGAGTTTGTGTGTTTCCATTGTCCACAAGAATCATTCAATATTTCCTGCGTAAATTAGACTCGGATCAATTCGTCACTGATTCGAAGGAGATAATGGTCCATTCGGATCCAGCTAAAATACTCATTGGCTTGTCCTTAGATGCAGAAGTTAGTAAAGAGATTCTCTCATGGACGATCGGAGTTTTAGCTCGTCCAAATGACACAGTAATCGCCCTACATGTTCTCGGTTAGTACTTTTTGGAATATGATAGTTTGAAAGGTAGAAACTAGATTCATGAGTTGGTATTAAGGCCTATAGAATCAATATTCTTGGTGGGTTGGCTGAGATTCCTTGAGTCATTGTCCTGAGTTCTCCAATCTTATTCATCTTTCACTTGAGTTTGTAACGATTAAGTTTCACACCTATTCAATTTTTTGATGGCTAACAGTAGAAAAGGGGGAGAAGAAGCAGCTCGAATCCATTACAATTGACAAAACCAGGTTTCGTCGAGCGAAAGCCTTTGTTATATTTGTGCTCGGAGATTTCGCCGAGATCTGCCAGGAAAAACAGGTATGTCAGAGAATTACAATTTGGCTAAAAAGGAAAAAAAAATACTACTTATTTAATATTTGAACTTATCAGAGGCTCCATAATCTGCAATTCTCAGGTGAATCTAGAGGCTAGAGTAGAGTACAGTTCTAGCATTGGAAGAGGTCTAGTTGAGGAAGCAAAATCTATAGGAGCTCACTTTCTTCTTGTTGGTGGCTCGCGAAACCAATCACAGAGGTAAGGGACTACCTTAATTGTACAACATTTCAGTTGTTTGGTTACAACACATTAAGATCTTTTCATAATCAAAGCTTTTATGAATTAGAACTTCACTAAGCATTACCAAGTATTGCTTCAAGCATGCCCCAGATGGCTGTTCAGTGGTTTCAATTGGAACCTGTGGGAAGCCCCACCAAGATTCAGAATCGGAGATTATACCCTTCGAAGGTTTGTTTAATAAATAGCTTTGCAGAGAATTTAGTGTTCTTATGTAGGATATGTTTTAATCTTTCATTTCACTACAGACTTCCATCAATGGAGTTCAAGGGGGTCTGACAAGGATAACCACATTGGAAAGGCTATCTCCTCTCTCCATAAACTTTATTCGTCAAACAAGAGAAGGAATCGAAGTAACCAGCATTCCCCAACTGAAAGTATCAGTGAGAAGCCTTCACCTAGAACTGTTCTAGATGGTCCTGAAGGCGGATCACAAGGAATAGAAGAAGATTCTTGCAGTACTCTTGGGGATTCAAGCTTCACCGAGTCTCCTTCTCTGGTACCACAGTTTAAAGGCCGCTCCAACATATGGAAGCATCTGTCCATGTTCAAGCTCTTCTTTCCATTCCTTCGGTCCCCGCTTAATGGAACAAGTAAGGAGATAAATGAAGGCTTATTTGACAAAGAAAACTGGCAACCTTCATGGAGGTGCTTCAGCTATGAGGAGATCTCAAATGCTACAAATAACTTCCACCCAGGTATACATGTCAATACAAGAACATATCTGTTCCATTCAGAACTCTGTTTTTTTTTTTTTTTGGTTGCATTCATAACTCTGTTGATTAGCTCACTTTTGGCCTAAACAAGATGCAATTTTCCGAAAAACATGGTATCTAGCTATTTCATCAATTAACACATCCAATTTGGTATTTTTTTTTTAGCAATGCTTGTTGGAGAGGGCAGAGGTTTGGAGGACCCCTACCTGATTATTAGATAGAGAAAAAGTTACAAGAATTAAGAGGGTGGAACATAAAACAAAACCTCATGAAAACAAAGACATTTCAAAAATTATCTAGTCCGAATATTTCCAAACCCCAGTTTATGCAATTTGATAGCTCCACGAACTTGAGAAGACACAAAAGAAATAGAGTTAAAACCACCCAAGCCTTAAGAAGCACAAGCTAAATTAGTCAAATGATCAACAACAGGATTAGCTTCTCTGAAAACATGCCCAATTGTGAAAATTTTGATTTCTTTCGATAACAGATAATATGGTTGGCCGAGGAGGGTATGCTGAAGTATATAGAGGTGATCTCTGTGACGGACAAACTATAGCGGTAAAGAGACTAGCCAAAGACAACACTGACGAGAACAAGGAGAAAGAGTTTCTAACAGAACTGGGCATAGTAGGGCATGTCTGCCATCCTAACACGACACACTTAATTGGCTGCTGCATTGAAAATGGATTCCATTTAATCTTCAACTTCTCTCCGAATGGAAGTTTGGCATCTGCATTGCATGGTGAGAAGGCTTTTAAAGTTTACCCATTTCCATTTGTAGATTTTAGTTGTAGGTTCGGTCTAAATTTAGTCCTTGTTCACCATTTTTCCTTCTCAGGTAGAACCTGCAGGTCACTCGAATGGCCTACCAGATACAAGATTGCCATTGGAGTCGCAAGGGGTCTGCATTATCTTCATAAATGTTGCAAGCGCCGAATTATACATAGGGACATAAAAGCCTCTAATGTTCTTCTTGGTCCAGATTTGGATCCACAGGTGAAGAAGCTAAGCAATCTACTTTGAAATCTTAACACAATACTTCTTGAGAGGTTTGAATTCACTTGGTTATTCTCTTCATAGATTTCAGATTTCGGACTTGCGAAATGGCTTCCGAAGCAATGGACCCACCATGCTGTCATGATGATCGAAGGCACATTCGGATATTTAGCGCCAGAGTACTTCATGCATGGAATCGTAGATGAGAAAACCGATGTCTTTGCGTTCGGGGTTCTTCTGTTGGAGATCATAACTGGCCGGAGGCCCGTGGATTCCTCAAAGCAAAACCTTCTCCTTTGGGTAAATAAGGAGTTTCTCAAGGTCATTAACCATGAAAATTCAGTTAATTGGTTACTAAACTTGTTCTGTTATATGTAGGCAAAGCCTCTTATAGAGTCTGGAGACATGACTGAACTAGCCGATCCGAATCTTGGAGGTCAATACAATGTGGAACAGATGCGTAGAGTAGTTCTTACAGCTTCCTACTGTGTAAGACAATCCTCGATATGGCGTCCATCTATGAGTGAGGTACATAATTTTTTTTCACTTCCATAGGATCTATCCATTTCAAATGTAATTAATCCTATTGTTCTCTAGGTGTTACAGCTTCTAACTGACAGCCATGACTCGGAAATTGCACAGAGCTGGAGGATGCTGAAGTATGAGGTTGATGAGATGGATGTTGATCTCCAGTTTTCGACAAATGATGTTTTGCAGGATGAAGAGTGGCTTAATAGTTCAGATTCTTTCCATCTTTGATTGGTTTAGGTTTGTTGTGCAAGGAGAGATTTTGGTTGTGACAACTTACGTTTAATTTTATTTCAGTTTACTAATTTTAAGTTTGTGGGTAATCTCTACATGTAGAGACTAAGGCGTATAACCATGAAGATACCTTATTTTAGTTCAAATTTTCCCCTTGATGAGTAATGTAAAGGATGCTTTGAGGAAGAAGGAGATTTGTCATCTGTGGAATTGGATCTAGAAATTATTTGAGTTTCACAAAATGATTAATCAGCTAAGAAAGAAAACAGATTTTTTGGAAAAGTATCCAAGACAAGTTGATGGTTGGGATTGGATCTTGCTTTTGACATACTGCAATATACATTAGATATATGCAAGATGAGATCGAATCACAGCCAATTGAGATTGAATTTAGAGAGAATTCAATCGCACCCACAGGCCAACATGTGTCCCTTCTAACTTCCATTAATTGTGGTTAAGATTCATTAACCCTTGAGGTTCAACAATATAACTTTAGTTTTTAAAAAGAGATATTAAAAAAATATTAACTCAAGGGTTAAAAATTCTTAACTTGAGTTAAATATATTTTTTTCTAAAATAGAAGGATATTTTATTGAAGCCTAGGGGTTAGTGAATCTTAACCACAGTTAATATGGGATTAAAAGGGACACGTGTTGGCCTGTGGGTGCAATTGAACTCTCCCTAAATTCAAGCACAATTGTCTGTGATTCAATCTCATGCAAGATGGGTCTAGCAAGAACATGCTCAATTGGGTAGCAACTAGCAATACATGTCTTCAAGACCAAGTAATAAAATTTATCGAATTTTTGAAAAAAAATTACGAATTTTAGGTGTGTTGAATTATTCACGAATTATTTGGGTGTCAACTGATTCCGCGAAGAAATTATAAAAAAAAATACGAATATTTTATTTAGTTCGGTAAGTAAAATATTTTTTAATCAAATTATTGGATATATTTTTATATTTATTATTTTATTTTATTTTTCCAAATTTTTCTGAACTTACCCATGCCGAATTATTCTCGAACCCCGACTTTGTCACCATGTTTACGGTGCCACTGCGACAATCTTTCTTGGCAATCCTTTTCCACTTCTTTAAACCCCCTTCAATAGAAACTTGAAGAAAGAATGTCGACTGAAATTGGATGGATTCTTCCCATTAACAGATTATATGAAAGGGTATGTTCAAATTTTTATCTTGGCATGCCATAACCATAAACAAGGTCGTGTGATTTACCTCTGGAAGAACCAAGAAAATAGGTCAACAGTAGCTCACATGTACTTCGGATTCCTATTCGATTACACCAGCCTTAGCTCATGCTCGATCCAATTCGAACATTGTTCTTATCTTATATGCTGGGATTGAAATCATGCTTGAGACCATACCTCTTTTTTTTCTACCTTTCCAAAAAAAAATAAAAAAGAGGCATTGGGTTTGATCTTTGGGCCCATTTGGTTTGGATTAAATTAAGCTCTTATAAGGAGGTTAATAGATTATACAGGGATTATTATGAATAATAGCGTTTGGTTAAGAATTTAATAAGCGCTTATTTCATAAGTGCTTATGAAAATAACTGGTGATTTAGTAATCAGTCCTGGGGTGCTTATGAGGGCAAATAAGCGCTTACAACCAATGAGTTATTCAGGGATTATTTGACGGATGAAATGACGCTTGGGTCTACACTATCACATAGTTTCTGGTGTATGACATTCCAATTTGTGGAGTGATTCCATCTAATCCAGTGATTCAAGAATGGTGCTGTACAAACTCCAATTCAAGCTTATAGCTCAGCATTCAGTCCCCAACTCTATTGTTACTACCTAGTCGGTCCACAATCTTGTATTAGGCCTGCTCGCGTCATTTTTATTTTTTCTTAGATTCAACTCCAAAGATTACTGTTCTCAGGTTTGATGTACTTACAAGTTGATCACTGTTCAATTATTAATGCTAACCTAGTATATTCATCTTTGGAACCAGCTAAGTAAAATCATGTTTGTAACAAATATTTCACTTGCCCAAGCCCATTAACCTGGACCTTTATACTGGTAAATTAGAGGAATAAAAGCAAGTATCACTAGAAAAAAAATAAAGATATGTTTTCAGCCCACTTATATGACTTTGCCATATCCATGGGTGAACCCACTTCACTTTCAGTAGCATGCAATAGTATGAGTCAATATTACTATTGCGATTGGGGTTCGGGTTATATTTTCATTGTTGCAATTGGAGCTATATTTTCATGAATTTCCATCTGAATGAGTCCCTGTTACAGTCAAAATTCGAAGAATAATTTTTTTCTATTTTTTTCATATAACTTTTAACTAGTGTTGCCTTTATATGAATAGGCGAATGCGAGTATAGGGTTAGTGGTTAGCATCCATTGGCGCAAGAGGCGGGATGTGAACAGGGGAATGCTGAAATAATAAGTTTTTATATTTGGATGAACCAAATATAATTATTTTATACATAATCGTTTATTTGTAGATAATCGCTTATGGCAGTGTCCCAACCAAACAAGACTACAATTGCTAGCGCTTATTGACAACAACGCTAGCTTATTCGTTCCAATGGCGCCATGGCATGTGTGGGGCCATGCATGTGTGCCATTACGCCGTTGGATTCTTCATCGGATGGTCCAGCACTCGATTGCAGGTACTATCAGGAGGGGATGGGAGTTTGGCATGGATTACTACCAGTTCAATACATTTAATTAGGGGGACATAAAAACCTTACTCTTATGTGAAGTTAATAACATTGATGAAATCAAAGCATGAACAAAAATCAAATATTATAGAGACCCACGAGTATCCTAATATACATAGGAATTTCCTCATTTATCCTAATATACATAGGAATTTCCTCATTTATTTTCTAAAATAAATGTAGGATGATGGAGAGTTTGGTAGAAATTGCACATGAGATAGCCTAAAATAAATGTGTGAATCAAATAATTTTTAGAATACTAAGCCACAAAGAAATTAAGAATGATTTTTTTAGAATTATTCTATTTAATTCTTGGTGTCGCCCACATGCTCTCTTGGATTTTTGGTTTCCAAAATTAACTTGGATTATCTTATGTTAAATCTAATTTTAAAGATATTTTAACTTTTAGTTAATATAAGAAATATTAGAGTCATTACCTAACTTTCCTTGATGGATTAAAAAAGCTTAATGAGAGTAGGACTCTTGATCCCTCTCTCTCCACCCACAAATAAAGACTTGATTGTTAAGTTATTATCTATCCATAACGCGTCTTAGAAAGAAAGAAAAAGTGACTCAAGAAGATAAGCCCGTTCGTGCTTGCTTGTGTTTTTTAGTTCGTTGAACATCAAAAGAAAGAAACTATTTGTTATTCTTCACAATGTCTCAACAAGGCGTAACTATGATGATGTTTTAGTCTTATGTGGAATGCATGTGATTTGAAAAGATCATTTTGAATGGTAATCGATTGATAGAAAAGAATAAATAAAACGTACTCTAAGTTTACATAATCATCACACCAAGACTTATGTGAAAAATCATTTGAAAAAAGAAAACCACGAGGCACTAACGAAAATTCACTCTACCCAACAATAATAAAAATATATAATAATTTTTCTCAAGCTGATTTAAGTATCTTGATAATTTAACAAGAAAAATAAGAAACAAAGGTTTATCTCTCTAATAGGAACTCCCTACCTTCTTTCTCCCCCCCACAATAAGTATGGACAAAGTTTCCAAAATATATTTGAAGAAAACCGAGCGTCAATCAATGTGTGAAATCCTGAAATCTACTTCTTAAAATTGAGAAAGAAAAAAGATCAAGCAAACTAGTAGCATCCCTTAATTAGCATATGTTAATCTATATTAATTGGGTCAACGCCCGCCATAATGAGATCCATTGCACCAATAACCACAAAGATTCCTATTTTTCCGTTTTGAGTCATTTCAAGATATTATCCCTATAAATTAAAGAGTAAAGTAACCATTCTGTCATCCTAAACTTAACATATCACTGCTTAGGGCATGGTTTGAATTTTTTTTACCAGAGGGTATGTATTTCAATATTACCAGTATGGCTTTTATATGCATAGCTTAAGGGTAAATATGTTAAAAGCATGCCCTTTCTAGTAATAAAAATGCAAAAGGTGCCCTATTTGATAAATATGTCAAACGCATGCCCTTTTAGATAATAAAAATGCAAGCCATGCGTTTTTGGTGAAGTGCCCTAATTTAAATATCTAAAGACGAACTAGTACAGGATAGGAATGGGATAGGGTTAGTCCTAAACTCAACCCACTCTACTTAGGCCCCAAACTGTGTTAGCGAGGACTTTTAACTTGGATTGGGCTAGAGTTACTCTTCATCATATCCACTCAATTATGGGCCGGCCCCAAAAATTGAGTCAGAGCTCAGCCCAAAGAACCCTTAACTTGGAGTGGGCCGGTTGACAAACAAAGTTTCTACATAGTGTCAAAGTTTCTTTGTTAATGCCCTACTTCTATTGTTGCGTGCGTTTTTGTTATTTTTTTTTTGTTCTTAATCCAAAAAAAAAATATTGTTGCATGCGTTAGGGTGTATCCCAGGTCTTAGTCCCAGAAGTGGACTTCACAGGGGTATAAGGGGCCATCAAGCCTCCTTAGGACAGGCCCTTTTGGAGTAGTTGTTTGGACTTACCCTTATGACACCTTAGTGGCTACCTTAGGTCTGACTGTGTGTGAGTTTAGTGTGTGTGTTAGTTACATGATAACATTTTCACCAAAAACTTCTACTGTTGCTAACATGATTGTTGTAAACTTTATGGTGACAGAGGAGGATTCATAAGTTTTGAACTGAGATTTATCGTTGGGGATCAAAAGTTCCATTTTAACCAAAGTGATATATGATTTGAAAATACTGCCTATATAGGGGTGATATTGAGCCAAGCCTAGTAATAAGGTTTTCAGCCTCAGCTTGGAAAACTTTTAGTGTGTTCAAGCCCGGGTCGAACTTGAGAATTCATGTTCAAGCTTAGCTCCTGAAAAACGAGCCAAACTCGAGCTGATCTCGACTCGACTGGACTTATTCTCTATAGGCGGTCAGATTTCCATCCAAACTTTCTTTTTGAACACTACCTTTGATCATTCATAGGAAAATAAACAAAAGTTGAAATTTTTTTATGTAAATGTAAAAGAATATGAGCTATGCTGTAACTATATATGATAGAAGAATGCTATGCGCTCTCACAATTTCTACTCTCATCCTTATTAGATAATAAAACAGATGATTGTGTGAGACTTACAAGTGGATATATATGAGAGAAAAAAGACAATACACGCAAATGTGATAACAACTTGTTCATTTGAATGTATTTCACACGTCTGTGTGTATGTTTTTTTTTTGCTTCAAATATCATTTACCTACGTTAGTAGTTAGTTTGGGGATTGGATCTCTTGCGGACTCATTACCCAAGGGAACAGATCCCAGACCTCCCTCAATAAAGAGGCCACCCCCACCACTAGTGCAAGCGAGGCGGGGTCACACATGTCCTTGTTGGTTGGGAAGGGATGGCACACATGTCCTAGTTGGTTAGGAAAGGACGACACATGATTCACGCATTTGATCGAAACTAACTATATCAACTCAATAACTTTCCACATGATCCTATTGATAAAAAATTATCGTTTTAAAATTATATATATTCTACAATCATAATATATATTAATAATAATGTGTTTTTCTTTAATAAATATTATATTGTTGATACTGTGTACAATATGCATGACTTTCTTGTACCGTACCGAAATGTTCAATATTCATTATCAAATTTGAACGGATGAATATGGTCTTGTGATAAGAGATGTTAAATTACATTATTTCCTCTTTAAGACCAATTAGAATCGTTCTTCAAAGCAATTTTCCTTATCCTTAAAATAGAAACGACATAGACATGTTTGACAACTCATTTTTAGAGAACTATTTTAATAATCATTAGTTCTATTTTTGACACAATTTTAACGGAACAAAAATATAATTTCTCACAATTAAATTAAAAAACACGCTTAAAACAAATAACAAATGAGACAAGAAAACAGCCCAGATATATGGGATACAATAAAATTTTAGTTATTTTACGACATAAATTTTACCATATTTAATGCTTACAATAATTTTTTTTTTATAATTGATTCTGACTGACAATTGTCATCAGGCAATAGCAACTATCGGCGCACGATAGCGGAGACATTATTGGAGAATAGATCAGTGCTATTGGTAATGGGGGGGGGGGGGGGAGAATGGACCACTGGAGAGTGGAGACAATGGCATGTGGGAGTGGTGGCCGGTGGGGGGGGGGGGGGGGGGGGGGTGACTCCAGGAAGGCAAGGCGTACGGTCGTGGCGCACGTGAATGATAGAAAATTGCTCCCCAAATGCTGGGCCCACCAAACGCCCAATGGACGCCAGGAAAAAGATTGCTCTGTAATACTTTTTTTTTTTTTTTGGGAGAATCATCAAGAGGAACGCTAATCTTACACTACTCGAGTCTGTAATTATTAAGGGTAATAAAGTAATTTCAGAACATGTATAAATTCTACGGTCCACGGGCCGTAGACCGTATAATGTTAACTTTGTGCAGTCTGATGTATTACCAATCCATGTAACGTCATCTTGGGTTAGGAAACCATATTTCGCTTACGTGGATGGCACAAATTGGTGCTGCAGCTTTTTTCTGCAACTAAGATTCCAGCAGTGAAATGGAAAAGATTACTGATTAGATTTAGACCCCCGCATTCGGCTAGGTGCTCAGTTAACCCGTAGCCGAATGCCTACCTCTTTCATCTCTCTTCAACGGTTAAACTTGATTAAATTTAACCAATTAAGGTAAATATTTTAAAAAAATTTTAAGAGCATGGTTAAATGAACGAATCCTAGGACTGAGTCAATTTTAACTATAGTTAATGTACGTTAAAAAGGACACTCAGCATGTCCCACAGCACCACCCATTCCACACCACAGCCCTTATTCCATGTATGTCGAGGGGTATTATAGAAAGAGCAATAGGCTTCTTCTAGCGGGTAGCTTCCCCAATTTTCTCCTCAAGTGTAATTTTTAATCATTAATTCTTTTTAATTATAGTTAATATTTTTAGTTATGATTTTTTATTCTAAAAACAAAGATTATAAATATGATCCTGAGGATTAGTGAATCTCAACCGAGATTTGGATCACACTAAAGGCATGTGTCCCTTTTAACCCGTATTAACTATGGATAAGATTCACTAATCCTTAAGGTTCAACAATCTAACCTTGGTATTTAGATAAAAATATTAAAATTTTAAAGTCTAGTTCAAACTTTTAACCCTGACGGTTAATGTTTTATTTTAAAAAAGACTATTAGATTGTTGAATGCTAAGGATTAATAAATCTTAATCACAGTTAATAGGGGTTTAAAGGGACACCTTTTGACTTGTGGGTGCGATTGAATTCTCCCGAGTTCAATCACAGTTGAGTACTGTAATACAATCTCATCTTAACCACAGTTAACAGGTATTAAAAAGGGAGACATATGGGAAGAAGGGAAAAAATGCCCTCACGACACCTGGCGAGGAGGGGATATTTTCCCTATTAAAAATATATAAAACCTCCCTTCGCAACAGATATCCTTCTTTGTTTTGTGTATTTTCCATCGACTTGGAATTATCTCTATGGTTATAACCAGACTCCTTAGAATCAGTTACATCTCATATGTCAACATGTGTCTCTTTTAATACTATTTAATTATAATTAAAATTTGCTAACTCTTAGGATTCAACCATCTAACCTTGGTTTTTAGAAAAAAAAAATTAACTATAAAGGTTAAAGTTGTTAAATCTTAAAAGATCAGTTAAAAAGGTTGTGTTGTAACGGGACTCCAAGGAGTCCAATTATAATTGTAGAGGAATCCAAGTCTTTTCCTTCACACTGTTAAGATCGAGTTTGAGAAAATTATGAATAATCTCATAAATATATAATTGTACTGTGAATCAGTAGGTACTCCCAAAGTGTATTATTTATATTCTCAAATCCTAACCATTTAATTTGATAATTAAAAACGTTAATATTAGAACTGATGTGACATTAAAAATATAAAATAAGTTTCCTATCCTTGGTGGTTATCCATAGACGATTAGGGAGTATAAATGAGATCCCATATACTGACTCATTGTACAATTCTGATAAACTTTAGTCGTGCATATAGTCATTAGGTAAGAATTGGGTTCTCGACCAATCCTTGCTAATTCAAATATTTGCAGAAAAAATTTATTTTATAATTATTTTACATGAAGACTCAAAAAATATTAGATTCTTGTTGATAAAACTTTAAAATTTCTTTTAATCTAATCTTTTTAAATTCAGTTTAAACATAAAGCGGAGCTCTATTTCACGGCGTTGAAACTAAGTTTCTCTTTGTAGTGTATTATAGTGGTAATCTTATATTTATCGAAAAAATATTTAACAAAAATGCCCTTGCCTATGCACAATTTAGCGAGAGGTTAGAACTCTTGTAGGTTAGAACTCTTGTTATAAAATACTAGCAAACACCCTGTACGTTGCTCGGGAGGAAAAAAGACACAAAATTTTAATAAAATAATAAGGAACATTATCACTAATACTTTATCATTACCAACTTAAGAAAACAATTGTTGTATACAGACATGCTTAATTTAATTTAAAGAAAAAATGATTTCAAATAATTAGCATTTGAAAGAAAGCTTTTTTCCAAGAGCTACTTGATTGTATAATTGACATTAGTTCACACATGCTTAGATTGTAGTAAATTGAAATATGTGTTTATATATTTGTATTAAATAATGAATTATGAAAACCATGGTAAACCATGGTATTTTTATTATTTGATATCTAATTTACACTCAAATAAGTTCATACACAAATATCAAAATTTTTAATATTAGTTAAGTATTTCATATTAATGCGCCTCAAATGTTATTATTATTATTATTATTATTGAAACCATATAACTGATTTCAATGAAGCTGGTAAGGGAAACTTTCGGGAGAAATCGAGATTTCAATTTTTGAGAAAAGTCACTACACTTTCATATTGACGCACATGTTTCACAAAGATATAAGGTAAAAAATAAAGTAACTTTCTAATTGTGTAAATCAAATGCCATTTGCTCTTGAAATAACTTCTACAATTTGAAACCATTCTCTTCTAAGGGTGTGTCCGTTTCACGGATATTTATCTCTCAAGAAATTGAATCTCTCACTAGATTCAATTCTTGAGAAATTTAATTTCTCATGGCATATGTGTGCAGTATGTGTGCAGTGTTTGGTCGAGCATAAAAATTCAATAGTAAATTTCCACAATTTCTAGTTTTTGACATTTGATCGAGCATAGTGGGGGTGGTGCTGGTTGGGAGGTAATAATGAGGTGGGAGGTGGTGGTGAGGAGTAGTGGTCGTGGTGTGGTGGTTGTAGAATGAGAAGTGGTGGTGGGGGTGGCGACGATGGGGTGGAAGTGAGGGTGAGGTGGTGGCAGCAATGGGGGTGAAGGTTGTGGTTGGTTGGTGTGGGCGATGAGATGGAGTGGTGGGGTTTAAGGTGATGGGTTATATTTTCCACATGCAAGTCTTTTTTTTTTTTTTGTCATTTTACAAAACAAAGAACTACAAAGCAAGGTTGGCCCCCTATGGCAGCCTAGGACCCCGTTCAGAAAAGACACGCCTACATTCATGGGTTGACAGATGACAAACGTCGAAACATCCTTGAGAATTGAGGCCAAGGGCTTGAGCTACCAAATTGTGAGCAAACTCATTGTTTCTTTGAGGAATATGATGCACTAGGCTTTGATGAAATAACGCTAGATTTGCTCTGATATCCTTCACAAGCAAGCGGGGAAGAGTTTGGACATGAAATTTGGTCTACTACAATGCTTGCATCAGAAAGAAACTGAACAGATGACCAATGTTGGGTCAAGGCCAACTCAGTGACAGATTTGAGAGCAATTGCTTTTGCCACTAGCAGGGACCCCCCTTAAGTCTCTACATCTGACCACACAAAATAGTTCCACCATGAGACCAAGCAACCATACCAATGCCCGCTACGATCCTACTTAGAAAGAGGCTCCATCTGACACCACATCTATCCAAGGTTGGGGCAAGGGTCTCCACATCCGACTACTAATTCCTAAATTAGAGGAAATAAACTGGTTATGCTCTTCCCACTGACTGAGTCACGGCCTCCAAAACACTTATAGCCTGAGAAACAATAGTAGAAGGGTAGGGGAGAGAACGTCCAAACTTGAGGGCATTACGAGCCTTCCAGAGCTGCCAAGCCGAACAAGCAATCAACAATAATATCTTAATCTTTTCCTCATTTGCAAACGGAAAATCAACCCAAAAATTCCATCAGTCGTCGTTGAAAGAGTGGAAACTTTTGAAATCAGTTCGCTTAGAGAGAGGGGAGCACCCCCAAGCGAGGGTACAATCGATCAACAAATGGAACAAAGATTCAAAGTACAGGGCGTAAAACAGACAACGTGTAGAGACCCGAATCTTTTTCATGTTTTTATTGCAATTATTAGGGGTATTATAGTCCTTGTGATGTTTTAATGTTTATGTATTTATATCTAATTGGTATAATGTGATTAATGCTTAATTAAACTTGTAATCGGATGGATGCCATAACACACCCTAAACTTTGGGAAGCTCTAGTTTTGGCACTGTTTACCAGAATTGAGTGATTCTTGAACTATTAGAAAGGTATTGGAATCGTCTTCGAGGTTCATGTTTAATGTTTTCCTTATTTTTAGTCTAAGCTAAGTCAAAAATGGGTTTTCCGAGGTTTTATCTCATGGAATTGCAGATCAGTCAACTTTGGGGAGTTTTTGGTCCATAAATAAAGTGAAATTTAGAAATTCTAAAATGTCAAAAATGTTCCTTTTCGAAAGACGAATCCAACGCAAGTTGAATCGTCGAAATCCGACGAGCTAGTCGAAAGTTATGGCCAAAACAGTAAAATTGGTCAAAATCTACAGAACACCGATTGCTCGGTCAGAAGTAGCGATCGATCGGTCCAAAACCGATCGATCGGTATCTATCGATTGGTCTAAAATTTTGTATGGGAAAATTTTCTAGAGAGTGTGTTTTTGACCGATCGCCCGGTCATAAACACCGATCGATCGGTAGGCGACCGATCGCTCGGTCTTTCGTGATTTTGCAGAATTTTAGTAAGAGTTTTTTGGTTTTTTGATTCTCAAACCTTGAGACTATAAATAGGGATTCTATTTCTGGGTATTAGAATACTCTACCTATTTCTAACCTAATTTGGCAAAAAGGGAAAGAAACCCTAGGGTTTTGAGAGAGGGTTTTCTTGGGGAAGAATGAGATAGCTTGGTTAGTGCAAGGAGAGCTTGGAAAGCTTCCCCAAATCACCTCGGGAGCGTTTTGAATCCAAGGGAAGGATTCCTAAGGCCGATATACTATCCTAATCAACTCTATTTTAATGTTTGGTGAATATTAATATGATATGAATGATAGAATAGAGATTAGATGCATTTTTTCCAAATTTTATATGAAGTAAGCTAATTATTGATGGAAATGTGGATGGAAATGTGGATTTGAATGCGAATAGAATATATGGAGGATGAGAAATGTATGGAGGATGGAATTAACATGTGGATGTGGATGATATTTGGATTGTATGGATGGATTATGGTTTGATGAATGCTTGAAAATATAGAAGGGCAATGAATCCATAATATGCGTACTCAAGGTGTTTGTGAAAATGCTTGAGAGGATAAATGCTATTATACTCTTATGAAATGGTGGTAAATTGATTATGAATTGTGATATGAATTATGATAAGATATGTATATGTGATTGCTTGTTAAGTATATCTAATTACTTGCATGGAAATTGATAGTCGGGAAGGTAAGAACTTAGAGGAAAATCTCTCAGACCGGGAATTCTCTAACTATTTGGTATGGGACAGTATAGTGGAGTTTCTATGGTGGGAGATCGGAATCTAAGCAAATACCAACTCGAATGTTAATTTCGACACTTAAGCACATATGCACATATATGTTAAGAAAAGAGTCTCACAAGTCACACATGTGGACCACAAGCATGAGCATGACATATGTATGACATTCTGAATAAGCATAAGTATGACATGGTCCGTATCCGCCAAGAACGGCATGTCAACCATTTGATTCTTAAGCATGGTCCGTATCCGCCAAGAATGACATGCCAACCATATGATTTCTTAGACATGGTCCGTATCCGCCAAGAACGGCATGTCACATCATTGTATGATCTGAATAAGTGCATAAACATAAGCATCTCACAAGCACGTGGTCTCATAAGCATAAGCAACTCATAAGGGTATTGTCTTCTAAGTCTAAGATTCTCACAAGTACACGAGTCAAGGTGATGATATGATGTATATGTGTACACGTTCTTCCGTACTCTGATTATGTTATTATGCTATTGGATATGTTTCTAACTAAGTGCATGTATATTATTATTATTGGTTGGATTTTATATACACCGAGTACTTTTGTACTCAGCCGGACTTTTGTCTTGGCAGGTTTAGAGCAGGAGTACACGGCGGAGCCGTGGGTTGAGGAGACTTACATCGAGGAAGGAGGAGAAGGTGAGCCTATCAAGGAAGGAGCCGGAGTCTTGGGTGGCTACACCTCTTAGCTTATGTTTTGTTGGTTGAGAGAGTTTTGTATTAGACTTTCAGATGATGTTGCTCAGTAGAATTTTATAGTTGTATTTTTCATACTTGTTGGTTTACAGTGGATTGTATATGTTGACCGTAGACTTGTGCAGGTTGATTATAGTTTATATATCGGAATTTTATTACTCTCATTTTTTGGAGACTCGTGTAGTAAGCCTTGTATGCATGGACTTTAAGCAGGTTTAAGTAAGGTGGCGATTCCAAAGTCCTATTTTAGCCTTATAGGATTTTGGGGTCGTTACACAACGGATCCACCAGAATTCGCTTTAGAGCAATATTCTCATTGATTGCTATTGCATTATGCAAACAACGCCATATAAACCAAGATATTTTGGGAGGAATTGAGAGTTTCCAAAGCATCTCCCAGTGTATTTTGCATGAGGGTGATCAATTTTTTTTGCGGCTTCTTTAGGTCCGGGGGTGTGTGCGTGTTTAGAGTGTGTGTTACATGATTTCATTTCAACCAAAAAAAAGAATGTTTTTCTCATGTCAACCTCATTTCTCAAGAAATGGATTCACCAAACACACAAACATTAGCTTTTTTCCAAAATTTTGGTATTTCTCATGTTAATTTCCTATGAAACGAACACATCCTAAAAGAAGTTTGTCCAAAGCATATTTCCAAATGTAGGGATGGACCAAGGTTTGAAATTTCGCGAAATTTCAATTTCGGCCAACCCCAACGATATCAAAACTGGGTTTATTTCGAAAATCAGATTTCGGTCGAAATCTCGGGCGAAATTTCAGATTTTGAAGATTTCGGAATTTTGGCCGAAATCTGATTTTTTATTTTTAAATAGGTTTTTTTAATTAAAATTCCGAAATATTCCGACATATTTTGAAATTTCAAAATTTTATATATTAATTTCAAAAATAAAATAATAATATTTATATAAATAAATTTTAATAAAATATTATTTTTTAATATATATATATATTAATAAAATATATATAATTAATAAAATATTAATATTATAGATTTCAAAATTTTGCCAAAATCCCACAATTTTTCAGGATTTCGGTTCGGGCAAAAATCATCGAAAATTTCGAAATTAAAAATCTTGGAATGGACTAGTGGTCTTCTCAAAGGGGTAAAATGGTGTTAATTGGTTAGTTATTAGCTTCTTAAAACATTTTTGTTTTTCTATTCTTTTGGATTTAGATTTTTTTTTTTTTCCAGTTTAAATACCAAGCAGAGCACAACTTCACGACAATGAAGTGAGGCTTTCTTTTTACACTATGACAGTGACAATTTTGTAATTATAGAGAAAATTTTTATTACAAAATTAACTTTATCTCTCACTGTAATTAGAACCAAATAGTCTGAAAATGGGAGCTTCACTTCAACGCCAACACCCTTAAGCAAAGCTCTGACTCAAAATTAATCTCTTCTTTTTACGACATTTTTATCAACTATTAGCTGTTAATGGGTGTTGATGATGGTTATTGAAAAGCTTGATTTGTGAAATTTTGAATTTAAGGACGTTGTTCATGATTCAATAAAATAATGACACGTGGCTCAAAGGACTTTCTAGCATATTACACATACTAAAATCCTTTTGGGAATTGGTTAACAGAATTCCATGTTTATCTGATAATAATGATTCTAGTCATTAATGATCAATGATTTTAAGCTCTTATGTTTTTAGTTTATACAAATGATTTTTTGCTCATTAATGACAATTTTACCCTTATGTCACTAATGAAAGATGAAACTATTGCGCCTTTCACGCTATTGACACAGATTCAAGTCCTAACGCTTTTTGGATATTGTTTCAGGCTCTAACGCCTTCGGATATCATTTCAGGCTCTAACGCCTTTGGATATTGTTTCAAGCTCTAACGCCTTTGATGTTGATTCAGACTTCAACGCCTTCGGATATTCTATATGGCTTCAGTGCCTCGCTCTGGCTTACAACGCCTTTCTCATGATGATGGGTGTGGTATGGATTTGTACCCTCCTTGTATGCCTTTCTGAGGACTTCTGCCAGAAATGAGATTTGTTTTGTCAGGGGTGAACGGTATGGATTGGTACCTCCCCGTGGGAATGAGTGTGGCTGTTTCCCCTCATTACCTATTCCAGTGGAGCATGGATTACTTCCTGGGCTGACAGTCAGGGAGAAAGCATTGAGGATGAATTTTTCCTCAGTTTCTCTTAAGGCCTGACGGGAAGGGTGTCTTCGTCCAACACCTACGATTTCCCTATTTGGACCTGAGTTACGGGAAGGGTGTCTTCGTCCAACACCTATGATTTGCCTATTTGGACCTGAGTTACGGGAAGGGTGTCTTCGTCCAACACCTACGATTTCCCTATTTGGACCTGAGTTACGGGAAGTGTGTCTTCGTCCAACACCTACGATTTCCCTATTGGACTTAAGATGATTATTAGATGATTATTATCATCGCTATTATTATTATTGATATCATGATTATTACTTTAGAGGAGTGTTGCTGTCTGAACACTAATATATTACCTCAGTAGGACAGTACACCATGAAAGCGTATGACCCGCTTTCACGATGTAGTTACCAATTACTGTTGGGGGAGGACGATGAGTTGTGGTTTGGAGGGCTTAGATAGAATTTGTTAAAAGATGGATATTGTGAATACCGCTTTTAACCTTTGAAGAAAATATCTGAAAGCTTTGGTCATAAAAGCTTAAAGGAGGTATAGTGACAAAACGCCTTTATCTTGATGAAATCCAATATTTTCTCTCTAAAAGTCAGTTACAAAAACGGTTATGACAGCTGTACAAGTTGGTTACAATTTTTGATAATCACCTATAAATAGAGGTGACCCCTTCTTGTTGAAAGAGAGACTTTCCTCGAAGTTCCCAGAAGATTTTCCAAACAGAATCTATAGAGAGAGAAAGTAAAGGATTCATCAGAAAAACATTCTGTCACTACTTTTCTTCATTGTTCTTTCTTCTCTCTCTCTAAAATCATTTTCCTTCTTTTTTCCCCTTTTTCTTTCTTGTGTTCTCTGAATCATTTCTCTCAAAAATAACTCAATTTAGAACGGTCTGGATATCAGATTTAGGCTAGATTGAGGTTGCATTAAACCCCATTTCTTCAAAGATCAAAACACCCCCTACAATGGGTTAGTGATCAGTGAGTGAACGTCGGAGCAAACTTTCATCTCTTCTTGCACTGTACCCTAATGAGAGAGGAGTACCATACAAAATGAACAAAATCCTCTTAAAAGCAATAGCCTTTACTTTCCTATTAATGGTAAAAGCCCGTGAAATTTCTTCACTTTTCAGTTTCACCCACATAAAGTCGAAAGGGAAAATGAAAAAGTAAGTTTGAGCACCGAGAAAAACTCGTGTGAGAAATGTCCTTTTTTTTCCTTTTTGTAGGAAGAAAAGTCCTTCAAATGAGGAAGTACAGAGATTCATCGTTACCACCAGGGACCAACCTAGAATCCTTTCTCCTTTCTCTATTGGACAATATAAGAGTGGTGCTAGGTAAGGATGAGTACACTCAACCGAAAAAAAAAAGGGATGGATGGAGTATTGAGCGGGGTAAGTTTTTATCGCCTAGTGTAAATATTTCAAGGTGTAAAAGCTTGGCTAGACTCATAGCTCGAACTTTTAACGAGTTCAGTTAAAATATGATTAGTTTAAAAATATACATATAATATATAATTAATTAAAAAAAACCATTTAATAAAACAAAATCATTTAAATTCATCACCTTAATGGACAACTTTTATGCAAAGTAACCATCACAACAAGCTTGAAAGTAGTCACTAAAGACTAGTATACTTTTTTTTCCCTTTTAAGTATGTTAAAATTATGTACTCAACTTAAATATTTTAATAATTTAAAAATATTTTAAGTATATATATATATATATATATATATATAATTGAGCCGAGTAAGGGTGTGTCTAAGCTTGTCTCATTAACTAAACGAGCTTGAAAATCCAGCTTGAGCTTGGCTTGTTTATTAAATAAAAGAATGAGCTCGAGTTGTTTGCAAGTACCTTGTTCGTTAATCGCCCTTGGTGCTAGGCCTACCCTAACAATATTTGATGATTATATCCCAATTTTTAAAACTTATTAACTATACAACATTAAATTTATAAAATTTTATTCAGACTAAAATAAAGAAATTATTTAGAGATTTTAAAACTACAGGCCAAACTTTAAACTTATCAATTACAAGTACAAAAATCTAATCAAGACATTGTTACTTAACTCCCAATCTCCCTCACAGTAGTCAAAGTAATTCTCATCCAGTTTGGATTCGTCTTATTAAGGCAATTTCACTGGTGAAAGGCACTTGAAGAGTTTACAATGGAGGAATCCAATATACAATGAGAATATCCTCTTTTCTAGGACTTATGAATAAAATTACAAATATAATAGAACCATTGCAGATGAAGAAAAAATCTCTAATAAAATTAAAATCAAAATTATTATGAATACTTATTTATAGTGTTACTAGTTATTAAGATTGATACAAGATTGATATCGCCTTTCAATCAACAAATAAAAGAAATATAGACATAAGTCTCGAACTCTTCTACTTTGAAACTCTCCTATCATTCAAAAGAAATGCTTGAGAGTGTGAGGTAGAAAATGATGAATGGAAGAATAGGTTTGCAAATGAAAAAAAACTAGTTAAACAAAGAGGATAGGATTGAGGTTGGATATATGAGATGGAGATCAGATCATAGTCAATTGTGATTGAATTCAGGAGAGTTCAATAACATATGTGTCATGGTTTGATTGGGGGTAAAGAAAGGAAAAGTAATAAATTTAAATTCAAAAGTTTTCCTCCAAACAGATCATGACATATATATATATATAAATGTTGGTGTGGCTTAAGACCACCCTAATTTTTTGAATTGGAAAATAATCACCTCCTCGGTCTGTGACGTGAAGAGGTGTGTCTTGGGTCCTATTTTAATTTCATTTGTCTTCCCTTTAACTTCATTTAACTGGGGTTAAGAATCACTCAGCCCTAGGGTTCATCCATCTAATCTTGGTTTTTTGATAAATAAAATAATTTTTTTAACCATAAGTGTTAAAAAAAAAATTAACTAGGATTGAAGTTCAGTTGGCTTTGTGAGAGCGAGCAATAGTTCACTCCTCACCAATGGTGCAAACTATTGCTCTTTCAAATTTCATGGTTTCCAATCAATAATTTTAATTTTTGTACCAAACAAAAAAATCAATAATCTTAATTTTAAAAAGTATTTAGTAATATAAAGACGATGGACATTTTCAAAACGTTGATTAAAATTTTATATAATTTCAAAACTACCCTTACTCATAAGAATTAAAATATTAAATGAATATTGGTTAATTTCAAATTTCCCTTATCTCGTATAGGTTCAAAATATTAATGAATTTTACTTAATTCCAAAACTGTCATTTACATATATTAGTTCAATATGTTAACTGAATTTCACTTAATTTTAAAACTACCATTTACTCATATATAAAGACAATTGTATTAAAATGTTGACTGAATTTTACCTTAATTTCAAAATTATCATTTTTGCTAACATATAAAGAAAATGATACTTAAAAAAGTTGATTGAATTTTAGCTTAATTTCAAAAATATCCTTTATTAATTTTAACTTTTATTAATATCACCAAAAATAAAAGTGGAATTAAAAAGTTAATTACAATTTAATTTAATTCTAAAACTGTCATTTTTGAATATATAAAACAATGTTTTTCATAATTACATTGGCCGTCTAACTAGCCGAGTGACCAGTTTCCAATTCAACCTGTCTGACTGGATCATGTTATTTTATTATTAATTTTATTTATTTATTTTCCTGATTAGAAAGTCTCTAAAAAAAATTATTTTTAAAACACCCTTAAGTCAAGTTTCTATACAATAAATGCCTTCAAATTTGTTGTGCAGTTAAAATGTCCCGAATATTTTTTAGTTTCCAAAATACTGCTAAGTCAAATTTTTTTAAAATGTCAATATACCCTCACAAATTTTTAAGTAAAAATGCTCTTTCAATTTGTCCAAATTTTATTTTCTTTATTTCTAAAATGTCTCCTCTCCTTTCTCTTACGTGCATCACACCTCTCTCATGTGCATCACACATGCAACCCACTAGTGAGACTTATCTATAATACTCCCAAATGTACTCTCCAATTCTAAATGTCTTTGACTAACCACTTGGCACCAAGATTTTGCTAAAGTTACATCAATTTTAATTTTGACTATTTAATAATTGAATTGAATGATCAGAGACCCCTGTATTCTGGTTAACTTATAGAAATTAAAGTTAATATTTTCCTGTTTTATTTTTTTCCTAGAACACAAAGGTTCGATTGCTTAAGGTGTTGGTTTAAAAGTAGGGCGTGAACCAATGAGAATCAGCCATTCTCTTACATAATGGAAACCAGGTCCTTAAAGTATTTTCCAAGGGGTTTGTTATCAATTAGTGCGCAGCCTTCTAGGTTACTGAGAGCCGAAGACCCAAAAATCTCCTATTGATCCCAAAAATGAGCCGTTTTTGACGTTAATGCCCATTATTTAATTAGGTTGACTTCTAGAACATTAGGGGTCGTTTTGGCAAGGGCAGAAAATTCAATGCCTCTCGTTCGTTCGCTGAGATTCTCACAAACAAAAGCGCAAGTATATAGCCTTTCTGCGAAATCGACGGTTATTATTCCACCGATCAAACAACATCATACAGGAATACATAGCAACAACCACAGCACAGCAGTAAAGAAAAAAGAGGAGGATACCGTATCCGTATCCCCAGTATCTGAAGCCACGATACGCGACACGTACGCCGAGCATCAGAAAGACGGGACGACACCGTATCCAGTATCGGCCATGAAACCAGCTGCTGAACTGTAGATTTGATCAACTTCTGCTTCGACCTCCGTCCGTTTCGCGAACCTTCCTTTGATCCTCGGCCGTGTCTCTGCGTAAGCTTTTCTGGAAGCGTATCGGATCGTCTTCTCAAACTTCCTGTTCTTCCTCTTCTCTCTGTATCTCAACACTCTTGCTACTCGATCGATTCCAGACAACTGAGATGCTTGATTCGCTGTAGCCGCAGCAGCAGCATCACTAAGATCCGTTCCGCTGTTCATCTGTATTCCAAACGTATTCGAAATATCAGAGATAGCGTTCTCATCTGGAACAACTCCTACATCCAGAGACGATGAAGATACCTGCAATCGAAATAACAAAAAACAAAAAACAAATTCAGTAAACAAATTCGCTTTTAAGAGTTTAATAAATTTGAGTTTGATTTCTTCAGATCTGGAAAATTACGCTGTGGCTGAGAGATTGAGCAGTGTAGCTGTATGAGGAGGGCTTGGATCGGAAGAAATCCATGTCGAAGCAGTTGTTCATGAGAGGAGGCGGAGGAGCTTTGGTCCGTACTGGAACTACACTATCAGCAGCAGCAGAGCTTTGAAACCTCGCATCCATGGACGACGCGTAGTCGAGATCGAGGAAAGGATCAACGTCCGAGAAGAAATAATCTCCGGATTTCAGATCTGGAGTCTCCATGAGCTTCGGATTAGGGTTTGCAAGCAGCCATGAAGCAGCTTCGACTTCTTCACAACACGCATCAATATCATCGGCGTCCTCATCGTCGTCGGAGGATTTAACCAGACCGTCGGGGACGAGGCTGACGGCGTTAGATTTAACGGCGGAAGCGGCCAATTCGAAGAAGGGAACGACGGGAAAACGTTCGTGACGGCGAGCGAGTGGGTTAGCCGAGTGGATATCTCGGTCGCACGTGACACAGAGAGCAGCGGCGTCGGCTTTACATGTGACGCTAGCCGGCTCTTGCTCGCAAACCTGGCACATCCAGACTCGCTGGTGCCGAGAAGCCAGCTTATTCGCGCCGTGGATCTTGGTATCGCAGCCGATGCAGAGAAAAGCCGAGTCGGCTCGGCAGAAAACTAGAGCCGACACTGATTTGCACGAGTCACAGAGCTTCCCTGAAAAGCTCCAACTGCCCGTAAAACCCTTCCCGTTCTCGCCGTCCTTTGCCATTTCTCTCTCTCTCTCTCTCTCTCTTCTGATCTGTAAGTAGGAAAATAGTCTCTCTCTCTCTCTCCTCTACCTCTATCTACTCAAAGAGGGCAATCTAGTCGCTACGACTCATTAGACGACACGTGGACTAACGTAAGCCATTTAAAAAGGGTTTTAACGTTTATATGTGGAAAATTATTTTGGATGGGTAGCTATCCATTGTCTGTGCCGACTCGGGCCCACCTGAGATGTGTTTGGCTGGAGATCAAATCACATCCAATCGCGATTGAATTCAGGGAGAGTTCGTTACTTCAATTGCTCTCACATCTCAACACGTGTCCTCTTTAACCTCTATTAACCATGGTTAATATTTTCTAACCTTTACATTTAATAATCCTAACCATAGTTTTTTTAAAAATATTTAACTCTGATAAGGATTTTTTTAACTCTCAAGATTAATTTTTTTTCATTTGATTATTGGACACTAAGGGTTGGGTTAGAGAATCTTAACCACGGTTTATAAGGGTTAAAGCAGACATGTGTTGCACTATGGGATTGATTGAACTCTCCCTGAATTCAATTGTAATCGGTTCGGATTGGATTTTCGTTTGAGTGTTTGGCTTTTTGCCAAAGACCGGAGTTATCCTGAATCTGAAAAGTAAACGAGAATTATACATACTAAGAAAAACAGAAATCCGGAATAAGTGGGTCCTACATTTTGTTCCTGATTTATCTAAATGGCTCTGGGAGACGAAAAGACAGGGAGAGCGCGTGCCGAACGTGTTGAAAGTGATGAAGCTATCATGATCTTTGAGGAGAGAAAAGAGGTAATCACACGCGGAGAATCGTTCCGAACGAAGATTCCGTACCCGAAATAAGTGAATTTTTACTGACGATATTGCCCTTTGTTCCCAGTAAGATTGACTCGGGAACAGTATAACAGATTCTTACTTCACATTTATTTTCTTATCTATCTAGATTGGTTAATTTTTTTATTTTTATTTTATTTAAGATACTAATTACACACTAGAGGCCATGACTCCCGCGTAGGAAACCTTCGAGAAATTAATGGACTAATGGAGTTTAGTTTTTCTCTAATTGCTTGAATGAGGCGTGCTAGCCATACTCTCGGTCATACTCTACTCTTAACCTTCATCAACTACCTATTCATTATCAAATCAGTTATGGCGGTTAAAGCATTATTTCTCATCAAGAATGGACAAGTGGTAGGTGGAGATTCAGAGTAGAGTATGATTGAGAGTAAGGCTAGCATTCCTCTTGCTCGAATAGCTTGGGTTTGTTCTCAAAATACTCACCTTTCAAAAATCCTTTTCTGAATGACTCCACACATGTGAAAGAGGTCACACATATTAACTTTTTCTAATTTAGACTATTTTATCCAAACCATTTTAAGGATGGACATTTGTGTTCTCTCAATTCCTTATCAATCATATAGTGATCCTTTCGTTCCTTATTAACAATGTGTACAGTGAGAGGACGCTATTAACGGAAGAAGTTCGCCAAATATTTCATTACATATCGTTTTGATTGAGATTTTCACAAAAAAACTTCGTTTTGCTAAACTGCTAAACATGACTGTGAGAGAATGCTATTAACGGAAGAAAATACATATTTTTTAATTTTTTGTATATATTTTTAAAATGAATTAGTTTAACCTAAATAAAATTAATTATAATCATTATATTTATGATTTTAAATCTTAAATCTACCATCAGATGAATTTACATGTGTTTTCTATACATTTTTAACGATTTATGGGGTGTGGTTGGTACTCAATAAGTCGAGTCGATACTAGTTGTATGACCTATATCGATATAGGATATATTAATCACGTGGTGTATCGATATGTTGATATATGCGTATCGATAATGGAGGCAAAAATTATGAAAATGTCACTAGAACTGAAAAAGTGCCACAAAAATCCTCAAAACGACCTCGAAATAAATATTTGAGTGTTGGAGATATGTATCAATATGGGTATCAATATGTATCGATATTATAGTAGTCAATCGGACTTCTGGATCAAACATTATGGCAAAAAAAAAGTTCTATCATTTGGTGTCGATATGTATCAATATGTATCGATATGGGTATTGAACAAGTGTCTCGACAATGTGTATCAACCGGTATCGATATGTATCAATTTCTATTGATCCTGCACGTAGAAAGCTTCATTTTTTTTGCGAAATTTTTATCATTTTTGAAGATAATTTATACTAAAACATCCATTAAAGGAGAAATGAGTGAGGAGCTTCGTGAGATGGGAAGATGAGGAGAGTGAGAAGCTTCTTCAATCTCATGCGCACTTATGCAAATCCCTCTTTTCCTCTTCTTCTTCTTTTAAAACTATTTTTTAAAGTGTTGGTAGTAGTGGAGGAGTGTTTTAGACTTTTTATCAATAAGGGATTCGAGGAAAATAGTCATAATCCTCTTGTGGGAAGGGTTTTTAAAAGGTAGGTATTTTGAGAACAAACCTAAACTATATGGGTAATCAGGGAAAAACCCCTTAATTAAGTGGGTTGTGTGTATGCATTGCATAGCATGTATCCAACAATGCCAAGGCACCCAATAGGCCCACCGTGTTTTTTTTAACACAACGAAGGGTGTCCTTTGAGCGCAGGACTAGCCCTATGGATATCCGCACCGGCCCACTTGAATTTTTCCTTGCAAATACTACGGTAAGTTAAGGAGTGGGAGTTGAACACATGACCACAGGCAGCAAATCCACCGTTTTAATGCATGTTAAGCTGAGAGCATTGGTGCTCTTGGATTCTCCGTCAGACGATTGTGGAAAATATACAATCATAATCTTAATTAAATATAAGAACATCATCTCACACACACACATATATTAGTAATAAATTTGTGTTTGATAAATTTTAGAATAATTTACTTTAATATCTACGATATCTATTGTTAATAGTACTCAATGATAATGATAAAGATCAAATTTCTATATAGTCAGTTTTTGTTGGTAAGGACTCTCTAAAAGTAATCCATACTTATAAAAAAATCTTTAATAATAATCAAATCTCTATCTAAAAATTTCTATTAGTAAGGACTCTTTAAAAGTAATCCTTATAAAAAAGTGTGTAATAATAACGTGAAAAAAGAAGAAGAATGAGATTATCTATTAATTTTTTTATACTTAAGATAAGTAAATGACTCGTGATTCTCTACGGTTGTAACCGGACTTAAAGAGTCCAGTCACAACACAAAAGCCTTTTGAGTACTCTTTTAACTACAATTAACAACTTTAACATTTAGAGTTAATATTTTTAAAAAAACCAAGGTTAGATGGTTGAATCTTAAGGGTTAGTAAATCTTAACCACAATTAATGGGTATTAAAAAGGATATGTGTTGACATGTGGGACATAATCGGCCTCCAAGAGTCCGGTTATAACCATAGAGATTTTCAAATCTAAGTAATTAAGGGCTCTCTAATAGAGTCCTTCCAAGTCTCTACTAATAGAGATATGGGAAAGGGCTACATGTTGTTGAAGTCTATATTGCTATTGTGCTCAGATATCTATTTACCTATACCTTACCTATGGATACATGTAAGGATTCTATTGCTCATCTCATATTTATATCTATTTATGGGTAATTATGTCCACATAGAGTTTGGTATATTCCTTGTATTCTTTTTTATAGTAGAATGATACATATATATAAGGAAGAGATCGGGATATGAAAAAAACATATATGTTCATACACACAAGCACCCATTCGATAGAGAGATCCAATGGTTATTATCACTCCAACCTTTTATGTGTAGAAGGGTATTTTGGAAATTTTATTTTTTTAAACAACCATCATCTTTCTCTCTATCCGAGTTTCTCTCCTGGGTTCTCTCTTTCCGGTGTCTCTCTCTCTTCCTCCCTTCTCTCTCCCATAATAAAAAGTAAAAGACTTTACCAGTCATCTACATTCATACTAAGGATATCATCTCCACGAGGTCTAAGTCCCTCACTGTCCTTAACTTTGTCGGAAACTCTTGGAATCCTTTTCGATTTTGGTTTTCTATATTAGACCCAAATGCAAGAGATGACGAGGAACATTGGCTTAAGAAGTGACAACAAGAAGAGAGAAATTATTTTTCTTGTTTTCTTTCTGCTTCTTTTCATTGCCTTTCTCCATGACCAAACATTTACTCTATATGTAATGTAGTCTTACAAAACTGGATTATTTGCCCATTGCTCCCAATCGCACTGATCTTTTGGAGAGAGTGGGAGAGAGAGAGAGAGAGAGAAAAGGAAACTGTTTAAAAATAAATTTCTCAAAATACCCTTCTACACATAAAAGGGTGCATGGAGTGAGGATCTCTATTGGATCTCTTGATCCAATGGTTATGCGCGTGTGTATGCATTTTTTTTTCATGTCTCCCGATCCCTTCATATATATAAAGCAGGGTCAAAAAGTTGGTTGATGTTTTTCTAATATTCTTAATGAGTCTCAATTTTATGGTATCTTATCTTTAGTAATTAAGAGTGAATTTTTTATATTTTTCCTATTTTGTCCATAACTCCATATAAAAAAAATAAAGATATTATGTTATCTTATTTTACATGAGAAAAGTTAGTAGGGGTATTAAACTAATATCAACTACAACTAACAATAATCTATCAATATCTCCATGATTCCCTGAAATCCTTATCCTTATCTCTCTCATGCTCACTCCTTGGTCTCTCAACGAAGAGGCAAACCCTCTCTATGTTGTAACTACTTTTCAAGAGAAAAAGTAGGGACATGTGTTATGAGCTAGGTAGTTTCAACCCACTAGTCCATCTTTTTAAGTTAAAATTTTAAAATTCTCTCACTAGAGTCTCTCTTCACAGTCTCTCTCTCCTTCCTTTATCTCTCACGTGCATCGCATGTGCTACCCACTAGTGTATATATATATATATATATATGTAATAGATCACACGCTACAACCCAGTTAGTTTGCTTAGCAATTGTTCTAGTTAGTAAGTACAGATATCAACCGCCTAACCCTAAAAGACTTCAACAATGAACCTGAGTCCCATGGAGGATGGTATTAGATTTGGTCTGCCCTTTAACTATCTTTCTAATATTGGTTTTTTTTTTCTTTCAAGTTAAGGATATCTCAGCAAATGACAAACTAATCCCTAACCCCCATTACACCCACATCACAAGCCCCATGAGGCATTAAGAGAGAGACTCGAACAACCGACCTTCAAGTTTACGGTTCGCCGACCATAAAATCAAAGTTAGATGTAAGAGCATCTCCAACGGTGTGTTATAATGTGTCTCAATGCTATATTATAGCATTGAGAATAGAAATGTAGTCTCCAACGGTTGGCACAAGAAATGACATATGCCAAAATTTGGCACACCCTTTGATCGGATGACTTTTGTTGGTTTTTTATCATTACGCCCTCCAACGACAATTTTTTGCTTTACCATTTTATCCTCTAATGACTATATTTGATTTTTTTTACTATTTTTCTCTTTAACGGCTATAAATTTTTTATCATTTTATCCTCCAATTCTTGATTTGTGGAAAAAAAATTTAATTCTATTTTTAAATATTAAAAAAATATTTTTAGGGGTGGTGAACCCTAGAGGTGGGTGAATCTTAATCATAGTTAAGGGGAGTCAAAAGGGACACGTGACAACCTCAGGGGTTATGATTGTGAAAAAAAATAGAATTGACACAGCCAATTTGACACATGCCATTGGATCAGCCTATGCCAAATGTAAAATTTGGACCCTGTAGTTGTGCTAAATTTAGAATTGACACAGCCAATATAGCATTCACAGTTGGAGATGCTTTAAGAACTCTAAAAGTTAGTGAATCTTAACCATAATTAATAAATATTAAAAGGGGCACACGACAGCCTGAAGAGGACAAATCAAATCCCATCTCATTGAGTAGGCCTGTCAAAAAAGCCCTAGTGATAGGGTACCCAGCCCTTCCAAACCCGTCAAAGCCCGGCCCTTGGGTTGGGTAGGGCCCAAAACCAAGAAGCCTTTCTTCAATAGGGCCGGGCTAGGGTTGATCCCTGCCCGGTCCTTCTAGGCTCAGCCCGCCTTTTACTCTTTAAGAATACTTAATTTAAGTTCTAAAATTGCTAATATAACCCCTATTAATGATATTAACATGAGATATATTTATAAATTCATTACCAAACCTCTTTATATACTAATTTTTCTTGAAAGTCATCACAAAATTTTTCATGAGTTCAATATGTTGTATGATTGTATTACCAATTTGAATGGTTTTCTTGAACAAAATCTCGCTCTCTTCCGGCCCTTTGACTCGGCCCAACCCGATTCTAGTCTTTTGAGGACAGGGCTAGGGCCCAATCAACCCCAGCCCTTAAAAGACTAGGGCTGGGGTAGGGCCTTACTCTTATAAACAAGGGTAGGGCTAAGGTTGACCCCGGCCCACCCCTACCCGGCCCTTTGACAGCCTTACCACTGAGGTTAAGTTAAAAATTTGGGAATTGTGTGCGTCATGCGCATTTAATTATGCAACTTATAGATGAGTCTTGCTTGTTAAACTACTGGTTGGAAAGTCTATAGTGATTTTCGACGTGTCACGCATAGACATGGAATTAGTCAGCCCTTCAATCACTCTCTTTCTCTTGTTAATGTAGAATCAAAATCTATCCAAATATAATAATTAAGAAAAGAATTGAGAATCAAAATTCGTAAGCTGGTGATATTCATAAGCAATGCTCCGTATCTCGTGTCGTTACAGGAATACCATTTTCAACGCCTCTTTTACTTATTTATTTATGAGCAGTGCTTAGCGGATCCCAAGGTCCGTTTCATATCTTACCTGTGTCCTCGTGTCCCTTTAACACACCCCATTGATCTTGTTTAAGCTTAACTACATTAAAACTAAGATTTTGGTTATTTTTTTTTAAACTAATGTTAGATTACTTAATCTTAAGAGTGAGTGAATTTTAACCACAGTAGGTGAGTATTTAAAATTAAGGCGTGGACCTGAAGATCTGCCATTCTGTTATAAAATGGGAACCCTAGGTCCATTAGGATTATCCTTCTGAGACCCTTTAGGGTCGAGATCACCCCGAGACTGTACATGAAATGCACAGAACTCAAACTTTTGCTCAATCCTGTTTATGTTTTTTGAGTCCCATGCGTATCATGAAGGGTCTCGGGATGGTCTCGGCCCTAGAGAGTCTCAGTAGCAAAGTCCGGGCTGTTAACTATTTTCCTTTCCACAATCTACCCCTTTTTCATAGTAAGAAATTTTTTGTTTTATTTTCTTGCGTCCCGGCATACACGATTATTTGTTGGATTGTGATTGTATGCATTTGATAACACTTGCCATTTTCACAAGGAGCCAAATCATCTACGGTGATAGCTGGATTTGGCAAATCCGGTTGTCACCCCTAGATGTTGCCACGTGTCTCCTTTGACACCCCTTAACTGTAGGTAAGGTTCACCCACCCCTAGGGTTCACCCATCCATCCTTAGTTTTTTTTAAAAAATATTAATTCTTTTTTTAAAATTAAAAAACTGTTTTTAATATTAAAAAAACTCTAAAAACAGTTTTTTAATTTTAAAAATAGAATTAATATTTAAAAAAAAAAAACTAAGGATGGGTGGGTGAACCTTACCCACAGTTAAGGGGTGTCAAATGAGACACGTGGCGACCTCTAGGGGTGATAATCGGATTTGCCAAATCCGATTATGACCGTAGAGGATTTGACTCCTTTTCAAAATAAGTAATTTATGCTGTCTAGCTTAACAGAGATGGACTGTGTGATGTTGGGGAACCGGGGCTGGTATAGAAGTAAAGGAAGAATTTGTAACAGCAATGGAGGAGGAATGGAGTTCTTTACCATGAAAAAAACAATAGGTTATATAAATTACTCTTTCACAACATCTCTCGTACAAAGTTGTTTTCTATCCTTTAAAAAAGCCTAGACCGAATATTAATTATACAAAGTTGTTCGGCCTAAACAGTGCATGAGAACGAGGGCATGAGTGTACAGTCTTCTAGTTTGAGTCAACACTCAACTTTATATAGTTATCTACCTCAAAAAATATAGTTATACTATTTTGTTAAATGATACAAATTATTAAATGAGAATAAATGTATTATCTGATGTGCTAGCACCGTTTCTGACTCGGGATTGCAACGTGCATTGCTGCCAAGTTCTCAAATGAGGAGCAAAATACTACATGCATTAAAAAGTGTTATTTCATCATTCCTTTATTCTTTGTTTTTTGGTATTGCAGATACGGTTAGGCTGCAATTCGGATCAGTTGTGTTAGTGTTATTGCTTATTGGTTAGAGCATCTCCAACCCAAAACTCTATATCTCTCATCTATTTCGGCATCTCCTCTATATTTAGAGGAGATGGGCCCCACTTTAAAGTTATTTGCTCTAATGGGAAAAAACTCTAAATCGCTATTCCTACCCTATAACACTATTCATTTAGGCACGGGTTTGAACCCCTAGAGGTCGTCACGTGTCTCCTTTGACACCCCTTAACCATGGGTAAGGTTCACCCACCTATCCTTGGTTTTTTTTTTTTTATATTAATTATTATTTTTTAACTTAAAAAACTGTTTTTAGAGTTTTTTAATATTAAAAACAATTTTTAATTTTAAAAAATAATTAATATTCAAAACAAACCAAGGATGAGTGGATGAATCTTAACCACGGTTAAGTGGGTGTCAAAAGGTAAAAAGACACAATCGGCATTTTAACAAATATTGAAAGACAAAAAGAGGACACAAATGGTATTGTAATAACATGAATAGTGTTATAGAGGCCATCTCTATTTTCTCTCCCAACCTCTAAATATAGAGGCTCACTGTAGCAATATAGAGGCCGACCTCTACATATAGAGCTCGATTGGAGTTCAAATTTTGAACCAAAACTCTATATTTAGAGTTATAGAGCACAGTCGGAGATGCTCTTTAGCAAGTGAGAGAAGCTGTCATTTGAAGCTATGCTAAACTGTTGACATATTAATAGTAACAATATTAGAGATAGTTTAGATAATACAAAGTGGTGTCATAAGGTGAGATAAGATATACTGTATCTCATCTCATGTCTAAGGCAGATTTGAATTTGAAAAAGATGAGAATTAATTAATTTAAGTTGATTAGGATTAGATTTGATAGAATTTCTATCTTGAGATGATATAATATTTGTATAAATCCTCTATGAGGTCATTGTAAATTATCCTAAGTTTATCCAATAAATTCTAATTCCTCTCATACATTACAATTCATGAGAAAGATCTTTGATCACCCACAAGAGGGGGGATACACACACTGCCGCTAGTATAAGTAGGCAGGTGTCCATTCCTTTGTTTAGAGGTCTTTTGTTGCCCCAAATTTGTGGAAGGAGAGGTTGAAGTAAGACGGGTAATCTGATGATTAAAATAACATATTATATTTATAGTTCACCTACTCGTTCTACTTATATAAATTAGATTTTCGTCTTCACTTATTTATATATTCTACCCACCATTTTTTTATCATACCCTTCACTCTAGGTCCCACGCCTCTCCAGCTTGGATGGAGTTTGAGGTTGAGATAAAGTATTATGGTGTTGTGTATTAGAGTTAGAATATTTTAATATGCATAATCTGGACATTATTTTATTGAAAGAATTAATATAGATGACCTTTAGAGAATAACTTAAAATTTAGAGATTAAGTAGGAGAGGAGTTCGAGAGGGTTGTGTGGTTGCGGTAGCTTGAGCGACAAGGGTATGTGCGTGTATTATGTATACCTCTAATCAAAAAGTATGAAGAGGAGTTGTTGAAGAGATAACTGTAAAACCAGCTTTATGGTAGGGGAGGTTTGATAATTACAAATATAAAAGAAGGGTGCTTAGTCAACTATTTTTCCCCTGTAATTCCCAAAATTCCCCCTGTAATTCCCAAAATTCCCAATCCAAAGGCATGTTTTGGTTGCTCTAGTTATATCTTCCACCGAAACTCCTATCAACATATTAACTATGAACATGAGCTCTTGGATAGATATCGTTGCGACCAAAAAATTGCCTTTGAGCAGAGAAAGTTTAGTAATTATAAATAGGGGTTTTTACATATCTGCTGTTGTGTTCTACTTGTAGTTTGCAGATACACAGTTATGAGTAACAGTTTTGCAAATTAACTCATGTTTTGCAACTGTTAGCCAAATAACCTCAATCCTTATTTTCGGCCTTCATTTATTATTGTTAGGAAAATGACAATTTTGTCTTTAAGATATTTCATATCCTTACAAAGCCTTTAACTACCCTTGAACTATGGTTAATAATTTTTAATCTTTGTAATTAAGATTCACACCCTTGGGGATAAAGCATACAACCTTAGTTAAAAAAAAAGTTTAACGTGTACCCCTTTAACTTAGGTTAAGATACACTAGAGTTAAAGCATCTAACCTTGGTTTTAAAATAAAAAAAATTAACGTGTCCCCTTTGAACTCTCTTTATCTATGGTTAAGATTCATTAACCCTTAGGGTTAAAGCATCTAACCATGGTTTTTAGAAAAAAAAAAATAGAAAAAATTTACATGTCACTTTTAACGGTCGTTAAATGTGGTTTAAGATACACTAGATCCTTAGGGTTAAAACATCTAACTTTTTTAGAAAAAAAAAATTACAGTGTCTCCTTTTAACTCCCTTTAATTTTGGTTAAGATCAACTAACCCTTACGGTTAAAGCATCTAACCTTGGATTTTAGAAAAAAATAAAATAATTTAACTTATCTTGTAACTCCCTTTAACTTTGATTAGGGTTCATTGACCCTTATGGAAGGGGGACACGTTAATTATTATTTTTTAAATACAAAGGACCAAGGATAGATGATTTAACCCGAAGGGTTAGTTGATCTTAACCATAGTTAAAGGAAGTTAAAAGGAGACACCTTAAATTTTTAATTTTTTTAAACCAAGGTTAGATGCTTTAATCCTAAGGGTTAGTGAACCACTGATAAAGGGGTTAAAAAACACGTTTAATTTTTTATTATGTTTTTCTAAAAACCAAAGTTAGATGTTTTAACCATAAGGGTGAGTAAATCTTAACCACAATTAAAAAGAGTTAAAAAGGGACACGTTAATTTTTTTCTAAAAATCAAGGTTAGATATTTTAACTCAAGTGTTAATGAATCTTAACCACAATTAAAGGTAGTTCAAAGGGGACACGTTAATTTTTTTCTTTTAAAACCAAGGTTAGATGCTTTAACTCTAAGGATTATGTATCTTAACCTAAGTTAAAGGGAGTTAAAAGGGGACATGTTATTTAAAAAATAACAGGGTTAGATGCTTTATTCCTAAGCATGTGAATCTTAATCGTAAGGGTTAAAACTTACTAACCATAGTTCAAGGGTAGTTAAAGATTTGTGAGATTTTGAAATATCGTAAATGCATAATAGTCATTTTCATAACAATAACATTTTGGCCTGCTCTGTTATCTGTTCTATCAAGCTCTTGTTCATAGTTAATCTCAAAATTTAATTCCTATAGAATGAAAATTTTGTTAAAACTCAAGTACGAATTGTCAATTTAAAAAATCCTCTCCTCACAATCACCATCACGGATAACAATTTTCCTATGTTTTATGTAATTCTCTTTTCTTCTAAGTGTGGCATGAATGATTTGGTTCTTGTATTCTTGATATGTGATTATGAAGTATGGATCAGTATCCCTAGCCTGTATTAAGGTTTATGACTAATCATACTGTAATTCGTCATCTACTCCTCGGGCCTCGAAGGAAGATTTTTCTTTCATGAAAAGTTATTTATTTATAATGGATTTGGTGTTACCTTTATTACAGTAATATGACTGACTCGCTATTCACTCGGTTTCTGGATCATGGTCATAATCATAAGATAATGTAGGACAGATGGCCTGAGTAGTTCAAGGCGTAACATTGAAATTACTATGTAGGCTTTTGTTTACGGAGGGTTCTAATTTCTCTCTTTCCGTATATATCTTCACTTAATATTCCTATAAGAAAATATCAAGTTTAAAGTTGTACGTGATCCCAAAGACAAAGAGAAGGTCAATAGAGTGCAAAATTTCACGTTATTTAATTTACAGCCAACCAATCGACGAAAAGTTGATGGATTCAACGACAAGTACTGCTTGGAGACTATAATCCACCAAAGTACTAAAAAATACATGTCGAATTATGGTCCAATGTGAAAGGAGAGAAAACTCATCTGGCCTTTGAAAGGGAGTGTAAAAAGATTTGATTATTTTAAGATGTTTTGAGGAAGAACATTCTTTTTTGAAGGATATAATCACGTTTTTATCAACTAAGTCTTGCTTAAAAATTCTTCCTAGTCCTTTTGTCGCCGTTGTAGAAGACGAAAATGACCATTGATACTTGATGTTGTAATGGAACTTCAAAATGGCATATTCGTCTTCTTGCAGAGCATTGAAAAGGATTTTGAAATATGATTGAAATAGAAGGCCCGTTGCAGTCTTTACTTTTCTTATCAAGGAAAATTAAGCACAATAGATTCTTCTTTATCAATACTAAAAGAAAATAAGGTTCTTGGAGATCAAAATTATAGCATATGGATAAAATAGTCCAATGTATGGAGTGGAACTTGGAGCAATATAGTCTTTGTTTCGGTTACAAAGGACTAACAAGCTAGTGACGAAGGTGCCAGCAAGTATAGTTGGTACAGTCTCTTGGCGTCGTACCAGACCTGTGATCGATTCCCACCTACTTTAGGGTTGGGGGGTTTATGGGAGGGGGAGGGCTACCCTCATTGTGTAGCCCATAGGTCCATGTGGCTTCCAATGAACTGAAAAAAGAAGAAGAAAAAAGGGTAGCTACACATTAAAAAAAAAAAGTGTCAGATATACAATAGAAAAGAAAAAGACAAATCCAATTTTTTTTAATTGTTTAAAGCCTTATATATGACATTTTTATCATGTATATGTTGACAACTTGGTAGTTCTTTGTAGCATTGGGCTACGAAGATCATTGCTGCCAAGTTTTACTCCCACATTTCAACGAGTGTGATCTTACCAACAAACTCTAAGTTTGTGTGGCAATTCATATCCCAATCTAGGGGACCCGGGAAAATCCCGTGTGTTAGTACACCTTATGCATGATATATTGTACTGCCTATAAATTGCAATCTAGTCTAAGTTGCTTTGCTAGCACTCCTATGGGTCCACCAAGAAAAAGTGTGATCATTAATAAGTAGGTTAATTCCTAAATATAGGATGTTCGGAAATGTCGGTTAAATGATTGATAGTTATAAGGTGGAGTTTGGTAACACTAATCTAATAACCTCTAAATAGGTAGAGATTATTTGAAAATTGTGCTTAGTTAGAGTACTTTAGATTGTTAAGTTGAAGGCTAATTGTAAGTCTACATCTTTTTGAAGCAGATGTTTTACCTCTTATTAAAAAAAGTGTTATGAGACACTTTTTTAATAAGAGGTACAACTTAACAATCTAAAGTCCAACTAAACATAATTTTCAAAGAATTTATACCTATTTAAAGCTTATTAGATTAGTGTTACCAAACTTCACCTAAGCCAATAATATTTATAGACAACTATTAGAGGGTGTTTGGTAATTCTAAATCATATAGGTAGAGCTTATTCTAAATCAACTTTTTAAATTGATATTAGAGAAGAGTTACTAATACCTGATTATTTGTGGGTCTCACATATAAATGAATAAAAATCAAGCATTAGATATTGACAACATCGTCAGCCCCATTGAAAAACCTTCATGAATTGGTTGAGTGCAGAGCATTTTTTCTTTCGTCCTTAGACGTTCCAACATTTTGTTCGATTCCGACTGCCGCTTGTGACTTTCTTGTCCACCCTATCACTTCAAGCTCCAACTCTCTTGACCTTTCTATTCCATCGATCTGTGTCCATTCCTCAGCTGAGGAATGAAGCTGTCCTAGTTGATGAAATAAGAGAAAAGAACTGTAGGGATATTTGTTATTACTAAGAGAGTTATTACTAAGAGAGTTATAGAAGCAGAATAGCCTCCGTATAGAGAACCAACATTTGTGAAACACTTTAAACCTATGCTTATCCTTATCAGGTTTATTCAATTTGATATTTATTATTGTAACTACTTGTAACACACGTTTATAAATACAATACCTTTCAACCCTGAAGACTACAGGGTGCCAACATGGAAGGAGTGACATTGGAATCATTGCTCGTGGTGGAAAAAGAAAATGCCATTGAGTTGAAGGAGACGATTAGTCAGGTATAGGCTCTGATATCATAAAAGAACAAAGACTAAAATATATTTTACCTCTATACTCCTTAGGCTTGAAAGGTATTGTATTTATAAATGTGTTACAAGTGGTTACAATGATAAACATCAAATTGAACAAACCTGATAAGGGTAAGGATAAGCATAGGTTTAAAGTGTTTCACAAATGTTGGGTTCTCTATTACGAGGCTGTTATGCTTCTATAAAAGTTACTAATAACTTATTTCTATGTATAAGGAGACTAAAGAGCTAGTTTATGATTGGGTCCCACACACTAAAGTATTAAAAGTCTAATTTATTTTAGTAGTCTTGCATGTATAATTTTTCATGATTAATGAGAACATAAATTTTTAGATTAAAAAAAAAAATCTAATTTTTAAATATTTTTATTAAAAATTACTCTCTTTATATTAATTAATTAATTTTACAATATATTAGTATATTTTATAGAATATATTTTAAAAATTAAATTTGAATTTTCTTATCTTAATTTAAATTTAATAAGAGTTACAAATACCTTTTAGTTATGGGCCCCACTTATAAATGTATAAAAAATAAGGACTCTTTCTAATAGTCCTCATTGTTGATAATGAATACTTATCTCTACTACTATAATGAGAATTGGAGGGTTGAGGCGTTGATTGAATTTTTATTTTTTAAGTCTCTTAAAGTGAGAATTGGTGGGTTGAGGCGTTGATTGAGTTTTAAAATTTTAAAACTCTTAAAGATAACACATAACTTAATAACTGTAATCATTTTATATAGCACTTGGATAGAGCACGATTCCTCAATTAAAATATTCCTCAATTAAAATATCTCCCCTTATCTAACGCCCACCTAATCTCTCTCTCTCTCTTTCTGCCAATTGTGATTGAACAGGAGAGTTCAATCTTCACTCTCACGTGTATCGAACGTGCCACCCGCTAGTAATGAATTTAAAAGAGTTATTTGGAATTCAATTAGGACAACTTAAACCTTTAAAATTCAATACCAAAGAATAGAGAGACGGCATGCTCTTGTATTTGACCAGTTTTCCCTTAGTTTTTGTGCTCTTATCATCCAGCCAAACATGCAAATTTACAGGTCCTCATAGTATAGATCACAGTACAGTGCCACATAACACCAACTACTTTGCCATCTTGACTTACCACCACATACACCTCCAAGCGTCCTTGTCTTGTTGTTTGCATCTCTATGTACTCATCGGGATGATTCCTCTACCAAAATTCATCTCTCATGGAATGAAACTTACACCTCCAGCACAGCCCTATAGTCCTTTTCAAGGGATCTTTAACTTTTTCAACTGGCTATCCCTCGAATTCTCAAACAAAAACCACAAGCCGTCATTCAAAGAGGTTTCGCGATCGAAATGGGTAGGATTAGATCGGCTGAAGAACCAAACCCAGAAACCAAATCTTTACCTTAACCCTATGTTTGGTTGTCGAGAAAATAAGTGAAAACATGGAAAAGAAAAGAAAATTGGACAAAGCACAACTAAAAATTGTATTAGAAATCCAAAATTTTCTTTTCTTTTCCATGTTTTCACCTATTCTCTCAACAACCAAACATAGCATTAATTCTACTTAATAGTGATTCTTGGGTTCTTGATCACGGGGATAAAAATGAAATGTTAGCTCTTGGTTCTGCAGTGCAGCTCGGAAGAAGCTTGACGCCACCCAACCAAACACCAGAAAATGCCTTCCTTTACAAGTTGATTTCCATTCAAGGATATTTTGGAGAATTTCTGAGATGGGCAGTTTGAGGGGGGCTTGTAATGAGCAAGAACAGGTGGTTTACCATAAGTGAAGCTAAAATCATGTTGAAGGACCAGAGAAGAACAAGGTTTCGTTCCAGGTCTATCGTTTGATGGGCTTGGTTACTTGGAAGGAGGTGGTAATGGGGCCATCTTTGCAGACAGATTGAGAGAGTTCTGATCATCTTTACAGGGTTTTGTTTTGTGGAGATTTACATTGATTAAGATACTTGTTTTGGAGAGAACAATGTTGAAGCTGCTGAAAGGATTCAAGAGATATACATAAATGTGGTAAGTAGGATTCTCTAATAGTGTTCTTCTATAGAAAGTCCTCCACCTTTGAGCAATGGTTCTCTACCTTTTAGTGGGTCTACTCATTTAAAAAGCATGAAAATATTAAATCATGAAATTTTACTACAAAGTTTTTATTTAATAAAGCAAAGTGAAGGGCATTTTGGTCACCATAACGTTTTGCATACTCTTTATACTCTTATTAGCAGAAATATATATATATATATATATAAATGATATTTGTTAATTATTTATAAAATATTAAAAATAATATTTACCTGTTAAAGTTAAGTATCAAAATGTTATGTGTTTTCTTGGCTTTGTGTCATAATATTTTTCTTTAATGTCAACTATATTATTTTTTTCAAATCAAACATGTTTAAAAAATGAAATATAAGTGTGCCTTTGGCTTTGATTATTGAATTAGTCTAGGGATACTCTCAAGGTGTACTCCCAAATACACTCCCATAGACTATGGGAGTACCCATAGACTGACTCTTGATTATTTTGGTCATAAACATTTAAAATATAATCATTTGATGTATAACTATTAAAACAAAATTGATTAAATCTAAACATGTCTGAACATCACTTGTTATATATCCAAATAGGTTTATTAAAAGTCTGAATATTTTAATCGCTTTTCAACCACTAAATAAGGAAAACAAATCAAACTTAAACCCGCCCTAGATAAAATGATCATTTTATAAGCGGTGTCCAGCCAGGCCGGCCCATGTTAGGGCTGGGCTTGTGCTCAAAACTTTCCACTATGGGCTGTGATTTTGTTTCCTATCCCCCAGACTGCTGAGCCCTTGGTGGATTTGTTTCGGATATACAAGGATTGTAATGAAGTACCTTTATAGGGGTTTGCGTGAAGGTTAGTGGAAAAATGGATCCAATGCCGTTTCCTCAAGGGCCCTGAAGCAACTAGGGGCCGTTTGGCATCTCTCCTGATGAACAATTCTCAATTCCCTTGGGAATAGAAAGGCTTGAGGGAATAGAGAATTGTTCAATTTAGGAGTGATGCCAAACAGGCCCTAGGCTGATCGTGGATGCCTTTTATATCACCACCACGTTGGATAAGCACACCATGCTTTAAGTGGTCTCGAAGGCTCCACAATGGCTTGGACCATCTGCACCCACAAGGCTGGCCTTGTCAATGTCAAATCGCACCCAAAGCTTTTGAAGATCCACATCACGAGCCACCTCAACCACTACCACCTTCATTAGCTAGCGAATTGTAAAGGGTACATGTTGATGGATTCGAATTTGGAAACCTGCATTTACGGGAGAGCTAGAGCTCCATGTTCGTTTTATAGCTTGTACAATCACAGTATATTACTTCTTATCTTAATACTAAGTAGACTCAACTGGTACTGTCAAAGTAAAGGGGAGATGTTTTCAATGTTGCTCTAATTATTTACCTTGTCATAACCTCGTTTTTCAAAAAGAAGAGTAATTTTCACAATAGGGCTTGAGAAACTCTAACGCTAGACCTGCAGGAAAAATTGTAGGATCAGTCGTGGATGTAAACCAACGAGATAGGTGAACCCATTGAGCTAGATTCGTGTGATACATTACTTTTTTTTAAATTATTAAATCACTCAATGAGAGTGGGGGGGGGGACTCCTACCCATTTATTGATAAGAAAAAGAAATTTGGGGTGGGGACAAAAAGCCTTACCCCTACAAAAACACAAGGTCAATAAGACCAAATTGTGAACACCTCTTATAAAACAAGAGAGAGGACACAAACCCTTACCCCTAAACCATCAAGATATGAAACTACTCCTTAAATCGAGTAGGTTTCCTAACCTCCCTTTGGGGTCTTCCTTGAGAAGAAACAATTGTTGAAGCTTTATTCTTTTTCTTATTTCTCATTGAAGTCACAGGTTAAAAACCGTATTCTTCTTCAAAATCTTCATTAAAAGTATCATCACAAACTTCCTTTTGGTTACCAAGCCCACGAGCATAAGGTGTGCAATCAAAATTCTTATTTTGTACCCTCTCTTCCACTTCTTATTCGAAACAACCTATCTCGTTGAAGAGATGAACAGACATGAGAAAGGCATCAGGCTCACAAGAAAGCGCCTTCGATCTTGAGGATAAATCTATACATTGCTTAAGAAGGTCTTCCCCATTTTCTACCTCTATTTCTTTGGACGATCTGAATTCAGAGAAACAATCTGACTCACCTTGAATATTCTCCTTAGGTTTGGCATACGTCTTTGATTTGAATACTAGCAAGGTTTTGTTGTTACAAAGGAATTTAACAAACTTTGATGATCAGCTAGAAAATGATCCATGATCTTCTCTTCTTCAAAAGCTACAGTGTCCTCCGCTTCATCTAATGGAGATGGAGAGTTTAAACTCTTATCACAATCGTTACCATGATCATATTCAGATTTGCGACTGATGCTCGGTTGCTGACCTTTCTCCTCTAGAGCTCCTTGGTTAGGCTTCTGGATAGAAGTTTCTTGACTTTGTGCCTTTCCCTTATCATAGTGCAAGAGGGCAGTTGGAGGAAGATCTGGATTAACATTTTCTATAGCAGTAACAGTTACCATAACAGCCACATCAGATTTTGATCCTTCATGGGTTTGACCTTCTTTGGTTACAATAATTAGATCTGTAGCACTATCATGGTCCAGATCAATGCACTTATTAGCATATAAGAAGTTCCTGCGATTGCATCCGGTGGAGTATCTTTGTTAGCAGATTTTTTCAGAACTCATTCTCTTTTTTTAGTCTTGGGTTCTGCTTCTTCCTCTTCTTATTCGAAGGCCTCTTAAATCTGAGTTTTTTTTTTCTAGATTTACAGGTCACGAACGAGTGCCCATGCTTCTTGCATTGTTCATAGAAGAGTATGCTCTTTTCGCATTCGATGGTTTGCTATCTACCATGTTCTCCTATGCCCAACCAAAAGCGATTAGGCTTGATTTTGAGGAGGTCGATTTCAATACACACTCTGGCCACACTAAGGTCCATCCAATTTCAGAACTCTACCTATGATGCTGCCAATGGATCGCAGTGCTAAATCATTAAATAGATGTATTGGAAGATTCGGAAAACTTAACCAGATCGGAACTAGAGTGGGTTCGATTCCAGAAGTAAAGGTAGGTGTCCATTTGAGGAACCTGAACAGGTACCCATTGATATATATGACTTCCTTCAGCCACACCATGAGGAAGTCCTCCTCTGAAGGGAATTGAAATAGCAGATGCCTGGGGTCTATAACTCCTACTGAGAAGTCCAGTCGGACATGGAATATTTTTTTTCCAAATAGATCTTGATTGCATTGATCGTAGGCCGACCATATGAGCACTTTGCTATCAATGAGAGTCGATGAGGGCTTGCTAAGGAGGATGTTTCCTCTGATGTGAAGAATAGGGCTGGTTCTCCATGGTGAGTACACGGCTTCTTTGGTGGAATGATTGAAGAAGCCATCGTGGGAGCAGATGATGTCCCCAATATGGATGTGTAGGAAATAGGAGGGAGATCAGGTGGCCTTGATGATGATCCCCCCTCCAACTCATCGGCTGCCTTAGGGTTTGCCATGAAACCCTACATCAGTCACCGGTGATACATTACTTGGATTCACCTTAAGAGATTGTTTGTTTCACACACCTTAGCTTCTCTTTTATAGAGAGAATCACCCGTAACAGTCTACTTTAAGGCTACCGGCCATTACAAACCATCTAGTCAAGGGTTTCAGATCCCTTCTTAATGATCAAACTTAAATAGCTATCAGAGACAATAATTTCTAATCTTTCACTTGGGTTTAAGAGACATTTTACATAACTTTTACCGCAACCCCATTTAATAAATTTCTCAAAGGCATTTTCTTTTGCTTATGGTTTAGCAATAAAAAATTTCTGGCGAGATAGGATCTAGCATAATACAAATTATGTTTTCAACCACTTCTTTGATATATTGTTATGATTTAATTAGTATATTACTAGCGAATTGGTTCTCGAGAGTATATATTTCAATTCATTAATGACTTACTTTAACCAGATGATTTCTTGTTGTTCTACAACGTACACCTCTCAAAGGGTAAACATATAATCAAATATAATTTTTAAATTTTGTCCAGGGTAATTTCATTACCCTGATCAGTAATTGTGAATCTATCCAACTCAATGTATCTGGAGTTGGAATATCAGACCAAACATATAAATAAGAAAATCCCTATATATTCAATGTATATATCCAACAATCATATAAAGGTATCCTTTTATAAGTGGAGAGGATACAGATAGTGAGCTATCCGCTCCATTAATTATCCAACCGGCTAAGTAAGGTGTATAGTGTATTTTATAGGGATTTTTCCCCGTATACACCCAAGGTTCTATTAAGGGCCCAAAATACACCCCCTTTCCTCATGTTTACTTTTATACACCCAACTCCAATTTATATGACATAAATGCCCCCTTACCCTCTTTCAAATCAAAACCAATGAAGTTGAAAGGGTTACGAACCCTCTTCCATTCTCTCCCAACTCCTCACTATAAGCATCATTTTCTCCTCACTTTTCTCATCATCTGAATGATTTTCTTCGCCTCTTCAGCCAATCTCAGAGTGACATATTGTAGGGCACCGACAATGCTTCTATATTTTGTTACGTCGGCAATTGGATCGCCATCAAGTTGTGACAACTTAAAGCCAGATGCAACTGGTGAGTTAATGGGTTTAGCTCCATCCATTTTGGCACGAGTGAGTAAGTCGCGAACATATTTGGATTGAGAGAGATATAGAGCCTTGGGCATTCGATGAGCCTCTAGTCCAAGAAAATAGTGAAGGGAACCAAGATCTTTCATGGCAAAAAGATGATTGAGTTCGCCGAGAAGAGTTTGGAGGGCCGAAGCTTGATTCCCTGTGACAATGATATCATCCACATATATCAAAAGAAATAAGATACTCTCACCCGAATGCCGAATAAATAGAGAGGTGTCGGCAGAAGAACCAGTAAAGTCGAGGCCATGCAAATAATCAGTGAGACGTAAAAACCATGCCCGGGGGGATTGCTTGAGGCCATAAATAGATTTATGTAATTGACAAACATGTGTAAGTCGAGTGGGATCCGTGAAGCCTTGGGGTTGTGCCATAAAAACCTCCTCAGAGAGAATGCCATGCAGAAAGGCATTGTGAACATCCATTTGTCGAATAGGCCATCCATTCTGAACGGCAAGGGTTAATACAATTCGAATGGTGGCATGTTTGACAACAGGACTGAAGGTATCAGTATAGTCCACACCCGGTTGTTGGTGGAAGCCCTTGGCAACCAGACGCGCCTTGAAGCGCTCAAGAGACCCATCAGATTTTTGCTTAACTTTGTAGACCCACCTGCAACCAACAATGTTCTTACCAGATGGCATGGGAACAAGAGACCAAGTCCCTTGTTTCTGTAGGGCATCGAATTCCTGTGACATAGCAGCCCGCCACTTCGGGTATTTGATGGCTTGGGTATAAGAGCTTGGTTCAACCATGGTAGTAGATGAAAATAGAGCCGTTGGTAGTGGGTAACGGGTGGAGGAAGTCAAGGCTTTGGGTTTAAAAATGCCGGATTTTGATCGGGTACCATAAGGGTGTTGTGGGCTGATGGTGGGGTCAGGCAAAGGCATGGGTTCTGGGGAAAGGGGAGGCTCGGGTATTATACTAGAGGGAGAGAATTGTGGAATTATTGGGGTAGGTGTAGGTGTAGGTGTAGGTGTAGGTGTAGGTGTAGGTATAGATGTAGGTGTAGAGGGAGAGGCTTGAGTTAGTGATGGCAAGGTAGTGCTCGGTGCCGGAGGGGTAGGGAGGGGGGCTAGAGGGACATGACCAAGGATGGTGGGGGAGGGTCCATCTGTATTTCCATTGGATGGGTGTGCCAAATCCTTTTCAGCAAATGGAAAATTTTCTTCATCAAAGACAACATGTCGGAAAGATAGATGCGACCTGTGTGAATATCCATGCATTTATAGCCACGATGATTAAGACTGTACCCAAGAAAGACACATTTTGATGTACGAGGAGTAAGTTTATTGGTCATGTAGGCACGAAGGACAGGAAAGCAAACACAACCAAAACTACGTAAGAGAGCATAGTTGGGTGATTGCTGAAATAATTTTTCATATGGAGATATATTGGCAAGCACACGAGTTGGAAGACGATTAATTAAAAATACAGCAGTGGCAAATGCATCAAACCAAAAACGTGGAGGAAGGTGAGTATGGGTGAGAAGTGTAATGCCAGTCTCAACAATGTGTCGGTGCTTGCGCTCCGCAAGGCCATTCTGTTGCGGAGTGTGGGGACATGAAATGCGATGTGAAATGCCAGAAAGTGACAATAAAGTTTTAAAACGGAGGCTGGTATATTCGCCACCCCCATCAGTTTGAAGAGATTTAATCTTTCTATCAAACATATTTTCCACAAGTGCTTTAAAGCGGACAAATGTCTCATAAATTTCAGATTTGAATTGAAGGGGAAAAATCCAACAGTATCGACTAAAATCATCAATAAAACTAACATAAAATTTGTAGCCATTTATTGATAATTCGGGAGCGGGTCCCCACACATCTGTGTGAACAAGTTCAAGAGGAAAATTAGTGACAGACTCAGACACGCTAAATGGTAAACAAGAACTCTTCCCCATTTGACAAGAGGAACAAATAGAAGAAAGTTTAGATGATCCAGAGAGGGATAACTGCCTAGATAAACCAGCCATAATGGGTGGGGCCGGGTGACCTAGGCGGTGATGCCAAACAGAACTACCGAGCCGAATCGTGTGCAAAGCCGAAGGAGAGTGACTCGATGCAAGTAGAGGAAGCTGAATAGGATATAGGCCATCACGAATCCGTCCTTAGAAGAGGGTCCTCCCCGTAGAATTGTCCTTCACAAAAAAATGAGAGTCAGTGAAGATAAAGTGACAATTATTATCTTTTGTGAATTGGGACACAGATATAAGGTTGGTTTTCATGTGAGGAACATGAAGGACATGATCAAGATGAAACTGGTTATTGTTATGGGAAAGCTTGGTTGTGCCCACATGAGATATAGGGAGAGTTTTACCATTACCAACGGCTACACTGTCAGGCCCATCATACTCGGAATGTAGAGAAAGATTACTTAGGTCAGCGGTAACATGATTCGAAGCCCCGGTGTCAGTATACCACGTTGAGGAGGCCTGTTTGGATGCAACCATGGCTTGAAGCTTTTGAGGTGGTTGGCGGCCACGACCTCTACCATGGCGGCCTCGACCAAGACCACGGTAGCGATTTGAACGGCCCCGATATGTGCCACGACCTTGAGAGATGGGCTGTGATGCGTTGTTAGTAAAGAGAGCCGTGGATGGTGTATCAGAACTGTTCATCGAAGCATGTGAATCTAAGCGAATTTCAAAAGTGAGCAATTGGCCAAAAAGATCATCAAATAGTATAGGAGAATCACGATTGAGAACCGAGGTATGGACTGGATCATACTCCTGACTAAGGCCATTGAGGACTTGGTTACACAAGTCATAATCAGATACCGGCTGGCCCACTGCCTCTAAGGAATCAGCAATTCCTTTCATCTTGTCTAAATAGTCGGTGATGGACATGCCTCCTTTCTTAAGGGACTGAAATTGTTGTTTGAGTTGTAAAACCCGAGAGCGAGATTGGATAAGATGAAGGCGCTCGAGTCTCAACCACACCTCACGTGAGGTTTGAAGACCAACAACACGTTGTAACACAGGTGCTGTAAGTGTAGCATTAATCCATAGTAGAACGAGAGAGTCACGTTCTTGCCAACTGTCATAGGCCGGATTAACTGCGGTGGTCGGCTTCCCGTTATCATCTTGAAGATACGGGGAAGGGCATAACAAGGAACCATCCACGTAGCCCATGAGTTTGTTCGCCCGAAGAACAGGTACGAACTGGCTCTTCCATAAGAGATAGTTGTCACGATCTAACTTGATGCTGATGAGGTTCATACCATTAGGGAATGGAGAAGAAGCCATGAGGATCGAATAGGAACGCTCCTATGATCGCTCTGATACCATGAAAGCTTTACAAAATATTGAGTAAAAAGTCTCTACCTCGTTAATCAATTGAGGAGAGGAACTGTTGTATATAAAGGCAATAGGGTACAGCACTAATAGAATTCCTATTGTGATAGGATTCTTTGGATTTACATATTCTGTAAAGTTTCTATTAAAATAAGATTCTAAATAACTCTTTTGGAAAGAGTCCAAATCACCTAGCTACACGTGATCTCTTGAGTTGGTATTGTTTCCAAAGATGGTTGAGATGGATGCTTGGAAGATATCTCTTGTGATACGTTAACAAAACCAACATATTCCAAGCACTCGTTGAAGTACATGAGGGCACCGCTGCATGCCATTGCTCCTATTTCTAGCCATTGCTCCAACAGCTGCTCGTGCCACTAGCTCCTGCCATGGAGATGCTAAGTCCGATTCACGACTGTCCGGTGGAGAATAGTTGGGTACCTCCCATTTGAGAGGATGTCAAGGAGATTACTAACGTTCACAACAAGTGCACCTTGAAGTGGAGGTAAAGTTTTCCGTGATCCATCTCTCAAGACCTATGGACCATTGGTGCTGCTTTGGTATAGGACTGTGAGAAGGGTTGAGTCGGTATGTGCGGCTAGACCCATGGCTCGCAAGATGGGTATGAATTCAATTGTAATGTAGCACAGACACCTCTAAATTCATCCATGGTGTCTGCCAATTTTACGTCTTCCTTGATTATCCTCAATGAGCCAAGCATCAACCACATAAGCCTCCAAGCAAGCTTTTGCACCTCTTTCTTGTACTCTTCCATTGCTTAGAGTTTCAAACAGACCACATGTTCTTATTTTAGAAATCACAAAAAATTATTTTTGTAATGTCACCAAGAAACAAGAAACTCTCTCATAAGAGGTGTTACGGTGAAGGTGGGGGAAAGAATGAGGAAGAATTTGGTTTCGTAAAACCCCTTATTGGTTTTAATTTGAAAGAGAAGAATAGGCATTTATGTATAAATTGGTGTTACATGTATAGTATAAAAGTAAACTTTGGGAAAGACAGTGTATTTCGGGCCTCCAATAGAACCATGGGTGTATCCACGGAAAAATCTCTATTTTATATTCCAGTAATAACCTTTATATAACTATAAGCTTACACTAACCATTTAGGTAATATCGTAATTTCATTGACTACAAGAGGATAAGATGGTAACTTTCTACCTAATATAAATACCTCTTTTAACAATCTAAACCCTAACCACTGGTCTACGAAGGAGATTTCTGCTCCTTTTTTTGCCGCCTCTTCTCCTCTCCTCTCCCTAGGGTTTACCAGAATGGGCTTTGATTTCAGTGGCATACAGAGAAGAACTATTTTGAAGCCAACAAGAGAGGGGGTTTAGTTATTGGAGGCCGAGGAAAGATCAAGCAGGACAATCGGAGTCGACGAGGGAGGAGAGGGATGGAGAAGAAGAGAAGATTGAGGATAAACACCGTATCTACTAAGAAGATTGAGGAAAGACCAAGATGAGGTTTTGATTTGAAGTCCTTTTTTTTCATAATGATAAACACCGGATCTAATTTTTTATGGTTTGTCTGCTAATTTTAATACAATTAAATTCATTTTATTTAAAGCCCTATTTTTTTTTTTCATGATGATAAACACTGGATCTAATTTTTTTTAGGGTTTGTCTATTGATTTGAATACAGTCAAATTCATATAGTCATCCGGATTCGAGTATTCGATTACATAATCGGACCAATCCAGATAAATATCCGAATTCGATAATATAATCGAATTCGAATTCCTTATTTGAATATCCGCCGGATATCCGAGTGGATTCGGATAGTTGAGAATATTTATCGAATCAGATAGGGATAGAGCACTATCTACGCCGTTGACAGCCCTAGTTGCAAATCCCTTTGGTCACCCGCTCTTTCCTAATCTTTTTTCTTCCCTCAACTTTGATATTGTAGTCCATGAAGATCCTTTCCTAAGCCCACAGAGGCTCTCTTTCTTAGCCCAACCCATAGAGGCTATTCTTGAAGGCCCACAAGCTCAATTGAGGCCCATCAAGGCCATGTTCTCTAGTCCATAGAGGACACTGTTTCAGTCCCATAGAGGTCCAGTTCTGGCCCATTGAGGATGATTTTCTTGGCCATTGGCCATGTCAGGCCCATTAGTGGGACTGTTTTTCAAGCCTATTTAAGGCATTTCTTTTAGGTCTACAGAGACCTTTCTTTTGGCCCATTCAACCACATTCATATACAAGCAAGCGGCTGACCGAATCAAACAAGCATGCAATGAAGATCAAAAGTGTCAAGCGGAGATTAAAGGGTGTCAAGCTGATTTCTACTTGTGGCAAACACGTGGAGATTTTTTTTCAATCCCCATTTGGTTGAGGGGGAGTATTAGAGAATATAAAAGAGCATTGTAATAAAGTGAGTGAGATACGTTATATTATTCAAGTGTATCTCATCACAATATTAAATTAGAAAATTAATCAAGAATAGATTAGATTCAATTAGATATGATTAGATTAGGTTGATTTACTTTCCATAAAGTCTATAATGTTATCTCCATATAAACCCTTAGTTTGGGTCATTGTAAATCATCTAATCTTATCTGTAAAATCCTTTTCTATCATCCACTGAAACCTAAGAATAAAATCAATTGGCATAATTATCCTTATAATCAAGAAAAGAAAAGAGAACATGGGTATATCTTTCACATTACACAGTATAATTTCCTGTTTATTGATTACAATAGAATGATGATTCTACTAATACCTTTAATCCTTTGTATAACATGTTAATGAGTTTACATTTAAGTGTTTTAGGAGAGTTACAAGTTGAGAAGGTGCAAGGTATCCTTCTTTTCACCTATCAGGGACAGAGCAGTGGCTGCGATTTGCTTTGAAGTGAGACCCGCCTCTTCGATTTGGTTCGTCTGAGATCCATGCTCAATGTATCTGTCTGGAAGCATCATCGCCCTCCACTGCACAACAGAAAACAATCCACTTTCATCTTCTGGATAAATTAAGAATGCAGTGTTTCTTAACATGGAACAAATTTTTTTTTGTATTAACAAACAAGGAATACTATACAGGATTGTCAAGAAAATTTGGGTAAAACTATCCTGTTCATGTTGGATTAGGTGGTACCCATCAAGTGTTAGGGTCTTCCTTGCATGAGTATGCATAAAGAGTGATGAGAAATTTACCTTCAGATTTCCATCGAGGAGTCCATTCATGGCCATGAAATGAGACACATGAGAACTGAAACCCCCGATAGATCCTTCTTCGACCGTAATGAGAACCTCGTGCTCTTGAGCAAGCCTTCGGATCAGATCTCCATCAAGAGGCTTGCAGAATCGTGCATCGGCCACAGTTGCTGAGACGCCGAGCATTTGAAGAAGTTCTGCTGCTGCTACACAATTTTGTACTATTGTTCCATAACCCAAAATAGCTACCTTACTTCCCTCCTTCAAAATCCTTCCCTTACCAATCTGTTATCAAATTTGAGAAGCAACAAAGCATAGTACAATAAGAATCACAATATAAGAAACTAGGGGGGGATTGATTCCCCACTATTGGTATACCACTGGCGAAATACTGTTAGGATATATATATAGATAACATAAGTTGTATTAAAGTACCTCTATAGGGGTCCCCTTGTTGTTTGGCGGAAGGATGGATCCAATGCCGTTTCCTCTAGGGAACCTGAAGCAACTAGGCCGATCGTCAATGGCTGCAGCCGTAGCAACCATACGCATCAGCTCGCTCTCATCGGAAGGAGCCATCACCACCATGTTGGGTAAGCATGCCATGAAAGTGGTGTCAAAGGCCCCACAATGGGTAGGACCATCTGCACCCACAAGGCCAGCCCTATCTATCGCAAATCTCACAGGAAGCTTTTGAAGATCCACATCATGCATTACTTGATCATAACCTCTTTGTAGGAAAGAAGAATAAATTGCACAAAAGGGCTTAAGGCCCTCAGAAGCTAGACCAGCGGCAAAGGTTACGGCATGTTGCTCGGCTATCCCGACATCGAAACAACGATCTGGGAAGCGTTTCTGAAAGAAATTAAGCCCTGTTCCTCCCCCCATAGCAGCATGTATGGCTACAATCTTTTCATCGCTCTCCGCTTCAGCAATTAGAGACTCAGCAAAGTACTGTGTATATGAGAGAGTCTTAGCTTTGGGCTTTAGTTGCTTTCCAGTGGCAGGTTCAAATTTCACAACACCTATAAAACAACTGATTTTAGAGAATGATACATATTATTGTTATATAAGAAAATTCTATAAATTAATCTATGAGAATCGCACCATGCATTTTATCGGCAGCGATTTCTGCTGGAGCATAACCTTTTCCTTTCTCTGTGATAATATGAATCAGAACAGGTCCTGGTGCAGGCATGGCCTTCACCTTCTCGAAAATGTACACAAGGTCTTCCACATTGTGACCATCGACAGGGCCAATATAATAGAGTCCAAGCTCTTCGAACAGAGTAGCCTCAGACCCACCAACGAGGCCTCTTGCATATGAATCGACTTTTGCAGCAATTTCATGAGCCTTTCCTCCAATTTTCCTTGTAATGCCCTGTCGATGGATCGAAAAAATATTATTTCATATATATGTAGATGGAATGAACAATTGGATTGTCTGAGATTAACCATAGGCAGTAGGACAAAAATCTAATAAATTACAGTAAAAATGTTACATGGTAATAACAATTTGTTAGTTATCATAAGTGAGGGAATAAGAATTTACTTTTGTTGCTTCTCGAAGCTGTCGAAACTTTCTACTAGATTGTAGTCTTGTTAGAGCTCTGCTTAGAGCTCCGACCGGGGGTGCAGGACCGTCAACAGTGGCAGTTGGAAGGGAAACTTGCTCATTGTCATTCAGGACGATGATGAGATTTGAGTCAAGATAGCCTGCATTATTCATTGCCTCGTATGCCTGTCCAGCAGTCATGGCTCCGTCGCCAATTACAGAAATTACGTGATTATCCTTCCCTAATAAATCTCTACCAACTGCCATCCCTGCAAATTAAAGGATGAACAAAATGATTTAGAAGGCAATTGCTTGATGTCATTTAGATTTATTAGCCTATGTCCTGGGAGATTCTTGAATCAAAGGGGAGTGCTTGTTAGCCTTTTTGGGTCTTTTTTGCCCCAAATAGGGGAGAGTGCAATAGGGGGAGAGTAGGGCTGGCAAAATTTGAAAGAAAATCATGGTTATGAACATTTCATTGAGAAGTGAGAACAAATTGTCTCAGGGAATCCCCATCATATTTTGTGAGTAGACTCACATAACTAATAAAAAAAAACAATACATGCTATTTAATTCTATGTATCAACTCTAGGGGCGAATGCTAAGTTGAATTAAATCTTTTTTTTGGGGAAAGTGATACAATTACTAACATGGAGGGACAGGTGTCTCTTTTTTATTGGATTAATATGTGCGAAATATGTCCCTTATCGAACCTTAGAAAAAGCCAATGGCCGCTGTGAAAATGTCTTCTTATGAAAGAGGAAAGTGGGGTGCAAGTAAGAAACAAAAGGCTACATTTTTCCGCAACCTCATAATAGAAGATGGGGTCCTGGCCTATAGTTTTCCTGTGGGACAAAAAAAATTGTACACCACAACTGTGGGGCTAAAGCTAGTAGACATGGTTGTTTGGGTGAGTTGGGGGCATAGAAATATCATACCTAAGCCAGCTGAGATGCTAGTAGAGCTGTGGCCGGCTCCGAAAGCATCATGAACACTCTCTTCCCTCTTAGGAAACCCTGCAAGTCCACTAGTCTGTCGAATTGTATGCATTCTTGATCTCCTACCCGTCAAAATCTTATGCGGATATGCCTGCGATTCCCCAATTCCAATCAGAATGAGTGCCCATAACCATAATGAAGATTAAAAAAAAAATCGAAGCTAGTGCTAATTAAATTTTTAAAGAAAATAAGTGCAAGAAATGAACTAATTAGGCCACCTGATGCCCGACGTCCCATATGATCTTATCTTCTGGTGTGTTGAATACATGGTGAAGTGCAACTGTTAGATCTGTCACTCCAAGGCTTGAACTTAGGTGCCCGCCAGTCTTCGACACAGAGAACACAATCTCTTCTCGGAGTTCATCGGCCAACATTTCAAGTTCCTAATAAAATTAACATTAAAAAAATTGAATTAGAAGCAAGACAATATGAGTTGTTGTAACTAGGGGGAAGATTCTTTTTTTTTTTTTCCTTTTTGAACCTTCTGAGACTCTTCAATTTTACCTTGATAGAAAGATTCTTCATGTGAATTGGGTAGTTTACTGTATCTAGAATTGGTGTGGAAGGCTTCTCTCCAGAAAATTTAAGGATTCTCCCAAATTGCTGATGCTGTACTTTTCGCTGCTTCTCCATCTTCTTCAATGTCTCGTTGTCGCCTTTCACGCAATTGTCCTTCCTAGCCAGGACACTGTAAACCTGAAAATGAAAAGAGAAATATGGATGATTTTGTCAGCTTGAAACCATAGTACCCACAAGACATCTTCATAAGAAAAGTAGCTGTTGCAACCTTGAGGTGGGTTTGATCCCACTTATATTACCTTTTGCTTGTTCTTGTATAGAGAAGTAGCTGTGACAGAAAGCTGGTTCAAGGAATTACTATCCTGAAAATCATGTCCCAGAAACATACTCTTCATGGCAACCCCACAAGAAGCCATTTTTTTTTCTATAAACCAACTGAAGATACAGATAAAGATATAGATGATGAGGAAGAGGAGAAAGAAACGGTTTTGGTTTAGAATTGGATAACTAAAAATGGTGGAAATGAGTGTGGAATTAAGAGAGTGAAGGGAGGGCTTTTAAAGAGAGTGTGGGAGAGAAGAGAAGTGGTGGGGTCTTGTGTTTTATTATGTTTTATTGGAACACGAGCTTCACGTTTTAGTATAGAAATAAAAACATGTTAGTCATGTGAAGATATATGCCTATATTTGGTTCCTTCATATTAGGTTTGGATACTGCTGATTAATCTATTTAATTTTTACTTAGCAGTTTCTTGTAGTTTTCCGGGAAAGGTCCATCCCTTGGCGCCATCTTTGGGGTTTTGGTTTCTTTCTAGTTCATTTTAGTTGTGATTATAAGAAGAGTGTTAATATGAAGCAGGACGGAGCTCTCATTTTTCATCCATAGATAGTGACAATCTTATAATTATAGAGAGTGTTATAAAATTGTCATTACCTTTCTCCATAATTACAAGATTGACTTTATACTAAAAGGAGCTCAACTCAAGGCACTTGAAGCAAAGCTCCGCCTCATATTTAAACAATTGAAAAATGTATTAATTGACAGTAAGTTAGGGGGCCTGGATGGGGTTTGGTCTGGTTTTCCTCAGCTATCACCTTTGTTAGGAAAGGGAAGACCACAATTCACCCATCTTATATAGGAGTGGCCCAGCAACCTAAATATATCTAATAATGATAATATATTTGAGCATATTCATTGATTACTAATTTTATGTTTGAATATCATTATAATTTAAAGTATATATTTTATTTTTTGAATTGCTTATGCCAGTGGGCAGTGTGTATCTCTCATGTGGGTGGTCAAAGATTCATTCTCATGAGTTGTAGTGTTGCGTAATTAACATGTGGGTGGTCAAAGATTCATTCTCATGAGTTGTAGTGTTGCGTAATTAACATGTGGGCGGTCAAAGATTCATTCTCATGAGTTGTAGTGTTGCGTAGTTAATAGACATTGTTTGGCCCACCAAATGCTAGGCTCTCTAGCCCACTAACCATTGAACAAATACCAATATAGCTAATCGAGGATGCAACCAAACCGTATTTGTGATGCCGAAAAAAAGTTGAGGGCCCTTTTTTTTGTTAGTTGCGGATGCTTAATTGGGTCTGGTTTTTGTGTTTCCCTAGTTAACCCATTCTATAAATGTGTTGGGTTTGAGTTTAGGGTATTCTTGTAGAGCCCCGAATCTCACAGTTACTGTTCAGGTGAAAAGTGTTGTGAATAGTGTTTTTCAAGGCCTAAAGTCTTGATGTAATTGTGGTTTCATTTTTAAAAAATAAATGAGGTGTTTTGAATGAATTAAAATATGTATAAAAATTGTTATGAGTGTTTGGGATGAAGGAACAAGAGTATAAATTACTCTAAGTGTCAAAAAGATGAATGTCTTGACATACCCTCAACTTTGGGAACTCTAGTTTTGTCATTGCTGATCGAAATTGAATGATTCTTAAGCCATTAGAAAGATAGCGAAACTCTCTTCGATATTCATGTTTAAGACTTCTCCAGACTTTGAGTCGAAGTAGGTCAAATGTGGGTTTTACGAAGACTGGTTTGTTCTAATATAGGAACAGTAAATTTTAGGGCCTATTTAGACCATGTAGAATTCAGAATTATGATTTTTACATTACACACAAAGTTGTTCCCCTTTGAATTTTGAGCCCAACTCAAGTTGAATCTCTTGAATCCGATAAGCCAATCTAAAGTTATGGCCGAAACAATAAGTGAGGGAAAAACAGGGCCTGATCAGTTGATCGAACATCCAATCCGGTCGACCGAATGACCATCCGGTCGACCGGTCCTCGCAAATTTTGTATGGAGATTTTTTCCAGAAGCCCTAAACTGTCCGGTTGACCGAGTGCAATATCCGAACGATTGAGTTGGGCCTTTTTGTGTTGTGGCCAACCTTGATAGATATTTTAAGGGTCTTTTGTGGTTTTGGCAACTCCAAGACCCTTATATAAACCCCATTTTGTGGGGAGAGGGTTACGCAAACCCTAAGAGACTTGAGAAAGGTACTTTTAGAGAGAAAAAGAGGAAGAAAGCTAGGGTTTCTCGGCTTGATTTTGTGTTGGTTTTTGATCGAAAGAAAAGCTTGGTCTTGCTTCTCGGAGTCCGACCTTCACTTCCTCGGTGTTTCTCAAGCGCTAAGCCAAAGGGATTTGGTTTGATATAGGTAGATACACTCTACTAAATGGCTTGGCTATGAATTGTCAATGCATAGTAGGAATTGTTTTATGTTTTAATGGAACTTGGGTTGATAAACCATGTTTTGAATGTTATGGGGATATCAATCATACTTGGGGGGTTTTCTTGTTTATCGAATTGCTAACAACTGACATATGGACTCATATGCTCACATGATCGGGTTTTCGTATAAGTGTAAGTATTGAAAAGAAAGGTTTTGGCTCAAAGAAGGATTTTGTTCAAAGTATGGGTTTTCTCAAAGTATTGCTTTCCAAAGAATGATTTTGGGATTCAAGGGTATTGAGGTACCTTGCTTGTAAAGTTTTGAAATGAAAAGACTCAAGGGTGTTTACCACCTTGCTTGTAATGTATTGCTTAAAATTTCGGATTCAAGGGTGTACACCACCTTGCTTGTAAAGTATTGTTCAAAAACTCATGGGTGTTTACCACCTTACTTGTAAAATATTGTTTTTGCTCAAAGTTCGATTCAATGGTATTGAGGTACCTTGCTTGTAAAGTATTGTTTTTGCTCAAAGTTCAATTCAAGGGTATTGAGGTACCTTGCTTGTAAAGTATCGCTCAAAGTTATATGTTTTGTGAATTGCTCAAAGTTATATGCCTTGTAAAGTGTTGCTTAAATATGTCTTGTTCAACTTTGCTTCGCTTATTCTGCTCAGATGTATGCTTATGCTATCTTTGATGTTTATAATATAGTTATTTAGTAGTTTGTATACGCTAAGTATTCCATGCTCAACCGAATTGTTATCTTCGGCAGGTCCTGTTGACACCTACGCTCAGGAGCCTTGGGTTAAGGAGACATAAGTTGAGGAAGTGCTCAATTTGGGTGAATTACAGGAGCAGAGGGCACTTGATAGGTGGCCCTCTCTTTGAGTGATGAGAGGGAGTGTCCCTACACACATTTTGTATGTGGGCATGTCCACTTATTACTTTAGTTACTTGTGTAAAGCTTGGAGTACAGTGATATTCAAGATGCCTAGTGACATAGGTCTGCCATTTGAACTAACCTATTGTAGAGTGGTGAAGCCACCCAGCTTGGTGTGCACCCGGTTGGGTGCACTCTCCATTTCTTTGGGTCCCCTTAGTTGATGGGGGGTGAAGATGCTGCATTAGTATTTTTATCAAAGCATGCCCATATTAAAGCCCGGCCCGAAGGCTATGCCAATGTAAAGTCTGTGTCGAAAGATAGTCCCACTATGCAGTCCGACCCAAAGGGTCTGGCCCATTGTATTGGTCCCTCATTGAGGGTCCAAATGTGTGTGGTCTAGTCCGAAAGCTGGTCCATTACATGGTCTAGCCCGTAGGCCAGTTCCGAGCTATTAGGATCGCTGCCACCTGCAAGGAAGATGGACTGCATCTTGTATGTATTTGTTCTCCTTTATACGAGACAATGAGTGCCCCTGTTTCAGTGGGTTGTTGCTTGTGGTGCACCAAGCTTTGTGCACCTCTCTTGATCACCACTATCAATATATTAATGGTGGATATGGGAAGGGCTTATTGAAGGGGGATCCGAATAAAAATTTATGCGGAAACTGGATCCCCTAGATCTTAACACTATAGAAAACATCAAAATTATATAAGATTTTTAGTCATATCACCTCGGTGAATGATGTTCAACGGTGAACTCTTTGTAGAGATTTCCCCGAAAAAATACTAGAAGCTCGATCCTTGTTCTTCGCTATCCCCACAAAGCTTTAAAATCTCATTTGGAATTGTTGAAGCAAGAGGAAGAAGATGGAGTAATGGTGTAGACCTTCTATCACCAAAAATACTAAGGTTCAAAACCCTAGATTTGTAAAAACCCAACTTGGACCACCAATGAAGCTCACGAAAATCCCTAGGGGTATCCCTAGGGTTTCATGGTTTGGAGAGAGAGAGGAGAGGAGAGAAAAATTCTGGAGAATTCAATTCTCTCCCACGAATCGGCGTTGGTGTATTTATCGATTTGGATATAATCCAAATCCTAATCCAACTACAACTTATCTAGTATGAATTATTAACTAATAATAACTCTTACTATTAATTAGTTAAACTCCTACTTAATCTATAACTACTTTAGTTATAGTAGTCCTACTAATTAAAGAGTCTCTATTAAAAGAGGATTCCTTAATTAAAAGGGATAAGTCAACATCCAACAAAAAGAAGAAATCCTAGTCAAACTAGGAAACCCTACACAAGGGTGGGCGTGAGCTTCTAGGTGGCATGAGATTTGGGGAGTTAAAACTCCTTTTTGTAATCCAATTACAAATCCATCTTAATCCTAATTACAATCCAACCATTGAATATTAATTCCATAATTAAAAAAGATATTATTCAACAATTATTCAATTAAACAAATCCTAATCCAATTAGGATTCCTCTAGTGGGCGCCCCACCCTAGGGTTTAAACCCATGGGCTTGGGCCCATATTAAAGGTCCATATGAATGAGTTTATGGATATGGGTCAAACCCATTTCCCCTTTAATTATGTTAATTAAATAATTGTTAAAATAATCCCGACATTTAAATTAACAATTAATTTAAACCATAGATTAACTTTTAATCTATTTAATTAAATGATTAACTTTTAATCACTTAAATAATTGATTAACTTTTAACCAATCATTGAGCTTGTATTTCTTATGTGAGCACCTCCACAGATTGCTCTGGGACATTCTTACCCTGGCTTACCCAATGTTATCCTAATTGACCCTAAATAGGAATTACATTGGAATTGCAAGTGACGTGAGATATCCATGTTGCAATTGAATCCCAGTGTATGAACATTAACCATTACGGATCCCGCCACATGAACTTTTAAATTTAATTTATCTTTCCAAATACATTATCCTTAATGGGCTTTCGAGATTGACTTACTATCTAAGCCATAACCCATTACAAATCATCCGAGTTTCCAAGACTTATGATTAAGCTATGAGAAACAATTTCTCATGAATAACATTTTGAGAAAATCCTTTTATAAGTATAATACCTTTTAATAAAAGTATATTTCAAAACTTATTTTGTTTTTAAAATCACCTGCACAGGATTTGAACTTAATCAACTGTCTTACTCGGAACTTAGATAATCTCTCAAATTAATGAGCATGAATTTCTTATTTGAAATTCATCTCGACTCGAACAGCTTTTTGACTAACCAAATGTCACTATATTGTATTCCCTAAGTTAGAAAATACGTTGGTGGAATCAAAACAGTCAGATAACTGCTTAGTCATAGATGAACACATCAGATCTAAGGATCATTGAAACTGTTCAATGTGAATGAGAGACCAACTATCTGATAGTATGTTTATGCAAGAGGTCTCTCATTGAATGCAATCAGTTAGTGTACATTTAAGCACCTATATGCTGATGTGTAGTCTTCACTACAATAGTTCGAGATAGAACTACATCTCAACTATTGAGAACATTTTAGCATTCTGGCAGGTATATAAGTGAAGTGCCTAGCTTCACCCATAGCTAACTATATAAGGTATAAGGAACCGAAAAGTTATATCTGTCTGTGATAATCTAATCACATAACTTTCCTACAATATATCCTATGTACCTTTATCGATATCTCATATCTTATAGATCATCTCATGATCATGGTCAATTATCCATAATGAATACACAACAGATTAAGAAGAAGTCTTTATTAATCAAATTAATAAGAGTCTAACAATCTAAATGATTTTTCTGGGCATCATGTCTAATACAAGCCCACCGTGGGTCATCTGGTCAGCAACATTAAGTTGAGACCTAATCTTTGTAACCACTACATATTGCCTATCAATGATCTCACGAATGAGATGATACTTCTGCTCCACATGTTTCATCTTTTTGTGATTCCTAGGTTCTTTATTGTGGGCTACTGCACCATTACTATTATAGAAGAGAGTGATAGGTTTAAGTGCTGTAGGAATATTTCCTAGCTCTTGCAAAAACCTTCTGAACCAGACTGCTTCTTTTCCTGCTTCTGAAGCTGTAATATATTCTGCTTCTGTGGTGGAGTCAGCAATACTCTTCTGCTTTATGCTGCGCCAACTGACAGCAGCACCACCCAATGTGAACACATACCCTAATGTGGAAGCTCTATTGTCCGGATCAAATTGGAAATCGGATTCAGTATAACCCAGTCCAACTAAATCTTCTGATTGAAAGGTAAGGACATAATCCCTAGTCCTTTTCAGGTACTTCATAATGTGCTTCAATGCAGTCCAATGATTAACACCCACTGCATGACAGATATTCGGTCTAGTACATAACATGACATACATGAGGCTCCCAACTGTCGAAGCATAAGGGCACCTCTTCATCTGCTCGATCTCATCTGCTGATATAGGGGCCATCTTTTTAGACAAAGTGATACCATGTCTAAAAGGAATGAGTGTTGTCTTACAATTACTCATACTGTACCTAGACAATATCTTGTCTATGTAGTAAGTTTGGCTCAATCCCAACATTTGGCATTTTCTATCTCTCAGAATCTTTATTCCAAGAATATAGGATGCCTTTCCCAAGTCTTTCATTGAGAAATGCTAAGAAAGACATATCTTGATTGATGACAACATCCCCTACATCATTCCCAATGAGTAGGATGTCATCTACATAAAGAATTAGGTTTACTACCGCTCTCCCACTGTCCTTCTTGTAAATACAAGATTCTTCTAAATTCTTTTGGAATCCAAATTCTTTGATCAAAAGATCAAATCTTTGGTTCCAGCTTCTTGAAGCTTGTTTCAAACCATATATCGACTTGTTGAGCTTGCATACCATGTTCTCCTGATTAGGAACAATGAAGCCCTCTGGTTGCTTTATATAAATGTCTTCATCTAACATTCCGTTAAGGAAAGCAGTTTTGACATCCATTTGCCATATCTCATAGTCATGGTGTGCAGCTATAGCTAACAATATCTTGATGGATGTGAGCATAGCTACTTGCGAAAAGTTATCCTCATAATCAACTCCTTGAATTTGAGTGTAACCTTTTCCAACAAGTCTAGCTTTATAGGTCTCCACGTTACCATCGGCACACTTCTTTCTTTTGTAAATCCATTTACATCCAATTGGCCTTATACCATCTGGTGGATCTACTAAAGTCTAGACGCCGTTGTCATACATGGAATCTATTTCAGCATTCATGACTTTATTCCATTGAGATGCATCTACATCTAATGTAGCTTCCTGATAAGTATTAGGATCCGTATCCTCATCATCAGGGGTAACTAGATAAATCTCATTATTATAATACTGAAGTCTATCTTGTGGTCTATAAACTCTTTCAGACATTCTCAGTGGAATAGAATTAGGAGAATCATTAATAGAAGGATTAGGTTCAGTTTGGACACTGGCTGTGTTGTCTTTCATTTCATGAAATTCAACTTTTTTAAGGAAATCCATTTCATCCTCTAAGAAAGTGGCATGAAGCCTAACAACTATTGTTTGGTCTGCCTTGGAGTAGAAATAGAAATCCTTAGTTTCTTTTGGATATCCTACAAAATTCAATATCTCTGTCCTAAATTCCAACTTTGTGGGTTCGAGTTTGCAAACATGCGCAGGACAACTCCATACCCTTAGATGTTGTAAACTAGGTTTTCGCCCAGTCCACAATTCATAGGGTGTAACTGGAATAGACTTAGATGGAACTAGGTTCAGAATATAAATGGTAGTTTGTATAGCATATCTCCAAAGATATGAAGGAACATCGGCATGGCTCATCTTAGAGCGAACCATATCTAATAAGATTCGGTTTCTTCTTTTAGAAACACCATTTTGTTGAGGAGAGGCAGGACTTGTCCATTGCGAGATAATCCTATTATCCTTTAAGTAATCCATAAACTCGTTGGTGAGGTATTCACCATCTCGATCTGATTGAAGTGTCTTTATGGATTTGTCAGATTAATTCTCAACTTCTAATCTGAATTTTTCAAAGGTGTCAGATTTGTGTTGCATCAAATAGACATATCCATATCTGGAATAGTCATCCGTAAATGTGACAAAATACCGGTATTGACCTCGTGCAACAATGTTAAATGGACCACATACATCACTATGTATTAGTCTTAACTTTTCTTCGGCTCTTCCTACCTTTTTAGGGTAAGGCTTCTTGGTCATCTTCCATTCGAGACAAGACTCGCAAGTAGGGAGTGGTTCTACCTTGAGGAAGTCAAGGGGATCATCTATTACTAATCTCTTGATCCTATCAAGATTAATATGACCAAGTTTCTTATGCCAAAGATAAGTAGACTCAGTACAATGTCTCTTCATTCCAGACATTCTAGATGATGAGACATTGTCACTTTCCAGACATTCATTATTTACCAATGGAAATATTGAATAAAGACCATTAATGAGATTACCAATTATCAAGACCATTCCATATTTCTTAATTTCAACAATTGAATTAAAATTGATAGAGAATCCATAAAATAAGAGTCTAGATACTGAAATCAAATTATGATGTGCACTAGGCACATTAAAACAGTATTCTAAAATTTATGTCTTTTCATAAGGTAAATAAAGAATAAAACCGCTTATTGACTTGACTACAACTTTTGCATCCGAGCCAACTTTAAGCATTTGCTTTTGTCTTATCCATTTCCTGGTTTCCTTGAATCCCTGCAACCAATTGCAAATATGTACAATGGATTTAGAATCCATGTACCATGAATTAGGGAAACTATCAAGAAAGTTTGACTTAACAGTAAATAATACTTCAAAGCATCTTAAACCTTGATTATTACCCCGCTACCCTTCTTAAGAGTTGCGAGGTAAGTCCTACAATTTCTCTTCCAGTGGCCTATTTTACCACAGTGGAAACACTTTCTCTTGCCTTTGTTTTCCTTGCCAGCAACTATTGCCTTACCCCAGTTGTCTTTCAATTTTCCTTTACCATTGTTTCTCTTCCTTTTCTTTTCAGACACCATCACAGGTATAGGTCTTTCAACAAACAGGATTTCACCATCAATATCTTTTCTGATCTCATCTTCTACAGCTAATAGTGAGTCCAACAACCCACATAGAGTCATCTCTAACTTGCTTATACTGTAATTCACTACAAACAAGTTGAATGATCGAGGGAGTGACTGTAGAATAGTATTGATTTTGGTGATATGATCGATCTCTCCACCGTACATCTCCAGTTCTTTAATAAAACTCATCATCTTCATGACGTGTTCTCTGAGTGAATTTCACTCTTTCATCTCGGTGGTAGGAAGAGACCTTAATGCTGTTTATTTGGCAGACTTATTCTCTTTACCAAAAATCTCATGTAGGTGATGCAATATGTCTGAAGTATTATCTATATGGTTATGATGGTTATACAATATAGTGGATAATGATGCTAACACCTAATTTCTTACTGTCTGATTGGAACGATTCCATAAATTAGCTTTAGCTAACAGATCTGGTGTTGAATCTGGTAGAACCACAGGTTCAGGAGTTGTAAGACACAGGGTATGCTTTTCAGCAGAGAGAACCAGGTATATCCTAAATTCTCAGTCTACATAGTTAGTTCCAACTAACATTCATCATGAAGAATTTCAGTCATAGGGTGAAGGCTTGTCATGATCTAATCAAAAGAGAAATAAAATAGTATTAGGGATCTATTGAATTTTTTATTTTTTATTTTTTAAAAAAAACCACTTAGAAGGAGTGGGGGGTTTGGCAGACCCCTACCGGTTTATTAATATAGAAAAAAATGGGGGGGACATAAACCTTACCCCTACAACCGACTAGACCAAGAATAAAAGAAAAAAAAGGGGGGGGGGGGGGGGGGGGACATAAAACCTTACCCCTTACAGACACAAAGAAAAAAAGGAAAACGACACCAGGGGGGGACATAAAACCTTACCCCTAAACAAAAACCAAGAGACAATTATTTTCTAATTCTTCTGAGACTCCCTATCCCTATTTTATCTAGCTGAATTAGACCTTTTAGTCTATTTGACATATTATTCATGTCAAAAGAACCCGATATAAGCCTGCTACAACCAATATTAGCCAACTCATCTGCCACTGTATTAGCTTCCCGAAATATATGATTGAGAGAGAAACTATCAGTCAAGAGAGAAGAAATTTTCTGATTCCAATACCAAGTTTCCCAATTACCTGAAGCTTTACCAGACCAATCTTCAACCATACTCTTCGAGTCAGATTCAATAATAACATTATATAGATGCAACCTCTTGCAGAGAGATAACCCATCTAGAAGTGCTCGAGTTTCAGCAATATAATTGGAGCAAATACCATAATAAGAGAAGAAGCACGCAATAAAATTACCATGATGATCTCTAATAATACCTCCTCCACCTGCATTACCTGGGTTACCTTTAGAAGCACCATCTATATTCAATTTGAATTTAGTTCGAGGAGGGTACAACCATTTAACATGAATCATACGGTATTTGCAAATAGTAGGAGCACGAGTAGGGAATAAAGGAGATAAATCAAAATGATTATTCTCAACAATTGAATGTAATTCACACACTTTTTTAGTGATAGCATCTATAATAACTCTATTAGTGCGAAATTTATCATCATACTTACGCCTACATCGCTCAATCCATATTTCCCAACTAATCAAAGCTGGCAATAGAGAGAACAGATCATTGTTCCGATGACGGGCTGCTCTAAACCACCTTTTTAAAGCACATTGTATAGAATCTTGCATACTGAAAGGAATAAAACACCAGGAAGCAAAGTGCCTCCAAACTGAAGAAGCCAGTTCCCCCGAGATCAAAAGATGGTTAGTGTTCTCAACCCTAGACAAGATGCAACAACAACATTTGCTAACCATCGGAATGCCAATCTTCTGAATATTTGAATCAGTAGGAATAGCACAATTCATGATTTTCCAGCAAAAAATACTGATTTTAATTGGAATAATTTGGTTCCAAATAAACTTAGGCCAATCAAACTCATTCCCTTTAATTCTTAGCTTATCCCAGGCTGTTTTAACCATAAATTCACCAGTAGGAGAGGGATTCCAGATAAATTTATCAGCTTTATCTGTGATAGAGAAGTTGTCATCTTTGATAGCTTGTATGATAGTAGAAGGAAGTAAATGACTCACCCGATTGAGTTGCCAATCTCCTTCCTCATTAAGGAGCTGAGAAATCGTAGGAGTAAATTAAGGGTTTCCAGTAGCAATGGATATAAGATACTCCTCTTTGAACCATTTATCAAATCAGAAATTAACATTATTGCCATTTCCTATAAGAACAGAGGAATTAGAGAGCATCACATGGAAAACTCCATAGATATTAGTCCAAAGTTTAGATGCACCCTTGATGGGCAAAGCATTCCAAACATGATCAAGATGGTATTTAGCTTTGAAAAATCTCGTCCATAAACAATTAGAAGTATATATTTTCCAAGCTTGTTTAAGCCGAAAAGCCTTAGAAATTTCAGCAATTTTTCTAACTCCCAGACCACCTTCCAATAAAGGTAAAGAACAATGCTTCCACTTCACCCAATGACGCTTCCTTTTTAAATCAGTCTTATTCCAGAAAAAATCAGCCAAAAGCTTATCAATTTTATAAATTACTCCAGTAGGAATATTTATACTTGAAAGGATATGCACCGGAATAGAAGAAAGAACATGTTTGATAAGAATAAGCCGCCCACCTGTAGAAAGTAATTTTCCAGCCCATCCGGCAATACGGCTTTGAATTTTCTCAATAAGAGGAAGGAAATAAGTTAGCTTCTGATGCCCTTTAATCAAAGGAACTCCCAAATAAGTGAATGGAAAATTCTTGAATTGAAAACCAGTTCTAGTAGAAATATCTCTTTTTCTGGCTGATTTGAGATTATCAGAGCAATAAAGAGAACTTTTTTCTTTATTGATTATTTGCCCGGAAGACTCCTCATATTTTGAGAGAAAATCAAAAATAGTTTTAATACTCCGAGCACTACCATTGCAAAAGATGAGAGAGTCATCTGCAAATAAGAGGTGAGACACAGCAAAGCCATTTCTACCTATAGAAAAAGATGAAGCCTGTTGATAGATAATATTCTTGAGACCTCTACTAAGAACCTCTTCAGCCAAAATAAAGAGAGAGAGAGAAAGAGGATCACCCTGACGAAGACCTCTAGTACTGGTGAAAAAGCCATGAAGCGCCCCATTGATGATAATCGAAAAACTTTGATTCAGAAGGTAGCCATTAATAAGATTAATAAAATTAGCACTAAAGCCAAACTTCTTTAGGACTTCAAAAATGAAATTCCATTCCATGCGATCATACGCTTTCGCCATATCGAGCTTAATAATAAGATTACCTCCAAAAACCTTCCTATCAATACCATTCACCATTTCTTGAGCAATGTTGATATTCTCTGTAATATTCCGCCCTTTTATAAATCCTGATTGTTCAGACATGATGTTAGCGAGAATAGAAGACAGCCGACCAGCTAACAATTTGGAAAAAATCTTGTAGTAAAAATTGTATAAACTGATAGGCCTATAATCCGAGAAAGAAGAGGGATCATTGCATTTAGCAATCAATGCAATTGCAGTAGCATTAACAGCCTTCGGGATAATCGGATTGAGGAAAAAATAATGAACTACCATAACCAAATCTGTTTTGATAATATCCCAACATGCTTGATAAAAGTGACCATACCCATCTGGCCCAGGAGCACTGTCTTCTGCAATACTGAAAACGACCTGATGAATCTCTTCTTCTGATGGCAAAGCAGAAAGCATATAATTATCTTCTTCAATGACCAAAAGGGGAATGTGATGAAGAATATCATAGTCAATAATATTTCTAGAAGAAGTAAGAAGATCCTGAAAGAATTTGGTAGCTTTATTCTCAATGTCAATATGATTATCAATCCACTCACCCAAAGAGTTTTTAATTTTATGGATACCATTTCTTTTTCTTCGTTGAATGACAATAGCATGGAAGAACTTAGTATTCTTATCACCTTCTTTAAGCCACTTTATTCTGGATTTTTGCTTCCAAAAAATTTCCTCCTGAACAATAGTCTTTTGCAACTCATCTTTCAAATTGGATAGCTGATTTTCAATAGCAGAGTCCCAATTCTCTTGGAGAGTAATTTCTGTAGCACAGATTTTCTCTTCAAGGTCTTTGATCTTAACAAAAATATTTCCAAAGATCTCCTTGTTCCAGATCTTAAGAGAGATTTTGAGCCTCTTAAGCTTTAAGAAGAAAGTCATAATAGGGTTAGCAACAATATCAATAGGCCAAGAGTTAAAAACTAACCTTGTAAAATCAGGATGACTAATCCACATCTTTTGAAATTTAAAAGAAGAAGGTTTCCGGACTCTATCATTTTCAAACTTGAGAATAAGAGGAGCATGGTTCGAGTTGAGTCTGGATAAATGAGTAACCTGAGGCACTAGAAGATTATTACTCCAATCAACATTGTATAAAATCCTGTCTAGTCTGGAATAAATTCTGTTAGACCCCATTTGATTATTGCACCAAGTAAACTTGTTCCCAGAAAATCTAGCATCAATAAGGCCCATGTCACTGATGAAAGCATTGAATTCTTCCATAGATCTAATATTGGGATCTCTGCCCCCCAATTTCTATCCAGAATTTGCAATAGCATTGAAATCACCAGCAAAAAGAAGAGGACCATTGAAATTAGAAAAAAGTAGAGATAAATCATTCCACATAGACAATCTATCATTGCTACAACATTTGGCATATACAAAACCACAACGAATCATGTCCAAATCTTGGATATGCACATCAACAATAAGGGCTTGATCAAGGGAAGTGTAAAGAGAGACTTCCATCCAATTTTTCCATAAAATTTAAATTTTGTCATGAGTAATGTAACCCGGCATATTAAGCATCTTACTAAGATCAACAATTTTGTTAGGAGTCTGCATTGGTTCCAAGATAGCAACCATGGATATATTATAAGAATTAACCAAATTCTTGAGACACGCTTTATACGCTAGATTGCCAACCCCTCTAATATTCCACGTTAATATACTAATCATGGGAAACTATATAATTGTCTTCCAACAAAAAAGAGCTTGTGCTCTAGATCTTGTAATTCGATCCGAAGGGGGAATCCCTTTCTTGTGTTTATGATTTGGAATCAAATCTTTTTCTTTTTCAAGTTCTGAAATATTCTTGATATTCTGAATTTGAGCAAGAAAAGCTTTACCTTCAACTATAAAATTTTCTAGAATATCAAAAGAAAATTTTGGTACCTCATGATGAAATTCCGAAGTTGAAGAAGAGAGCCAATTGATGTCTGACCGGATCTTAGTTTGAGGAGGGATAGAAGATTGATTTCTAATCTTCATAAAACTCAGTCGATTTGTATTAGAATATAAATTCCCAGAATCCTCATCTTCCACGCCCATATGATCACCAGCCAAAGCTTTATCAATATTAGGATCCAGATCGTGTCCACTGTTAGAAGCTTGTTTTGTAGCAACTTGATCCTGAATTAGAAGTTCCTTATTAGTTTGAGGATCAACTTTGGTAAGACCATCCGCTTGACCTGGAGTGATATCAGTAGATGCAGCCACAGTATCATTCTTTTTACCGATAACAGTATCTTGAATTCGAAGATCCCTATTAGATTGAGAACTATCATTGTCTAAATCTTTTGCCCAACCTTGATGGTAATCAGTATCAAATATTTCTTGAGTTTCAATAACCCGATCCAGAATAATCAAAGGCTGCGATATTTGAATATTCTCTTTGCTAATCTCTGCAGCGTAAATCTGAAAATTATCTTTGATGATATTGTGATGATCTTGCTCTCCCCCTTGTTCTCCATGGTCATCTGCATCGTGAACTATAGCTCTGTCTGTGCCTTCGTTCAGATCTGCTGTAGCCATTATATTATGAACAATCTGATGTTCTGAAACTTGCACGTTCTGGTTCATCTTGCGCACCCAAACCTTTCGTCTTCCTTTGGATGGATCTAGATCCTTGTTGATCTGATCGGAATGTTCTTCATCCTTAATTTTTTATGAAGCATTCTACATTCAGATTCAAGATGCCCTTGTTTACTGCAATAAGAACAATAAGAAATCTCCTTCTTATACAGAATTTTTTGCCATCGTCCAACCGGACCTATCCCCAGCCAGATTCGAGTTGGTTTAACTTTTGAGGCATCTAATTCCACACATATCCTGGCTTTGTTTGGACAAGTTAGCATCATAGTAGGCCCATCCACACATAACACTTTCCCTACTGCAGATCCAATTGTTCTAAGAATATGTTCTTGGAACAAGTGAAGGGGAAGATTTGGAAGAGAGATCCAAATAGGAACTACAAACGGTTCTATACCTGCATAAAAGTTTGGTGTCCACTTGATAAATCGAAGCAACAACCCATTAATATAGCAGAACTCTTTGAGATAAACGGTTAGATAGTCTTCTTCTGCTGCAAATCAAAGAAGTAAATGTCTAGGATCAATAATCCCTATGTGATAATCAAACTTCAAGTGCAAATTTTTCTTAAAAAACTCTCTGATTACTAGAAAAGAAGGCCTCCCATATGAGCATTTAGCTACTATAGACAGCTTCAAGGGAGAAGCTAATCTTGAAGATTCTTCAGGCGTGATGAATAGTGCTGGTTCCCCATGATAGGCTGCGAGAGGTTTTGATATTTGCACTGTTTCCGGAATCATTGATCGAGCACTTTGGACTGCTTCCACAAAAGATTTGGATCTAGTAATGTCCGCATAAGATTTAGTAGAATCAGGAGGACGGGAAGAAGATCCCCCTCCCATGAGGCCGGCGGCCATAGGGTTCTCCATGAACCCTAACGTGAAACCTCCAAGCAGTTGCTAACTTGAACCTAAAAATCCAACTTTGCTAGCATGCACCTCCAGAGCAAAAATCCAATAATCATCTATTGAATTCAATAATACCTATTAGATTATGGGTCTGTTTCCAATGGTATTGCCAATTTGGGAAGAATCAATTGGCATCGAAAACTTAGACATTGGCTTATGTAATCCTGCCTTTAGGCACATCATCACATCGCCTTGAATAGGCAGATAGAAACTATCTTCTCCAATTTCACAAATTTCATCTTGTGAATTCTGGAGTATTCGATCTACTATCTGATCTATAAGGGATGTTATACTCACGCTTTGGGGTTATTGTATAATATCTCTTATTCATGTGCCCACCTACCATGAACCTCATAAACATCTAGCGAAAGCTCAAGCTTTGGATTTATTGCTCCCACTATTTGCCTATTCAATTTTCACCATGTTCACACATAGGTGAGAGAGATTGGGCCCGGCTTTGGCCTGTCAGCTTACTCACACTCCCCACTATAGGATCACATAGTGTATGGCAGAAGATCATAATACTTAGGGACTTGTCCCCAGTCTTATATACACATGATATATCAAGGGCAATTATTTCAACAGAATAATTAAACATATAAATAGATATCATCTCATGATAAAATAAAAACAATAATATACGAGATTAATCGCTATGGGTCAATAAATTAAAATGCATGGATGCAAGAGAATGAGATAAGAATAAAAGCAACTTGCAAACTCCTTCGCGATCCCTTCCTTTATCATCTTATCGAGATCACATCACAGTATCCTCATTTGCAGCATCCCCACCAATGCATTATACAAAATTTAAATGGCATTAGGAAAACCAGTATTCCATTCGCCATTTTCAGGGAAACCGAATGAATTTTCCATTTACAGATTGCCAAAATCTACTACATGTTATCCTCTAATATGAATGCATGAATGATAAACAATTTATCATAAATTATGACCCATAACTATAATCTCATATAAAAAAGATGCTACATAGTGATGGAATACTTTTTTCTTATTTTAAAAGGATTTAAAATTTGATAACAATTATCAAATCGCTCGATAAAATCAATATCTTATATAGATCAAACCCCGGAAAAAATAAAACAATTATATTTTCCTTACAAAAATTTTCATAAAATTATTTTAAGAATATAAGATAAAATTTTCTTAAAATCTCTACAAAATTTTATTTCTTTCCCGAATGCAAAATCCTTTCATATAGATTGGTTCTACTATTATCAAAGACTGGTTCGACTATTATCCAGGATTAAAAAAATAATAATAATAAGAGAATCGAAAATCCTAAATATGATCTCATCATAAATTAGGGTTTTATAATTTTTTGAATAAAATCTTTAAAAAAAAAAATTATTTATTAATTATTTTAAACAATTAATAAATATATATTAAATGATCAAATCCTTTAAAATGAATTTCAAAATAAACTCTTCTTTTCGAATTTAATTATATCACATATGATACTAGTTTTTAAAATTTATTTAATAATCAAATCTCATTCAATAATATAATAAATATTTATTTATTCATCTCATGATCAAATAAAATAATAAAAACTACGAGCAATATTAAATAGATCTAAATTAAATTCATCTCATGAATAAAATTATCGATTTAATTACCTTATCAAAATAAACAAAAAATACTCCTAACCATGAGCTATGATACCACTTGAAGGGGGATCCGAATAAAAATTTTATGCGAAAACTGGATCCCCTAGATCTTAACATCATAGAAAACATCAAAATTATCTAAGAGTTTTAGTCATATCACCTTGGTCAATGATTTTCACCGGTGAAGCTTAATCCACTCAAACCGTCAGAGAGATGTCTCCGAAAAAATACTAGAAGCTCGATCCTTGTTCTTCGCTATCCCCGCGAAGCTTTAGAATCTCCTTTGTAATTGTTGAAGCAAGAGGGAGAAGATGGAGTAATGGTGTAGACCTTTTATCACCAAAAATACTAAGGTTCAAAACCCTAGATTTGTAGAAACCCAACTTGGACCACCAATGAAGCTCACGAAAAATCCCTAGGGGTATCCCTAGGGTCTCACGGTTTGGAGAGAGAGAGGAGAGGAGAGAAAAATTCTGGAGAATTGAATTCTCTCCCATGAATTGGTGTTGGTGTATTTATAGATTTGGATCTAATCCAACTACAACTTATCTAGTAGGAATTATTAATTAATAATAACTCTTACTATTAATTAGTTAAACTCCTACTTAATCTATAACTACTTTAGTTATAGTAGTCCTACTAATTAAAGAGTCCCTATTAAAAGAGGATTCCTTAATTAAAAGGGATAAGTCAACATCCAACAACAAGAAGAAATCCTAGTCAAACTAGGAAACCCTACACAAGGGTGGGCATGAGCTTCTAGGTGGCATTAGATTTGGGGAGTTAAAACTCCTTTTTGTAATCCAATTACAAATCTATCTTAATCTTAATTGCAATCCAACCATTGGATATTAATTCCATAATTAAAAGAGATATTATTCAACAATTATTCAATTAAACAAATCCGAATCCAATTAGGATTCCTCAAGTGGGCGCCCCATCCTAGGGTTTAAACCCATGGGCTTGGGCCCATATTAAAGGTCCATATGGATGGGTTTAAGGATATGGGTCAAACCCATTTCCCCTTTAATTATGTTAATTAAATATTTGCTAACATAATCCCTAGATTTAAATTAACAATTAATTTAAACCATAGATTAACTTTTAATCTATTTAATTAAATGATTTACTTTTAATCACGTAAATAATTGATTAATTTTTAATCAATCATTGAACTTGTATTTCTCATGTGAGCACCTCCACAGATTGCTCTGGGATATTCTTACCCTGGCTTACCCAATGTTATCCTATTGACCCTAAACAGGAATTACATCGGAATTGCAAGTGACGTGAGATATTCATGTTGCAATTGAATTCCAGTGTATGAACATTAACCATTACGGATCCCGCCACATGAACTTTTAAATTCGATTTATCCTTCCAAATACATTATCCCTAATGGGCCTTCGAGATTGACATACTATCTAAGCCATAACCCATTGCAAATCATCCGAGTTTTCAAGACTTATGATTAAGCCATGAGAAAAAATTTCTCATGAAAAACATTTTGAGGAAATCCTTTTATAAGTATAATACCTTTTAATAAAAGTATAATTCAAAACTTATTTTTTTTTCAAAATCACCTACGTAGGATTTAAACTTAATCAACTGTCTTACCGGAACTTGGATAATCTCTCAAATTAATGAGCATGAATTTCTTGTTTGAAATTCATCATGACTCGAACAGCTTTCTGACTATCCAACTTTCACTGTATTGTATTCCCTAAGTTAGAAAATACGTTGGTGGATTCAAAACAGTCAGATAACTGCTCAGTCATAGATGAGCATATCAGATCTAAGGATCATCGAAACTGTTCAATGTGAATGAGAGACCAACTATCTGATAGTATGTTTATGCAAGAGGTCTCTCATTGAATGCAATCAGTCAGTGTACATTTAAGCACCCATATGCTGATGTGTAGTCTCCACTACAATAGTTCGAGATAGAACTACATCTCAACTATTGAGAACATCTTAGCATTCTGGCAATCATATAAGTGAAGTGCCCAGCTTTACCCACAATTGTGACTATATAAGGTATAAGAAATCGGAAAGTTATATCTGCCTGTGATAATCTAATCACATAACTTTCCTACAATATATCCTATGGAACTTTATCGATATCTCATATCGTATAGATCATCTCATGATCATGGTCAATTACCCATAATGAATACATAATAAATTAAGAAGAAGTCTTTATTAGTCAAATTAATAAGAGCCTAACAATCTAAATGAATTTTATGGGCATCATGTCTAACACTTATTGCTAGCCTTCTTTGTTCCCCTCTATATGAGAGATCCCTATTGCGGTTAAGATTGTTTGTACATGTAACAAATTTGAATTTGAAGGCATTCTTTGTAGACATATATTGATAGCTTTTATTAAGAAAATGATCTTTTCACTTCCGTCACATTATATTTCGGATTGATGGACAAGATATGCCAAGAAACAAGAAGTGCATGCAAGAAATCCCTATTACAATAATGGAAGGTGATACAACACATTTTCTATTGTGGAGAAACGATCTAATATTTTAGTTCCTTAAAGTTGATACTATTTTTAACACTGTTACAAATATGCTTATTCATCATGGTTGCATTTCCAATAACAATGACGGTGTTCAATAGAACCGTGATAGAATCTCTTATAAATTGAGGGAGAGAACGCGAAAAATTATTTACAGGAATTTACAACACTATTAATACATGAACAGTGATAAATATTTGTCGTGGGAAATATAAGATCATGGTTATTTCCTAACCGTGATCATATATATTTTTAAGAATCAAGGTTATTAATATGGTTGTGATCTTATATTGACAATAAAATTAAATTAGAATTTATTTAAATTCCGATCACAATTACTTGACAACCGTGATTGTATTTATAAATACTCCATATATGCATGCAATTTCTAAATAATCAACTTCCAGAGTGTTCTTCTCCCTTCGTTTTTTAAAATTTTCCTTGCCGTTTTATTAATAGAGTTGTTAAATAAGCTTTTCTTTCTCTTGTGGAAGTTTAACCTAAAAGATGCTTATTATAGAGGTAAACTTCATGAGATAAAGAAAAACATATTTTTTGCAACAAAACTTCCGCAAGAAAAAGAAAAATGTCTCCACCTTCCTCCTCACTGTAATAAATTTTTGTGTTTAAATGATGGAGAAGAAGAAGAAACATAAGAATGATATATCTCTTCTACATGAATCAGAATATCTTCATTTCCTTTCATTTTGTCTGGTCTCTATTTTTACTAAAACAGATAACCTCCCCAGAATCAGCTTGTCTTCTAGTGTCATTGTCACTTCTCACCAAAGACGAATGGATCTTCTACTGAATCCTGAACCTCAAAACATAAATAAGTATGAGAATAATATATCTCTTCTACTTGAAGCAACCCATAAGAACTCATGTATTCATGTATAATTATGGTTATTGTAGAAGATGTCCTTAAAAAAAACTTACAATCATGGTTTAAACTAGAACCGTGATTATAAAATAGTATTTGTCACGGTTATTATTTAATAGTGGTGATAGGTAACTTTGCATTCTTTCATTTTGATCACGATTTATATTAAAATGTAATCGTAAGTCTAACAAATCTTTTCATATTCCAATACATGAACCATAATTGTTAAATAATAAATCAGTAATGTTATATGATGTCTTATATTATTTTTCGAAGAAAAAATAGTTTTTAAATTTTGTAGAGTTTCATTCACGATTGGATAAGAACTGTAATTGTTAGTGTGATACTATCACGATTATATATTAGACCGCGTTTTTATTGAAACCGTAATTGCTATGTCACAAATTCTAAAAAAATATTTTAAATTTTATTAGAGATATAATCACGGTTAGAAAATAACCGTAACTTTTTATTAATACGTTATCACTGTTATGTGAAAACTGTGATTGTAATTCCTGTCTATATATACATCCTAGTTCATTAATTAACAAAAAATTAATTCTCCCTTCGTTTTTCCTGATGCAATTCTTTCTGAAGCTTCATTTCTGTCTACTTTCTTGTTGGTCATTGATCAAACTAATGCAAGAAGCATCCAAAGATTACTTTTTGAGCAAGTTTGGTTCGAATGACAAAGGAGAAGAAAGTGGAATATGGAAGAAGGTTGAAGAGTTTGATCTAGACTTATGCATTGTAGAAGGCAAATAAGTTCTTCCTAAAAGGTGATTGTAAATTTTCCCTGTATTCATGTCGTTCCGTTGAATTGCTCCCTGAACATCAGCCTATGATGGGAGGAAGACTAGGGTGGTTCTATGTGGTGACATAATTTATGTAAACATCCAATAAAGAGTTTATGTAAGCATCTAATAGTTTATAATGTAAACATCAAATAATTTGTTATGTAAATATCGAATAAAGAGTTTATTTATTTTTTATTTGATTATCTTCCGTTTCATTTTTTTATGAAAAAGTATGTAAATTAAAATTTGTTATGTAAACATCTATAACATGGAGTTTTTTTTTTCTTTATAGTTGTATTGTAACTAAGCTAGTAGAACATTTTACTTTATAGTAGATGGATGTAAATATATAAAAGATATGATAGATAGAAACGATCACGAGAACATAAATTCGTGATCTTTAGAACAAACGATCATGGGTCAATAAATAATCATGATTGTTTAAATAGCTGTGATCCAATTTCAATAAATAATCACGGTTATCTATAATCGATGATTGTAACTAAAGTGATTTAAGTTTATATGACTGGTTACAGTAATTTAATATTTACTAACAGCATTAACTTCTAGTAAATCTAATTAATTTTTTTAAAGTTATAATCACCATTTCTTTTTATAAATGTGGTTTTCAAAGAACTATAAATCTGATAATAATAATGGTCTGATGGAGTTTTTCATTTTCTAACTTTCCATTTTTTAACATTTCATTTTTTTAACTTTCCATTTGGTGACCTTTCATTTTTTGTGACTAATTATATTAATAAATGATATAATTGTTAATATGACCAAAGTTTTTTTATTTATAATCGTGGTGATGTACTAGCATTATAAAACTTCAAATTTTCAATTTCTTTCTCATCGTGTATAGATTTTGAACATAATCCCTAACCCTCACTGAGTCTTCCTGCAACTATTATTCTCTCTGTCAAAGGTCTCGTTTAACTTCCGACATCAACTCATTTTCTAGGTATGAGGAATGTTTATTCTCTTTTTTATAGTAGGTTTCACCCAAATGATTAAAAAATGCTTATTTGTATTTAGAAATATAAATTTTATTTCAAAGTCTGCTACTATTAATTAAGATTGCATATATACACTGAGAAATTGTTTTATACTCACAGTTATGCATTTCTTCATTACACAGTCATATCAGGAATACCAGTGACCATTCTATATTGCAAATAAAATGTGAGTTTTGAGGGTTATTTAAAATTTAAACGGATATATTTGATTTGGAACAAAACAAGTAGAATATTTAGTCCAAAATCCTCCACATCTTACTTAAGAACAATTAGAGAAGCAAAATGTGTATGAATTTCAACAAGTCAAATAAGAAGTACTAAAAATGGACGAAAGGTATAACTAAATAGAGAAGATCTTCTCCGTCAATTAATAGCTAAAATGACTCCTCTTGAGTCAGAAGCACTAAGAGTACAATCATCTGCTAGTAGCTCATGTCACATGGTACATAAATGCAAGAGTTAGCACATTTAATGGCTAAGGTGTCTGCTAGATATATTATTACAATATATTATATTAGTCATTGGTTTGATGAAAAAATAATCAATGGTAGACTTCCACTAATAACATTTGATGCATAATCTTAGAAAAAGATATTGGTACAAATTTTATTTTGCTAAACATAAAGTGAGACAACTCAAGAAATTAGTTAATGTTATTTTGTTTGCTTTCCTATTATTATAATTTTATTACTTACAATTTGAATTTTTATTTACTTAAGCAAAATAAATGAACTATGGAGGGATATAAATGAAGAACATAAGTATGTTTCTTAACCTTTAACAAACAGTAAATACTATTAGTGTAAATTGGTCTTACCTAAAGATGACCAAGTACTTGTTATATATTATAATTCTAGGTAAGTTTTTATCTAAATCTAGCTCTCATGTTATTTTGTTACTTATGATTACTAATTATTAAAGTTGAGTGTTCATTTAAAATTATACAATTGCAGGGAACACTTATGCTTGTGTTTCCTCATTCTAGGAACAATTTCAGTGTCCTGGTTGGATCCATTGCAATTAGGCATATACGCACTCCCAAATATTACAAAAGTCCTCAATAAGTAAGTAATTTCTTCCCTAGCCTTCCCACCTTTTTTCCTAACTTTCTCATATTTTACAATTATGTTTATGTTTTGTACTTGTTTTATATAATTGATCAAATTATTGTCGTCAAGAGCAATTAAATACAAGTCGAGTCTTTTGAAAGACAAGAATGTAACCACAAAAGTGAAATTTATTAATATTATATTAATTGGTTATTTTAATTGTTGTTTCAAAAATTTTATGTATTAAACATAAGTGTCCCAAACAGAAAGGTAACTGGGAATGTGGTTAATACATTATGTTGTACCTGAGAGACATCATCACCAACAATGAAAAAGAATTGTTAAGGGTGATGAACGATATAATGATTAAAAAAATAGAAACTTAAAAAGGATATGACTGAATATTTGAAAAGTGTTATTATTTAGATTAATTATCATTTGTGCATATATGTATTTTAATCACATTGTAAACAAAATTATATTAATTAATGAAAATATAATTTGTTGTTATATTGTTCATGATGGAGGTTACTTTATTCTAATATTTGCAAGTTACCATATGGATGAATGATTTATTTTATTCATTTATAAATTTAGAAGCGGTTGTGAGGAGATACAAGTGGTAGGGGTTGTATGAAGGAGAGTTTTAACTGGAGAAAAAAATGGAGAAAGATCATGGGAAAAAAAATCAATGATCACGGTTTATTAAAAACACCGTGAGCTTTTAATTTTAAACAATCACGGTTAATTATGAAACCGTGATTGTAAGATGAACTCAAAATAACCGTATTTTGAATATATAATCTAGATTAATTTGGCTATACAATCATTATTATATAGCTGTGATATTTGATATGATATACAATCACGCGTCCAAAGGTTACGGTTTCTTTTGCACGTTATAATCGTGATCAATAACTTATGGTTACGGATAAAAACCTGAGCGATGAATCGATTTCCTGTACTGTAAGTTTGAGGAATCTAGTATATATCCAACACTCATTTACACAGATCTGCCTAATTCTTCTAATTTGAATATAATGGTATTTTTGTAACTTGGAAGAATTCTTTTATGTACATTTTCATATTGTTTTATAACTTTTTTTAAAAAATGTATTATTGTTTTATAACTTTTTTTTAAAATTCATACAAGAACATACGTTTGTCCCCCATTGGTATCAAGCAACAACTTAGGTTAACATGGTTCATGATCTCCATCTCACTAATTTCACAGTATTGTGGATTAAATTTTCTTCTCTTTTATTTTTTCTTTTGTCATTTTTGGCCATTATTATGCTCCCTGAATATATTAGAACGAAAACATTTGTATATAGTTTGTATGTTTTTGTTATTATTTTTGTAAGATCTAATGGCAGCAACTTCCCAACATTTGAAATTTTAAGAATATTACATTCCAATTGTGGAGTTGTTGGGTTCTTTTATTTTTGTATCCTTATACAGTGATCTTAAAGATTTTTTGTTATTGGAATATTGTAAGATAATGAATTTAGGTGATACATTTATTATTGTCCATCATTGGTGTCAACAAATAACTCAGCTTGACATAGCTCGTGATCCCTTTACCACTAAATTCATAGTATTAATTTTTCATAACTTCATTTTTTTCTTAAATTAAACTAAAACATTTGTGTATATTTTTGCATTTTTCCTATTCTTTTTGTAGGATCAAATAACATCTTCACAACATTTGATTTTTTTAGAGTACTTCATCGGCAATTGTTGAGTTGTTGGACTCTTTATTTTCTACAGCTTTTATATACTGAATGTATGAAATTTCTTCTTTTTTTTTTAGGAAGAGGGGGGGATGTTGTGAGGGAAAGAGAATTTAAGGTTGAATCAATTTAAATGAATCAGAATTGGTCTTCTTTTTTTCTTGTTTGTTCTATGAAGCGTTTTTCCGCTTTACCAAAATTACTTACTAATGTTAGGTTTTGGTTAGAACATTTATGTTTATATTTATTAACGATTGTGGGAATGATAAGGGTGATACCCAAAATGCATCCTACACAATGAGCCTCTTGACCAACATAGCCATTGGTGAGGAACTGACATGACATTTGAAGCAAAAAAAAAAAAAAAGATGGCTGGAAGGACCATGGAACATAGACTCTGAAACCAATCCTATCCCATGGGATAGCAAATCCTCTAAGTGAACTATACCATATTCTATGAGTGGATCCACAAACTAATAAAAAAACTACCGGTGACTTTAAATTAATTCAAAAATTCTAATTAGAAAAATATTAACTCAAGATTAATGCTAACTTAACCAGTCTTTATTTTAAAAGAATTGTTAGATAGTCTCTAATTTCATTGGTTAAGGTAGTAGATATGAAAATATAGATGATCCCTTCCCCCCTACCCCCCAATCCATTTGCTCCCGGACACACTACTACCATTGAAATAATAACATTAAAGTGGGGCATGTTACCTTTTAATTAAATAGTATAATAAAAGTGGGGCCTATCATAACTATTTAATTGGCTGAAAGCTTTCAAGTTTACGTCTCTATGGGAATTGAAGAATAATTTATTTTTTTTGGGAAGGTAAGCTAGGGTTAGGCAGACCCCTACAAGAGAAACATAAGCGGGATTCGATCCCAGGTCCCTTGTATGACGCTAAGGGACTTTACCAACTAAGCTAGTTGAAGAAGAATATCTCTATCTCTACTATTATAATGAGAGAAGCGGAGTTAAAAAGTTGGTTGATTGTTTTCTAATATTTCTAATGAGTCCCAATTTTATGGTATCTTACAATTAGTAACAGTGAATTTTTTTATATTTTTCCTATTTTACCCATAACTCCATATAAAAAAAATTAAGATATTATGTTATCTTAATTTAGATGAGAAAAGTTAATAGGAGTATTGAAGTAATATTAACTACAACTAACAATAATCCCTCAATATCTCCACGATTTCCCTCCTTCTTGGTCTCTCAACAAAGAGGTACACCCTCTTTATGTTGTAACTATTTTTCAAGAGAAAAAGTAGGGACATGTGTTATCAGGTAATTTCAATCAAATACTCTATCTTTTCAAGTTAAAATTTTAAAACGAAAAATTTAAAATTCTCTTACTAAAGTCCCTCTTCCTAATCTCTCTCCCCTTTCCCTTTCTCTCACTGCATAGCAAGTGCCACCCACTAGTTGCATATAAGTGGCATATTCATAATTACATGTAACAATTTCAAAATATGAGAGACAAAGCTTTTGTAGTTGGGGCCTACAATAGCTATATATATATATTTTTTGGGTAGTCGATATCACTTACCTATGTCAGTAGAGTCAGCCGGTTAGAAATTACCTACAATAGCTACCTTGTAACCAAGTTTTTTTGTCTTTTCTTTATAGAAATTGACTCTGTCACATTAAAAATGTTTTTCCACTTAACTCGTCAAGTAGAGCTCTCACAAATATTTAATTTCTTTTTCTTTTAAGAATAGTCAAAGATTGTAGAGCCATGAATTTTTCCATTTAAACATTTCAGATTCCAATGACTATGACTTGGTCTAGCGGAACCGTGTAACCCCCATTTTACAAGACTACAAATTTTGAAATAGTGAA